>CM034083.1:22885845-24085845 GCA_019845555.1 Aristolochia fimbriata
CAGTTATTCATATGTGTATTTAATATATCTTTTATTCTTTACATATATTTAGACTGGGTTGGACCAATAGTTCAACCATTGAATATTATTATTTCACCAAAAATCCGTCGGTCCGCGAAGAGGCGCGACCGAGAGAGTAATTCGATTAATTCAGAATAATTTTGTTACAATTTGGGTGTGAGTGTCAGAAAATTGCGAGTACAATCTCCTATGCTTCCTCTAATTCGATCTCCGTTACAATTTTGGCGAAATCGAAGCTTCTGACGAGTCATCGTTGAGATTCGAGTTGCAGGACTGAGTGTGCATGAACTGGTGTGGCTTTGGTCGTTCGAACGGAGGTATTTGTGCTCTGCGTGTATCGACTTGCGACGTTGCCGGCAAACGTGTAGAGCTGCTCCTCGTCGAATTGCTGAATGACAAACTGCAAGTGGCTTGACCTCTCTGGTTCGAAAGCTTCTGCGCGTGGAGTTTTTTCTCGGTGTAGGGATTTTTAGACCTTCGTTTCGAGAGAGAAAGAACTTCTGTGCGTGAAGTGTGTTATCGGCAAGAGCTTTCAGACTTGATTTTTTCCAACCCCTGCGACAGGGAACTTCTGGATATTTGTAGCCTGTCTGTGTAGCTGTTGGGGGACATTACCTTGGAAAGGGGATCAGATCCCCTTTCTGCTGTTGTCGTTGAGAGAGGAGGGAGACCAGGCTTTGGTCGTTGGTTTGCTGAGTCATGTCATAATGTTACATGGCTGTTGAATATTGATGACGCAACGAATTTGTTGACTGGGGCGCCAATTGTGCTGGTGACGCGGCAGTGTGGTTGGACCTCGCGATGGGCTGCCACGACGGACTTCGAGAATCGACGAAATCTACCCATGATCTTTGTTTGATGGACCGGTGGATTGCTAGACTTGTCGAAATTGGGCCATCCACATTTTGGTGCATACAGATTGCCCCTTCGAGACTTGACCGTTTTGGAGAAAAACGATCAAGTTTCGAATGTGAAGAAGAACACACACACGCAACATTTTTTTTTTTTTTTTCGATCCTCTTACTTTTTTAGGATCGTTTATCTTTTGTGTATTGTTCTTATGTCCTCTTGCTTTTTTAGGACAATGTATATTTTTTGTACACTTGTATATTTTTTTATTTTGTTTCTTTTTTTCTTGGCTCTCTTGCTATTTTAGAGCTGTTTGCTTTTTTTTGATTTTTTTTTTGTATACGCGTACAGATGTACGGTATAGAGAGATAAAGTACCTGAGTTGAGATGTCATCCCGTTTTGAGTAATGGCGAACTGGAGTTGAGCTGCTGGCCGCAATATGTTTGGATGTTGTAGTCAGAGGTCGCTTCTGTACTAAGGCAGTCGCGACGAATTTTGCCGAATTTTGTAAATTTCGGCAACTCTGGGCATCGCACCGGTGAGAGATGCAATTTCGGTAGCTTGGTCGTCATTTCAAGAAGGGAACGCGGATCCGAGTAAGGCATGGGAAGCTGAGTTCAAACTTAACTAATTTTTTGACGAACTATATTGATACACCGGGAAGAAGATTCGCGCCAGACTGGGTATCGTGGGGTTCATTTTGGCCAAATTGGTTCTCCCACGAATTGGGATCTCTCTCTATCGACGGTTTGGCTTCTACGACAATTTGGCTCTTGCGCAGGTCGCAGAAAGGTTGAAGCTAGGGGACGTGGGTCCCACTGTCCCATACATCAGTTCCCCTTTAAGTGGATGGAAGCCCTAATCCACTCCCCGTGGAAGTAGGGGTAATCAGGTTTTAAGGGGCCTATCTCCTTCATCTAGGTGTACTCTGTGAATTTGGATTCTTTCTCTGCCTGTGATTTGACCTCGGGAGACTGTCTGCGAATTTAGTATTTTTGTCAGTCTGCGATTTTGGCTGCTTTGTCAGACTGCGAATTTGAAGAATCTGTCACTCTGCAATTTTGGTTTCTTTGTCTGCGACTTTGGATTTTGGCTCAGTCTGTGAATTTGACTTCTATGCTTGGTTGCGACTTTGGCTTAGAGGGTTGTCTGCGATTTGGTTTTGGAAGACTGTTTGTGAATTAGGTCTGGAAGGCTGTCTGCGATTCTGCCTCAAAGGACAATTTGCGATTTTGTACTTTTCGACAACCTGTGAATTTAGGTTGAGAAGACAGTCTGTGGATTTGGCTTTGGGGAAGGCTGTTTGCGGAGTTGGAATTGGGAGGCTGTTTGCAATTGGGTTCTGGGAGACTGGGCAATCTGCGAATTTCAATTTGGAAGAATTTGGGAGATTGGGAGTTTGCGAATTGGAGGCTGTCTGTGACTGCGACTCAGAGGACTGTCTGCCTGCGAATTAACAGTCTACGAATTTGGCTGTGTAAGTTGGAAGACTACGAATTTTAGCTCTGTAACCTTCCCGGCTTGTGTCAGAACTTCTCCGTGATCCAGAATTCACAGGTAGTGTAAAAGAAATTTCTCTCCTGGGCTTCTCTGGCTAAATTCGAGTCAGCCTGGGTCAACCCTACTCTCTTTTCTTTCTTCTTCTCTTCCTCCCTCTTTCTTCTTCTTTTTCTCTCCTCTCATCTTCAACTACTCCCTCAATCTCTCTTTTCTCTTTTCACAATTTTCTCCTTTTTTTTTTTTCGAATTTCCTCTCTATGTATTTTTTTTCTTACCTCTCTCAAACTGGCTCTTTTGCGCATTCCTGGTGTCTGTCAATTTGTCAATACGACAGACTGACAACTTTTTCTGCACTGTTTGATCCAAAAGTACACCTGGCTCTGTCGCCATGTGCTGGAGTTTAATCTAGGTCGCATCCGGCTCGGTCGCTGAATGCTGAATTTTGTTTTGGTCGCCGGGTGTTGGGCTTCTGCGTGTTGTGCTCGGCTTGGTCGTCGAGGGCTATGAGTTTGTTCCGTACCGTGCAGTTTTGATTCGAACGATCCCGGGTGGATTGCCGAGAGGTTGAATTTCTGTGTTGTCGCATCCAGCTCGGTCGCCGAATGCTTATTTTCGTTTTGGGTTTGGCCGGCTCGGTCGTCGGGAGATAAAACTTCTGTTTTGGTCACCGGGTGCCGAAATTTCAATTCAGCTGAGCTCGGCTTGGTCGTCAGGAGGCTAGATGCCTGCGCTAGCGCACCCGGCTTGATCACCGAGTGCGACTTGTTGTTTGGTCATAGTCGTTCAGAGTTGGTCGCCAGGTGCGAGTGTGTGTCGACCTCCTTTTTTTTTTTCTTTCGACTGCTCCTTTTTGTCGTAACTCTTTTTTTTGGCGACGACTTATTTTTGTCGCGGCCTTTTCTTTTTTCTTCCCTGCGACTGCTTCTTTTTGTCGCGATGCTTTTTTTTGTTTGGCGACTGCTCTTTTTTGTCGCTTGCTTTTCTCTTGCCATGACTTCTTTTTGTCGCAACCTCCTTTTTTTTTTTTTTAACAGAGAGAGGTTACGTTCCTGGTTCTGTTGGCTGTGTCCGGCTTGGTCGCCGGGCACAGGAATTTGTTACCGCGGTACCGCCTCGATCAGCCGGTGTTGTTTGGTCACATTGTTTTCGGTCGCGAAGTTTTGAATTGTGCTCGGCTCGGTTGTCGGGCACTTGTTTTGGTCGCAGCCAGCGTGTAGCTGGTCGCGAAGTTTTGAGCAGTGCTTGGCTCAGTCGTCGAGCACTTGTTGTGATCGCGGCCGGCTGTTTTGGCTGGTCGCGGAGCTTTGAAGGGTGCTCGGCTCGGTCGTTGGGCACCTGTTGTGATCGCGGCCAGTGTGTGGCTGGTCGCGAGGCTTTGAAGGGTGCTCATTTCGGTCGTCGGGCACTTGTTGTGATCGCGGCCGGCTGTTTTGGCTGGTCGCGGAACTTTGAGGGGTGCTCGGCTCGGTCTCCGGGCACTTGTTGTGATCGTGGCGAGTGTGTGGCTGGTCACGGAGCTTTGAAGTGTGCTCGGCTCGGTCGCTGGACACTCTTTTTATTTTTGTTTCACAACATTCGTTTCCTGTCCAACTCGGTCGTCCAACACTGGGATTCGAGTGTGTGGCGTCTGGTATTATCACCAGATGTCGAATTCTCCATTTGGTTTTACCCGGCTTGATCACCGGACGCTGGAGTTTGATTTTGTTTGCCTCCGGTTTGTTGGCCACGAGGCTGTAATTTTTTTTTTTCTTTGTCGCGCTAGACTATGTCTCCGTGCGATGCCTTTTGAGACTATGTTCGGCTTGGTCGTCGAGATACAGCATTGTTGTTTTGATCGCACCCAGCTTGGTCACCGGGTGCTATTTTTTTTTGTTGCGCTTGACCTGTCTGTCGGGTGCGAAGTTGTTGTCTGTGCTCGGCTTGGTCGCCGAGTGTGGAGCTTTTGCTTTGATTACACTCGGCTCGGTCACCAAGTGTTGTGAATTTCTTTTGGTCGCATCTGGCTTGGTCGTCAAACGCGGAGGTTTGCTCGCCGAATAGAAGAGGATCGGTGTGCCCCTTCGGTTTGTCCACTCTCTTTTTTTTTTATTTCTCCAGCCTTCATTTTTTTTATCGGCGACTGATTCTTTTTGTCGCCCCTTTTCTATCTGTGACTTTGCTTTCTTTTTTTTCTGCGACTTTGCTTTTAGTCGCAAGGGGTTTTCTTCTTCTTTTTTTTTGAGAGGGAGGTGAATTGTGTACCTGGTTTTAACTTGGCTGACGACTTCGGTGCTCTGCTGCAGATGTCTACTCTTCCGGATTCTTTCTCCTTCCTTGGTTTGACTCTTTCGAGCGTCAAGGGCTCCTTGAGGGGCACCCTTCGTCATTGCTTGCGAATTTGTGACTCTGAGGGAAAGCATCAGCCATTATTATTACCTCTCGGAGGACAGTTGGCCTATGGTGGGTGTGACATAACGGTGCCTCCGGTCAAGGTTGTTCACGATTTATGGAGCCGCCCTGCCGTTGACAAGGATGATCAGATTTGTTACCTCCCAGGGGTCGACGAAGCTTCGTTATCTCCACATCAGACTATAGGCCATGTCTTGCTGAGCCCGATGCACGATGATCTAGTTCGTTTCTCCGCGCCGAAGCTCTCCATCGACAGCAACAGACTTGATGCTTGGGATGGCAAACCGATGGTGTGCGCAAGTCCCCAGCATTTGCCTTTCTATTTTGAGTGGGCCAGCGTCGTCCTTCACACGTGTCCCGAGCTATTGGCCACGGCTAGCCTGACTCATGAGGTTCGGGCCTCCATGTTCTCGTATCGGTGTTGTAGCAATGTCATGCATTCCTTCTCGGAGGTTTGGTGTTCTTCTACCAACACCATCTTCACTCACGAAGGAGAATTGTCAATTTCGTTGTGGGACTTGCATTGACTCGGAGGATTACCTCTTTCTGGGAGCGTTTACGATGAAGCTACCTCGACGGTGGCAGATTTTACTCAAAGTCGCTCCATGCCATTGCCCGAGAGTCTCGAGTATGTCTTCCTTGCATACTACCGGTTGTTCTGTCGTTTGAAGACTTCGGACTTGGAGGGATTCTCTAGGGTCCCTATGTCCGCATGGGTGTCCTTTTTGTTCCGTGCCAAAAAGGACGCGCAACCTATAGTAGACACATGGGTTGATCGCGGAAGGACGACTGGTTCCATGATTCGTGACCGTTCGGCGCTACAAGATCAACCTCTTTCTGAACTCGGAGTCCCTGTGGCGCTTGCAGATGAAGTATATTTGGTCGCCTTTCTATCAGCGTGGTTTTGTCGTTTCGTTTTCCCCTTGCCAGGCGGCACACTGAGGGCCAGCGTTTTCAAGATGGCGTGTTATATGGCCGGCGACAAGAAGTGCAATCTAGGCAGTGCAGCATTGGGTAACCTTTATCGGGGTCTCAACAGCTTTTCTCGGGGGAGAGTCCCTTGGCCATTTGTTTTTGCGTGACTCGCCCAGCGGTTTGGTGTTCACGAGGCTGACCCTGACGACGGTGACAGGCCGCTTATGATGTTGTACCACAATCCGACGCACGTTCGCTTCTACACTCAAAAGGAAGCTCGTTCCTTATTTTGGCGCGGCGGAGTGCGATGCTGGTACCCCTCGGAGACACTTCCTCCTGGACCAATCATTGACAAGCCTGACCGATTTGCTTCTTGGATTGAAGTGGAGTACTTCCGTTGCCTGCGAGCGACGTCTCTCGTTTTGCAGCAGCGTGAGTCTTTTCTCGTGGAGCCTTATAGTCCGCACCGGTTTGCTCGCCAGTTTGGATTTTTCCAAGACTTGTCGGTTGTTCTATTCGCCGACCAACGGAGGGCGGCTTCGGTTGATGCGTTGGTGGAAATATGGAAGGCTGGGAATGTCTGTCCTCTCGGCAGCGTGGAGGTGCCATCCTTCGTGAGTCCCAGTTCCCACCCAGGTGTGACAGCTCTTTTTTGGGAGTCCTGGCTTGAGGCTGTTGTTCCCTATTTTGAGGTAGTAGTCTCTCCTCGTTTTCTTTTGTGTCTTCTTTCTCCCTCCTTTTTGTTTTTTTTGTTTTTGACTTCTTTGCTTTCCTTTTGTGTTCAGCGAGCATGGAATAAGTTCACCAATGCGCCAGAGAAAGCTTTGTCGCTTGCCCTGGTAGATGGTGGTGTGGAGGGTGATGTTCGAAAGAGCTCTCGAAAGAGCACAAAGCCTTCGGCTCCTCTGAAGGCGAAGAAGGGTAAAGCTGCGAAGAAAAAGGCGCCCCAGCCGAAGAGAAGGTGTCGACACCGTCAGAAGTCATACCGGCAAAAGGCATCATCATTCGAGAGGCATCTCCAGCACAAGAAGAACCTCGGCTTGTTGTGTTATCTTTGCCGGTCGAAAATGCTCTCTAGGACAAAGGGAAAGGAGTGGTTGAGTCGGTGACCCCGCCGAAGAAGATTGCTGCGAAGAAGAAGTCTGGGGCTCCGCAGTCGGAGCCTTTCGTTTACGTCCCCCCTTCTTTCAAGAAGCGGCTGCGAACCGGTTTAGGTAAGCCTCTGACGCATTTGACTCTGCTTTCTATTGTCCAGCCGTCGGAGATCCTTCCATCGGGGTCGGGAGAGACGCCTAGGGAGACGGCGCCCCATGACGGGTATGTTATTTTGTCGGTTGGAAAGACCACTGTGGCACCGGTGACATTGTCACCTGCGCCGACGACCCAGGTTGAAGTGTCAGCGATCCAGAAGTTTAGCGACCTTCCTTCCAACGATCTTGCCATCATCGTGGCTCCGTTCGCGAACTAGCCCATTTTTCAGCAGGAGGACCTGTTCGATCTGGCTGAGGTGGATGCTACCCGCGAGTTGGAGTGGGTCGAGGAGGGAGCTCCATCTGTCGTCGCTGTTGATGGAGCCGAGTGCCCAACGACGACCCTTGGTGAGGGAGCAGCACCTCAACAGCCTTCGACTGGGCCAATTGCGGGTGAGGAACCTGTGTTAGATGCCGGAGTGGCTATCGCGACTTCGAGGAGGGAACCCTTTGTGATGTTTCCCCCTAGCAATGGAGAGATGACTTTTGCTACAAAAGATAGAGCTCTGGGTTCGACTTGTCGATCCGTGAGTGAGGATTCGTCTACTTCTCAGCCTGCGTCGGTGAATGCTTATCCTTCTGTTCCCTCTCTTTCTTTTTTTGTTCTTCCTTCCCTTCATCTCTCAATTTTTTTTTTGTAGCTGACGGCCTTCCCTCTTTCGGCGAGGTCGAGGGTGTTGATGCAGCGGTCTGCACTAGGACTGTGGACGGTGTTCGTCGAGTCGATTTTAGTGCCGGCCGACGATCCATGTTCGCCCGAACTTGTGGCGGACACCTGTGCCATTCTTGAACATTTGAGAGGAGCCGACGTCGACACCTCGGTTCTAGAGCAGTGGGTGGAAGATTTTGTTTCGGAGGTGGCTCATTTTCAGCAGTTGCGCAATTCTTTGGCCGGGAAACTCAGCTTGACCGAACGGTTTGCTGCAGAGACCGAGCTTCCGCAGTCTGTCCAGCGCATAAACCGTCAGCGCGATGACTTAACCGCGGACTTAGATAGATGTCAGGCCGAGCGTGAAGCTGCGGAGGCCGAGCAGACTCTTCGCGACTTTCTAGCGTTCGTTTCGTCTCAGATCGACTCCATCAATACTGAGTTGGCGACCATCCGCCGGGGGATTGACACTGCTGAGGAGGATGCTTCCGCTCTTGAGGATCAGCTAGCTTCTATTCGCGCATGTCCCGTTCTCGACGAGGCTGAGACACGAGAGTTGGCTGAGATCCGTGCCGAAGTGGTGCAACTGCGGCAGCGGGTGGCTGACTTCGACTTGAGACTTTTTTTTTTGGGGGGCCTCCTAAATTTTTTTTTTTTTTTGCGAGGCTTGTACTATTCCCATCACACACTATTTTTTTCTGCAATGAGAAGTACTTCTTTTTCTTTATTCAATTGTCTTTTTCTCTCTTTTTTTTTAGCTGCCCTTCTCATGGGTAAAATCGTTTAAGGAATTTACCGTTCGTTATCGGCAGCTCCGAACCATTCGAAGTGACGAGCTTGTAGGCGCCATTGGTGTAGGCTTCCTGCACCATGTACGACCCTTCCCACTTCGGTGCGAATTTGCCCCCGGTTTTGCTCGTAAAGAGCATTGGCCGTTGAACTGCGAGCACGAGGTCGCTCTTCTGGAATGACCTGAGTCGTACCTTTTTGTTGAAGGCTCATGTCATTCGAGATTGGTAGCACTCGAGGCGTTGTTGTGCCTCGAGTCGTTGCTCATCGAGCGACTCCAATTCGGCGAGTCGTAGTTGGGCGCATTTCTCCGTCGTGAGCCCTTCTCTCATTGCAATTCGCAGAGAAGGAAGTTGTACTTCGAGAGGGAGCACTGCTTCAGTGCCGTAAATCAGCGAATATGAAGTCGACTGGGTTGGCGGTCGAAACGAAGTTCTGTACGCCCACAAGGCTTCGCCGAGTTTTTCATCCCAGCTTTTCTTGTTGGCGCCGATGGTCTTCTTCAGGATTTTGCAGAGTGTTTTGTTGAAAGCTTCTGCAAGTCCGTTAGCCGCCGGGTTATAAGCCGACGATGTCCGCTGTTATATGCAAAATTTCTCGCAGAAGCAGTCCATGACTTTGTTTTTGAATGGTGTACCGTTGTCTGTCATTATGTATCGGGGAACTCCATATCGGTAGATGATTTGAGTTCGAATGAATTCGACGACAGTGATTGCTTTCACTTCTCGATAGGCAGCAGCTTTGGGCCCATTTTGAGAAGTAATCGGTGGCAGCCAAGATGTATTGCCTGTCGGAGTCGAATTTAGGAGAGATGAGACCTATGATGTCCATCCCCCAAGCTTCGAATGGCCATGATGCGACCGTTGGGTGAAGCGATTCCGGCGCCTGGTGTATATAATCGACATGGAGTTGGCACTGTTTGCAAGTTCGAGCCATCTCGATGGCGTCTCTGAGCATTGATGGCCAGTAATAGCCCAGTTGCTTCACTTGTAAGTGGAGCTTCAGGCCAGCTTGGTGCGCGCCATAAATTCCAGTGTGTCTTGTAACACTTGCGACCCCTCTTCTTTTGACAAGCAACGAAGGAGCAAACCTTCATATGACCTCCGTTAAAGTACGCCGTTGATGAAAGCGTACTTTAGAGCTGCTTGGCGAATTTGGACTCGCTCTCTCAGGTGGACAGGGAGTGTGTCGTGGCGAAGGAAGTTTGTGATAGCTTCTCTCCAATCTTCGGTTTGATTTTGACTAGCCAAGATAGGAAGAGATTCTTCTATCTCTTCTGTTTGCTCTTCTTCTGTTTCTTCCTCGACTGGTGGAGGGATTACCCATCGTTCATAAATGGGGACTTGGCTCGGCCATTCGTCGAATTGTGCTAAGCTGGCAGCAATTCCAGCCAATGTGTCGGCTGGCCCATTTTCGAATCAAGGAACGTAGTGGAGTGAGGCTTTCGGAATTTAGGCCAGAAGTTCACCACCATGTCTCAGAGTGGCATGAGTTCGAGATTCTTCACTTCGAACTCTCCTGTGAGCTGTTTAATGACCAGAGCCGAGTCGCCGTAAATATTTAACTGTGGGAGCTGCATCTCGACCGCTATGCCGAGTCCGAGGAGGATGGCTTGATACTCCGCTTTGTTGTTCGAACAGTTTTGAGTTAGAACGAACGAATACGGGAGCAGGTCCCTTCTCGGTGAAACGAACAGGACCCCTGCGCTGGCTCCGTTTCTTCTTGCGGCGCCGTCGAAATACATCTCCCAAGGAGGGAGTACTTCGACCAGGAAGATCTCCTTGTCTGGGAATTCCTCTGTTAACTCCCATTCGGCCGGCACTGGGTGGTCGGCCAAGAAATTGGCCAATGCTTGGCCTTTGATTGCTCGTTACGGCACGAAGTTGATTTCAAACTCGGAGAGGAGCAATGCCCATTTGGCCAGTCGACCAGAGAGTATTGGCCGCGACATAATGTACTTCAACGGGTCGGCTCTCGAAATGAGGTTCGTTGAATGCGCCAGGAGTAGTGTCGGAGCTTTTGAATTGCAAATATGAGTGCCAGACAGGTCTTCTCGATCGGAGAATAGTTGAGCTCAGCGCCCACCAGTGTTCGGCTTAGATAGTAGAGAGAATGTTCTTTGTTGTTCTTGTCGCATTGAGCCAAGAGAGCTCCCACCGATTTCTCTTGTGCTGCGATGTACAACAGCAACGGTCTGTCGATAATTGGAGCTACGAGCACTGGCGGCTTGGTGAGATACGCCTTTATGTTGTTAAAGGCGTTCCGGCAGGAGTCGTCCCACTCGAATGGTATATCCTTCTTGAGGAGGCAACTGAACGGCTGGCACCTTCCGGCCAGGTTCGAGATGAAGCGCCAAATATACGCTAAGTGACCTTGGAAGCTTTTGAGTTTGGAGACGTTTTTAGGCTCCGACATTTTCTGAATGGCATCGATTTTGGACTGGTTGATTTCAATCCCTTTGTGATGCACGATGAATCCCAGATATTTGCCCTAGGTGACACCGAAAGCACACTTTAACGGGTTCATTTTGAGCTGAAACTGTCGCAGCCTTTCGAACACTGCCCTGAGGCCGAGAAGATGGTCTGCCCTCTGTCTTGTCTTCACCACCAGGTCGTCGACATAGCATTCGACTCGTTTGTGGAGGAAGTCGTCGAAGATATTCTGCATTGCCCTCTGGTAGGTCGCGCCAGCATTCTTGAGTCCAAACAACATCACTTTGTAACAGAAGATACCTTTAGGAGTGCAGAACGCAGTAGGCTCCTCATCTTTTGGGTTCATCCGAATTTGATTGTAGCCGGAGGACCCATCCATGAAAGATAGAGCTTCGTGACCTGTCGTGGCGTCAACCATGAGCTCGGTTATTGGCAGAGGGAAGTCGTCCTTCGGGCATGCCTTATTCAGGTCGTGCAAGTCGACGCAGACCCGGATTTGTCCATTCTTCTTCTTGACATGCACGATGTTTGCGATCCAGGACGGGTACTTCACCTCTCTGATGAAATTTGATGCGATCAATTTGTCGACCTCCTTTTCTATTTCTGGCACAAGTTCTGGTCGGAACCGTCGTTGCGACTGCTTGACTGGCCGAATAGAGGGATGAACTGCCAATTTGTGAACTGCCACCCGTGGGTCGAAGCCGGGCATCTCCATGTAGTTCCAGGCGAATATGTCACGATATTCGCTAAGCAACGCCATGTATTCAGCTTCTTCTTCTGCTGACAGTGAAGCACTGAGGAATGTCGGCCTCGGGTCCTATGTTGTGCCCAAATTGACTTTCTTTAACTTGTCGACTGTTGACTGGCCGCCTTCCTCGAACGAAGCCGGGGCCTCCTTTAAGACGAATTCCTCTTCTTCTTGATCATCGTCGGCAATGGAGATGTGGTTCACCACAACCGAATCATAAGCGTGAGCTCGTGCACTTGCAGCTTTTGTGTAAATAACCACCAGGGCCAGGGCATTTTTCTTTTTCGTCGGAGTTTGGCCGACCGAAACTTGATGTACATCTGCCGATGCCTTTCTGGTTATTTTGACTGGCTTCGCCTGGGTTGTGTAAATTTTGATCGGCTTCTGCTTCTCATAGCCGAGGCCTAGGCGACCTTGATTGATCCGATGGCCTTCGTTTCTCAATTTCTCTTGTTCTGGAGTGAGAACCGGTAGAGTGACAGGTGGTTTTGCATGGATTTCATCTTTTGTAAGGTTGCCCCCGACTCTGGCCATCAGTCGGTAGGCGTTCGGGTCGAAACCTTCATTTGAGCGTGTGGACGGCAACTGCTGTTGGCTCGGGAGTTGCTTTACTATGCTTCGTTCCTCCAATTTTGTTAGAGGAAGTGTGATTTTTTTCTGGCAAAGGGGTCAGTTGGATTTTGTGGCAGACGACCAGAGGAGCTTCTCCTTTATTCCTTTGCGATTGCAGGATGTACCGTAAGATGGGTACACTGCGCTGCTTTGGTGTTGGAGTGGTTGCGGCCGATTTGCAGCCTTGTACCGGCTGGCTGTTGTGTGCAGGCTGCTTTGGAGACACGACTTGCGTCGTGGTCTGTTTTGGGGACGCGGCTTGCGTCGGTGGTTTGGAGGCTGCAACTTGCGTCGGTGGTTTGGACGCTGCAACTTGCGTCGGTTGTTTGGGCGATGCAGCTTGCGTCGAAGTGCTCTTGGCATTTGACGCCTGGTTCGACCACGGTAATAATTTGACTGTCGGTCTGGTCGTCAGATAGAATTTTGCGTCTGCGAACGATGCCTCGACCACCATGTCGCCAATGTGCAGTTTGAGATTTGTCATGCTGAGCGTCCTCTGGCCTTCTTGATTGAAGCCTTGAATGAGGAGCGAGCTCGGAGAAAGGTCGCAAGCAGAGAGGCCGGCATTCTTCATCGTGCGAATCGACAGAATGTTGACTGTGGATCCACAGTCGATGAGGATATGGTTGATTTTGTGGTCTCTGATGTAGCCGGAGACGAACAACGATCTGTTGTGATTCTTCGTCCCCAACTGTGCGTCCTCCTCTCGGAATGTGATACACGGCGGGCATGCGATGGCAAGCACCTCCTCCGACTTTGCCATCTGCGGGGAGTGTGCATCTTCTTCCTCCTTTCTGTAGGGTGGAGTCAGCCCGACTTTAGGCAAGTCATGCTTCCTCATTAGTAGCATCTCGACTTTGGCTTTGAGTTCATCTGGTTTATCGAGGACCCGGATTAATGCTTGCCTTGACCGAATGGCCAAGTCCAGATCATCTTCTAACTCGTTGAGCTGTGAGATCTATTTGAGTGACGTCTCGAGGTCGTCGCATTCGATGACCGGTTTTTTGCCTTTGTCGTGTGATGTCGTGTGCTCGAGAGGAGCTGTTGAGCAGGTCGCCACCATTGCTAGCGGCGCGAGGAACTCCTTCGGGAAGAACTCCGCCAATGTGACGGGTCTTCTTTTCTTTTTGCTTGCCCCCTGGACGTCAGTCCTAGGAGTTTTTCTTTGGCACTTCGTGGCTTTTTTATTTGGCCGCTTCGCCTTCGTTTTGGTGTTCGCCGATGCCGGTTCGAGTTCTCAAACAGGCTTCTTTCTCTGGGTAACCAGGATCCACCCCTCTGCGTAGGCTGTAGCTAGTTCACGGGGTGCCAGTTTTGGTGCGACCTTAGCCGGTGGTCGTCTGTTATTGTGGTGCGGTCGGTTGGAGGGACTGGATTTTGGATGGTACTCCTTCCTCGCGACCTGCTGTTTGTGTGGCCGAGTTCGCCGGTTTGGCTGGGCTTGGATAGAAATGACATGTGAGGAGGCTGTATTTTCAGCTCCTTCGATTTTGATGCGGCCTTGAGCCGCCGGCTCCATGATCCGATCCTTCAAGACGAAGCATTTCTCCGTCGGGTGCCCGATCAATCGATGATATTTGCAAAAGTTCGGATCCTTGCTCTTGGATAGGTCGCCAGGTCTTTTGATTTCTAGCAACCTATGTAGCTGATTGTCAAGGAGCTGGTCCAACATGATGGAAATGTCCGCGTCGGTGAACGGATATGTTTTCGCCTGTCGTTCTTCCAGCGAAGGCCGTCGGTAGGTGCCCCCAGTTATTTGCAAAAGTTCGGATCCTTGCTCTTGGATAGGTCGCCAGGTCTTTTGATTTCTAGCAACCTATGTAGCTGATTGTCAAGGAGCTGGTCCAGCATGATGGAAACGTCCGCGTCGGCGAACGGATATGTTTTCGCCTGTCGTTCTTCCAGCGAAGGCCGTCGGTAGGTGCCCCCAGTTAGTTGTCGTGGGAGGCATGTGGCTTTAACTTTGCTTCCGACCTTAATAGACTCGAAAGCATTCGTCGCGAAAGAGGATTTTGTTTTCTCCTTCGTCTCTTTAGGCGCAGTCGTGGCTGGTGCCTTCCCCTTTTTGCGAGGGTCGGCAGAAGAGGATCCTTCTTCTCCACGTTCCTCCATGAGATTCTCCATATTGTGAGCTTCTGTCGCGAGCTCTTGGAAATCGTTTGGTCTCCGGCTTCGAATATAGCGCAGGAGTTCCCATTGCATCCCTCGCGAACTCATCTCAATTTCTGCCTCGAGGGAGAGGTTCGAGCTTTCTTTGCAGTTTAAGCTCAGGTTCCTCCACCGGTTAATGTAATCGACCACCTTTTCTCCTTTCTTTTGTTTGAGGTTGGCGATCTCCAGCAGTGTAACAGTGCGCCGAGTGCTGTAAAATATGTTGAGGAACTCGCGCTCCAATTGTTCCCAGTTGTCGATGGACTCTTGGGGTAGCTCGATGTACCAGTCAAAGGCATTTCCCTTAAATGACCGGCCAAACTGCTTCACCAATAAGTCGTCGTCGGTGCCGGCATTGTTGCAGGTCTCTATGAAGTGGGCGACGTGCTGCTTTGGGTGCCCGTCGCCATTGAATTGCTGGAATTTTGCAGGGTGATACCCGACCAGCATAGGAATATTTTGGATCCTCTGCGTGTAGGGCCTTTGGTAGGCGACAAATTTGTTGTCGCCCGAGTTGCTTCGTACAACGCGGTTGATAAGCTCAGTAACTGCGTCGATGGTGAGAGCAGCCAGATCTGCTTTAATTCGGCCTCGGCGGAGGGTTACTGGTGCGACGGGCGGTAGCTCGTTGTCGGATGAAGGATCTTCTGGCAGTGGTTCAGCTGAGCCACTGGTAGTCGCCCGATTTCGGTCGACTTCTTGAGACATGCTGCCAGTGCTGTTTGCGGGCGCGCCCATTTTGAACCGGTCCAATATTCTCGCGATCTGGAGGTCGCGAGCGACGAGTTGCGCATCTTTCATATGCAATTGTTCACTTTGTTCTTTTAGCACAACTTGCAGTTCGGCTAGTTGCTCTTCTACCGTTTTGGCCGAGGTTGTCATCGCAGCCATCTTGATGGTCTGCGTCGGCGAAGCTGTTCCCGATGCATGTCGGAGTGATGTGATTTTATCCAGTGACCGTATTAGGGAAACAATCATCGGCGTTCTCGATTGTGGAGTAGTTGCGGTGGGCGACCGGCTCGCGGTGGCGGTTGCTGACGAAATTCGGCAGGGAGGAAGAAGTGATGTTACGACAGGGGAGGTCGCCGGTGTCAGTCGGCGAGGTGCGCGGATGGGTGGTGGACCCGCTGCTGCGTTAAGTGCAACCAAGAGGTCGTGCAAGACCAATACGACCGATGAGTTATCTGTGCGCGTCGCTCTCTGTACGGAGGAGGCCAGCGATGAATGCGTTATTGCCGTGGATGAGGAAGAGATGCCTCCATGTTGCTCGTATTGCTACACCAGAGTGGGGACGATAGAGCTTCTTCGCAATGACGACGACTGAGCTGGGCTGACAGTCGGGCTGCGAGGAGGAAGAGATGCAGCGACGGCCAGATATGTTGGCTTGGCCATCGCCGGCATCAATTTAGCGGAGGCCGCTGCTGGCTTGACAGAGGCCGCGGCAGCCTGTGGCACGAAGACAACGCTTGGACGGCACGCGTCGCGCATGAAAGGAGCCTATCCGGTGGACAAACTCCTAGCCAGAGCCCTTGTAACTGGGCGAGTGGCCGGTGGTGGAGAGGTAGGAGCGCGGAGATCGGCAGATGGTCAGCGAGCTCCTGCGGTTGAGCTTGCGAGCGCGGCAGGGCGCGGCAGGGCGCGGCTGAGCAAAACTCGAGGAGGCAATTTGCTTGCCCCTGTTGTTGTTATTGTTGTCGTTGTTGCCGTTGCTGGCCATGACCGAGGTTGGAGGTTTTTTTTTATTGCTTGAACGGAGAAGGAGATGAGAGGTAGGAAATATCCCACCGGGCGTGCCAAATCTGTTTCATCGAAAATCCGCCGGTCTGCGAAGAGGCGCGATCGAGAGAGTAATTCGATTAATTCAGAATAATTTTGTTACAATTTGGGTGTGAGTGTCAGAAAATTGCGAGTACAATCTCCTATGCTTCCTCTAATTCGATCTCCGTTACAATTTTGGCGAAGTCGAAGCTTTTGACGAGTCGTCGTCAAGATTCGAGTTGCAGGAACGAGTGTGGACGAACTGGTGTGGCTTTGGTCGGTCGGACGAAGGTATTTATGCTCCGCGTGTATCGACTTGCGATGTTGCCGGCGAACGTGTAGAGCTGCTCCTGGTCGAATTGCTGAATGACGAACTGCAAGTGGCTTGACCTCTCTGGTTCGAAAGCTTCTACGCATGGAGTTTCTTCTCGGTGCAGGGATTTTCAGACCTTCGTTGAGAGAGAGAAAGAACTTATGTGCATGAAGTGTTTTCTCGGCAAGAGCTTTCGGACTTGATTTTTTCCAACCCCTGCGATAGGGAACTTCTGGCTATTTGTTAGGGATGGCAACGGGGCGGGGCGGGGCGGGTTTTTGGAAAACCATCCCCAAGAAAAAAAAAAACTGGGAAACCCGTCCCCGAAAACCCGCCCAGCGCTGGTTTGATTTCTAAACCCGTCCCCGCCCAGGGCAAAAAACCCCCCCCGAACCCGCTGAAAACCCGCCCGCCCAGCGGGTACCCGACCCGACCAGCTATGTTTAATATTAAAATTTTAAAAATATAAAAAAATTCTAAAATAAATAATATAAACATATAAATACCTAAACATATTGTCAAACATAAGGGGAGAACGCAAGAAAGTAGGGTTTTACTTTTATTATTTAAATACCTTCTAAAACTTTTTTTTTTTACATAAAAATTTAGCTGGTCGGGTCGGGTTTTTGGGCGAAACCCGCCCCTCGCCTCGAACCCGTGGATCGGTTCTCGCTCCCAAAACCCGAACCGACCCAGGGGTAAAAACATAAACCCAAACCCGCTTTAAAGCGGGTCGGGTCGGGCGGGTTCCCCGCTAACCCGCACCCGCCCATCCCTACTATTTGTACCCTGTGTAGCTGTTGGCGGACGTTGCCTGGGAAAGGGGATCACGATCCCCTTTCTGCTACTGTCGTTGAGAGAGGAGGGAGACCAGGCTTTGGTCGTTGGTTTGCTGAGTCATGGCATAATGTGACATGGCTGCTGAATATTGATGACACGACAAATTTGCTGACTGGGGCGCCAACTGTGCTGGTGATGCGGCAGTGTGGCTGGACCTCGCGATGGGCTGCAACGATAGACTTCGAGAATCGACGAAATCTACCCATGATCGTTGTTTGATGGACCAGTGGATTGCTAAACTCGTCGAAATTGGACCGTCCACATTTTGGTGCATACAATTATATTTTATACTTTACATATATTTAATATTTTTATAAAAAAAAAAAATAGTGATGATTATAGTGAAATGGGCCGAGTTATTCTCTGATTATGGTTCAATTGGGTAAGACTGGGCAGTTCGGTTTTTTTTAACATTAGTGTAATATTTAGACACATTTTAATATTTTGAATAAGACTAGTATTTTAGTGTAGAATATATTATTTAAAGTTTTTAACCCTAATTTAATAATGTTTAGTCATGATTTTAGTATTTATTAAGTATTTCAGCTTCGTATCACAATATGGTCGGGTGCACCGGAGCTGCAGCCCTAACCGCGGCACCGGGTGATCCGAACCGAAATTGGAAAAGCAGTGAGTCTAGTCCCTGTAGCGACGCACGGTGGCCGCACGCCGCTTGCGTTCGATTGCACGGGGGATGGAGTGGCGCGAGCGAAGGTGGCACTCCGCGATTTCATCTGGACTGCAGGCGGGACGCGTTTCTTCCCATGGAAGCTTTCCTTTAAGCTCTTCACGTTCGAATATTAACAATCCCTCGGTTTTCTCCGTTCCTGTCATCAATATTTTGTACGTTCAATCTCCACTTCTTCGACTACTTCCGTATCACATTTTGTCGTAATTCTCTTGTTCGACTCCAAATCCAGACAGCGAAATCATCATCTGCTTCACCGTTGTTTATTTTTTCATTTTGGTCTTCTCCCTAATGCTTTTATGTAATCAGCTTTCCGGTTTGAGAGATACGGTGGAAGAGCAGGATGGAGCTGGGATCATTCCTATAACTTTCTTGCTCGAGTGGGAGTGGGTGTTTGGTTCCTGGAGGTTGTCTTTGGAGCGGTCCGTGGTGGTCATCTTAACTATTATCTGAACTCGAACAGCAAAAGTGCTCTCCATCCTATTTTTTCTCGGTTGTTTTTTAGTTTGTTTGGCGGAGTGTGGTAGGAGTTAATCAGTATCTTTTCGGAGTTAGTTGTTTGTTTGCATTCTTTTTTACTCCGTTTCTATTTCCAATTCCGGTGGTGCTTTCGTTATGTCAAAAGGACCTTTTTTTATGTTCTTTAAATCCATTTTTATTTCGTTTTAAAGTGCCGAACGAATAATCTGTTGAATGCTGTTGTTCGAAAATTGTTGCAGGCATGGCAGTTTCATAGGCGTCATGTGATGTATGGGCCATTCTTCTCTGAACTCACTCAATGATGTGTACAGGCCGTGACATTCCATCTGTGTCTCAAGCTGAATATTGATAAAGTCTAGTCAAAGCGTTACAAATGTAACAATGGGGAAAAGAAATGTAGTTGTTTTATCCTCCTCATCGGAGGATGAGAGCGAAGGTTGTCTAAAGCGTGGAAGTCGCAGCTCTTCCAAATCAAAATTGCGAAGAAGTACATATAGAAAAAAGATTAGGCCGGAAAAGGAGTCGTCTAAGTTAGACTCACTGTCTCCGGAAGAATTATCCAGAAAAGAAGAGGTAAACTATATTTGTAATGTCCTCATCCAGTTTTTACTTGTTTATGAAAGTAAATATATCCATATGTTGAGGTGGATGCTAAATTTTTTTGTGTTGGTTTGCACAGTTCAGTTTACATCAATCATAAAGTTATGCTAATTTTAACTAATACTAAACAAAAGAGCCCTTTTTTGTATAATTCTTGTTAATATATATAATATATTCTTATTAATATATATAATATTCGTTAGTATTATATTTTATTTTGTCCCAAGTGAACTGATATTCCAATGTTTCTTGGTTACTATTTTGTTGTGCTTACTTTTGCAATGCGGTCTGGAATTTACTTCAGGAAGACAGTATTTTTTTTTTCCAACTTAAAAAAATAAATGTTTATTGAAGTATATTTCATATACACACTCAGACAATATCTCGACAGTGGTCTTATTAAGTAGGTGCAGTTCATTCTCTTGACATCCATCATGATATAAAGGACTAGTATGAAGTTTATTTTTCACCTGTTTACTGGATCCGCAGAGTGTTTTGCATATTCATGTTTGGCTGAGGTAATTTGAAGTTTTGTTACAACTGGCTTTGTATACGTTGTTCTAAAAGTTCAGCTTGCTGTAGGTCCATTTTGACCTGCTCGTTGATGAATTTTCTGGTCTTGATGGGATATTCCATGGTATGTATGCATTTAAAATTGAATTTTATTTTGTTAACCATTAGTAGTTGCTAATAAGACTAATCATATTTCTTTCAAGGACAAGGTGTTGTTATTACTTAAAATGCTGCTATTTCACTGCTGGGATTAAGAGATCTATTAGCAGTTTTTAGGAACTACACTTTTTGATTCCAATCCCTATGATGTGTTTTCTCGTAGCTCCTTCAAGACACATGCTAGTGCAGTTTATTGTCCGAAGAGCCCAGCGGCTAATTTCATTTTTATGGTAATTTTAATGGAAGTCTTGTCTGTTTGGGCAAGTGAAGTCATCAAGGTCCATGGCAAAGAAGCTTCTTTTCTTCTTCTGTTGGTCTTCGATGGTTGTAAGGGTGCACTGACTCAACTATACCTGAGCTTCATTATTTCATCTTGGTGTTAAGGTGTTCATTCAGAAGTTGTCTTCTTATTAGACATTGAAGGGGATTCTATCATTGTTCCAAGTTGAAAAAAAGGGCAAAACATCCTCCCATTAGTATTTGAGCATATCTCAGAAGAGGCTGCTGATAGTTGCATTCCCTTGTAATTTCTGGGCAGCATAAGTTGACTGGTTGCTACTGGTACTTCAGATGCAGTTGCTACTGGTACTCCAGATAGCAGCTGCTTACCTTGTATATGGTTATATTTCAAGGAGAAAATTTCTGAAAGGCTTATCTTTTACCTAGTGTTTTACAAGACCTCAGTTCTTACATCTTCAAGCTCAAAAATTTTATAAGAGCTTTTGATGTGTTCTTTATCTGTAAACATCTATTGACGATGTTTCTACCTTTGAAATAAGTAGATATGTTTCTTTTAAATTTTCTAACCAAAGAAGGGAATGAAATTTTGGTTCAGGTTCAGGATGGAGGGGATCTCAGGAGCTCTGGGTTGACAAGCATAAACCTCGTTCTGTTGAGGAGCTGGCTGTTCACAAGAAAAAGGTTTATCAATGATGTTCGTGTTTTATACTGAGAGCATTGTCCTTTTCTATGTAATCTAATTATGTACTTTTTCGTAGAGTTATGTTTAGCCTTTTCAATGTTCTTGAGTTTGCCATTGAAACCAGATTGTACGCGTTTTTGTGGTGTATCCTTTTGCTTTTAGTTTTCAAGGCTTATGGAAGGATAGTTTTTTAATATGTCCAAAGGTGGTTACTAGCCTTGGATCTCCTTTGTTGTTTGAATAATTTGGTGACATCCTTTTTTCTTATTTTGTGGTTTCTATAACGCTGTATGTACCGAAAAAAATCCTCTTCCCATGCGTTCTCTCTTGAATTTGATATTTTGTTAGGAAATGAATTATCTGTGCTCTCTGTCTTGACAATGTGATATCTTGTAAGGTTTGTCTTATCTCTTCTTCATCTCTAGTGCAGGTTGAAGAAGTCAAAATGTGGTTGGACCAAATGGTTGCGACATCTAAGGTGATTTTATTTTCTAAGCAACTGTTTCTTTTAATGCTTGGTCAGTTACTTCCTAGATGAGTATTCGAAGTTGAGAGATTCCTACCTATGGGTTATCACACGATTTTTCAACCCAAACGAAGTTGCGACTATTTTTCTTCACACAATACTACTACCTGAAGCTTGTCCAACTATATATGGACTTCTTTTAACCATAAATGCTGTCAATCTACTGTTTCAAAGAGCTTTTTGAGAGTTCTGTATGGTTTGCACTGCTCTCTACATGGTTTGAATCCATACATAATTTATATTTGTTCTTTTTTGGTCCAACAATTTTGATGAGATTAAAGCTTATATTGATTCATGCAAGATAATTATGTCTCTAACTTCTTAGCGCATGGTGTTTCCATGCAATGCATGTTTGGGTAATGCTTTCCATCATTGGTTTACTTCTGTTCATCTCTGTCTTATTAGAGAGCCTCAGTTGTCCTTTTCTATTCTTTTCTTCTCATAAGATTCTAGCTGAAAACAAATCTTTTTGGAAACTTCAATGTGACCATGATTATGGTAACTTTATCAATTTTAATTTCTATTATTTCAATTGTTGGTTTTCAATGTTTCCTTTCTAAGTTTTTTTGGTACTTTATTTTGAGTTATCACTATATTTTCCATCATTTGCAGGAAAGATTTCATAATAACGTTCTTGTTATCAGTGGGCAATCTGGAACTGGAAAATCTGTACGTTTCTGCTTTGCTTTTTCTCCTAAAATTCAGACATTGCGTCGCTTAAAATGGTAATTGAGTGTTTATACTTGTTTCTTGATTAAATTATTTTTACACAAATCAAATTCTTCATGTTGATTTTTTTTTTCCTTTGAACAATTCATGTTGAACGTCGTTTGAATTCTTTGACTTTATTTTCTGGAAAATGATATACTGTTCCGCATCTTGTGCTTATTTTCTTCTATTTTATATTAAAGAGCACAAACTTCTTTTTTTTCTTTTTTAAAATGTTATTTTATTTTATTTATTGAGGGCTTGGTTTGTTGTGTGAAGTCTTATTTGTAGAGAGGAAATATTGCAAAGTAACCATTCAATTGTGTTTTTGGAAAAAGAAGAAAAGCTAAATTGACATGTAGTGAAATTTAAAGTTACTGAAGCTTGAAATCTTGTTTACATGCTACTCAGGAAATCGAAATCAGTATATGACATGGTGTCAAAAAAATTTCTAGAAATTAATTATTTACATGGTACTCTTAGGAAATCCAAATCAGTACATACTGTGGTGTGAAGAAAATTTCTAGAAGTTGTCAATTGGAGTATTGATTCAGTCTAAGGCCATTGTCCATTTTGTGAACCTTGCAGACAGCCACTTATGTAATTGCAAACACATTAGGAGCTGATGTGTTTGAATGGAAGACTCCTACACCAACCCTTTGGAAAGAACATGTACATAATTTCAGTTCAGGTACTTAAATTTCTTATGGTAATCCATGCATAAGTTGCTACACGATTGTATTATCATTAGTTGTATAAATTGGCCGAGCATAAACTGAACTAGCTGATTCAGCTGGTATTGGTAACACTTTTGATTGAATCATTGGGTTGTAGATCAAGGAGGACAACACAAATAAGTGTTTTTGAGGGATGCAGCTGAATTTGCTTATTTTGCAATGATTTGGTTAATTTAATCAAACTCCAATAACTTTTAATTGATGGTTTTGGTCTCTGTACTCTGTCAGGACTCTAATTACAATTTCAAATCTTGTCAGATTTTTTGATAAAATTATTGTGAAATTACCTAGGAAGGCATGTGTTGTTCCTCTTGTTGTAAGTACCAAAATGGACATCTTGATGTCTTGTTCCTCATCGTCAGGCTCGTCTTCTCTGCTATACTTGAATGTTGTTGTCAGCTTATATCATCACTTTCTGTCAGATGTGGACCATTTTTGCAGCAATGATATCAGTTGTGGCTCAAAGTCTACAGTAAAATAAAAACCTGTTGTTTGGTATTTATGGCCATTAGTGAATGCTGAAGAACCTGCTCATGTGCTAAAAGATTTACTAAACAATATTAGCATGCTCTCTAACCTATCAATAGGAAATCTTTACACTTATCTGACCAATTTCAGACGTAGCTAGTGGGGCTTCACCTGTAACTATTGTTTTCAAATCATTCACTTGGAAATTGACCAGTTGAATATCAGTTACACTGATAGATGTGAAATCAGAGTTCATTAACTATTGCTTATTGGCGGATCCAGTTACCTTCCATCACAAACATTCATAGGCTTTTTACTCTTTTTCCTCTTTTTGGGGTGGAGGGAGGGAAATGTGTTGAAAATTGAACATTGGAGGGCATTGATATGCCCGGGTTTGCTGGTTCAACTAGCGGTTGCTCTCCTCAGCCAATTCGGGCAAGTTATCCACACCCCTCTCTGTTTTGGGCAATTGTAGAGAGCAGTCAGGAGCCATCATGGTCTCAACATCATGTCTGGGAGGGTAGCTGCTCGTCCCAGAATCAAAGAGGGGGACGAGAGGGCAGCAACCATCCTTCGATTTGATCTCTTTGCCATCTCAGAATAATGAAGGTAGAGGGAGAGGAACTTGATAGTTCCTTTCCTTTTTTGTTTCTACGTTTAAAATGTTGGGAGGGATGCCCCGCCCTTGCAGAATTGGGAGGGAAAGAGCACAGAGTCCCATGGCTCTCCCTTTCTACAACCAAGATTGAAGAAAGAAACCTGCTTTTCTTTATAATTTGTTTTAGCTTTTGAAATTTTTATGCCATGATGATATTACTGGGTCAAAGATTACTTAAATCTGGTTGACCTGGATTCCTCACTGAGATAATGACTGGGTTGGTTTTGGTAGCAGTCTAACAAATGAAATGCTGGTGACTATGAAAATTTAAGAAAACATTCAGCAATTTTTTTTTTTTTAAAAAGAGGTCCAAGTCTACTTTCTTTTTTTTTGGAAAATGATAGTAATTTCCTCAAGAACAAAAATTGGCGAGAACTTCCATTTGTGCTTGCTCCATTACAAGAGGCAGCTTCTATGTAGAGAAGCCTGAGTAAAAGATGGATTTGCGCTTTGCTTTTAAAGAAATTGTTCTGTGTTTCACTTAAAAAGTTGTCTTATATCTGATTGATTTTTTAATGTGCTTTTAGGAATACCATACACTTCGAAGCTGGAAGAGTTTGAAAACTTTGTGGAGAGAATAAGGAAGTATCCATTGCTTTCAGCTGTCTCAACTGGAAGTTCTAGAAAACCTGCCATTCTCTTAATTGATGATCTTCCATTCGCTAATGGAGGAGTTGCTTATGGAAGGCTCAAGAAATGCTTACAACTTCTTGTTCAGTCATCCCAGATGCCGACTGTTATATTGCTGACGGATTATGGTAAGACTGACACCAGTGACACAAATAGTCGGTCGGAGGAACTCCAGTCTGTTCTTGAGAGAGCTGGAGCTTCAAAGGTAATCACAATTCATCATATCATTGTTGTTGTTACTTTGTTACTTTGGGTGAGGCTGATTTGTCACGTCCTCGTTGCTCCTCAAAAGGAGAATTGTCATGTCCTCTTTCTAGGACCTGTTCCTTTCGCTTATTGAGCATGTGATAAATTATGGTTTGTACTGAGGCAGAAATCATTACATTGTTTCTTTTCTTTTTACAGTATCCATTTTATCTTTATCATCTGTAATTAATCATATATTTTTTCTTGCTAAGAGTGCTCTGTTTCAACTCATTTACCTGATAATTTTTTCAGGCAAGCAGATGTTAGGTAAATGATCTGCCAAACAAGGAGGCAAGCTTCTAGTAGCTCAAAGGAAATCTAAATCATTCGAAAACTAAAATTTCACAATTAATATAAAAATGGAGAAAAGATAGCAGGAAACTAAAAACAGGAGGGGAAACGATCAAATAAAAGAGATCGAATGAAGAATGGTAACCCACAAAGAAGGGACACGCAGGAACTTGAACTGGAAGGGTATTGGTAAGGTAAATTGGTGATAGAAGAACTTTCTTCACCTTAACTGTTCCATGGAATGAGCAGAAGTAGCTGTATAGAAGTGGCCGGAGTTTATATAGGTGTAAATCTGTCTGGTTGAAATTGAAATGGTTAACATGGTTGTAAAAAGATAGGAGAGATAAGAAAAATGGTTATAGAGGTGTAAACCTAACTTTGAATCCTAAGGTCACAAATACCCTTTTCTTTGTGTGAAAAAAATTATTGTCATTCTAGATTTGGTCAAATTTTCATTTACAGGGGTCCAAAGGTTTCTTACAAAGTTTCCTGAATGGGGATTATTCATCTTGTTTGGAATTTGGTTTGCTGATTAATTTTTTTTTTTTTTTTTTTTAGATGATAACAGATTTTTTGGCTAATTTTGATTGGCACTTTCATTCCAACCTGAGTTTCTTTTGGTTTCTTTATTTTTGCCTTTTTTAGGATGACCTCATTGCATTTGTTATCTCTAGATTGCACTTTCCTTCTAAAGCTCTCTTACTGGAAACCCTTTGATCATTGTTATAGAAAAATATTTGAGTCTATTTGGTTCTTATAAGTTGAATAATCTGCAGGTGGCTTTTAATCCTCTTACAGTCAATTCCATCAAGAAGACTCTTTCTAGAATATGCAGGGAAGAGAGATGTACTGTAACTGCTGAATGTATAGATTCTATCGCAAAAACCAGTGGAGGAGACATCAGACATGCCATAACAACTTTACAGTTCTTCTGTCTGAGGCCACTCCTAACACATCCTTTACCTTTACCTGCTGCAAATATCACTTGCTTTGGGGTCAAGTCTGATTGTAGCAAGGAGTTTGCTGAGATAAATTTGTTGCCAGCTGGAAAAGATGAAACACTTACACTGTTTCATGCCTTGGGAAAGTTTTTACACAATAAGAGGGAGACCACAAATGTTACGGCTTTGGGTATGCAAAAGAATCTCTTGTTGTCTTGTGGGTAGATGCATGGTGGTGTGTCATCATAAAGATAATGAATTTTAGAAGCTGTTATCTTGAGAAATTAGTTGAATATTTGGGGTTTTAGAGGCTCTTGTTGGTGTTTTTAGATATTTTATGGCCAGTTTTTGCTATTGTCTCTATCCTCTTTCATAACTAATGGTGGAATTGGTGAAACTGTAGGAGAAGTCGTTCATTTGAATGAGAGACTAGTGAGATTTCCATTGAAAATGGATGCTCCTGAGAATATTCTCTCTCAGGCACATGGACAAGCAAGCCAAGTTGCTGATTTTCTTCATGAAAATGGTAAATATTTTTCCCTTTATAGCATGCCCTTTATGGATGCATCTTGCAGGAGAGCATTACTGTTCAAAATATCTGTAGATATTCCCGTCAAGCACTAGGCAGAAATACTGAGAGTACCACAACATGACAAAATGTTGACTTTCAATGATAAGTATCCAATACTCAGATTAATAACTTATTTCTATTCTGTATGGGTGTCAAGGCCTCAGGTTCAGATCACATATTGAGCACCATTTGCTATACATGACTTGCTGTACTAAAAAAAATATGATGACGTTGTACTCCTTTATTGCAGTTTTGGATTTTATGGGTGACGAAGCCATCGATGATGCATGGATGGTATGCTCTTATCTGAGTGAGTCTGATGAACTTCTTGCATCTGCTCACCGGTCCATTTGGTCTCAAGGGACAAGTAGTAGAAATGATCAAGGTACTGTCGTACAATCAATAGCTGCTTCAGTTGCAGCACGAGGGGTTCTTTTTGCAAATTCACGTCCTTTGTCTTCCAGGTCTTTTTTTTTCTCTTTATCTCTCCTCCCTCCCTCCTTTGTCCCCCAGGTCCCTTTTTCAGCCTCCCCCCCCTTCACCCCCTTCACCCCCTCTCCCCCTTTTGTTCTCATTCACCCCCTCACCCCCCTTCATTCCTCATCGGTTCCCCCCTCAACCCTCCTCCATCCATCATCCCCCATCTTTTATGTCCATGTTTCATCAATGTTTGCATCATCATTTTTTATGTTCTCAACCCCCTCCCCATCTTTACATCTTGCATCATCCCTCAACCCAACCCTTCCCTTGTTGGATCTTTTTTTTATCATGTTCATTTTGCTTCTCTTTTGCATTTTTTATCTCTTTCTCTCTCCCCCCTCTCCCCCCATGTTTTGCTCTCTTTCCCCCTCTCTCTCCCCCTCTCTCCCCCCCCCTCTCTCTCTCCCTCTCTCTCCCCCTCTCCCTCTTTTCTCCCCTTTTCTCCCCTTCTCTCCACTGAGCAATTTGTTTCTAAGCTACCTTACTAAAAGTTTTTCCTCTGAGACAGATGGCACAAAATCCGTAGCCCAAAGCTTTGGCAGGTTGAGCAATCTTCTCGCAGAAATAAGGTGAGTTTGGTACCTTTTATATGTGGTTAAAGAGGTCCTATATTTGTGTTAAGTAAGGCCGCTATCTGGGAACTGAAAAATAGTCCAGTTACAAGAAGCATGGGCCTAGATATACCCTTTCTGCTCATCAATGGAAAATGCTTTAGAATATATGGTTCACAGATTAAGTTACAACTGAACCATGAGGTTGATGTTTCGTGATTCTTGTTTCTGTATTCTAGAACGTATTGTCTTCAGGAGTCTCTGTCTGCAAGACTGGTTCTCTGACAATGGATGGGCTTTTACACACTTATCTCTTCTCAACCTGTTGCGTGTGATAGTATCTTTTCTTCCAGTAAATCTACTAACATGGTTCAGCTGAAAGGGGAGCTGTTTTCTTGCATTTGGAAGTAATATATGTGAGAAACTTCTTTTTCCTTTGAAGGAATTTGCCCTTCTCCTTTCAGTGTTGAACCTTTTAGACTGGATCAGCGAGTTCGTAAGTTGTCTGGCATAGTTAACTGAGTTGACCTCTACTGGTTCATATACTGAGTTATAAACCAGTCAAAGAACTGGGTTTAGTTGAGCCTAGTTCAACTAGCCAGTAGAGTCTAGGTTTCATGATGAAAACCTCCTCCTCGAATTATACTTTTCACAAGTGTGTTTTTCTTTTTTGTAGGACCAGATGGCACTGGAAAGGTCTGACTATGTAAGAAACTTGGGTTCATCTACCATGTCTGTCATGGCTACTGAATATTTACCGACCCTCAAATGGCTCAAGTTGAGAACTTCTCAAGTTCATCAAGCTAAAGATATTACTCTACGGGAAGATTCTGATTGGACGGCTCCAGATGAACGAGATACAGATGATAATCCAGCAGAAACTGATGACGATATTGAAGAGTGGTAGGTGTGCAGTCGGATCTGGGCTTCCGCATCCCTACCCAATTGTATTTCTAGCTGGAAGTTCTGTACAGTGGCGCTGCAAGTCCGTTCTCAAGAGCTGCAAATTCGCGTCATCTTTTTACCAGATTATACGTCCATGACCGTTTCTTTCGGCTGTTCCCGGAGTGTTCCCCAGAACTACGGCGCTTTACTACTCAACTAGGGAGTACCACTGTTTTCTGAATCTAAACAGGAATAATTTGGTACATCGTGCAGTATCTAATGGCGGTTTTTACAAGGGGACTTGGTCCTGTGTTCCTGTTTAAAATGATTATTTTTATCATCTTATACAGGTACTTGTGATGGTTAGCTTTAAAATCAATGTCATGGACCTGAAAACGAGGCTGTTTGAATCAGTGATGAAATCATTGATGCAGTAACCTCTGTTTTTTATGCATTGAAAATCTTCTGCCTTGGTCGTAGGAGAAGTAGCTAAATTGAACTGGGACAAGAAATCATAACAGGGGACGTGATGATTCACTGCTTACAAATTGACAATTTCTTCCATCAATTCTAATTTCTAAGATCCAAAGAAGGATGAAAATTTTCTATTGAAGAAAGTAATAAGAGTAACAAAATAGCCCCCAATGGGGCCAGTCAACTAAAAGCCGGTAACACAAAACGATATCGAAATACAAACATCCCACTTTTGTCTCCTCCCTGAACTTCACCACCATTGCCATTATCATCGCCCCTCCGATTATCTCCATTCAAGTGAACCCAAACAATTTCCCTCGCATCCCGCGCCAACTCCATCATATAGATACAGTCTATACATAAGAACCCAGAAAAAATACTCCGTTAATCTGATCTTCACGTCAGTAACCTCATCACATCATGAATTCGTTCCGTATTCTTGTTGGGTTGGTTGTAAACAGCTTCAAACGACTGCATGCACACACTGGCGAATCCCGTCATGGCTTGGAACACATTCGGAAACCCTGTTTGCAGATTGTTCAGAGTCATTGCCCTGGTCACGCTCGAGCACTTGTCGTACTTGCTTTTCTCCTCCTCTGCTTTCGCTCTCAGAGCCTCCACCTTGTCCCTCTTCACATCCACCGGCGACCGATTCGAGGTCGAACTCCCAGAGGTCGAGTAAGGCCCGTATTTGTTCTCCAAGGCTCTCAGTTCCGCTACCTTCTTGTCCAGCTCCTTGAACAAGGCGTCTGACCTTTTCTTCAGTTTCTGTTCCTCCGCCTGTTGAAGCACCACCGAGTGAATTACCGTTAAGAAGCTTTTGATGCCTTCCGAGGCCACTTTGTCTGGAATTCTGTCCAGGGCCAGCTGCCATTCTTCGCAGAGGGAGTAGATAGCAGAGTTCTGCTGGGTTTTGGTGAGAGGCTGGTGGCTGATGTGGAAGAGGCAGAGGCGGAGCCACCCAGTGAGAGAAAGAATGTAATCCCTCTGTGACTTGACCAGGCTGCAGAAGGCCGAGTGCCATTGTTGGACCTCGAGCTCCAGCTGAAGAGTGGACTGCCGATGGATTTCTGAAGTGGGTACCGTCCCTAACTTGACGTCGTTGAGGAATTTGAGCTGCTGGACTATGTGGGTCTGAACTTGATGGCACTCATACATGCTTCTCCACATGCCCATGAGTCTGCAAGTTTTCCACAAGAGTAAATAGGCAATTGCAGGAAGAAACTTGACTATTAGTAAAAATGGAAGAAAGCTATATATACAAAGATGGAGGAGAGAGAAACAGAGGGCGTTAGTGGCAACATTTCAAATCAAAACAGCAGAACTGCTATCTCCGAAGTGCCGCTCTTTGCAGAGAAGAATCAAACCGGTCAACAGGGTATCTGTCACTAACACTAGGATACAGTAAATCATCCACCCAGTTGCAGAACACACATGAGTGCCCTTTGACCATTTCAAATCTGCAAGCTCACTGTGAACAACATTAACAGTTTGAACAGTAGCAGGCATAACAACAATCGCCTGGCCCCAGTTCTCATTCCAGAGAGGCTCTCGTTTCCTTGTTTTTGGGGAAGATGAAGATTGAAGAGAGAGAAATAATTAAATGACCCACAAGTTCCAAAGTGTTTTCCTCTTCAGGTTACAAAATTGGCGGGGGTCAACAAAGTAAAAGAGTAGTAAGAGGAATGCTTACCCTTTAGCCAGCTCAAGAAGTTGTGGGTAGAGCTCAGCTTCTCTGAGCCTAATTATTTCATCAGAAGTGCTTTCCATGGCCTGCGAAGCCACCATTAATCTGGATTCCAGCTTCTCAATCTCTTTTTTGTTCTTCTCAACCTTAATATAATCAGCTCCCTTCGCCTCTTGCTTCCTCAGCAGCGTCACCCGCTTCTTGTGCTCTGTTTTGATTTCTTCAGCAGTCTGGAGAACAAGAGAAGAACATAAATTGGTTTTTACACAGGAGCTGTAAAATCACCTGGGGAGAAGCTAGAAGGAAAAAATCTTTCTAAAGGAAGAAGCAACTCCAGAAGGCTGAACAAGGCTCTGATTGAATAATGCAGAGAAGCCAAGGCAATCCAAAGATTTGAATGCACAGTACCTTTACTTCCTGGTACAGCTTCTTCTCCCAAGCATAAAGTCTCTCTATTGTAGAACAATGGCTTGATTTAACAAGTCCATCATTCAGAGTACTCCCCATTATCTCCTCTCCAGACCTTCCAAAACTGCTAACGCCGCTCGATTTTGAATTTGAAACCCAAGGCCAATTCAACGGACTCAAAGTCCTTCCATAATTATAAACCTTATCTGCAGAGCAGAACACAGTGAGAAGATTCAAGCAGAGAGATCATGATTTGATAAGAATAGAAACAGGGTGGTGACAACCGTCGAGCAATTACTCACTTGTTGGCCTCTGAGAAGAAAACCCGGAATTCGGAACCTCCAAAAGCAATGAAACATGGCTTCCGGCATTAGCAGCATTGAGAAAATACTCATCAAGATCTTTGATAATCTCGGCCAGATCTTTACTGTTTCTCGACACAACGACTGCGAGCTCCGTGGTAGTGGTTTCCTTGGAGTACCCACTAACAACGGAAGGAGGGGCGGCGACGGCGGCCCCCGCGGTAACCGTGACTTCCGACACCGTCGTCGCTTCCCATTCCTCTTCGGTCACAGACCTCGAGGAAGAAGGGGCAAATGGGTCCCAGAAGTCCCAACTCGACGGGGGAGGCGGTGGTGGAGGAGGGAGGCAAGAAGAGGCCGAGACTGAAGTATACGTTTCCGAACTGGGACTCATCGGAGGCGGCGGGGGAGGCCGCGGCGGCGTTAGAGGCGCCGGCGGAGAGGGTAGAGGAGGGGGCAGATGGTGCTGCAAGCGGTGGTGGTGGTGGTGGTGGTGGAGATGGGTCTCTGAATTTGCAAACTGCAGAAGCGCGGCGCCGGTTCCTCGGAGAGACCTGAGATAGAGGCTGTGGGCGGCGGAGAAGGCATGGCGAGCTTGGACGAGCTCTTTCATGTACCGCCGCCGAGCTTTGCACCGTGTGACGATCTCTTCCCTCTCCAGCCTCGAGTACCAACACCCCATCTTCGACCTCTCCCCACTCCTTCCTCCACTCGAGTTGAACTCTACCACGCTCCCCGAATTCACTTCAACGTCGTCGTAATTCGAACTCTGCCGTCTCTTTCACCATGTCTCATCCTGAAATCCGTCTTCTTCCCTCAAACGCGATTCCGATTCTCATAAAAAGGATCTTTTCTCTGCTTCTCTGCTCATCACTTCTTCTTCGAGTTCTTACTTCTTTCTACCGTGTAATCATCAAACCCGTACCTTCCCTTGTAACTCAGCTAATAACAGTACTACTTCCCAAGCCTCGTTTTCCTCTCCTTCTTCCCCGTTTCTGCAAGACTGCAGCCCGAAAAGTACCACCAATCCTTCAGAAGCTTCAGAGCTTCGCCAGTCTCTCCTTATCCTCGTACACTTCTAAAATCGATATCCGTTTCCCCTCCGAAACTCCCTCGTCGTTATCTTCTTCTTCTTCCGCTTCTCCTTCTTCTTCTTCCTCTTCTTCTTCTTCTTCTTCCTCTTCCTCTTCCTCTTCCTCTTCCTCTTCTTCCTCCTCTTTTTCTTCTTCAACCCAGCAACAAAAAGCGGTTCTTTCGCTAAAATAACCGAAACCGAAATCTTGTCATCCTCCCCACATTCCCAAAACCCCAAATCTTCTTCTTCATCACCTTCTTCTCTTCCTCCCGAATCACTCAATACAGCTCTCTTTCCCCTTTAAAAAGACTGCAGAAACCCCTTCTAATACTTCCTCCCTCCACTCCTCTCCCCTCAAACACCTTCACCTCCCGAGCATTTGGATTGCAAAGAAGCCGAGAATTAAACCCAGAAAGGCAAAAAAACACACGAAAACAAAAAGGAAAAACATATAAACAGAGGCGGCATCCAGCAGTACAATATAACAGTTTTGAGCGCAGCATAGAGACAACCAGTATTGGGCAGCGTGCAGAAGCGATTGTTCAATTTGAATTTCAACTTTACCAAAACACCCCTCCTTCCCTACCTTTATTTCGACTCGAGTACAACGCGTCCCTTCGCGCTAAACTGCCAAAAGGGTAATTTGGGGAACCCCCGACTCTGAACGGGCGTCTTCGGCTTATTTTGCTAACACATTAATTAAACGCGTAAAACTGCGTATTATTAGTTTAATTAATAATTACGGGATTTTAGTTGAGACGGTTGAGGCGTAGTGGCGTTTCTGTAATTCGGGTCCGTTCGATGGGTAAGTTACAGGGAAGAGGGAGGATTTACAGCAGGGGTGGCCTTTGTGGGGAAGTGTGCTAGTGGGAGGGGTAGGCCTTTGGAAGCGGAGAATGGTAAATAAGTAATTTAATGATATTTGCTTTAAATCGTCGAGTGAAGTTTTGGAAATACCCTTGATAAGTTTAAAATTCACGGCCCTGACCTTCTATTGATAGGAAGATGCGGCAGGGAATTACAGCGCAGCAACTGGCAAGAGTGTCTTCAATCTTTTATTAAATTACTTAATTTTGTTTATTATAGATTAATTTAAAAAATTAAATTAAATGGGAAGACGTGTGGAGGAATGGGCAATAGCAATTCTTTAACAGAGAGCCAAATCAGACTGATCTGGCCGACTCCTGTTTGTGAATACGCATAAATAGGTGACTTGTTTTTTTTCTTTTGATATTGTAAAAATAATTAATTTTTTTTTTATCATACCTAACCGATAAAATTTTAATTACGAATTTTACTTACCCAGAATTGATTATCAAGTACCTTTAGGGTAGAACTTTGAATTCTCTTAAATTACATTAAAGAGATCTCATTTGCAAAATGAATTATTGTCAATCACTTTAAATTCCTCTTACAACATTGATTTCTTTTCCCACTAAGACCCTGTAAAGATCTCCTCAGTAAAATAGAATAGATATTGATTGGCTAGAAAAAGAAGCAAACCCACTGAGGTATGTGATCTGAGGTGTGTACTCGACTGAGGAAAAAGAGTTCTGGAGACATAAATATGGCTCTTATCTGTAACAAGCTTGATTGAACCAAGCGAGAGTACATGGCAGATGGGTGACCCCAATACCCAGTGTAACAGTCCTAGACAACTACAAAACTCCCAATTTGAGGGGACGATCTACCATGTAATAAATAAGAAACTTTTGTAGGGAGCTTCGTGGCTCTGCCCCGTTACCTTGAAAACTTGGTAAGAATAACATGGTGTGGTCTGTTGCTGGCAGCAGGGAGGCTTCAATCCTAGTAAAGCTCTCTCCACTTTGACAAAAGAAAAACTGTTAGGCCGCAAAAGACTTCTCATGTATTGGTCTACAATCTTGTTAATGTTCAGGACATCCACTACAGCTCGTCGTGTGTTCCAGAATCGGCTTCACTAGTGGCTGAATTTCCAGAGTCTCCTGCCGGTTCTTCAGTCTTGGGGGGATTCTCCTCAGCAGTTGCATTTGAAGCACTTCCACTTTCCCCTGCTTTGGCTTCGGTTTCTTCTTTCTTTGGTTTTTCGATCTTGGGTTTTGGTTTGGGGATTCTGTTGACACTGGCAACCTGCATGTGGAAAATTTTAGTTTGTTTCGTAAATAGAAAGGACTTCCTCCTTCCTAATAGCCACTGAAACCATATTTGCTTTTGATCAGTCTGGAATGGAGATATCCAGAATTACCTTTTCTTGGAGGTCGACCACTTTCCCGTACACCTCATCTGATGTGAAAACGGGTATACTGAAATCAGAAGACCTGAAAAGTGATGTGCAAAAATGATTAGTAGAAAAAAATAAAAATAAGAGGAATTACAAACTGATGTATCAAAGATCAGAGAGAACATGCTACCTAAACCTTCGAGACAACACAATCAATGTAAATTTATGCCTATGCAACAAAGATTCAAACCCATGTTCAAATCAAAGGCAAGTGCCCTTCCATAAGATAGTTGCGAGCACAAACAAAAAGACAAAAAGAATGCTAAAGCCAAACAACCAAATTACATCAGTGGCTTGAATATTTTAAACCTAATTGAGAATGCCCGGTTGCAGGTTCACAGTATCAGGGTGTTTAAAGCTATAAGTCTCATGCTTGGTCAAGCAATGGCATCCCACTTCCAGAGAACATTTCATTCCTAGAAGAAAGACCGTGAGGTATACTAGTACCCTAGTAAGATTGAATCATGAGCAGTTCAATTCTAAAATATACTAAGAGGATATCCTATTATCTTACATTTTCTGTTGTGCTTCTTTATCTTCCAACCATTTCTTTAGCTTGTCAGCCTCAGCAAGAACCTGGGATGAGAGAAACAGATTCCATCACTAAAAATATGCATTGCTTGCCGCACAACCAAACAAATAGTAGATAAGCTTTAGCAAAATTAAATGCAGAACACAAACCTCTTCTATCCTGGGTTTTGGAAGCCAAGACTTATTTTTCTCCCAGTCACTAACTATCTGCAAGAACAAATCAAACATTGGGCCAAGCAAGAACTCACTTGAGAAGGTAGTAAAAAGCAGAGTAGAGTATCATAGTTGCTGAAAACTAGCTTAGTTGATGGTTCCAAGAAGTTAAGAGATGATACAAAAATCTTTTCTTTTTGCCCCATCAATTGAGTGATTGGGAAAAACGCTCCTCACTCTTCAAGACAATTAAACGCCTATCTTAGAAATTTACTATCTGATTACCTATGAACTACATAAGGTATCTCCAAATCAGGTATCATGTTTTAACTAAATATTTAGTTTTCAGCTCTCTTTTGGTAGAAAGCAATAACTTGATAAAACATCTTCACACAATATCCTGAACATCAGAAGATGGTACCAGTTTCTACGTACTTGTTGTATATCACCCAGATACCTCCGAGCAACTTGACATGCAGCTGGCCTTGCAGTCAGTTCATTCAGCCTACACAAAATAGCTTGAAAGATAAGGAAAATGTCACTGCTTACAAACTGAAAAGCTGTTTTATATGCATATCAAATCGACCTGAAGAATATTGGATCACCAATCGCTTTTAACTTGTCCAGCTGTTCCTGAAACTCAGTGGCAGAGGCATCTTCACCGTCAGTGTAGAGCCAATCTTGGACCTGAAAGTAAAAACATAAAAAAGAGAGCATCGGGATTTGATATTAATAAAATATAAAAATAAGAGTCATATTTGGAGGAGCATATCATTGTCAGACAACACAAATAAGAAACTGTTACCTCATCAAGCTTCTGGGAAAATGTTTGACGTTCCTCCTCTGTGGAAGTCTTTTGAATCTCCTCAGAAGTGTCTAGCTGTCATAGTCAAGAATAAAATCACACATCAACACCCTTTTACAAGTGCAAGTCTTTGTTTTAATTCCAATGGTCATCAAGTTCAGAAGATCTTTTACTTGAGACGCAAGGAGGAAAAACTGAACAAATTGCAAAGGCTTTAGAAAAACACCAATTATTCTTTTTGAAAATATTTGTGGATTGAACCTTTTGGTCAAGGTCTAGATTAACAAGGAGTTCATATGTGACTTAAGCATAAAATAACTTTCCAATATTTGAGAAATGGTAAACAGTACTTTTCTCAAAAAAAAAAAAAAAAAAAAAATCTTTGAGAAATGTTATATACCATAAAGTTGACACAAATTTAAACAAACAAGAAAAAGAAACATCAGGAGATGAGATAGATCATCACAACACCAAGAAGCATACTGCATATTCTGGTTAATACTTGGTTGAATATAGCTTATAACCTTGTCTTTTGTGGCATAAATGTAGCTTTCCAGGTTATTCTTGAGCTCTGCAGTCCTCCTTCGATCTGCATCTTTCTTATCCAATGCAGCCAATTTACTTTTAGCCTCAGACATTAAATCCTTTGAAAGAAGCATTCCTGGACCTGAAGTTTTTTCTTCTATCTGCAATCACAAAATATAAAGAATTACCTTCTAGCAAAATCGACATACCACAACAACTTGTTGGCAACATCAACCTAACAAAAATCGTTTACCTTTAGTGGGACCCTGAAGGTTTTCTTCTTCAACTTTTTTTCCATAATGACACCATTGTTAATTGGCTCTTCAATAGGATTAGTTAAGTTCTCCGCACCAGATTCCATGGTCAGTTTTTCATTACCAACATCAGTACCATTGTCAGGGCTAGCTTCAACTGATATATTTGGTGCGGAACTGGTTGAATTCTCCACAGTCAAATTTTTAACTGGAACATCAACCCATTCAGTGATCTCGATAACAGCCTCTGCCCGATCAAGAGAGACCACTCCACTTCTGCTCTGAGAAAAGTGCAGATTTGCCTTGATTGGGGAAGACAGATTGCGGGATGAATACCTTGCCAGAACAAAATCAACTTTTAATTACCATGTTTTTTATCTAAATATGATCACCATGATTCCTTTATAGAACAAGTGAACCAATAAGAAAAAGTCGGTTGTAGCAAGCACACAGAAATAGAAAAGTCAATCACTTCTAAATCTAAATTTAGCTACCTTAATTCTTTCATGGTAGTCAGCTCTAGCAATTATAGAAAACAGCATAATGACCAAATGAGTAAATTCTTTCATAAAAAATGCACTTACTTATCACTTGCATCTGCTAGACCAGAAACAGTATAATGAGCAAAATTTTCAGAAGTAACTCCTGGAGGTAATTCATTGACATTCTCATAACCGAGTGAAACTTCAAAATCCTTGTTATGCTTAATAGATCTGAACATCTGCAAAGAAGAAGGTAAAACTCAAATAACCAAGAAAAATAAAGAAAGTCGCCAGGATAAAACACATGCAATACACTAGCTGGCCGTTACCTTACTGGGGAGTTTTTTCATTCTTGGTACCAGCAACTGTTTTGAGTTCTCATCTTTTAAGAGATCTGGACCATCCAAATCCATAACAATCCCATAAGAGGAGCCATCAATTATCCCTAGCTTGCGGTTCAACTTGATTCCATCACTTAAATTAGCAGCATGAAGAGCAGCTCCAAGTACAATTGCTTCATCGGCATCAAGGTGCCTGTCCAAAGATGACCTTCCAAGGAATTCCTGAAGTTTAGCCTGCATGAAGAGAGAAGCAAAAAACACATATTCATGCTTACAATTTAGCACCTGAATATAAGACAAGCAAGACAACAATTACTCTGAACATTCACATCACGTCACAGGCAAGTATATGATAACAGCATGCTTTCTTCACACAATTATGTTAATACCTGAAAAATAACTTATTTCCCAAGGAGAAAAACAACATTCTTAAGAAAAAATCAATAGTTGAAAGCTCATTTCTGCTCGAGTTACAAATGGAAGCTTTAAAAACTATATAAAAAAATAGTCTAGTAAGCATAAAGAAATCAGTACTTGAGTTGTGACTGTCCCGAATATGAATCAGTCTAAAACATAAATTGATCTATAAAATGTACAAAAAGAAGGTGCAATCTCTAACCTGCAACTTGGGCACCCGTGTTGCACCACCTATCAGTTCTACAGCATATAGCTCATCAACCCTCAGGCCGGAATGTGTAAGCAGTTCTTTAACAGGTACAAGAGCTTGCTCCCATATATCAGCACAAAGTTCTTCAAATTTTTCACGAGTTATCGAGCTCCTGAAAAAAGCACGAAAAGGCTAGTGCATGTGTAACCATTTTACTATATTTTTTTCTGTTACGATCAACTGAAATAATAATAAAAAAAGACCATTCATCCTCAGGCAGAAATTAGACAGTAACTCACAAGCATAGAAGCCTTTGACAATTTGCGGAAATAACAGCAGAAAAAAATTTCAATCTCATAGAATCCACTACTCCATATAAAAAAATTGTATATGAAACCCTTTTAGAAAAAAATAACAATGAGAAGCAAGGAACCATTACTTATAATGATTTAGATCAAAGAGGTCAGCCATGATTAGCTCTATATGTAGAAAGTGCGAGTGACACTGTTGGCCATTTCCTAATAAAATATTCTTTCACTCTAGGATCTGATATCACACTATTCCTTCCAGTTTCATAGACAGTTTATTATTCTATTTACAGCTGGGCCTTTCCCCAACTTCAGTAATCTTCAGCAGCATACCATACTAGCAGTGACACCTTAGCACAACTGGGTCGAAAGGAACAATAGAATTTTTAAAGGGAATTCAGAGTTTGTAGCTATTGCTCTCTTCATTGACTACATATAAAGGAAAACTTCTCTTAATTCAACAGTTCCTACATGAAGGAAAACTACAGCCCGTTGCTGCTTCTCATACCAGTCAGCTAGCTGGGCTTTAGTCCATGTATTCCTACTCCATCTGGGATCACCAAGTTGAATTTCGATGGGAGTGCTTCTGGACACCCAGGCCAAGCTGATTGCAAGGATTTTCTGTGATCATGCGGTAACTTGATACTATCTTACTGAGGATCTCTTGGAATTAAATCCAAGGTTTAGGCCCAAACACTCCTCATTGGGATTTTAATACAGATGAAAGCTTTCAGCCCCCTCACAGCGAAGGGCAATACATATGTCGTTGTTACTTGTAGTAGGGGATTGATCCGTCCAAGCACTTATATGGGAATTTTATGGCAGATGACAGCATTCAGGTCCCTTATTGTTGAAGGCAATGCTGCCAATTCATTAACTATACAGCTCAGACGTGAAAAATGACAAGGACGATCACTTAACCAAAAAGACACCCCAGAATAGACAATTTGTGGAATAGATGCAAACATATATCATCATCACAATCAGTTGCTTGTCCAACTAATTTATGGTTCGAACAACATTATTTCTCATTTGCCAGACCTTTTAGCTTAATCTTCCAGCCTTTCCTATCTCCATTATCATATGGGATATCTCATGAAACTACAGATAAAAGCAAACTACAAGTAAACTTATAAGACCAAAAAAAAAAAAAAAAAAAAAAAAAAAAAAAAACAGAATAAGACAGACTAGTCAGAGACAAGTGAGTCAGATACTGAAAAAATAAGCAGAATCTCATGTAGAACAGCAAATAAGACTATCAAAATATGATACCCCATTGACTACCAAAACATGATGCTCCCTAGACAACCAAAATATGATGCTCCCTAGACAACCAAAACATGATGCTTCGTAGACAAACTAAAGATATGATACCCCATAGACAACCAAAACATGATACTCCATAGACTAATAAATGACACATACGAAATTATCACAGTTAAGTGATTAGACATCAACCCACCTGAAATCACGGTCATCATATATAGATTCAACTGATATTGGAGCAGCAGTGTTAGCACTTAATATTTCCTTGGTCCGCTTAACCTGCTTCTTTAGTTTAGACATTGCCTTTGGGATTTTCCTCACATCTACTCCACCGCCAACTTGCTTATTAAATTCATCTGCAAAATATTCAACCAAACGCAATTCCATGTCCTGACCACCAAGTCTTGAGTTCCATCTGACATCTTTGACCTGCAAGAGATTAAGGAATATTAAAGCTTTAATGAAATATTTTAAAATTGTAATATTTTCATAACATGAATAAAGGATATATGTGCAGATCAGAAAATCACCAGCATTTGTGACTGGAAAAAATAATAACAGGGATAAATATATAAATGAACAAACTGCCACAAGACAGGTGCCATTAACCGAAAGAACCTTCCAATTTTACAAAATCAAGAAAGAATTAACAGATAAGGCAATGAACTAGTACTTATTGATGAGTTTTGAAATTTGACGTTCTTGTCATTAATCTCCATTCATGTTTTCTCAATGCTGATTATACACTGACACTGGACCCTAGTGAGACTTGAACCCTAGATGGCTAGACCTCACACTAGAAATACAATCATACGACCTTCAAGCCAAGGGCCCAATTACACTATCAGACAGATGGATTTGAAGACAGGATTATTTGCTTATACAAAGTGATTTTTCCAGAAGAAACCAAACAACAATATAATCAACATCATGAGGCATAATTAATAACAGACACAACCTAATTATAGTGGATAAACTTCCGATATCATTAGCTGAAAGTGGTAACAGTTTTTATTCTTTTCAGTTCTGGCTGAACCCAGCTTCATCCTGGATTGCTAACTAACCGTAATACCTAATCAGAACTAAAATAAATTATCAAAATGAAAAAAGAAACTAATGTCTTATGGATGTGAAGCATTACCTGGAACTGATTAAATGAAACCGTCTTCCCATACTCCTTCGCATTGTAAGCTGAAAAATGCACAAGGGCCGCATAAGTACTGCCTGCTCCCATGTCGTAGAATACAACATGTTTAGACTCATTTGAGAAATCCTTATCAATCCCATACTGAAGAGCAGCGCCCGAGTGCTCATTGATAAGACTCAAGACATTAATTCCCGCCAACTGCGCGGCCTGAAGCAACCCTTTCCTCTCCGCCTGGCCAAAGTACGGAGGCACAGCGATCACAGCATCTGTAACTGGGACTTTGGCATGAAACTGGGCCAAGTGTGAACCATAACTTAAAACCATCGCCACCAACTCCTCCGCCGAGTAAACCGTGACACCGTCGTCAATTCTAATCCCCGCAGCGCCTCTAGAATCTTCCACCACATCAAAGGGGAGATACAATGAATCCAAATGCTCCTTGGCGTACTTAAACGGCTTCCCAACAATGTCCCTAATATGCGAGTACACCTTATCAGGATACCTCGCAGCAATTCCCGCAGCTTCCTCCGCGACCAACCGATCCCCACCCTGGAAACCGACGAGCGCCGGGGATTTCCGCTTCGACACTTCGTTAATAGCTACCGAAATTGGACTCTGCCCCGGCTTCAGATTCACCACCGCGACCTTCATCCACTCTGAACCCAGATCTATACTCGACACAGCCGCCTCAGTCCGAAACACAGCCAGAGACAGAACAGAAACAACCAAAACCAAGATCTCCATTCTCGATCTCATTGTTCAAAACCGGCGCGTGATCCCAAAAATCCGACCGCCGGAGACAAAAGTTGCGGTCGATTCACTTCTCAACTCCCGCAATCTACACCTGTTCGCATCTCACTCCTTCCATTGATTTCAGAGGCTTCCAGAGAAAACGAGGGAACGAGCCCGGCAGCGTTCAAACGGAGGCGAAGAACTTCAATATATATATGCGTGACGTCTCTGGGTATTCGTGGCAAATATTGCTCTCTTTAACCAATGATAACACGACAATTGTACATAACGACACGTGGCGTCGTGTTAGAGGCTTGGTGTGTTGTGCTCGCTAGGTTCGTTGATGGCTGATGGCTTTTGTGTTATGAAAGTTGAAACCGGTCGGGTGAAAAAATATTTATGAAACCCGACCGGCAGTTAGATTTTGGGTGTTAGGTTCACTCTCAGCCATATACAGTATAATTTTTTTAATTTCGATTAAATAAATAAATACTTTATCCTTCTACTGAATAATAAATAAAATAGGTCATTTACATCTGATTACCTATTCACTCAATTAAATAGGGTATATTAATAATTTTTAAGATATTTTTGTAATTTATTATATAATCTACCTTAATAAAATTGTAGTCTAAGTTATTTTAATTTGATAATTTTAAAATTTGTTTATTTAAAAATATCATTATTCTTTAATTTTGTATACACACACATATATATATATATATATATATATATATAATTAATTAATTTATATTTTTTATTATTCTATTTATTACCCAATTCTGTGTTCTTCTGATAAACAAAATAAAATATATATATGGAATAACATTTTTATAGTAGCCCATTTTTTATATTTAGGGTGCATCCCAAGTCTAGGCCGTAGAGAAAAAAAGGCCCGATAAGGCCCACATTGAATTGGCCCACTAAAGCTAGCCCATAAATGGACGGCTAAGATCGTATCCATCTCAACTGTTGAAATCTACCTATCGTGATTGTTCTTTGAGCCGTATTGATTGCGCTGCAGCTGCGCCAATTGTTATCTCTGGATAACGAGGGAACTGATCAGTGATCAGAAACTTCCAATCACAAATTACGAGATTTTACAGAAATTTTTCCTACGAATAAAATCAAGATAAAATTTTGATTTTTTTTTTTTTTTTTTCAATTTTCTGAGGAGTCAATCGACTCAATCCAGTCTGAGCGTCTGAGCGCGGATGACGAATCTCGTTTCTATATAGAACCATCCCATTACGATTCCCGAGACGCCTTTCGCGGTTAGTTTCGTACGCTTCCCCGCTGCTGCTGCTGCTTGGGTCTTCTCCTCGGAAAGGAATTCCTTCCTTGTTGGAGTTCTCAAAAATCCGTTTCTTCAATCGGGTTTCTTCTTTTTTTTGTTTTTCTGGGCGAAGGACTTTTCTTCCGAGGTACGAGACTATAATTCGACGAGACCCATGTTGTATTTTTTGCGTTTTCATCGTCTGTGTGATTCCTGACTACCTGGGGCCTGATTGTAGTGAGCTCTAATGGCGCCTCCGGTCGTCGATGCTGAGTATCTCAAGGAAATTGAGAAGGCCCGCCGGGATCTTCGCGCGCTTATTGCTAACAACAAGTGTGCGCCGATTATGCTTCGTTTAGCGTATGCTTCTCATTCACTCTTTCTCTTTTTTAGCGTTTTGATTGTATATATGATGTTCTGGTTGTTTTCGTACATGATTGCTTTTCGCCTGCTTCGGCGCTTAGGATTTTTGCGTTTTTGGTTCAATCAATAGTGGTTTGAATGTTTTTCCAACATGGCGTTGATATGCATCAGTCAAATTTTTTTTTTTGTTCTTTTGTTTTACGGTTTCTCTTTATTTCTCTACTGTTGCGAGGTTGATGCTAATTTTAGTGCGCTGACATCTTATTCTGTCGTATATGTTTCCTACAGTTTTGCCTTCGGGGTTGAACTTATTCGTTACGTAATATTTGTATGTTTTGTGGATGCTAGAGCTTCATTTTTGTTTTGAATGTCAAACTTATTATTCGTTTCGGGTTGCTTTGCTTTTTATCTGTTTAATCTTCTTACAGTTGGAAAATAATTCGCTATGTATCTTGTCTTAGATATCTTAGACGTTCATTTGCTTTGGAAAACTGGACTAGTGTCTGCTGCCCTTGATTTTGAATTTGGATTCCTTGCATCGATACTGTCAACCTCATTTTCTTTTTATGAAATTCTGCTCCGGCATATCCTGTGGTAACAGTGGATTTGCTCCTTGCAGATGGCACGATGCTGGCACCTACGATGTTCATACCAAGACTGGGGGTCCAAATGGTTCAATCAGGAATGAGGAAGAAATCAGACATGGTGCAAACAGTGGATTACACATAGCTCTAAATTTATGTGGTAATATGTCCATCTTTGCATTTAACTTTGACAAGCGTGTATACTTCTAGTGCATGTTTGGTTCATGGGAATTTCATTCCATATATTTTTTCTAATTTTGGAGGGTCCTATGAAACAAACTCTGAGCACCGCCTTTGGTAAGCTCCATATTTGTAGCAGTATACCAAACTAACAGCATTGGATACTCTTAACTGAAATCACATAATTTGTCATTTCATCCTTGTCAAGACCTTTGTTGGTGACTATGATTCATTTAGAAACAAAGGCAAATAGGAGACATTATGAGATGTAACAGAGTTATTGTATCATTTTCTGTTACCTAGACAAAGTTCGATAGGCTAGGGATCTGATCCTTCATACAGCATAATCTGGACTTAGTTGCATTTGGATGGACTGGATGCTTTTCGTCAAAACACCTTCTTAATTTGAATGTATACCTGCAGTAGAGGGGCCACATTTCGATCAGAGAAAGCCTGGCAAGCCCCAGCTGAAGCGAGTGCTCCCATATTTCCTTTAAAAACACACGTTTATGAGTACTAGTTCAGTTTGGGATGTAAGATTGGCTGTGCTGTTTCCTCTGGAAGTTTGGGAAGTCAAAGTTGTCGGAAAAAGGATAACATGTAGCTCACACTCACAGAGACTAGGTTGGGTATGCTCTGATAGGGGACCACTTTCTTTTTAACCATCATTTTGAATGTTGGCTACAGTTTCAAGTATTTATTCACATCTTTCACCAATTGAACTGATATTGCTACTTGATAAAGTTTTTACCATACTATGGTTTTCAAGAGGCTAGAAATTTAATAATACTCTTTCAAGAATAGAAGATTACTTTCTAATGATCAGTGTGAAATGATGGCATTGATGAGCATAAACTTGCTGCTATATATGTTTGTGCAACCTTTTTTTGAACTTCTTAAAATTTGTTAAATTTCTTAAAGAAAGCCTACTGGAAGTCATGATTTGCTTTATATTGATAACTTCAGTTTAGATAAATGTATGGTGCATTGGCTTAAGACATCCTTATTTTGAATTTAAGTGAAATCATCATTTATTTGGATGTGTGAAAATTTTAATCTTTTATCCCTGGTTTCAGAGCAAGTGAAGGAAAAACACCCAAAAATCACTTATGCTGATCTTTATCAGGTTAGTAAATGGTGAAAAATATTTTTCTAGATGCTGTTTTTCAACTATAATAAAAGATGTGGATTTATTTTTCTCTTTCCCAATCTTTTTGAAGTAATCAATTTGTAGATGTAGAAGGGCACTTGTAATTTTGAGATCTTGGTGTTTCAGCTGGCTGGAGTTGTTGCTGTTGAGGTCACAGGGGGGCCCACAATTGAGTTTGTTCCTGGTAGAAAGGTACTGTGAATGGAAAATGTTAGCTGAAAGTAGCTGATGGCGACATGAAATTTGCTTAACATTTTGGTGCTCTCTTTTATCTTATCAGGATTCATTGGCTTCTCCCAGAGAAGGACGTCTTCCTGATGCTAAACAAGGTTATTGATTCGTACAACGTTTTTCTGCTTTATATTCATCCATCTTTTGCAGCCTCTCTAATGGTCAAGGAAACACCTCCTACTTTACAGTAACAGTTGATATTTCTAATGGGCTCTATGCCTCTATAGTTAGTATTGTTATGAGTGCTACTTTTACAATTCAGTGGATTGACAAAAATTTTTTTTTTTTGCTGTATCGTCCTTCTTGAGAATAGCCGCTTCTTTCCTCTTTCTTTAACTATAATACTTCCAAGAATCATTTATAATTCAAGCATGTCTTGGTGAATTGTCTTCATTTTTTTCCTTAAATGGGACCCGTTTCATCTTTTGGCAACTGCAAGTACCAAAATCACTGGCAAATTGACTTTCTTTAAATTATTGTGATACTGATGATGATCATAGGTGCTCAACATCTGAGGGACATTTTCTACCGAATGGGTCTAACTGACAGAGATATTGTGGCACTATCTGGGGCTCACACATTGGTAACATTTTCTCTTCTTGTTGTAGGGTCAACTAGAACATAAATTTTCACCACATGACATCATGACATGTTCTTCCTGATATGCCAGGGAAGAGGACATCCTGATCGATCAGGCTTTGATGGCCCTTGGACTAGGGACCCTCTGAAATTTGATAACTCATACTTTGTGTAAGTTTAACTTAATCTGTCATACATCTTCTTTTCAACAATACTTTGGAGTTGGTATTCAAGAAGTGAATCGGAACATGCATGTCATATTATGTTATCAGGGAGCTGCTACAGGGGGAAAGTGATGGACTGCTGAAACTTCCCACGGACAAGGTTTTGGTGGAGGATCCTGTATTTCGTCCTTATGTCGAACTATATGCAAAGGTAACATCTTATGATTCATGCATTCTACCGGAGAAGCTGTTTTACTCGATTTTTTAAATTCACTACTAAATAAATGCTCATGTTGTATATACAGGATGAGGATGCATTTTTCAGAGACTATGCAGAATCATACAAGAAGCTTTCTGAGCTGGGTTTCACTCCAAGCTCTTCCAAAATATCTGTGAGCACTGGCACAATATTAGCGCAGAGTGCTGTAGGAGTTGCTGTGGCAGCTGCCGTTGTGGTCTTCAGTTATTTCTATGAAGTGAGCAGGAGAATTAAGTAGATAAGTCACATGGGTCCTTTGAGCATTCCTTTGTCTGAACTTTGAAATAAAAAAGAAGTTCCAAGTTCTCAACATCGTATCAAACATTTCCATTACATTGCATGTCTTCCTGTTGCAACATGATACAATGATGTTATGTCACACATTATAAACCTTTCTACATGCTGGAAACTACTATTATTAAAGGAACATGGCACTAGGGATGGCAATGGATCCGGAATTTATCTCGTTCTAAATTTTTAGATCTTCGTCTCTGTCGAATTTTTTCAAATGGGAATCAGATTAAAGGTATACTTAAATTATCTGCTTCCGCAACCATATTAAAAAACTAAAATTACTTAGAAATACTTTAAGATATAATAGTGGGGGTGGCCATAGTTAGTTGAGGAACTCGACTCAACCCGTTTAGATTTTTAAATCTAACCCATGGGTCGGGTTTGAGTTTTGGAATACAAACCTGAGTCCCAAACGCAACCTGAGGAGTTATACTATAATATTAATATTTTATTTAAATATTTTTTAAAATCTGTTATTTTTCATATTTTTCTTTGGATTTTTTAGAAACTCCTAATGTTTTGACCGAGTTGGGTTGTGTAGGTCCCGATTCTTATCTCGAGTTGGGTTGTGTAGGTCCTGATTCTTATCTGGTGTTACACTATATAGGTGTTACAACACCGAGGAGACTCCAACACTAGGAATCGGGAATAGCAAACAAACAGAAATATAAGAAGTGGACGTACATATAAATTTGACGAAATACAGAGAAATATACTTATGTATTACGGGGCGTATAATCCCTATAAAAGAATCCCTATAAAAGAATCTTATTTATGCTTGTAAGACAATATTACTACAGTAGATTTTTCAACAAAAGCAAACTATAAACTTACAACGATAGATAATCCACTCAACACACACGTGAGTGGAAGAGAATGTCTCTGATCTCCTTGACCCTACCAAGGCTCCCCCTTGGTTGTTGCTCTCCTCCAGAGAGCTTCGCAACGTATTTCACTCGTGACTTTAGAGACGATCCTACAGATCTCTCTCTTTTCACTCTACTCCTTTTCTTCTCTGTCTTTGCTTGTTCACTTTGTTGATCATAGCATTTTTCTTTTATAGTAGAGAAAAGACCAAGTTTACGCTCCTCAATAAACTCCACTATGACCCTTATCTCAAGGGCACTATCTACGTGTGTCCATCATGACACATTCCATGTCTAAATAAAGATATGGACTGTTTCTATTTTTCCTTTCCTACAACCACGTCCTTATGCCAAAAAGAGGACCACTTAATTTGGTCCTAACAATCTCCCCCTTGGGCATCTTTTTGGCATCACACCAATTGATCTCTCGCTGAGGTGTTAAAGTAGTCATGGTGTTGTAACACATGACCCAGCCACATAAACATATCAAAAGAAACAAACCGTATCCCAGTCAAATATCCCAGTTCTTACAGAAATAGCTGTCAATCAGACATGATCTCTAGATAATAAACCATAACACCTTCATGCAATATGATATCCATACAAGATCATCATTCACATAAAATCATTCAATAACTTCATGATCAACCAAAAATATAATATCATGATCATCCATCAAAATATCAGCTCCAACCTCCTTAATTATCAATTATCTCATGTTGTAGGCATAAAAATTAAAGTAACTTCTCCACCTTGATGGCAAAGAAGATGCCAATAAAGAGTAAAAGGTTAGTTTCATCCCTATAACATGAACAGACATTAGCGTACACACACTGTGCATACACCCCCTTTATGCAAATGCTTGAGACTGTTGGTAGGACACAGACTCCCAACGAGTTCACACATTCAAGGCTTCCTTGCTTACAATACTCGTAGAGACTTTTCTTTAATCTTCAAGAGTAGAGAACCTTTTGATTGCGTAGTAGTTCATCAAATTTGGCAGACTTTTATAGGTAGGTGGACCTACCTTTTTGTGCCATTTATGCAGATAGTTGTTAAAGCCCTCCAACTTTTGGTGCCTTGTTCGAAGGCCAACACAGGTGGTGTTGCAACACCTCATTTTGCGCGACACTTTGTAATAACAATCAGAATTATGGGAATCAAAGTGACTCACCAGCCCCTTCTTTACCCATACACATTTCATCTTTGAATTTCTCTGACTTTGGACTGGTTTTCTGTACTTATCTCCCTGTCTCAAATACCTCAAGTCATTTTGGAGCTTGTAGCATTTGGTTCGGATGTGACCAGTAATACCACAATAAAAACATATCGGTTTCCAATGGTTGAAAGTAATAGATTTTTCTTTACCAGAAGGATTGAAAGACTTGGTCATACCTGAATGAAACCCTATTCCGGTTCGATCGAGAGTCTTGGTTATGCTTGAATCAAACCCTATTTCGGTAATGTCCCCACTGGCTTTCCCTTGTAGTAGTCGTTTTGCTTTGTCTTGAGCAGTCAACAATTGTGCATTCAACTCAGAGACAGTGGCCTCCAATGTGGATTTTTCAGTTTTCAAGACTGAAATTTGGTTACGTAGGTCTGCATTCATCCTGCATACATCAGCCTAGCTTTCAAGCATTTTTTGATACATACCTTCCAGAGTTTCTTCATTCTTGTCATCGTCTGACTCAGTGTCACAGTCATCAAGTGTTGTAACACTTGGTCAAGTGATCTTAGAAGTAAGAGCTGCATAATGACAGCTCATCTCCGTCTGAGCTACTGACCTCTGAGTCATCATCGCTCAAGCTTATGACATAAGAATTTTTCCTTCTACTTGGACATTCAGATCGAACATGTCCAAATCCGTCACATTCATGACATTGGATTCCTCTCTTCTTCCAGGTTGAATCATCCTTTGCAGGAGTATAATCACAAGATATGTTAGTATAGACAAAATTATTTCTCTTACCAAAACTTTTGAAGGTGTTGTAACACTCGCCTTCTTTGACACCTGAAGTGCAATGCTGGCTTCTCCTTTTTCTTTGCGTTTCTTCTTGGCCTCAATATTCATTTCATAGGATCTGAGAGATCCCAACAGATCATCATATTTCAAGGTATCCAAATCTTTGCATTCCTCTATAGCAGCAACCTTGATTGCAAATTTTTCAGTCAATGAACGAAGGACCTTCTGAAGTTGTTCAGCTTCAGGAATCCTTCTTCCCAACATGAATCTCTCATTTGCTATGTCGCGAATACGAGCATCATACTCCGCGATTGTCTCATCTTCCTCCATTTGCATATTTTCAAATTTATGATTGAGCAGCTGGAGTTTTGACAACCGAACTCCGACAGTTCCTTCGTACGTGGTAGGCAGAATTTTTCACGCATCTCTCGCCGACTCACATGTAGAAATGAGTTTAAACCGTTCCTGATCGACTCCGTAAAAAATGGCATTGAGTGCCTTTGCATTCTGATTTTAAACTTTATCTTTCGCAAGGTCCAGTCAGTTTCTGGTTTGACTATGATAACACCTGCAACATTAGTAACCGTTGGTGGAGTCCAACCAGTAAGGACGGACTTCCAAGCCTTTTCGTCCAGGGCTTTTATGAATGCCCTCATCCGAGTTTTCCAGTACGAAAAATTTGTGCCGTCCAGGACAAGTGGCTTGACCGCTTGTACGACTTCTTTCTGAGTCTCCATCTCCAGATTGTGGATCACTCTATAGAAATATAGAGTATGGCTCTGATACCACTTGTAGGTCCCGATTCTTATCTGGTGTTACACTATATAGGTGTTACAACACCGAGGCGACTCCAACACTTGGAATCGGGAACAACAAACAAACAGAAATATAAGAAGTGGACGTACATATGAATTTGACGAAATACAAAGAAACACACATCTGTATTACGGGGCGTATAATCCCTATCAAGGAATCTTATTTATACTTGTAAGACAATATTACAACAATAGACTTTTCAACAAAAGCAAACTACAAATTTACAACGATAGATAATCCACTCAACACACACGTGAGTGGAAGAGAACGTCTCTGATCTCCTTGACCCTACCAAGGCTCCCCCTTGGTTGTTGCTCTCCTCCAGAGAGCTTCGCAACGTACTTCACTCGTGACTTTAGAGACGATCCTGCAGATCTCTCTCTTTTCACTCTACTCCTTTTCTTCTCTGTCTTTGCTTGTTCACTTTGTTGATCATAGCATTTTTCTTTTATAGTAGAGAAAAGACCAAGTTTACGCTCCTCAATAAGCTCCACTATGACCCTTATCTCAAGGGCACTATCTACGTGTGTCCATCATGACACATTCCATGTCTAAATAAAGACATGGACTGTTTCTATTTTTCCTTTCCTACAACCACGTCCTTATGCCAAAAAGAGGACCACTTAATTTGGTCCTAACAGGTTGGATTCTGGTTTTATAAAATAAGGGATTGGGTCAGGTTCTGGTTGGGATTTTTAAATTTTCGCGGGTTCAATTTTTTAAAAACCAATATAGGTCTCTTCTCGCCAGAATTCTCACAGTGGCAAGGTGTACTGTGCATGTATATCTAGCCGTCTTTCGTAGATGAAGTCTCGAATTCCGTTGCTATTAATTATTCACATCTTTCACTAATCGAATTGATATTGCTGCTTGATAAAGTTTTCACCATATTATGGTTTCAAGAGGCTTAGAACTTTAATACTGTGTAAATTCTAATGATCAGTGTGAGATGATGCCATTGATGAGAACTAAAAATTTGTGTAAATTCTTACAAGAAAGCTTATTGGAAGTCTATTGATTTACTTTTCCATTGGGCTATAGAAACATCCTTATTTTGGTTTTAATTTTGGATATATGATATTTTTAATTTGTTACCCCTGGTTTCAGAGCAAGTGAAGGGATATTACCTGAAAGTCACTTATACTGATCTTTATCAGGTTAGAAATGATGAAAATATATTTTTCTAGATGCTGCTCTGAAAAACTACAGCTGCTGAAAAACGCCAAAACAACATAAGCAAGCAAGACTTCTCTGCTTTGATGCGTGCCCCTTTATAGTCAGTACTTTGAAGCCGTAGCTTGTTCTAACCGCGTAGGCAACACTTGACTTTTTTCTACTAAAAAAAGAAAAAAAATATTTTTTTTAGCCCTATTCTTTTTAAGTACTCAATTGGTAGAAGTGAAGGGCACTAATAATTTGGAGATCTTGGTGTTTCAGCTGGCTGGAGTTGCTGCAATTGATGTTGCAGGGGGCCCTGCTATTGACATTGTTCCTGGTAGAAAGGTTCTGTGAATGGAAAATGTTTGTTGAACGTAGCTGATGGCAACATAAAATTTGCTTAACATTTTTGCATTCTCTTTTTTCTTATCAGGATTCATTGGATTCTCCCAGTGAAGGACATCTTCCTGATGCTAAACAAGGTTATTGGTTTATACAACATATTTCTGATTCTTTGTTATCATCCATCTTATGCTGCCTGTCTAATGGTCATGAAAATTTGCTCCTACATGTTACAGCTGAGAACAGTCTCTTCTTCTCTTTCTTTAACTATAAAACTTCCTAGTGTTCTACAGGAATCATTTATAATTCAAGCAGTCTAGGTGAACTGTCTTCATTTTTTTCCATTCGACTGGGCACATTACATCTTTTGGCAACTGCAAGTTAGATTTTAACCAAGATCACTGGCAAATTGGTTTTCTTTAAATTATTGTGATATTGATGATGGTCGTAGGTGTTCAACATCTGAGGGACATTTTCCACCGAATGGGTCTAACTGACAAAGATATTGTGGCACTATCTGGGGCTCACACATTGGTAACATTTTCTCTGCTTGTTATAGGCACAACTGGAACATAAATTTTCAGCACAGAAATCATGATATGTTCTTCCTGATATGTCAGGCAAGAGAACATCCTGATAGATCATTCTTTGATGGCCCTCGGAGACAGGGCCGCCCGAAATTTGATAACTCATACTTTGTGTAAGTTTAATTTAAAGATCTGTCATAAATCTTCTTTCCATTGAAACTTTGGAGTTGGTATTCAAGAAGAAAATCACAATATGCATCATATTTTATGTTATCAGGGAACCGCTGATGGATGCTGATGGACTGCTGAAACTTCACTCAGACAAGGTTTTTAGTGGAGGATCCTGTATTCCGTCCTTATGTCAAGCTATATATATATGCAAAGGTACCAGATTCATGAATTCGAACTGAGAAGCTGTCTTTCTCTCTTTTAACAATATGTAAATTCACAAATGCTCATTTTGTACAGGATAATGATGCATTTTCAGAGACTATGCAGAATCACTCAAGAAGCTTTCTGAGAATACACAGTATGAGTACAATATTAGCGCAGACTGCAGTTGGAGTTGTTGTTGCAGCTGCCGTCGTGGTCTTCAGTTATTTCTATGGAGTGAGAAGAAAAAAAATGAAAAATGAAAAGAAAATTCAAGTTGCAGAATAATTTTGCACTGATCTTCAATATTCCATGTTATTTTCATTGAATAGTCTGTTTCACTTCAATGGATAATCTCATTCTCAATGCTTGCAAATGTGGCCTTTGGCCTGTACACTAGGAAGACAGTTCCTCTCAGAAATAATTGGCTGCATAATATTATTAAATTATTAGCACCTCTTTTCAAATCAGAGGGAAATGTGAAAATAACATAGGTAAGTCACCTTTCTTCCAACCAAATCCACTGGAGAAGGGACTTCCATTTACAGCAATTGAGGGAGAACAAGTTCATCTCCTGCCTACACCTAAATACTCCTAAGTTAAGGTTAGAGGAAAAAAAATAATCAAATAACTTCATAAAATCAGGCTCTGGGGCTCAAGGAGGGCGTCGTAATGTCCTGAAACACCTTGAACCTCTTCTTCTGAACGGCTATTTCTGCCGGCGTGGGCTCCTGGAAAGGAGCAAGAACAGCAGCCAAAAGAGCTTCATCGAATTCATCAGTATCAGGTAGCACATCTAACCACTTGTTACTGGCTTCATCTAGCGAAAGAGATCTTCTTCTCGGCCTCACTTGTACTGGGTCCTCCTCGCTCAGAACTGGGTTTTCAATCTTCATTGCTTCTTGCTCTTTGTTGGGGCCGGCCATGTTGCCGGACCTCGTCCGCTTGAGCCTGCCCAGAGGATCATGGACCACTTCCTGGAATGCATCTTTCACTATCTTTGAATAAAATGGCGGAGCATCAAAATTGAGCGAGTACCGAGGCGGGTTTAAGCACCTCGAGGCTCTCTGCAACGGAAGTGGTGGGAACTGCGAATCGTGGGCTTGTCTTCTCTCTACCCTGTTCATCTCTAAACTCTTCTCAGTTCCAAAACCGTCATGGATCTTCGACGCCATTACAGAAGGAAACCCAGGAGGATGCTGCTGGGGTTTCCGTCTCTCCAACATGTTCGCGTCCAAATTCTCGTTCCCAAACCCGTCATGGATCTTCGTTGCGGCTGTCAACACGGAAGAAAAACCCGGGGGAATCGCGGGCTTCTTCGCAATCGGCAGAGGAGCCTTATTATCCAAACCTGGTCCTCTGTTTATTATTATTCTGTTCGCGTCCAGATTCTCGTCTCCAAATCCGTCTTGTGGCTTCGGCGAGGCGGGGACGACGAAAGAATCGACGCAGGGTTGAGGCTGCCAAATAGAAGAGGACCCCAGGAACGCGTCCAACATCTGTCTTTCATTGAACGGATTTTCGTCTCTGTTCATGGTTTCTTTCTCGAGATCACGAAGCATTTCTTGTGCCCTTTCAAAAGCCTTGAGATGGGAATCTACGCCCCTGGGTCCTTCCGCCATTGCAGGCCTCACTTGCCTCAGAGTATCTTTGGCTTCGGAGACTCGTCCCTGCTTCATCAAACAGATGCCCAGATTGCACATCTTGTTGTTGTCCGATGCCATTGATAGCGCCTTCCTGTAAGCTGTTTCAGCTTCGACGTAGTTCTCTTGTTGCATCAATGCCCAACCCAAGTTCCCCTGTATAAATAAATTGCCATTATAAGCATCCAGCCAGACCCTCTTGAAATGAAGAAGCAAAAACGAGATATAAGAAAGTGTGACATTACCAGTAACCTTGTGGCTTCCTGCTCCACGGAAACTTGGAATTTCTTTCCCTGAGATCGAGCGGTCTTCGTTCTTTTCCCATTGAACGCTAGACCTTGTTGAATCAGGAACAGTTTGTGCTTCAAGAGTGCTATCTGATCATCTAATCTACCACATCTCTGCAGAAAAAAAATCTTTATATCAGTCTCCTGATCAAACCATTACCCACATGAATTCCTTAAAAAACCAGAAAAATGGAGATGAGATCAAACCTTGTATAGGTCGAGAAGAATGTTATCCAGAGACTCTTGGGCTTGTTCTGAACACCTGTTCCTGAGAGACTTGATGGCTTCAATCGCCTCCTCTGCCCTGTTCTGTTGCTTCATGACAATGGCCATGTCCTTCAGAGCACTGTCAACTCGATCTCCGGCATTGATGGCTGCCCAAAACAGCGCTATAGCCTTGTCTGGATCCTTATCCACCAACTGAAAACAGTAAAAAATCCACACAGACCATGAATCAATCATCCACATGCTCAACTAAATAATGAACTAAAAAAACTAAAACAACATAGAAGAACAAGTTCAATCGAAACAATCTCGATCATCGAAAATTATTCACGAAGCAAATGAAACCTGATAATGTTTTGAAATACTCTTTTTCCATATTAACCCGAACCACGGAAAGAATCTGATTCGAGAATTCCGCAAGAAAGAAGCAGTATAAAAGAAAAGGAACAACGCTGAGTTAAAACTCTGGTTTTCTACCATACCTGAACTTGTTTCGCCTTGACGTAAGGCGTATCACCGTTCGGAACCTTGTGGGCGACATGAAAGGACTCGGAACGGGACCTCGCCAGAGGCTTAATCGGCGAACAGGGCGCGGATTTGGATGTCCTGATCCCCACCGGTGGAGCATTCCAGAGATCCTGCATCATCTTCCACTCTCGTTCTCGTTTCCCCCAATTGACTCGACCTCGATGAAGAAGAAGAAGAAGATCAGCGGAGGAGCTATGCCGGAATAAATTAGATAAGAGACGACGGAGAGAGGAGGGAGGGAGACGAAGAGGAGGAGATTGATGATGTGAAGCAAAGTTCTGGGCGATATGGGGACGATGTTAATATCGTAGGAACGAATCATTCGACCGTTGCAGGGTTTTTTTACCGTTTGAATTGATATAGCCGTTGCGGATGCCGATCTGAGTATTGTAAATACCCTTCATTTATTAATTATTTACGAGATTTGCCTTTCTCTCCTTTAGTGGAAGATTTGGTCCAATTATCTATTGGGCCTTTATTGGGCTTTTTGTAGAAATATAGGAGCTCTAGGTCAGACCCCAGGCCCGCAGGCATTTTTCTGAAGTCTAAAGTACCTAAATAGTATATTAATAAAATTAAAATTAAATATTATATATAAAAATTATACTGATCAAATCAATTTTTTTTTAAATGGATCATAATTTCATTTTTTTTAAATTCATTTTTCATATGTCATTGCATAATTTACACAAAAAAAAAAAAAAAAAAAAAAAAAGAAAGAGGTCAAATATAATTATACATAAGTCCAGTTTTGTATACTTGTATGGCTTTCAAATATCTATAAAATGAGTAAATATTGTTTTTATTTTTTATATATATGTAGATAACCTGATGTGATTTAATGTGTTTATAAGAGTAAATGGTGTGTATGGATTTAAATTGCAAAAAAAAAAAAAAAAAAAAAAAAAAGTAATTTGGGAATTGTTCTTCAGAGTATTTTGTAGTAATAAATTGGTGCCTTGCTCCTTAAGCACCTTTTCTATACTTTCTTCTTCCCTCGCCATTTTCTTCTTTCTTCTTGGCGACTCCATCCTTTCTGCGTCTCTGACTACAGAAAGGCCTCGACGAGAAGCTGTAACCAGTTGCAGGAAAGTAGGCAAGCCTTAGAACCCTAGCGTCAACCCTGTTGCGAGTTCTATGGCTAGGTACGATCGCGCGATCACTGTCTTTTCTCCGGACGGTCATCTCTTTCAGGTCGAGTACGCGCTCGAGGCCGTCCGCAAGGGAAATGCGGCCGTTGGGGTTAGGGGGACGGACACCATCGTTTTGGGTGTTGAGAAGAAGTCAACAGCGAAGCTTCAAGACTCTAGGTCAGTTTCAACTTATCACTAGTCTTCTGTATTGAACTTGGTGTTAGATCTTGTGTTAGGGTTTGGGCAACTTGTAGGATCTTAAGTGGGATTTGGGTGAAAAATTATGTACTGGAACTTGCTGGTGATTTGCAATTCACATTTTTTGCTGTTTCTGAATACTGGACCAAAATGATCTTTATGATGGAAGTGGATTTGATGATGAAATGTTTGTTTCTACTCAGCAGAGAATTAAAAAAAGTTGCAGCTGGGAAGAGCTTATGGCTTTCTACATTTTGCATAATTTGTCTTGTTTAGGTTCAGGCCTTTGTTTCTCCAATTGTCTTATTTACTTAAGTCCAAGGAGATGCATTGACAAGGTCATATTAACGTGTTCTGTTACTGGGTAGTTTGAACTCTTTACTCCTGCCATTTGTTTGGAGATACCCTAAAGGGCTTTTTTGTCTGAAATTTATGAATCTGTCTCCTTGATTAGTATTTTTTGTGAACTTCCATTATAAATACATCCTGTGGGTGAAGCCATTGTATAACACATCTCTTATTTTTGTAAAATGTGCTAGTGACGATGACCTTTGGTGTTTTTGCATGAGGATGGTGATGTTTAGGCTGCAAAAAAAAAAAAGTCCACTTGTTTTATTCATTAGTTTGTGTACTTGGTGAATGATTTTGCGGCTGTCTTCTTTTTTTTTGCTACACGAGGCATTCACCAAGTAACTTATTATAGAGTGGCTATGTGTTTCTTCATTTTTAGCTGAAGCTGGTGTGTGATCAGCAGTTGTTGAAAGAGCTGAGAAAAGGGATATAATCTGGTGGTTTCAAAGTCCTATAATATCTGTTTGTCTATAACTATGATAAACAGGTATTGGCTGCCCTCTTGAGTGATGTAGCAGACCTTGAAAGGATGTGATCTGCTTGAGGCAGTAGTCTATACATATTCTTAGCTTTAGCTGACATGTCTTGTACTTTAGGTTGACCCCATAAGATTGACTTGCTTTGGAAATCCCAAAAGAAAAAGAAATACAAGTCCCAGAAAAATCTGATTCCATACCTTGGTTGACCCCATAGTACTACAAGTATCCTCCACAATTCTATGCCAACCTCCAGGATGGTGTATTGCGTGATGGTTTTCGCTCCACCTTGGCCATGTTTGCTTCTCTAGTATAACCTAAACATTTGCATGGGTTGTCTCCTTCAATATTTGTCAAAACACATGGAGGCTGCTTTGGTACCACATATTAGGTACCTAACCAATTTTGTCAAATGACTTAAAGTTGATGGGTTAAACCTTCAAACTTATGTCAAAGTTAGCTAAATTGACATTTATAGTGCAATTTTGGGCCCAAAAAAACCATAACAATTAGTCCTCCTCCTTAATGACCATATGGGAGGTGTTGCACAAACAATTGAACTGTGTGGTTCATTTATAAGATTGAATTTCAACCAGAATCATTTATAGGGACTGACCATGGCCTTTTTACATGTCATTTGCTTTTTTCTTTGTTTAGCATGGGGAAGGGTAATGTTTTTTGCCGTATTGGTATTAGAATCATAGGACTCGATGATTTTGCATTTTCCTAAGAGGATTCTTCTGGAAGTTGCAAATAATGCTTTTAACTGTGTTTTGCCCCTTTTATCTAATGCTTTAATGCTCCCTATGTGTGTGGCATTTTTTTCTTGCAAATCTGTGTAGTAAGGAAAAATTTAAATGTGCGTAACTGTGCTGCTGACCATGACAAATCGATATCATCCTTGCACTTGTAGAAATGGCAAATGGAATGCTGTCCATGCCAAAAAGAAGTGTTGATTTTCCATTTTCACCTTTTAACAACTGATTAAGAAATTTAACTTTCTTCATTCCATGATGCTTAGAGGATATTTACTCCATGTTAGAAAATGTAGCAGTCCCAGAAGTGTCCAAACTACTCATCAGGTTTGCCCCTGCTTGTTCCTCTTGGCAAGTTGACTTGCATCACAGCTGAGCTTGACTTCTTGAATCCAGGATAAGATAGGAGGCCCAGCTTGTTTAAAATTTTAGCAAATTTGACTAATCTTGGGTGAGCTGGGTTGATTAAAACGGCACCCTGGATGCCTGTGTATGGTTACTTCTTCAGTCAAGTCGAAGCTGTGTCATGGAATCATTTTTATGGCGACATGTTACACATGCTTCTGTTTAAGGAAGCTTATTGGGCAAGCTTCCTGAAGAGGTGTTTCAGCTGCGATAATCATCCTTTGAAGTTTAAAAGTAGCTTAAAGAGGATCATTGAAAAAGCCAACAGAGTTAGTCCGAGTTAGTCTTTTAGAGCTTGTTGAGAAATGTTGACTTTGGTGTGGGTGCACGAGGATTGCTAAAAGGACAATGCAAACTCCATGTGTACTTGCACAAGTTCTTTTTTTGTTGGATATTCAACTGCTTCCTTAGGTTCCTGGTATTTATTTTTCTATTTTAATTCGTATGATGACATCAAGAAACTTATGCACCACATAAGGATAATATTTTCCTTGCAGATTTATGTCATGTTACTAATAGATAAAACAAATTGGCATGTCATAATTGGTTTAATCCCCACCTCCAAGTCGGCTGTTGTAGATACTTGTTTAAGGAAGAGTTTCATCAAGCGTATGTGAATTTAGCTCCACATCTGTACATGCACACACTGAGGAATGACTAATATATAGTTGGCGTGGTTGAAGTGTTTGCACCAACTAGGTGTGACCATGAGTTCCATCAATAGGCATCATTCATCTCCGTAGATATAATAGATGGAATGTTGAATGAAGCTTCAAATTTGCCTGATCTTTCTTTATAAGGCAGTTAGATCATGACAGCTATAAGATGTTAATTGTTAACCCTTTGACTTAAACTTCCAGTCAGCACAGCTGAATTTATAGCTGTCTATGTTCTCTACTCTCATGTAATATATCTGCTAGATCTAAAGCTTTGCAATGGTTAGTTCAGTTTTATTTATTTTTGTTATCCTTCCTTTTTTTAGACTAAAGACATACCAGACGAAATTGCAGTTAGCTAATAGTTGATTGTAATAGTCCTTACCCATGCTGCTGCATCAAGTTAACCCTAGCTTTGCTTCATTATTTTTATGTCTACTTTTTGAGTCATTCATTTTGAGTTTGTTTTTTGTTTTTTCTTTCTTGTAGATCTGTGAGAAAAATTGTGAATCTAGATGACCACATTGCATTGGCATGCGCGGGGTTGAAGGCAGATGCTCGAGTTTTGATAAATAGGGCTCGTATTGAATGTCAGAGCCACAGACTTACTGTAGAAGACCCTGTGACTGTTGAATACATCACTCGTTACATTGCTGGCCTTCAGCAGAAGTATACCCAGAGTGGTGGTGTGAGACCGTTTGGCCTTTCCACATTGATTGTGGGGTTCGACCCATACACAGGAGTTCCTTCACTTTATCAGACAGATCCGTCTGGTACATTTTCCGCCTGGAAAGCTAATGCAACGGGTAGAAACTCAAATTCCATGAGGGAATTTCTTGAGAAAAATTACAAGGAAACTTCCGGGCAAGAAACTGTGAAGCTGGCTATTCGTGCTTTGCTCGAAGTAAATCTCATGTCTTGCTCAAATTGTCTTATTAATTAGTCTTCTGCAATCTTGGAAATGTTCAATCTAACAGAAATTTGATGGATTTTGTCATTCATAGGTTGTTGAGAGTGGTGGAAAGAACATCGAGATTGCTGTCATGACTAAAGAACAGGGGCTTCGTCAACTTGATGAAGCCGAGATTGATGCCATTGTTGCTGAGATTGAAGCTGAGAAGGCTGCCGCTGAAGCTGCAAAGAAGGCTCCTAGAGAAACATAGAAGCCTTATTTAGTTTAATGTGTCTCAAACTTTCTGAAAGATCTGTCATCTAGGATTAGTACATTCAGTTATGCTATGACTATTTTTGTGACAGTTTCATACTTGTGTGGCTAGAAAGTTGGCCCAACTTACACACTCAACATACATGCATTTTTACCAGTTACATTTTGAATGTCAGACGGTTCTTCTTTCAATTTGTACCTGTCCCAAACTCCACATATCTCGAGCTGCTGTCTTGCTATGGTTGGTCGTCTGGTTGATTTGATTTCTCAGTGTCCCAGACTCGAAGCCTAAGCTTAAGGAGCAACAGAGAATCCTTTGCTCGAGGTGTTAAAAAATAGTAGCCCCTTTCTAGAATTGATAAAGCTTATTTCTTTGTATTTTCAGGGCATTGTTGTTAGTTTACAAAGACCTATTTTAGTCCGTAACGATGATGATCATGAAGCCAACAGAGATATAAAGTTATTCTGAAATAAACTTGTGTTCATAGGCATAGATCGAAGAATGCCAGTTAATACCCAACAGTACTCAAATAGATTTAGCGATTTCTTTCTGAACCATTAATTCAAGAGTCAAAAGTATCCCCAAAGTTCTTCACCCACGCCCCGAGTAAGATCAGCTTCAATGGCACCACAGTATATAATCTTTACCAGGGAAAACGATCTTTAACAGTAGTCCCAGAACGGTTTTCCCCTTTGAAAACTACACGATCTTACAGAGAACCAACCCGGTCCTCATGAGAAAATTTGCTGAAGTCTAAGCATTATTCTCTGTCACGAGTTTCAGAGAGGTACCAATCCTCCATCTTATAAACTTTACTTGCTAGGAGTCTTAATCTCAGTCACCCTTTTTGCAAAAAGCTTTGCTGTACTTCTCCAAGACTGCTAGGAAGGTTAGAAAGCAAGAAAATTTTTATCACTTCGACATGGGTTTGGCTCCCCAGAACCACTCAGAGCAAAAGCAGGCACTGCTAGATCCAAATCTCAAACTGGAGTACTGATGGAGCAATACCACACCCACTCAACCAACTCACTGTCTAACCAGAACAAGCAGTAACCTAGCTGGAGAAGAATCACTCCTCCAGGCTGACCGGGACCAGCCCCCTGCTGAAGCTCTGTCACAAATCATAATTTCCTTCCACCTTGATATAATCCACATGCCCTAGTCCCGTCTTTCCCTCTTCCATGCCATGTTCAATCTTCCACCAATTCAAGCCAAAAGAGCTCCTTCCTGACTGCATCTATAAAACAAGCTCCCCACCTTGTCCAGGCAAAATGTGCAAACAGTTCTTCACCAAACACAAAACCCCTTTTCCTCGCGCTTCCAGGCTAACCGACACCTCCCACCAAACCACAATAATCACTTATTTACATCCAATGGTCCCGTCATGCCAACCTCCAATCTTTCTCCACCAACCTGAGCCTACACTCGGGTTCCCCCCCCCTCTCTCTCTCTCTCTTTCCTTTTGGAAGGACGTGAGATTTGATACGCACAGAACCTGCTCGACGGAAGTGCCAAGAACCCCGGAAACAGAGTACACACAGAAAATGACTGAAATCGATCGGCCCTGTCCTGGGTCCCCTTCAAATTACCCCACCCAGAAGAGGAAAAAACGAAAAGGAAAATGCAGAGCAGATAAATGTACTGGATCGAGAAACTGATGGAAAGCTGAGAGGGTCGGTGCCTGTACTAGAATCTCATTATGGAAACCGAATTAAGGATTTCGAGCTATATGTGGTCACAGATTCATGAACAGAAGTTGGTTAGGTAAGAAAAAAGAAAAAACTCCATTGACCCACCAAAACTGCCTCATGTAGCAGGGATAACAGAGGAGCTGTTACGGCACGGGCTTGCCTAGATTGCTGCAAAACCATGGGAGATCGGAAGAAAAGTCAGTTTAGGCTGTGGAGGTTTCATGAAAAGGAGCCGGCAATCCCTTCCTGATTAGCTTTCGGAGATTTTCACCCATGGCTGTCTGGTTGGTAAAGGACGAGGCGGATCAAGGAGTCCATCACTCAATGCAGGCCAAATGCCTTGTCGGGTGATGTTGCCATGCACTGAAAACTGTATCCCGTAAGCACATTATTGAAGCCTTTTTTAATCAAAATTAGGTTGGTTCATTGATCATGAATGTGAGTGAGAAAGATATGCTAAATTATTAAAAATTAAATAAAATAAAAAAGATATTTAAGTGTAGGGAAAAGTTTCTCTACAAGTAATTTCTGTAAATATGAACGAAAATGAATAAGAAATAAATATGTATAAGTATTATTTAACCAAATTTCATTTAAATTTTACTTGTAGATCCATATGTACATATAAGCTAACCTTCCTCTAAACAAGAATCTCAAAATAACATTGGTCATGAATACTGCCACCATTAGTTTGGCTGATGTTACATAGATTGTTTGCCAAAATGATGATTTGTGTCATGTTATATTCAAAGTTGATAGTCTTTAATAGAAAACTATGTTATGAACACTTAACTAACATGTCACCCTAGTTAATAGTAATTAATATGTTATTGACCACCGACTAATATATTATTGAGTTTTTCTCCCACTCTAATTCAGTAAGTTAAAAGTCCGAGAGCAATTTCATATGTAGTTTTCGTAACGCTCTTCCAAAATCGTCATTTTCGCAGCAACGCATCGATGAGTCATCATTTTTCGAAAAGTCGAGTGAGCCGACAAGCTGACTCGCGACTCAGAGAACAAGGGAAGTCGGAATTTCTGAGGGGCCCAGCCAGAGTTTTGAGACCGAGTTGGATAACGAAGACATCGTGGGCCCCACGGAGTGACCGTTACACATAATTCCCTTTACCACCGCCCCCTCATCGTACCACTTTCAACCAAGTCTTTTATGGGCCCTACCCGCCTGCGGCCGAAATTTATTACCACTCGGGCCCACTTCCAAGAAAGTGGGCCACTGACCGGGCCCTTATGGGCCGATGACCCCGGACGTCGCTTTCGCTGTCCGGCGGGGATGGACCGGCTCTGTTGGGTGACTTGGGTCTACGGCCTAGACTTTTACATCTAGTCTTTATATTTAATAAAAGAAAATAAAACACCAATTAAAATATTAAAATACGTTACGTGGGATCGATGTTTAGAAGCAACAAAATAATGTATGTAATTAGTTTAATCGAATGATTATTGCATAATCCGTTTCTCGATCGAGTAACGAGGGACATGACTTGGACGTTTAAGCCAATCCAAACCGACCGAAGAAGAACATATATTCTTTTAAATATATTTAGTGGTCAAGTCTAATCATATTATGAAAGACAAAATTCTACACTAAAGTACGTTCATTATCAGTTATAACTAACTTATTTTTAGAACTAAATGATGTTTTACCATTTATCCCTGTTACGAAAAATATTTCACTTATTCGAGGAAGTTTAGCCTATACTTTAAAAAGTGTATGAAAAATAAAAAAAATTATATAGAGTTTTTTTTTTTTTGTAAAAATAAGTTAAAATTAAGTAGCGATTTTAATTGCTCTTTTTTTCAAAGGACTTTGAGATATATACATCGCATAGGGTTGCTATTAGCGCACTACACCATAAACAATGAAGCGCGCACTTCCTGATCCCAACTCAATACTTTTTAGTTTAATCCAATTAAGTAACTTAAAAAAAGATTTAGTTTAGTTCATTTTTGTAACTGAATTCATGATAAGTCTATTAGCTATAATCCTCACTCTAAAAATTGTACTGAGATCCATTCTTATGCATAATTATAATTTATTTAATAACAATGATAAAATCATTTTTGAATAAATAAAAAAAAATAATAATAATAAAAAAAACTCGATGAAGTTGCAAAATCAACTTTACGCCTACCAAGTACAACACACATCAAGCCCAAAACCAAAAAAAAGGACCCAAACTGTCGCAAACGGACGGTGGATACGACGTCCCACGTCGTAATCGAACGGCGTGGAAACGCGGAGGTCGGTACCGGAGTCTCCCCCTGTTTCGCTGCCACAAGTTACGTCACGTTAGGGTTGCGTTAACGGTACCTTCAACCGCCTCTCACCATAAAAAAACAAAAAAAAAAAAAAAAACAAAGCTCCCGCGCTGTCGTTACGTAACCTTTCATTAAATAAATATTTGAAATTCCGGTATATATAATAACCGATCTCTTACCGCCCTCGTCTTTTTGGGATCTCACGGGATCGTACCGAACCGGACCCGCCGGATACGCCGTGGTCCACAGAATACATTCCTCTTTTTTTTTTTTTTTTTTTTACTTTTATTTATAAATAATTTTCCGCTAAAATATGTTTGGTGATTTTTTTTTTTGCCCTACATAAACATGTGGTTTACCGTACTCTTTATGTCTGAATTATCTTCACATACAAGTTTTTTAAGAGCAGGATTGGACCCGCCGGTTCGACCCAATTGAGTTCGCCGGATTTGTCATAAATCCATGAGAACCAGCCGGTTGGCCTGGTCCGACCTTAAAATCGGTTTGATTTATAGTTCCGTCTTGCACCGAAATCAAATTTGCCTTAAACCCATGAGAACCAACTAGTTGGACCGGTCGGACCACAAAATTGGTCGGATTTACAAATAATATAGTTCGAGGAACCGGGGTAGACCCAAACCGGTCACTCTACGAAAAATTCGGTTTTTAAAATATTGTTTATTATACTAATTTCGAATATTTTAGTATTATTTTTATTAAAATTATGATTTAATTTATAAAAAATAAACTAGAAGTAAATGATAAGAATTAAGTTGGCAAAAATGTCGTGACACATGTCACTTGTATTTTCCGAGTCCGCTCTTTAGTGACTATCACCCAAGTGACGGCAGCCGGGCCCACTTCCGGTGTGTGAAAAAAAAAAATAAAAAATAAAAAAAATTCTGGCTCATCGTTATCGAATGCAGGAAGCCAGGAACGCCGATCAAAAAAATACGTTTCTAGAAGGATGACGGGAAAACGGGGAGATAAAAGGCCAAAAGAGTCGCGACGGGGGCCCACGAAACGGGCGAGGAGGAGGGGGCCACCTGAAAAAAACCGGCGCACATGTTACGTGACGCCGGGGTCGCGACGGCACTGGCGCTGCCAACCACCGCCGAAAAGCGACGGAGTTGGTAGTCCCGTGGGTCACCACCACCGCCACCCCCCTATAAAATCCCGCACCTTCCCCTACCCTCGCCGAAAAATTACCCTTTTCTCCCCCCTTACCCCGTTCCCCACCTTTTCGTGCTTATCCGTTTCGCGCGGACGCGCTTAATAAACACCAAATCTCGCCGTCCGGACGTGCATGTAAGCTATTTTGGGCCGGCCCCCTCCCCGCGGGCCCCGCATCCTAATTACGGCAAGGGTAGTTGAGATTCCGGACCCCGTTACGCGATCCCGACCGTCCAGATTTCCTCCCCCTTCCGGGTCCCGCGATCGTCACGTCGTCACGCGGGTCCCGCCGAAGTGGGTCTCCCTTTTCAACCACCACTTGCATGTGTAGATTTGGTGGGATACACTCTCGTGAAGTGTCCGGGGCAGTTCCGTCATTCCGCCCAACACAGGGCCCCACCGACGACGTCAGGCATGTGGTGTTGGTAAGGGTTGGAAATCATTAAACCATTAGTGTACCCCGGTTTACGATAATTGAGTCATTAATGCGGTAATTATGATTAGGAAATTTTTTTAAAAAAAAATAATAAAAAGCTTATGGAACCTTCTCTTGCGTACCTAACTCGTTGAAAAAGGCGGAAGTGGGTGAATGTCGAAAAGCGACCTCCCGGGGAGTGCTTCGTCTTCCTCTGTAGCCTTGACAAGATCCTGTGTGTCATACCAGGTTTCTTTTTTCGGCTTCCCCGCGTTAATTTAATTAGCCGACTTTTACTTTTTTATTTTTTATTTTTTTTATGATTGTGAAAGCTTCCACTATATAACATAATTCTGAGAAGATCATCTACCGAGAATGATGCGGGATCGAGAAATTTATTGAAATAAGTCTGTTCATGGTAAACGCTTCTGTATCGATCTTGTCTTGATTCAGATGGTCTGCGATTACGTGATGTCTGTTTCTGTCTTGTGGAAGAGTACAGGGAGTTCGATCGGGAATTGATGATTTGGTGGAGTGGAATTAAAGTGGGTAAACAGGGAGAGAGGAAGATTACTCTGTTTTGTAGCCGAGGAGAAGAAGACGGGATCGGGTTCTTCTTTTTTTCGATCAATTATTGGTTTTTTTTTTTTTTTCCTGCTCTCTGGTGAAAACAGCGACGTCACCATCGATCCATCAGTTTAAAAAGGAGCCGCCTGCTGTTCCGATGACAGTTGCCTTACGCCCGGGTCGATAACGATGAGGACGACACCTGCTCGATGAAATGCTTCCAGAGACATTTACCGAATCCAAGCTAATAACAGTGGTGGTCGCCGCGATTAAATGACTTTGCCGTCTTTGTGGGTCTTTATCTCCGGCTCCGTGACATGCTGGAACTCGGAAGGTTTCCATTTACGAGCAACGCCGAGAATGACCGGGACCTGTTCGATGAAATGCCCGAAAGACGTTTACCCGAGTGCTTTTTAAGTTTAACCCGTCGAGATGTTCCGCTGGAGATATTGCGGGGAAGGCAGCAAGTTGGACCTGATGGGGCTGCTGATGGCTTATGCTATTTTATGGGGCAATCGAATTAATTCTGGTTGGTAGTGGATGGGAGAGAGAGAGAGAGAGAGAGAGAGAGAGAGAGTACTTTGGATAACGTACTGGAGTTCTCGCCCTTACTGAGATATTAGGCTTGGCCGAAGAGGGAGGGGGCTTTCTTTTTATGAAGAGATCGCCTACCCACCAACCATCCCATGGATTCTCCTCCTCTCACCGCTTATCCAAAACGGGGGGAAAATTGTAATGGATCTGAAATTCGATATTTTTGTGTGTGGAAATCAAAAGTGGATGGATATACGAGAACGAAACTGCTCTCTAGCCTGTTTAAATTTCAATTTTTTGTGGTTCAGTACTGGTGATGAACAGGGTCTGAACTCTGAAGACTGAAATCCCATGCAGAAAAAGCCAGAAGGAGATATGGGGATCCATTCGTTTTTTCTATTGATTCTGAACAAGTGAGAACAGAATTAAAAAAAAAAGGGTCGTACAGAGTCGAGTTTTGAAAGAAGTCGATGGGTGTTGCAATAATCCTCTACCCGTATATTATATGGCAATAGTTACAAGACAGCAAGAAAGAGAACACGGAGAACAGTGGAACTTGAGAGGAGAGGAGTGAGAGCAGTCTCATTAATTTCTCCCTCCATTTTCCTCGGACCTCTAAACTCTCCGAGACTCTTTCAACACTAGAGACAACTCGAATTTCACCAGAGCTCATCTCCCCATTAATTTTCATATCAAAGTTCATTTCATTTCGAGGCTTCTGTAATCCAAAACACCCGTCTTGTTCAACTCCAAGAACCCGTTGCAGCTACACTCGTTGCTCCTCTGCAACCCCAGGCTGCAAGAGAAGCAGCTTTTACCCCTGTTGAGCGACTCCTTCGTCTCCTGCGGTTGAGACGGGGGACTGATGCAGAGGTTCAAATTCAGGTCCAGGTCCCGAAACCCTTTTGAGGATTCCTCCTCCTGCGACTGATTCTTTACTTGTTCTTTCGAGTAAGGGACGGAGATGTCGGATAAGGAGAGGGAGAGAGGTTCCTGGTTGACGGGTCGGTGTGTCGCAGGGTCTATTCCTCTGCTCAACAGTTTTCGTCTTATGTGAGTGTTCCAGTAGTTCTTTATCTCGTTGTCGGTCCTCCCAGGCAGCCTCCCCGCTATCAGAGACCATCTGCAGAAGAACACAAGAGGGTCAGAAGTGACTCAATTCGCCCCATAATCGAAGAAGAAATGAATTCATTGGGAAAGTCACACAATCAGTCCCAGGAATTCAAGGGAAAGAAGATACACAATCGATCAGGGAGATGAAAAGAGGAGAGTGAGGAGGAGCAGAAGAGTACTCACTTGTTACCCAGTAAGCTGTGGAGCTTGATGATGAGTTCATCTTCTTCCTCCGTGAAATTCCCGCGTTTCAAGTCGGGGCGGAGGTAATTGATCCAGCGAAGTCGGCAGCTCTTGCCGCACCTGAGCAGGCCGGCGGCTTTTGGGAGCGACCTCCAGCAGCCTTCCCCGTGGACCCGTATGTGCGCGATGAGTCGGTCGTCTTCTTCCTTGGTCCACGCGCCCTTGTTGGTGTGCGCCTTCTCACAGCAAGGCGATCTCCCCATCTCTCTTCCCCTCTCTCTCTCTCTCTCTCGCTGCTCGCTTCCCGCTTCCCGCTCTGTGCTTTTTCTCCTCCGTCTTCCTCTGGATCGTTGAGTTCGCCCTCGCGCGGGTCTTTATAGACGTTTGACCCAGAGTGGGGGCACCTCTCGCGGGGCCCACATGCTTCTAGACGCGAGTTGGTGGGAAAGGTTGAGGGGACTGGCTGGTAGCCGCTCGATCGATAGATGATATAGCGTCATAGTGTTTTTTTTTTTTTTTTTTTAAATTATTTTTTTAAAAAAATAATTTAGTAGGAAAAAAAAAAAAAAACCAATAAATAAATAGTGAAAGTTCCATAAAGAAAAAACTGATAGGGACGCAACCCTCTCTCGGTAACACTCAGGTAGGTAGGTTTTAAAAGGTTGGGATGTGGTACATACTACTACATACACTGCCCCCAGCCCCCCCCCCCCTCCTTTTTGATTTCTTTTATCTAAAGCTCTTGTGGAAGACAACATGGTCGTGATTCGGGCCTTTGTTTTTTTTCCTTCCCTCCCCCCCCTCCCCTTCCCTTGCTTTTTCTAACTTATCCTATAATATTTAGTTATTGGCATCTAATCCTGGCTGTTGATTTGGCGGGCCACCCGTTTCCGTTTCTACTCATCTAGTTCTCCTGTTCCTTGCCCGAATTGTATAGTGTGTCGCGGTCTATACGTGTCAGATTTATATCGATTTATGGCCATCCCGCTAACGTGTGTCTCACATTGTGTGTGGGGTGATACATATGGGAATTTCGGTAGGCCCTTGTCATGTGTCAAGTGATGTTTTGTAGAATTTGGGGCGTGACCCTTGGTGTGTGGTGTGTGTGTGTGTGTGTGTGTGTGTGTGTGTGTGTGTGTGTGTGTGTGTAAAATGGAGGTGGGTGATTCAGTGGGACCCAAGAAGTGAGGGTTGGAGGGTACATGTGAGTGTTTTGTTGAAGTGGGTTCTGTTCAATACTGAAGATAATTTTGGTGTACAAGTGGTGGGTGATCAGTGCAGTGGGTAGAGGTGGGACCAAAGGGGTCATTATACAAGTACATGAATAGCCTATTTTTGAGCTTCTTGTCAGTGAAGAAAGTTAAGGTTAGTGTTGCTTGGAAAAGGTAAGATAAGGTGATTATGTTGGAGGGGAAGGAGGGAGGGAGGGAGGGAGGGAGGGGGAGAAGTGGTTCTTTCTTCTATCCAAGAAACAACAATATGGAAGGGCTGAGAGAGGAGAGAGAAAGAGAGAGAGAGAGAGATAAAGATATTGGAGTGGTGTGTGGGCATATGCTTAGGTTTACCTTCCTCATATTAATTAAAAGGGAAAGATGGAAAAGGGAAAAGTGGGAAGGAAATGAAGAAAGTTATTATACATAATATGTTGCCAACCTTGTGGGGCAAGAATGGATGGTTGCAAGTGGAGTTAGGGCTTTGTTGTTGTCTCGTACCTATATGGGGACACAGGGTTGCCCACCTCACGTGGCCTTAGATAAAGATGGGAACTACCCCCTTTCCGAACGGACTTCCCTTTCAAATATAAAAGACTCTCTCCTTCACTTTCTCTCTCTCTTGCTCTCACTCAAATCATAAAATGGGAAAACATTACTTAAGAATCACAAAAAATCAAATGAACTAGCGTCTAACTTTTGTTTATTATACTTAGAATTATTATTGTTGTTGTTGTTGTTATCTGATAGTTATTTAACACTTTTGAAAAACTATGATTTAAAGTTTTAACTACAGAAATAGTTTTGGGAAGTCTATTATTATATTCAGGTGTAGCTTAAAAAAAAAAAAAAAAAAAAAAAAGGGTTTATCTCTCACTGGGATTGTAAAACTCACTAACATAATCACAGTTCATGGAACTAGGGATCAGTGGTGCCATAAATAGGAGATGGTGGGATCACAAGTTGGTTCAACTTGGGGGAGCTGGTGGGGTTCCCTGGCCTCAGTGGTCACATCCTGTGTCATTTAGGTGGCTGTCAGTGTGAAGTCTCAGACGGGAGATATATTCAAATTCCAGAATCCAGCTACCAAATCTTCAGGACAGATGAACAGTGTCACTTTGGTAACTACTTCCTTCCCATGCCCCCACCTACTCAATTTTGAATACCATGCCTTGATGCCCACTCTGGTGCTAAAACCCTCAAGTCTTGAAAGTCTGCCCCCTAAGCTACTTGAAAATTTTTCTCAACCCTACTTAATTAGCCATAATCGATTCCATTCGTTAAGATTGTCACTTTGGTTCTTATTTGCATTATTTTTTTCAACAGTGCTGACATCTTTCCTATTACCAAGCTTCCTCCCTTGTACACAAGCTATTCTTTAATACTTTAAGTCCCAACCCTTAAGGAAACAATGAATGTTGCTTAATGTTTTGAAACATCTGCCTCATTGAGATAAATTTACGCCTAACCATGTTGCCAATAGTGGGAGTCAAGGAAATGGGAGAGAGACTTGAGCTTGAGGGGAGGGGTGGTGTTGCTGCTTTGGTTCTGTACTCTTACAAGTAGGTAGGTATGAGCAAGAAAGCTTATCATGGACCAAGAGGAAGGTAGGTTCATTACTTTATATCAGAACCAGGTAAGACCAAAAAGCTTTCAAACTTTGCTGCACACATGAGTAGAGGAGGGCAGCAGTCATGTCTTCCCCCTACTCTTGCATTTTTGAGTCACATGAGGTCTGAATTTGGATCAGATGTTGTTAGCACCAAACCAAAGTGCAGGTCTATCTTCATGTGCTTAGGCAGGGAAGTGGGTATGTGGCTGTAAAGCTTGGTGTTAGTTAAGGAACTGGGAGAGGTGGGTCTTCTTGAATGATGAGGTGAACACCAGTTTTGGTTTTAAAAATTGTGGGTCTTTGTGAGAGGGTAGTTACTAGTTAGGCCCCTTCCTATTATAATGGCATTGAAGATGCTTGTCTTATTAAAACAGACTTACTTAATAAATTTATTTTGTAAATAATATTAACTATTTTTTTTTTTAATATATATATATATACTTAATTTTAACTTCTAAATGGGATAAAACCAAGTCCGAATGGGCCGGGTATGGATAGCAATTTACACCTTTTTAGCTAACATGTTGGGTACTAGTCAGTAGAAAATATGGTTAAGTTGACCCAACCCAAACCGAACCCATTGCCAGTTTGTCACCCGAACTGGGGTAGAATAATTATTACATTTAAATAGAACATGGCACATATAATGCTTCAATAATTATTTGTATTTAGAATTATTATAAGACAATCTATTTGTATTAATCAAATATATTACATGCTTGGATTTAAATACGTATGAAATTAATGGCTGAAAAAAGGAAATTGAGGATAGTTGTTTGATTGAATTCAACAAACATTTACAAACATTATTTAAAATTAAAGATCCGGACAACAACTAATATATTACCCATAAACAAAATCCAAAATGATTTGGGATATAGTAATGTTAGGATCAGCTAATATATTTACATATCAACATGAGCTAATGATAGATGTTAGTAAAGGAAAACTGTAGCAGCATTTTGAGTACATGATTTACCACAGGATATGGGAAGGTTATTCTTTCCTTTTTGAAAAGGCGAATACATTTTGACTCAATTACTGGTTTTACTCCCAATACTATATCGGAAATCCGAACCCAAGACCTCCCACAGCTCATTACTCCCATGGGACCACTGAACCCAAGACCCATGGGAAGGTTATTGTTCATTCTTCCTTAGCTTTTCTTTCTTCAGACACATGTTCTAAGCTTGCAACATATACGGGTGATGGCGCTATATACGAATGATCAGCAGGATGTAAATGATGCAGCAAAACTCCAAGCAAAGAAGACTCTAAACCTTTACCTAGTCGTTGTTTTGAAGTGTCAATTGGCTCTTTTGGTCAGGGAAAGTATGGTTGACACCATTAGGCTGTAGTCAATAGGTTTTGTTAGATATGCATCCATCCCCACCGCCAAGCACTTGGCTTCATCTGAGTACATGGCATGTGCTGTGAGAGCCACAATGGGTATATGTGAACTGGTTCCTTCCTCAGATCTTCTGATTTCCTTTGTTGTTTCATAGCCATCCATCTTTGGCATCTGCAGTTTGCAGCCACAAATTTAGAAGCAGAAATGCAATACTATAGTCATAAAAGCAAGTATTTTCTGATATTGCTTACTTACTTGACAGTCCATGAGGATCAGATCTATTTTTGGAATATCATGCAGTTCTGTTGGGGATACAGTCTCCCTGTTAACTGTGTATCTTAGAGCCTCTACAGCCTGAACTCCATCTCCTACAGCTATAACTGTGGCCCCCATCTTTTCCAGCATTATGGTTGCAACTCTCTGCAGTACAGGAGTGTCCTCTGCAAGAAGAATACATAAGCCTTGGAGAGATCCCTTGTGGGCAGAAGCCTTGGGTGACCCAGCAAAATCATTCTTTTCAGAGCTGTCCTTAGTTGATTGACAAGCCTTCGATTCTAAATTTCCATCGGAGAAATCTGACACCCTTTGGATACTTGTTGTGTCATCAGATGGCAATGGCTGGAGATTTGGCATCACCTGCGGACAGGACTCATGGGAAATGCTATCATATTTCTTAAAACAATTGTTTGCCATATGTGTCCCTGTCTCCTTACCTTCTGCTGCCGGATCATTAGAGTACCTGGAAACTTTAGTTGATTTTACTTCACTCTCTGATATATTTGGACTACTAGCATTCAAGTAAGGAGCACAAGATGGCAACATTCTTTCGACATTTTCTTCTCCGGGGGGAGTTGCACCCTTGCTTAATTCACATGCACCATCGTCAGAAATATCACTGTCAGTGCTGGCAACGTCAAAGTGAATATGATCTGTTTCAAGGCATTCACATAAATCTTCAGCACCAGAAGTTCCAGAGAGATTATTTTGTCTTTGAAGATCAAGGTTCCTTTCTCTTACAATATCTTCCAAAATTTGAACAATTTTTGACTTATATAGTGGTTTGTTCACCATCAAAAGATACCCTTTGTTTCGCAGCTCAGTCTTGATGACACTAGGTGTGTCATGGTTTAGAATCCATGCAAAATTTGCCTTCCCATGATATCTTTCAAGGAAATTTAACTGCTCCTTCCATATGTTTGTGCTAATATTCAGAAGTCCAATGTCAACCAGTATAACTAAAGTTGCTGTCTTCATGTTTTGACCATTGAAAGCTCTCATCTTATTTAGTCTCAGATGATCGTTATTTGCATGCTCTGTTGCAAATGCAGATTCATCTATTCTGTTCCCTTGGAAAGCTTCCTGAAGTATTTGTGTTAGTTCATTCCACTCAGATGCCTCTCTTGTGCAGATCCTGTTTTTCCTTAACCAGTTGGACATGATGCATCTACCTGTCCTGCCATTTAGTGCAAGCAACACCTAAATACATATTAAAAGTAAATATCAGATAAAATAGAAAATAAGCTAATGCAGCAAATGACATTAAAATAACAGTTAAATATTAACTGAACTATTACAAACATGTTATTCATGGTTTTATCACCTTCACATTTCAAAGTACTTGTTTGTTGTTTTGAATAAAGAGAGATTGTATCCATTCATATCGTGCACACACGATTTTAACATGGTCACTGATGATGTTTAAAAAACGAGAGAATTCAAAAAGGCGGACCAAGTGTAGCCGCATAAGATATCGTGCACACACCATTAAGCTCCTGTCTGAGAATTGTATTTGACAATAACGTCCCATGCCATCTACACGTGCACTCAGGACCAAGTGTAGACGCATAAGAGTCCCTGGACCATCTTTCTTTTCCACCTTGATCTCTCCACCCATTTTGTTAACCTGTCAATATTCATCAACGAGTTAAGTGTACTGATTTGTTGCTAAGTGAAGGTGCAAGAAATCAGACAGTTTATTTTCTCAAATGTGCAAAACATACAGCTTTTCTGAAGTAACCATTCAAAGGAATTAATCCTTATCTCACAGTGACCTCAATTTCATTGCTAGAATTTGTGATGCACTTATAGCATATGACTGGAAAATACACATTTGTCAATTTTAAGCAACATCTGCGATCTTGTTCAAACAGTAATATAGGAAAGAGAACATGTCTTTTTCTCCATATTCAAATGAGACACTTTCCTTTTTAAATATCGTAAGTTTTGACCTTTTTTAAGAAATAAAGAGAAATTTTGGCATTTCTGAGCAGGGATTGAGTGACAGTGAATTGGATATCTTTTCCAACCACCAAAGGCAATTCCAATTTAATGACAGATGATGTCAAACTCACCAGTGTGCGGACAATGCATAAGCCAAGCCCGGTTCCTCCGTGCCTGAAAGTATTAGCAAAATAAACTACCATCAAATGCTTAGTCTATAGCAATCTCTGTGAAATGTAGAATAACTTGCGAGTATTTAGAATTTTTTATTTGTTTATTCGTTTATTTATTTGTTTATTTATTTCATTTATTGTTTTTTAGATTTGTGGCATTCGTATCGTCCTCAGGTGCAGGGACAATACTTCAGAAAAGGATCTACTGATGGAAACCAGTATCTGGAATTTGAATAGAGCATGCACATTGAATTTTGACGACAAACTGATTGGATGAGAAACTGTCCAGAAGTATGAAGATCTGTATAATATTATTAACAGGAATAGGTCATTCTATCGAGTATTGAAACTGATATCTCAACTGCATCCAACTCAGAGGACATTGTTCAGATGCTAAGAATTATCCAGTAAGCATTTTAGATCATGACACACCACATGCCTGATGAATATTAAGAGTTCCTAAAGTCAATTCTGTGGCCATATGAAATTTTTTCTGAATAGAACTTTTTCAGAGCTAGGCCTCCCAATGAACTTCCCCATGGAAGACAGAACAATTTATGGAGTAAGTACATACGTTCTTGTTGTCGATGGATCAGCTTGTTCAAAGCTTTCAAACACAGTTTCCCATTTGCTAGGATCGATTCCTACAAAAGAATGTTAGTAAACAAGGTCAAACTTTTAGAATAACAGAAGAGAATTTGAAAGAACTTGAATTTGTGCGTTCACAACCTGAGCCAGTGTCATCAACTTCAAATCTAAGAGTGATCGTGTTATCCTTGTTGACCGATCCTTTTGAAAGACTTCTATGGTGTCTTGATTTTATCTTTGTAGCAGGCTTTGGATCCTTTTGATCAAGATACAACACCTCTCTGCTGTTTTCACACCAACCACGCAAAATAACATGCCCAACTGCAATGTAAAGGCTGTACAATCTCTAAGCAGTTTATAATATTTCTAAATAAATGCAAAAAAGTATAGTATAGCTAAAATTGGTGTCGCTTATAATACATCAATTGAATAAACAACAAGTAGAGGACTGAAGAGCTAATAATGAAGATTGGCAGAAATATTTAAACCAAAACGTGCTTACATGACGTGAACTTGATAGAGTTGCTGATGAGATTTGCAAAAATTTGAACAACTCTTGCAGAGTCCCCGCTAACTAATTTTGGCATATCATCTGCAATTTTTACATGAAGGATTTTGGAGTCCAATTAAAAAGATAGTAAACCATGATTAAACAAAATATGAGAATTTGAAGTGAGACTTAGTTTTACCAAGTGGCCTGGTTAAAATGCTTTAGCTGCATTATCACCATATTCACGTTTCAAAACAAATATTTGTTCATAAACATACGATTGATCTTACAGAATGTTGTTTACAGGAACTACATACAAGCAGTCAAGTATGAAATTATATGCTACTCCAGATTCCAACACATGAGGAGAATGTCTTATAAGATTAACGGAGTTTCCCAAACTAACAATTTCTGTTAATAATAGTCATGCTTTGAAAATTAGAAATCCTTACAACTTCCATTTGCCAGTAGGAAGAACAAGCAATAAAACAAAGGATAACAATGCCATAAATAGATAAAATCATCTATGATAATTCTGTCTACTCTTGGGTTTAGACATGCAAAATATGGACTACACATGAAAATATTTATCCCTCAAGAAATCTGCTGAGATCTCTAATTTTATTTTTAAATTTAAAGAATCTACTGAATACTTGTGTAAAATTCTGAAAGTGTTTTTGAAGAAAGCATAAAATGTCTGTCAACAAGAACGTTACTTAAAATGGATGTTTTTTCTTAACATAAATATTATCCTTGAATGATTAAGCGAAGTTTCTTCGCAAAGTCATTTAAACAGCGCAAAAGCCAGAGAATGAAAGTAGCACTTTTTGCTATTGACCAACACTAGCCAAGTGCATGTATGTAAATTGTATCCATGAACTATTACATGCGTACTAGCAGTTTGTAAATTTTTTGCAGACAAAGAAAAGAATTTCTCCTAATTAAAACTTGATGAAATAGTAGACTCATTTATTTTAAACACTGATAGTTATTTTCTTTCAGATTCTTAGATATGCACTGGTAAGCTGGGATGCGCACTTGCGAGATCCAAAACTGTCTCTACATTATGATTTATACATTGCACCGAGAACATATCCATCAGTCCTTCCAGTTCTCGCCCCAAGTCAAATTCAGTATCTTCTAGAACTAATTTTCCAGATTCAACCTACAAAAACTTGCAAATAAGGTATGTATTCCATTTGGCAGCCAGTAACAAGGAAATTAGTAGATACATGCTTCGGGCACTAGAAAATAATATTAAATGTATTAAAAATATAACATTATATATGCATTTGTCAAAAAATCTAAAGCAGAGAAGGTTGTAAGTGTTTGGTCTGCTGGTGCCAACTACACAATACTTACAAAATAGCAAAAAATTAACAACAAACTTACAAGACCTCTGTTTTTACAGATACAAGATGGACTATGGCTCAGCCAACCTTACCAGGTCAACCAGTTCCCTGGTTAAACTAGAACATCCCTGATTTTTACAGATATAAGACCTCGACAGGGGACTGTTTCAACCAAGTGATCTGGTCTAGGTTTATATCCTTGCTAATTCTGATTCCACAAAGATAGATGATGAAGGTCTAGAAATGAACACTCAAGTGCCTCATATTCTTGGTAATGTTTTAATTTTCTTAATTGATTTAAAAATTTGTCACCAAGTAATTGGCAACTTCCTGTGTGGAATCATTTCAACCAGTGAACCTAACTAAAGCACTGGAACCTAGAGGGAAAAGTACATAAAAAATGAGCAGTCAACAGTGTAAACACAACTGCACTAAGATGACATGCTGATCTCATTCTCAAAGTCATATATCAGTTACATAACAATGTAACCTCACCTTGCTAAGGTCCAAGATATTATTAAGAAGGCGGAGTAGAGCAGTTGAACATTTACGGATTTGTGTAACTGTGGCAAACTGCTCAGTTGAAAGGCAATCATCACACATGAGGATATCCAGCAACCCTATAACTGCAGCCATAGGTGTTCGCAATTCATGACTGTAAATAATGAAAGGAAACAAAATCACTTTCATGCATACAGAGATATCCTTTCATGAACAGATGCAACTTAGACTAATTAAAAGTGGTTCATTAAGCAGATGAAATGCAAAGAATAGTAAACAAGAACAAAAATTGGAAGAAAGCTTGATGAAAGGGTTGCACTTTTTAGCATTAAGATAGCAGGTGCACATCCAAAAAGTTCCCATTTATATTTTGTAAATAATATGAGAGCTTCTTTTTTTTTTTTTTGAAAGGATGAAACTTTTATGAATGATACACTAATGTTACAATTAGTGAAACTGTAGTGGTGCTACATGAGCCTAAGCCCCTTTGCTAAGTGCTGTCCACCTCCAATATGATTACACTATCCACAGAGTGTGCTACTGCAATTTCTTCCTGACACTCCCACCTTTTGCTAATTTATCTGCAATAGAGTTGTTGGAGGGTGGCACTGCCAGCCAAGCAATTCTCCAATCTTAGATTATATCTGCAATCTCAAAAAAATATTCTTCAATGCGAGCTGCACATTTCTTTGCTGCCAAGCCAATGACCAATTGTGAATCACCTTCCACTTTCACTACCTCTCCAAAGTTCTGACTTATTAGCTTTATACCAACTAATAACTCTCTAGCTTCCGCCTCATTGGACCCCCAACTTCCAGCAAATCCAGAGTAGGCCATGAGAACCTCCCATAGTGGTTCCTTATCAATCTCCCACTAGACCAGACAGCCCCAAGTTACCATTGGATATAAGTTGAATGCAAGTCATTCTATAACAAGAAAATTTTTGACTTCCAGAACAACAAGATGATGGGAGTCCTTTACTTCAATTTGGACTAGCACCACTGACTTATTAACCATGAGTTATATGTGTGTACTTCTATCATTCACACAATTTGGTTTTTCTTGTAGATTAGTCAAATTTAAAACTTTTAAGTATGTAAGTTTCTCGGTTACATCCAGATATGAGCTTTAATATGAAATACATATAACAATAATAAAATTTACCTCATGTTTGCAAGGAATTGGCTTTTGTAGTTGCTTGAAGCTTCTGCTCTTCTTCTTGCATCAAGATGGCTTATCAGTTCTGCCCTCAGTTTCATTTCCTTTGATACCCCACTTGTCAGCAAAAAAATGCAAACACAACCAATAGCAAGAATGCAAAGAGATGCAGTAATCAGTATGATCAAAGTTGTGAGTGCTCTCTCATCGACCTTTCCCATTATATACTTCCTTGGGATGATGATAACACCAACCTGAAATAATTTATGTTAATGGTAACTTGTAAATCTCAGCAAAGAGCTGAATATCACATAAAAGTTGCACATCCTTTAAAGGTACATATACAGTGGCACACTTTGTTCTACTTCATTTTTATTCAAATGTCCGGACAAAGAAAAGATCAATAAGAGAACTGAAGTGGTTTACTCTCACAAAGTGTAAAACTTTACCATCATTAATAGTTACTAATTGTACTAATGGAACAAAGACTACTTAAATTGAATGAGTGAACTGAAATAGCAAGATCATAGTACAAACTGAAGCTCACCAGAGGAAGTCTCTTTAGATCCAGAAAGAAAGAGTCAATGTAACACCTCTGTGATCCAAGCATGACATTCTCCTGATGAATCTCATGATTTATTGAGAATTTATTGCCATAAGTTTTTTGAAGCCACTCTGCTCCTGATCTTATGATGTCATCTTTTGAATCTGTAGCCATGATAAGACTGGGACCACTTGATGAATTCCTCAGTAGTGGAGATTCTGTTGATGTTGCAAGTAAATAGCCCTCCTTGGAAGTCAAGTACATATGACCAGTATGAATCTCTACTAGTTCTCTCATTAGCTGACCAACACTAAAAAGTGCAGTTGTAACTCCAACAACTGCTGTTATTGTTTTATTATCTGAACGATCAAAGACAGGTAACGCTGCCGAAAGCAATGGTGAATCAGTAAATTTGCTCACAGCCACATGCCAAGAGGCAGCTCCATCGCGAACTTCAGACAGACCTGCTATTTTTATTAGATCTTCTGGAGGGATTTGTCTCGCAATTCCCATTGTTGCACCTGTAGTAGGATTAAGTGGTTCTCTATACCAAATAGATGAAGCATTACGTTCTAAAAAACTATAATTCCCACCACTGAGTGATGAATTAGCCAGGTCAGAGTAGATATAGTAGGTATTGTTATTTCTGTGATCCCTGTGAAAAGCCTGGACGAATCCATTACGGTGGCTAATAGTTATAGCATTGAGAGCTTTTCGGCTTGCAAAAAGTGCCCATGTCACATCCCTCATAACTTCATATAGCTGCCATGGTACACATTTTAATCAAATTACTAGCACAAAATAGAAATCTCTAAATAATTGTGAAGGAAGTCTGTTTACCTCATGTTGCTTTGGATGGCCGATAGGTTTGCCATAACGGTCAATTACATATTCACAAAGCTTAACCTGGGCCACGGTTATCTCCACCGTGGAATTGAGAATGTTCCACATCCGCAGTATAGGGCGTTGTAGAAGTTCATAACGGAGACCATATGCTAGGCTGTTTATTGATTTTGTTGTGTATGACCTTGTAAAGTGCCATGTCAGTATGGTTAGCATCCCAATTAAAATGGCTAGCATCACCTGCAGCAACAAATAGAAAGGTGAACCGGGCTTGCTGCCCATTATTTGTACTGCTCTGTTGATTCAAATAAAAAGAAACTGACTCTCCAAATAGATTATTGAGTTGCTTAAGAAAATAATAGTAACCACTACAAAAAAAAAAAACATTGACATCAACAGTATAATAATAACAAGATAAATCTGATGCTGGGGCAGGTGTACCATTTCAAAGATTTGACAAATAGTGCAATCACATTGACTCAAAGGGTACACAGTATATAATCTAATTCTAACTTCCCAGGATACAAATTGTTCAAGAATAAATTATTGGTGTATAAACTATGTCTCACGTTTTAACTGAGACAACTGCAAGGCAAAGTTTCTAAAGCTACTTCTCCATAAGTTTAGGTTTGTTAATTGACATGGAAATAAAAGCATGCCTACATCAATAAAGTACACTCATTATATGAAAAGCTTGCTGTGATTGCAATTTCTCGTTCCAGTTGCAGATTTTACAATAGCAAGTATTTGTTGTCTTTATGTTGTACCTTTGACATAAAAAAAAGGTATATTAGTTCATAGTGGTATTTCTTTGGTGTTAATTTCATAATACTATCTGATGGAGTCTTCTGTATATCATTCCATTTGATAATATGTAAGTACTCCACTTCCACCATTAGATGTTGCTTTGAGAGGCCAAGAAGCACAAATGAACATGGTCAAACAACTCAAAGGAAGAAGATAAATTTTGTGCAGCAAACCTCAAAGGCAACACTCCTATTCAAATTTCAGTATAATTTCAGAAAAAAGCAATCCTCTGACAAGAATTATTTGAAAGTAAGAAATATAGCAGAACTTAATCCATTAATAGTTTCCAAGAAATAGAAGACGCTAATCTAGAAGAATAAATTAGCTGGTTAGTAACATGTCTCTGACGTCAGATAAACATTTACGAAAAATCTGCCATCCAATACTCTTTCTTCAAATTCAGCTTGACAGCAGTAAAGAGTTAAAACTTATATTTCTTAGAGATTGTTCCCACGAAAACAGCACGTTAAGAAAACAAACACAATACAAAGAAAAATGGCAAGGAGTCGCTAGAACTGTCTTCAAAGCTGGAAGTACCATAATCGCAAGGCGAGCAACAAAGACACTGTAGTATGAGGAAAGACAGTGAGTTTTCTCGAACTGGAAATTTTGTTCTTCATTCTCCCCGGGGAGAATTCTTCTACGATGGCCGCTGGAACCTCCCCGATTCTCGGTGGAACCATCGGTTACAGGCGGGAGGCAATCGAGCAATCTTCCCCCAATGCCTACCTTCGGGGCCGGAGAAGTCGGAGGTGACTCAAAACGAACCGAAGGAGTCCTGGCCATGGTTCCTCCAACGTCTGAAACCACGCGAGCTTAACTTCATGCAGACGAGATGCAAAACACGGGAAGAAGCTGCAGTAGCAGCTTGAAGAAAAGGATAGTCGGCATGATTCCCAATATGGGTTGTTTATTCTTCTCCTTGTCATGTCCCACTTTTAACTGATTCGCTCCCTATTTCAAGAGTGGAGTCCTCATATGCCTCCTCTTCCCCAGTCCCCCTCACCCCTTTTTTTAAATTCTCTTTTGCAGCACCTTACCGTTGCCTCCCGAAGGGACGACGGAAGGACAAAACGAAACCCAGAAAGAATAAGCCCGAGATTACCTCGGTTACCCTTGGAAGCCATTAATTGACAGCAGTCTACGCAGGAAAAAGCTTTAAAAAACAGGGAAAGCAGCAAAAGCAACCACCACCCAGTACTGTCTTACTCCTTTACCACACTCACCAGCAGAGGCAGAGCTGGCAAACACTGTCGCCCGTTACTGCACCAAGAAACTGACTCCGAACCCGTCATCCAGTCCCACAGAAAATTTTCCCAAGCAAATGACTGCACAATCAGCAATGGGCAAGTGGTAATCATTAGATATTGCTAATCTATAGCTGAAAAAGCTTGATTAGGTAAGAGGAGACCAAAGTTGACTTCACCAGCTCTTGGGGTTGTTAGCAAAGATGACACTACCAGTACCAGCCTTCTCAGCTCCTCAATCATAACTTACAGGATCCTCTCTTAATCTTTTCATTACCACACCCTTAATTCACAATCAAGCAAACATTAATGCATTAAAGGGCATTTTAGTCAGCTTCAGAGGACCAGGAATATATCATTCTAATCAGTAATCAGGAGTCTCCCTAAGTGGAATGTGAAATCCAAGCTTAGTTTTCCCTCCATCATCCATTTTATGCCTAATTCTTCCTCCATTGGACCCACCATATAAACTTTGGAGATTTGGAGATAAAAACACTTGATATGGCAAACCCTGTTTGCAATCTTTTTCTGATTTCTTGTATTGGAGTCAAAGAAACCAATGGAAAAAGATTAATTCAGTGATTAGAAGATTTTAGTGATTTTTTTTAAACTCTAAACTTAGAGAATAATAAGATGAAGATATTTATGTGTTTCACTTCCCTCAATTAAGAGGAAAACATGTCTTCTCCTTTCTCAATTTTAAAAATACCTAGAATTTAGGTCAACCTACTTCAAATCTTTTGATTACACTGATCCAATTATCCAATTAAACGTGACCCATTATTTTTTAAATATGATCATCTGGCAAATTTTATTATCACTTGCTATGTTAGAGACATCAATTCTAACTTGAACTCTCAAATTATTTAGATTCGAACTTTGAATGATATTTTCATATCTCTTTAGAGTCGGAAAAACTTCAGTAGCAAAACCAAAGGTTTTTCACAAATAAGTGATTGATGTTTGATTCCAGTATCAATTGACATTGAGGGGAAAAGATGCAACTTTACTTCCCCCTTTCTCCATTTTGGTACATAGCATACAAGTGGGGTGTCTCCCACAAAGCCATAAAATCAACTAAGTGAAAATAAATTAAAATAAAACCCTATTTAATATATATAATGATAATAATAATAAGGGATTAAAAAAATCATAAATTCCTCTAATGGGTGAGATTCCTAGACCATGCCCATTTAATAGAAAAATGAGTAAATTAATTAAATCCATTTCCTTTATTAGAATTGATTGAAAAGCAAAGACAATAGAAGAAACCCAAGTCAATACTACATAGAAAATCTTGATTTTATTCTCTTTTAGAGACAATGATATGACCCAAGTACCCTAGTATTAATAGAAGGGCTGGTTTGGTCATTAAATAATTGGACGATGGGACGTAGACCAAGTGGAAAGAGCACACTAAAAGAGAGATCCGCTATCTTATCTATGAAGAGATGGCCAATAAGAAGATGATTGTGTGAGCATTATAAAGCAAGTGAAGGAGAAAAATATAAGAGGCAAGAGGGAAGGCATTTAGTGGCGCCTGCAAATAGATTAGCATTATGGTGCCACTCACATAACCTCTTTTTTGGGGCTGCAAAGCGAAGGGGGAGAGCATGCCACTGCTGGGGTTTTGTATTGGTGGAGAAGAGAAAGCAGTTTTGTTTGAACTGTTTGATGTAAGCCTTGGATCCTAACATGGAAGCAAACAAGGATCTCACCACCCTCTATGGAATCCCCTAATCCCTTTGTTCCTCCATGTTTCGCCTTCGCCCTCCTCAGTAGAACCGAATAACTTGATTGAGGCAAACCGTGCTTTTGTTCACTTTAAAGTTTAGGGTTTTGGGTTTAGGGTTTATATGAGACCGATAAAAACCCGAGTTTGATTGAATTCAATTCGAATCAGTGGTTTGATCTTAATTTCATAACGTCATCCATTCCCTTGTCACCAAATAATGATAGACTACAAAGTGCCAAACTTGTTTCCTCCCCACCCTCTCTAGTGAAGGGGAATGCTCATCTACTAGAGGGGAGGTGGGTGGGTGACAAAAATATGCAACTTTCAACAAGTTGATAGTAGTTTTAGCATTTTTTTTTTTTTTATGGAGGTAGGAGTAATTAAGGTTTGGAGAATAAAGATAATCCTTTAAGGTTATCCTAAGAGCGTGCACCGGCCTCCAATAAATTAGACTACTTTTACTTTGAAAATGACTCTAAAACTTAAAGACTTAGGTATATGAAAGAAAAGTTACCCTAAGTTTCTAGAGACAAGTATATAATAATACATCAAATCTCTCCTAAAACTAGTTTAACTGACCTTTTAATAGGAGTTTAATAACGTTGATTAAGACCCATCATTGGGTCGGTAGAGTGAAACTGGCTAACTCGGGTCTAATCAACCCTTAAACTCGGTTGGACTCGGCCTGAGTTAGAAAGGACTCGGCCTGAGTTAGAAAGGACTCGGCCTGAGTTAGAGAGGACTCGGCTTTGCATGGAAGGAACGAGTTGGACCACCTGATTTAACCACATAATACAATGGTAACCATGTCCCTCATAAATAGCAAAATGTCACAAACAATATCCCAAAAAAATTAATATAAATTTAGAAATTCACTAACAAAAGCTAAGTGGTTACACTGGAGCCCACTTCTACTACACAGTCCCAGCCCACGCAAGGCCCACCCACGTGGTCCATCCCCCATTGACCTTCTAAATGACCACAGCCCAGAAGAAAAAACAAAAAAGAAATTTATATTTCAGAAATTTAATTACACGAGAAAATTTTATCACTTAGATTTTATTAATGTTTCATTAAGAATCCTCATTATGAAAGAATTATTTTATTTTTATATTGCTTATCATCTGTTTAAATATTAATCTCTAGATTCCTCATACCTATATCATCATCCATTGAATAAATAATGGATTTTTCACTTATTTATTTCTCTAATTATTGTTGGGTAGAGATGTAGACGGATAAACAAGTATTTTAAAAATAAGAATAATATAATACAAAAAAATTAATTGCTTTACGGTAAATTTAAACTATTATGCTGATAGACATGTAATTAACTCGATAGCCGCATTGAAAATAATTTAATTCATATACGTATCTGCCGGATCTTGGGCATTAACTCAGTGGTCCCATGGGAGTTCGGGTCTCCACAGTAGTAGCATTGGAAGTAAAACTTGTAAGGCCCAGCTGAGCCCTGATGGAAGTTTGGCGACATGGACATGGGCTCATTGACTGTAGCCCACAGAAGGGGGTGGCTTTACAATTGTGTCAAGCATCTCATGATTTCCAGCACCTCAAACAAGAGAAAGCAAGCATTCTTTTTTAATCTTCCACCTGTTTTGGAGCATAAAGTTTGATTCCATACAAATCAAGAAACTCGTAACAGTTTAACCCACTTTCCAGTTCACTCAGAACCATTTGTTTCTGCATGCTTCTCAAAGAAATTAAAAAGTTCTGCTTTGTTTCCCTTTTGCAGTTTTGAAAGCTAATGCAGGACACAAAAGAGACAGAAAGTGAAGTTTTTTTTTTTCTTTTCTTTCAAAGGTAGAAAAATGGTCCAAAAGTAAACCCAAGAGTTCATTACTTGTCTACCACATCATCATCAGTTGATAAAAGGCATTTCTGTGTCACTTCTTTAATCAATAATCACCATAATGAGAGCAGCTTACTTTGCTAATCCAAGAGACTTGGCAGTTTTAACCTTGAATGCTGATCCAAGAGACACTTAGCAGTTTACTTTTGAAATGCTAATCTAAGAGACATTCTCAGCATTTTTCACTTGAAAAAAGGAACTCTTTCTTTTTCTCACTTTCCCTTGTTTTTAGAAGAGCCAATTTGGTAGAGTGGCAAGCCTTGATACCTAGTGCACAAGTTTTTTAGTAGATCTAACAATAATGAAGAGAAATATCAGACATGTCTTTCATTGAGCTGCTGTGTAAATATCCTGTTTGTTGTGGTTGCTTAACTCTCAGCAAGCAATTGCTGAGCCTGCATTAGATGATAAGTAATTGATGTGCTAGACAGGGAAGGTCACAACACAAGCTAGCTCAAGGAGATGGGACCAAAATTATCTTCTTAGCTTACACTCTTGATGATGACAAATCTTCTCAACCTAGAGACATGATAATCTGATAGGCATTTTATATGCATGTAAAAGGTGTCAAACATTGTCATCTCTGAACTAGCTGCCTTAAAATCTTCAAATTTATGCACTACGGTGTGAAACACACCAGCACTCTGTGACTGTGTCGTATCATCCCCTTATAAAACCATTTGTGTAGAGAAGAACCATCATCTTGTGCTCCTCTGTCTTCAGCTTTTCTTCTCTCTATCTTGTTTGCTCCTGTTTTACTTTCATCACGAATTTGCAATAACACAATGTTGACTGGAAGTAGAACCCTTCCCACCCGAATCCACCATGCTGTAGTAAGTTTTCATAAACCTCCATATCCGTTTCATTTCATTCTGTTTGTAAGTTTCTCAATCACCCTTTCCAATTACTAATACTGATAACTCCTGCCGCCTCTTTGTTTACTGATGACAGTAGAGACCCAAGGCAGTACCTGCAAATAGAAGTGCAACCGCAAGCCCCTAAAGAAACTGAAGCCATCAATGCACAAGATGCATACTCCAAGTGCTTTGATGGCGATGGTCGCCTCAAAAGAACAGGTAAAACTGAAGCCATCGATGTTTGTTCAATATAAAAGATAAAGTGGAACGGTTTCATATTCTTAAACAAGATGAGCTCCTCCCACCATGATTTGTATGACATGGTACATGCAGGCAACATCTGGACTGCAACATCACACATAATCACTGCAGTGATTGGCTCCGGGGTGCTCTCTTTGGCATGGACAATAGCTCAGCTTGGTTGGGTGGCCGGACCATTGACAATGGTCCTGTTTGCTTTTATCATCCTTTATACATCCAACCTCCTGTCAGAATGCTATCGATCTGGTGATATGGTCACTGGGAAGAGAAACAACACCTACACAGATGCAGTCAAAGCCAGTTTAGGTAAAGAGCTAACACTTGTGTTCATCCGCTGAAAGAGAAATCTTGCAATAGTCTAAGCTTGAGGATGATAATTCATAATTGGCAACTAATCTTTCTACTGTTCCCCTTTCCCTTTCTTGGGCAGGAGGAGCACAGGTGAAAATCTGCGGATGGATTCAGTACGTGAATTTATTTGGTGTTGCCATTGGATACACGATTGCTTCCTCAATAAGCATGATGTGAGCTCAACTAATTAACTCTTTCATTTAGTTTCTTTTGTTGTCTACTTGAGAGAATAGTGAAGTGCTCTATAAGCTCCAACAATTTTATGACAAGCAGAATCTACTAGTTAGCATCCATTCAACACGACAGATTACCACCACTTCATCTTACTTTAACTATTTCTGAGAAAATATTTAAGTAAAGAGAAGGCAATCATGGTTTTGAAAACCATTCAACAACATGGAGATGGAAGCAATTAATTACTTAATGCACTACATCAGTTCATCATCTTAGGTAACCCTTTTCACTACAGGGCTGTAAAGAAGTCAAACTGCTATCACAAGAATGGAAGCAATGCTTCATGTCAGATGTCAAGCAATAGTTATATGATAATGTTCGGAATAACAGAGGTGATATTCTCCCAGATACCAGATTTCGATCTAGTTTGGTGGCTGTCCATAGTTGCAGCACTCTTGTCCTTCACTTACTCATCAGTTGGCCTAAGCCTTGGGATTGCCCAAGTAGCAGGTAAAGAACTCAAACACAGCCAGCAAAAAAAATAAAATGAAAACAAAAATAAATACTTTACCAGACATATAAGCTTATATTCTCTCTCCTGTGAAACTGTAGAGAATGGTAGCTTCAAGGGAAGCCTGACGGGCATCAGCATAGGTCAAGTGACTTCAACTCAAAAAGTGTGGAGAAGTTTGCAGGCTCTTGGTGATTCGCATTTGCTTACTCGTATGCCATGATCCTCATAGAGATTCAGGTTCTTCCCAGTTCTCAGACCTCCTTTCTTCAGGTTCTCCTGCATCAATTACCAATACTTTGCTTACAGGATACCATAAATTCTCCGCCAGAAGAGTATAAAACCATGAAAAAAGCTAACTTAATAAGCATTACTGTTATCACCACGTTCTACCTTCTCTGTGGATGCATGGGCCTTTGGAGACTTAGCTCCCGAAAATCTCCTCACGGGATTCGGATTCCACAACCCTTATTGGCTCATCGACCTGGCGAACGTCGCCACGTAGTTCACTTGGTTGGAGCCTACCAAGTACCCTTCTCTCTTCTCTGTGACATACTTCCATATAACTGACAGTCGGAAAAACTCACATGTCCACAAATACCACACGCAGGTCTATTGCCAGCCCCTTTTCGCTTTCGTAGAAAAATGGAGCACCCAAAAATGGCCAAGAAGCGGCTTCATCGGCCGCGAGTACGACATTTCCTTCGGTGGGTACAGATACAAAATCAACCTCTTCCGTCTCGTTTGGCGAACTGCCTTCGTGAGCCTCACCACTGTCATCTCCATGCTGCTGCCCTTCTTCCACGACGTCGTGGGCATTCTCGGGGCATTTGGGTTTTGGCCCTTGACCGTCTATTTTCCGGTAGATATTTACATCTCCCAGAAGAAGATCGCGAAGTGGAGCCACAGATGGGTGGGTCTTCAGCTTCTGAGCTTCGGATGTCTGACCGGGTCGATCGCCGCCTGTTGTGGGTCTATCGCCGGAGTATTGATGGACCTAAAATCCTACAAGCCATTCAGCTGAAGGCTCATACCTCTTGCAGTTCAGGCTTGTTTTTCATAGCCTATTATAGTAGTGTTTTGCCATTAGCTTGCAAGACAATAACTTTTTAAATTCTACATGAAAGAAATAAATCATGCTAATTCTTAATTCTTATTGATAATTATCAAAAATAAATTTATGCAAAATGGGAGATACACCTTGACTACACTCATTTTTCACTTTGTACCATCTAATTATTTTGAATGATCTGAAAATATATTTTATGATTTATTAATTTTAATTATAATTCACCAATGATATTTTTAGAACTATAATTAATTTTAATAAAGGAGAAGGAGTGTGCAACTTGAAACCCCTTGGATGCATTTGAATGCTATCTCCTTTTCCTTTGCATATATGTCTATGAAAGAGGCAATTACTCATGTATGCCTCTTATTCAAACAACACACCTAAATTTACACTTTCCTGTATGATTTCAGATCGTTTCAACAAAATTATGAGTGTTATCGATGATCTTGATAAACAGGTTTAATATTGCTTATTAGATGATCCTGCATAAATTCTTTGCAGAGGTAATACCATTTTTCTTTAGTAGAGAATAGGCTCTCACTAGTCAGTACAGCAAATGGAAAAAAGACAACATGGAACTAGCTCTAATGGGTGTATTACATACATGACCTTTCTTTCTTTCAGTTTCAGTTACAATCAAGCGCATCAAGCCTAACACTAAAAGAAATCAAATAACATTCCAGGATACACAATGTACAGAGGCCATGGCCATCTTCACAGGAGATTAGCCTCGTTTGACTTTTACTTAGCTGCTGCTTTAGCAGCGGATTTTGCTAAAGCCTTGGGGCCGAGGGCACTCTTTGGGTTGAGTCCCTTTCTGATCTTAAAGACAGCCCATGCTGTGCCTAGAGCATGGCCTGCTGCATCCAGGCTCTCGTTTGTTAGCTCGGCTGCCTGCTCTCCATACCTGCAAGAAAATCAGATGTGCCCGAGAAGATAAGAACAGAGGTGATAACAGAATTTCCTGATGAAGGGACAGAGACTTTGAACAAGTCCCACAAAACTTTGATGAAGTTACAGTGTTCAAGCTGTATTGTGGGTTACCTCTCGGAAACGAGTCCGGTTGTGACGACAGATGAGGTCGAGAGTACGTTCTTTCCTGAGACTTCAACAGCATCACAGACCCTTCCTGTTGTATGACAACAAAAATCAGTTTCAAATGGTCAAGATAACAAGAGCACGACCAAACTGCAAAAAAACTCAGGAAAAAGAAATAAACATGCATAAAACAGGAAAGATAAAGAGGGCATTGGAGTGATCATATCTGATAGATATCCTTTACAAATGCAAAATATTTGAAATATGATTGAAAATCATAATCTGGACCAATTATTTCTCCTATGCCTTGGACAGCCAGAAAACTAGTAGTTATACTGAGAGAATATATATTTTCAATTCAAAAGATGACACTCCATGGAGAGAGGTCCAAAAGATGAACAGATGCAGTCACTATAACTGACAAATGGAATTACCACCATATGAATATCAATCTTCCTTATTTCTTTGCTCAATGGAAAAGTTGTTTGAAAACTCTGTTGTGATCCTAAAAACTGTAATCCTAATCTTGCAATGAGGTAGATAATAAGACTAACAACCAAACATTTTCAGACTTCGATCAAGCCTAAAACTAGAAGAAGTTAACTTTATAAAGTATAACTGAACCGGCAAAATGAGCATACCAAATCCATCGAGGGAAGCAAGGACGATCTCCCCTGGGAGAAGACCAAAAAACTTCTTGCCTACTCTGGAGTTTACAACAGAGCTTGTGAAAAACCCAGTGACCTTCACAACTCCTGACAACACTCCTGTCGCCACTTTCTCTGACATCCTTGTAACCTTCTTGACCCTAGAATTTCACAGTGAGAACTTTAATGAGCTAAAATGTAAGGAGGCAAAAGATAACAGGACAACAGGGATTGCATATCAATCGATCAATAGGTCAAACTAGTTTATATATCAAGTGAAACATAAAACCCATAGATAAATTTATATGAAGGGAACCCAGCAAACAGAGCAGCAAGATCTGATTAATTTACAACAACATTGTAGTGAAGCATGGTAACAATCGCATTTCAAGAGGAAAAAGATGTCCCAAACCCAAGCTCAATATTTTTTAAAACACTTGGAACCTTCAAGAACAGATTGACAACCAGGAGAAACATTCATTTGATTATATATGATCCATATCTTTCGGAAGAACCCAACTTTCAAAACAGAGGAACTCAATGACGTAAACAGTATAAGAACAAAGTAATTTCATTCACCAAATTTCCGTACCTTTTGATTCTCTTAAGTGTTTCGGGGCTAATCTCCGCCTTCTCCGCATTGGGATCCATTCGCTTCCTCATTACCTCATCGCCCCATTTCAAGCGGTCTACTGCTACATCTCCACACCACAAGATCCCCCTTATCAACTGCCCAGTACCCAAAGCAATGCCCTTTGCAACAAGCCCATTGTAATCCTCCACATTGGGAGCGAGCGTCGTCCAGTACGCTGCTGATCTTTCCTCCAGCATTTCCTTCTTCGATTCCGCCCTCAAATCAGCAGGCGAAATCCCTCTCGCCACCGACATGTCTAGCGCATCCGATTTCGACTTAACCTTCTCCACCGAGAAACCGCTGTACTTGTCCAGAACCCCGTCAAACTCCTTCAACAGCTTCTCCTGCCCCTTCGATGCGAACGTCACCCCATAACTCAAAACATCTTCCTTGGAAACCTTCGGCGACTTGTCCTCCTCGTCACTCGAATCGCCGGACCGAGTCGAGGGAACGCCCAGTGAGAAGAAATAATGCGATTCGTCGAGCTTGACGGAGGCCTGATCCTTCGTCAATGGCCACTGAATCTCGTTCGCAACCCGAGCCAACACGGCAAGAACCGTATCCCCCTGCCGAAGTTGCACAATCGCGAGGTCCCCACAGGCGAGCTCGACGCTGTACTGCTTATCGATGAGGTGAACAATGGCGCCGGGGATACTGATAAGGGTTTCTTCGCAACACTCCGGCGGGGCCGTCGGAGTCTTACCGTCACCGTTCTTTTCCTCGTCCGCCTTAACTTCCGGGAACAGATTCTCCACCAGGTCCGTCATGTCGACGGAGGGGTAGAGGCCAGTGGACGAGGACGGCGACGCTCCACCTCCCCGTTCCTTCCTCGGAGACGAATCCAGCGACGGGTACAGGGAACTCGAAGAGGGCTTCTTCGACGCGAAAGCCGAATTCGAGTCCGGGTTCGTCTGGATCACCTCCGGGTACAGAGAGTTGGGACGCTGCGCGCTCTGATTCCAAGCCATCGAATTCCAAGCTCGCGGTTTGTGTGCGATTGAAATGGAGAGAGAGAGAGAGAGAGAGAGAGAGAGAGAGAGAGAGAGAGGAAGGGGAAAGTGAAGGTAATTTCTAGGGTTTAGTTTCTTAGGCTCGAAGAAAATGGAGAAAGGGAGCAGAAGGTGCCGGGGAGGTGTTGCAGAGGTTAACGTGGCCCGACGCGGCGTCGACGCGAAGACGACTCCGATCCGCGGGAAGGGACAGCGTCTCGGACTCTCGGGGGCGCGACCGTTACTGTCTCCCGCGATTTTCTCGGAGAAAGATTTACTGGCTTTACCCTCGTGTAGTTCCCTTCCTGTCGCGCAACCGGTCCGAGTCAACTTTACCGTCAAATGTAAAATGTGGTCCGGCCCTCCGGTCCGGTCTACCGACTGCAGGGGTCTCCCTCCCCCCGGGATGAATTGAGACCTTCGCCGCTTCCTAATGTTATATGTAGAAGCGGCTGCGCAAGGAAACAAAAAGGTGCTTCGCTCGTGTTTCATCGTATCCTAATCTATATCTTCTCAAGATATGCTTTTTTGCCCTCTAACAATTCTATTCGTCACAGCGTTCCTCTTTTCTCTCCGATTTATTTTCTCAAGATCTGTTTTTTATTATTCAGTTTCATCGTAGTATCCCTAACCTATCTTCTAAAGAGATGATTGGTGAAAAGCTGGTCATCCCGTTTCCGGTTAATTGCGGATATGTTGAACATGATTTTAATGGTTTTTTTTTTTTTTTCTAGGTATCCGCATATTGTGCAGCATTTCTTTTTGACCTTGCTGATGTATATCTTCTTCGATAAATATGAACTGGTAAGGTGTTGATATGAGCTCGGGTTATTTGGTTGTAGTTTTTTTTTTGGGCTGTTTGTCACTTTGGGATTTGATCCTTGAAGATTTCAGCTATGATATTCCTGTTTATCTGCGCGACGGTAGTTCTGTTTCTGACGACGGTAGTTCTGCTTCTGATCAACTGTACAAGACGACTTAAAAGGTACAAAAAATCGCTTCATGATATATTTTTGGACCCAATATTGTTTTTGTATTGTAATATAGTTCCTTTGTATTGTAATATTGTAATATAGTGAAGCCAAAGACGAAAGCAGCAGTAGTTGTATTATCCTAGAATAAATTAAGTTAGAATCAGGGTTTGTCAATTCCTGAAATTCATATGGAAATTTTCCTGGGTTGTAACTGGCATGTTATGTAGTTCCCCCTCAGCATCTAATTAAAGAAAAATTTGTATTTATTTTGTTATAAATATTCTAGATTCTCAGAGTTTCTCATTCTTACTTATAATAACAGGGTGCTTAATTCCAATATTACATTCCAACGCAGAATTATAAGCAACATTCAAATGCGTAATTACAGGCAACATTTCAATGCGTAATTACAGGCAACATTTCAATGCATAATTAAAGGCTTCATTCCAATGCCTAATTACAGGCTGTATTTCAATGCCTAATTATTACAGGCTACATTCCAATGTCTAATTACATTCCAATGCCTTATTACCAATGTTTAAATCTAATTATGTTTGTACTATTAATCTAATATATGACATGAAATAGTAAATATTTGTAAATGATGTTACACACTAATGTTATTAACCCAAAGAATCGAAAATTCGTCGCACACAAGGCATGACCAACCAAGGTATGACACGTGATTGCATTGTATATTTGATAAAAAACCAAATTAATGATAACAAATAAAATTAAAACAAATAAGAAAGGAATACAAAAGTTAAACAACTCACCCAACAATTTTCGCAAATATATCTTTTTTTGCTACTCATTGTTGACCTTCGGCGTATACCCCGTGCCTATCATCTTTGGGGTTATTATCCCCCGAACAACCAACCACATTGTTAACCATAATTTACTATAAAATATTTTCTAATTTTAGGCTCAAATTACCAATTAACAGAATTAATTACCCTTCATAAGGAAGTTTCTAGTACCCTCCAAACAGTTATAAACTAGCAATAAAACCCAAAAAAAATTGTTTTAGAAAAACACTTGGACTCTATTAAATAAGACAAAAAATTATACTTCAGTAGTTTACTATCACATGATCGGCGCCCTCAGTCCCTAAAAAATATTATACATAGAATTAATAAAAATCTAAACACACGTAGAAATATTTGCTAACTGTCAACTCGAAAGAGAATGGTATCTCCCGAAACTATCAGTGTCAAAGCTTCAGATAGTATCATGAAATCGCCTTATAAAATGATAATTTTAGAAGAAAAAAAAAATCAAGTTAGACTTTGCTAAAGAAATTTGATTTACTTACTTTGTTAATGACGAGAGATGCTCCCAAAGTTGACCCATCAAAAGGGCCAATCGATGCCGGCCAAGTGGGTTACTCCTATCATGAATGACATCATAAAGACGAAGGAAAAACCTGTAACAAGACTTAAGAAAGTTAAAAAAGAAAAGAGTAAAAAATAAAAAAAGAAAATACTAATATTCAATTATTTTAATTGATATATTTTGCCTAATTATAGTACCTATGCCATTTTGCAGCTAGGCACATAATATTTGGTATCAGAGACAAATGAATATAAAACGAACATAAACCAAAGGATAGTGGTGACAACTTTGAGCCATACATATATATATCCAAAACTCTACATAAAAAAAGTTCAAATCCAATTATGTTTGTACTATTAATCTATGACATAAAATAGTAAGTATTTGTAAATGATGTTACACACTAACATTACTAACCCAAAGAATCAGAAATTCGTCGCACACAAGGCATGACCAACCAAGGTATGACACGTGACTATATTGTATATTTGATAAAAAACCAAATTAATGATAACAAATAAAAGTAAAACAAATAAAAAAGGAATACAAAATTTAAAAAACTCACCCAACATCTATCGCAAATATATCCTTTTTTTCTATTCATTGTTGACCTTTGGCGTATACCCAGTGCCTATCATCTTTGGAGTTATTATCCCCTGAACAACCAACCACATTGTTAATCATAATTTACTATCTAATCTCTCAAATTGCCATAATTTCTAATTTCTGATCAGTAATAACTTGGTTTAATAACTTGGTTAATACCAAGGAAAACACCGTAATAAGGCGTAAAAGAAAGTTAAAAATAGCAACGAAAGAAAAAAAAAAGAAAATAAGAAATTGTATGAGTGAATAAGATAACTAATAACTTGGTTAAGACCAAGGAAAACAACTTAAAAGAATCCAAGGAAAACATAATAAAAGAATCCAAGCAAAACAGCGTAAAAGAAAGTTAAAAATAGCAGATAAAAAAAGAAAATGAAACAAAAGATTGTATTTCTTACGTAAAAGAAGATAACCCTTCGCCAAGAAAGCAGAGTAATCCAAGCAAAACAGCGTAAAAGAAAGTTAAAAATAGCAGATAAAAAAAAAAATGAAACAAAAGATTGTATTTCTTACGCAAAAGGAGATAACCCTTCGCCATGGAAGCAGAGTAATCCAAGCATAATAGCGTAAAAGAATGTTAAAAATAGCAAATAAAAAAAGAAAATGAAACAAAAGATTGTATTTCTTACTCCAAAAGCGAAAACTCTTCGGCATGGAAGCAGAGTAAGTCAGGTTCTTCTTAGCGTAGTGAGACTCCCGCGTTCTTCAGGTAGGGCTCTTCTTCACAGAGTGAAACGCGGAGTGAAATGAATAAGAGACTCTTTTCTTCCCCATTTTATTCGATAGCAACCGATCGTACGGCCGGAGGGCATGCGCAAGGCATTTGCGCATTCCCCCGAACAACCAACAAAAGCATAATTAACCACCAATTTTTTTTTTAATTTCATACTTAAACTAAGAATTAACATAATTAATTACAAAGAATTGATTACCCTTTGTTAGGTAGGTCCTCGTACCGTCCAAACCCTCGAAAACCTGGATCACGCGATGCATGACCGATAGCTTCAGTCCCTAAAAAATATTAAACATAGATTAATTAGAATCTAAACTAATTAAAAATATTTGCAAACGAGAAATCACTACAAAGAAAAAAACAAAAGCTTATAATAATAATGAAATACTAACCTCAACCCTGAAGAGAATAACATCTCCAGCAACTATCGGCATACGTACTGTCGATAATATCACAAAATTGTCCTATACAATGAAAATATTTTAAAAGAAAAAGATAACTAAATTAAAGTTAGGCTTAAGTTAAGAATGACTTACAGTGTTAATAGTAGGAGCAATGCTCCCCGAGTTTACCCAGCAAAATGGCCGATCTACGACGGCGAAATAGGTTGATCTGATCACTAATAACTTGATTACGAGGTAGGAAAACACTGTAATAATGCAGGCGTAAAAGGAAGTTAAAATAAAATAGAGAATGAAAGAAAAGAAAAGAAAATAAGAAATGGTATGAATTAAGTATTTCTTACGGAAAAGGAGAAAACTCTTCGGCATGGAAGCAGAGTAAGTCAGGTACTTCTTAGCGTAGTGAGACTCCCGCGTTCTTCAGGTAGGGCTCTTCTTCACAGAGTGAAATGCAGAGTGAAATGAATAAGAAACTCTTTTCTTCCCCCTTTTATTCGGTAGCAACCGATCGTACGGCCGGAGGGCATGCGCAAGGCATTTGCGCATTCCCCTGAACAACCAACAAAAGCATAATTAACCACCAATTTTTTCCTAATTTCAAACTTAAACTAAGAATTAACATAATTAATTACAAAGAATTGATTACCCTTTGTTAGGTAGGCCCACGTACCGTCCAAATCCTCGAAAACCTGGATCACGCGATACATGACCGGTAGCTTCAATCCCTAAAAAATATTAAACATAGATTAATTAGAATCTAAACTAATTAAAAATATTTGCAAACGAGAAAGCACTACAAAGAAATAAACAAAAGCTTATAATAATAATGAAACACTAACCTCAACCTTGAAGAGAATAACATCTCCAGCAACTATCGGCGTACGTACTGCCTATAGTATCACAAAATTGCCCTATACAATGAAAATATTTTAAAAGAAAAAGATAACTAAATTAAAGTTAGGCTTGTGATGATGTTTCACCGAAAATCAGCCGGTCCGCGAAGAGGCGCGACCGAGAGAAGTTTTCAATTACTTTAGAATAAATTTGTTACAGGGTGTGTTGTAAATATCAAGGAATGCGAGTTCACTCTCCTAGGCTTCCTCTGATTCGATCTCCGTGTGAATTTGGTGAAGTTTTGGCTCCTGCGAGGTCGTCGTCGAGACTTCGAGTTACAGAAACGGGTGTACACGATCTGGTGTGGCTTTTGTCGGTCGGACGGAAGTATTTGTGTTCCGTGTGTTTCGACTTGTGACGATGCCGGCGACGGTGTAGAATTGTTTTTGGTCGAGCTGTAGAGCGATGAACTGTTGCGAATGGCTGAACTTCTTTGTGATGAAAGAGCCTCTGTACGTGAGGAATTCTTCTCGGTGAAGGGAGCTTTGGACCTTCGATTTGGGAACGAGAGAGAGCTTCCACACTGATGTTAAGAGAGCCTTTCGAATGTGATTCCTCTAACTTTTCAATTTTCCAACCCTTAGAACATAATGCTTCTGGCCTTTTGTAGCCTGTCTGTGAGAGACGTTGCCTGTGAAAGGGGATCACGATCCCCTTTCTGCTCGTGAAGTTGAAGGAGAAGAGGGGAGGAGGGAGACCAGGAGCTCCCCGTTGAGATCCCTTAAATTAGGATCGCAACATCTTTCCAGAGATTTTATCTTCTCGTTTGAATTGGCTGACTGTATGCTGACTCATGCTGATGTGGCGATGACTCACCGAGTTGTTGCTGACTAGACGATGATTCACTGAGTCTATGCTGTGGCGAGATTACTCACCGTGTTAACAACGCGACGAAACGGAATCCTGGCGGTGGGCTGCGTCGAATTACTTCGAGAATTGTCGCGGCCTGTCCACGAACTTTGTTTACTGGGTCGTTGGACTCCTGGATCTGTCGAATGTGGGCCATGCACATTTTGGTGCATACAGATTGCCCCCTTCGAGACTTGTTCGTTCGGGAGGAACGAACAAGTTTCGAATGTGAAGATGAATGAACGCAATGCACACACACCTTTTTTTTTTCTTTTTTTTTTTGTTGATCCTCTTACTCTTTTAGGATCGTTTATCTTTTGTAATGCGATGCTTTTCTCCTCCTCTTGTTTTTTTTTACGGTGTATATTTTATGTACACCTTGTAACGTATTTTTTTTATTCTTTTCTTTTCTTTTTTTTTGGCTCTCTTCTTTGTTTTTTTAGAGTCGTTTGTTTTTTCGATTTTTTTTTTTTTTACATCTGGCATTACATGTGGAGTATGTACGGTATAGAGATGATGAATACCTGAAAGCGAGATGTCGCCCGTGTTTGAGCAACAACGGCGAATTGGGGTTGATCTGCTGGCTACGGTTTGCTTTGAGTGTTGCCAAAAGTTGTTTCGAAACCTCGGAGAAGGCCGACGCGATGGATTTTGCGAAATTCTGCAAACCTCGGCGACTTTGGATGTCGCGCTGGTGAAGAGGTGCCACTCGGCGACTCTATGTGCATCGGACTAGTGAGAGGTGTAGTTTCAGTAGCTTTGCTTCAGCACCGGAGAAGAGAGAGACTGCGCAGTGAACTCCACATTGCATGGCCCGACTCACCGACGAACTTTGGCCGGCTGCATTAATTCTGCTACTGGGAAGATGGGAGGCAGCGGGGCCCGGGCCCCGCCCCGTGTGTGGCGTTGACTCTGCAGCGAGCTCGTGCTTGTGAGAGAACTGTTCCAAGGTAAGAGGAAGAAGGGAGGCAGTCACGGGCCTCGGGCCCTATGTGGCCGACTTAGCAAATGAGCCCGGGCTTCTCCAATTGCTCCAGGGGGAGGAGGAAATAAGGGAGGCAAATGTCGTGGGCCCCGGCCCTGGTGGCGACGACCAAGAATGAGTCCCGGCCGCAGAATCGTCCTGGCCAGAGGAAGAAGGGAGGCAGCGCCGGGCCCCCCCCTTGGCCTGACTCACCAGCAGCGAGTCCGACCGCAATAATTGTTCACACAGAGGAAGAAGGGAGGCAAAGACCCGGGCCCCGCCTGCGGGGCGCCGACTCAGCAGCAAGTCTCCGGCCGGGTAAGGGAGGGAGGCACAGAAGATGAGAGAGGCATTGCGGTGGGCCCCACTCCAATAGGGTTTGGCGCGACCTAGGGCTTTCCCCTGTGTCGTGCCCCTTTAATCGAGGGAGTGTGGGTCCCGCCCTAATTGGATTGGCGCCGACCTAGGGTTTTTCCCAGGTCGTGCCTCCTCAATTAAGGGATGTGGGCCCCGCCCTAATACTCTTCTCTGTTAACTTTAGTCAATTAATCCCCAGAACAGAGGAACTTATTGACTTCCCTTAATTTCTCCTGTGAGCTTGCTCTTAAAAATTCCTCCTTTTTTCTTCCTAACTGTCTGCGATCTAGCTTTCACTGTCAGTGCACGATTTGAGACAGTCTGCGAACTGACTATTCTTGTCTACGACTTTGGGAGGCTTCGGATTGGGAGACTACGAGTTGGGAGACATTCTGCGAACTACAAAATTTGGAACTACGACTTGCTACTGCGATTTGGCTCTGCAATCTTCCTGGCTTGTGTCAGAACTTCTCCGCAAACCAGCATTTAAAGGTACTATAGGATTTTTCTTCCCCCGGCAGCCTCGGATTGAATTCGAGTCAGCCCGGGTCCCCACTCTCTTTTTTTTCTTCTCTCTTCCTTTTCCTTCCTCTTTTTCTCTCTTCTCATTTTCAACTCCTCCCTCAGTCTCTCATTCTCTCTCTCTTTTTTTTTTTTTTCACGAGTTGTTCTCTCTCTCTTTTTTTTTTTTTTTTTTTTGAATTTTTCTTTTCTCTCTTTCTTTCGCTCTAAATGTTTGTCAATTTGTGCATTTGTGACAAATTGACCAGTTCTATAAGCGTTGTGAGTTTGTGTGGTGCCTGGCTCTGTTGCCGGTGCTGCAATTCATTCGGTCGTACAGGGCTCTGTCGCCAGTGCTGAAATTTCGTGGATTGATCCGGTTGGTCGCCGGAGGAGGCGATCATCGGCTTAGCACACTGTTTTGGATGCCGAGTGCAATTAGCGATCCCGGTCCCGATGGGCGAGTTAATTGCTAATGCAAAGGTTGCAGCCGGCAAAGGGTCGCCGGTGCGAGTTGTTGTTGAGGTCGCGCCCGCCGGCAAGGGTCGCCAGTGTGAATTGTGTTGAGGTCGCGGTGGCAAAGGTCGCCGGTGCGAATTATGTTGAGGTCGCGGCCCGGCAAGGGTCAGCCGGTGCGAAGTTGTGTTGGCCTTTTTTTTTTTTTTTCTTACGACCGCTTCTTTTTTGTCGTAGCTTCTTTTCTCTTTTTTTTAGCGACGACTTCTTTTTTGTCGCAGACTTTTTTTTTTGTTTAGCGACTTCTTTTTTCGTTGCTTTTTTTTTTGTCCGAAACGAGTTACGTTACCTGGTATGTTTTAGGCGTGTCCGCTCGATCGCCGGTGTTGCGTTTTCGTTTTAAACTTGATCGGCTCGGTCGCCGGGGAGGTTAAAGTCTGTTTTGATCACCGAGTGCCGAGGCTTTGGTTTATTGAGCTCGGCCGGTTGCTAGAGACCCGGCAGGGGAGGCTGACTTCTGTTTTGGCCACCGAGTGCCGAGGCTTTGGTTCGGCTGAGCTCGGTTGGGTCGCTAGGGGGCTGAATTCCTGCGTTGGTGCACCCGGCTCGGTCGCCGGGTGCGAAGTGCTGCGAGCTGCTGAGTGGTCAGATCTGATTAGATCGTCAACCACTTTTTTTCTTTTGCGACTGCTTCTTTTTGTCGCTGTATTTTTTTGTTCTTTTGAGATAGCTCATTTTGTCGCGGCTTTTTTTGTTCGGCGACGGCTTCTTTTTGTTGCAGCCTTTTCCTTTCTCTTTTTTTTTTTAGAAGATGGATTACGTACCTTGTTTGGTTGGCTGCGTTCGGCTCGGTCGTCGGGTGCAGGAGTTTGTAGTACAACACCCAACGCGGTTGTCGGGTAGTGTCTCTGCACTCTTCTTCACGTCCGTTTTGGTGTTGGGCGCTTGTTTTGATCTGTGTTCGGCTCGGTCGCCGGGCACTTGTTTCGATCGCGGCCGGCTATGTTGCAGGTCGCGAAGCTTTGAATTGTGCTCAGCTCGATCACCGAGCACTTGTTTTGGTCGCGGTTGGCTTTGCTGTTGGTCGCGAAGCTCACCGAGCACTAGTTTTGGTCGCGGCTGGCTTTGCTGTTGGTCGCGAAGCTTTGAATTGTGCTCGGCTCGCTCGCCGAACACTTGTTTTGGTTGCGACTGGCTTTGTTGCTGGTCGCGAAGCTTTGAATTGTGCTTGGCTCGGTTGTCGGCGGTGGTTTTGATTACGCCCAGCAGTTGGCTGGTCGCGAACTTCGAAGGGTGCTTTCGGCTCGGTCGTCGGGCACCTATTTTGGTCGCGCCAGTAGTTTGGCTGGTCGCTGCTTCGAAGGGTGATCGGGTTAGGGGCTTCTTTTCCGATGAGTAGAGAAACCCGTGAGAACAAAGATCCAAGAAGCGAGAAACGCTCTCCCCTTCTTCTTATCTCTTCTCTTTTTTTTTTTTTTGTGAACGCAATGGTGGGCGCAAATGCGAAGTCGCGATTTTTGTTATCGCGGCTTCCGTTTGTCTTCTCCGGCGACGACGCTGACGGAGCTTCTTGCTGGTCGCTTTTTTTCTATTCGAGCTCAATTTCTTTCTCTGTTTTTTTTTTTTCGTCTCTCCATTTCTTCTCTTCGTTTTGTTTTCTTTCTTCATCTCAGGTGTATCGCGACGAGAAGCTGGCTGTCCCTGCGTCGTCTTTGGCTGCGGGTCGCGGCGATTGTTCGCGACTTCGGTCGCGATTTTCGTCACTTTTCACGGGCAACACTCCCTTGCCTCTTTGAGCTCCGGTGATTCCTCTAAACGCGATGGTGCAACCGAGGGGCTTTGTCCCGCGGTGAGCTCGTCCGCGGCAATTAGCGGGGTAAGCTCTTCCTTTTTTTTTTCTCTCTGTTTCCTTTTTTTTTGGGCGGGCGGGGAAGTCGCGATTTTTTTTGTCATCAGCGGCTTCTCATCGTCTTCTCCGGCGACGACGCGATGGAGCTGCTTGGCGGGTCCCAATTTTCTCTTCCAGCGGCGGTGCTTCCGCCGGGCGGTGTTGGGGTGATGGTGACGCGACGGAGAACCCTTCGCCTCTGCGCGACTTCCAGCAACGTCGGCTGCGTTGTTCGCGGCATTTCTGCCTCTTCGGCCGCTGCCAAAAAATGGGTACGGCTGCGAAATTTTGACTTCACTCAACGGATCGATTGGAGCAGATGGACGACTTCACCCTGCTTCCGGCTTCGAACCAGCGAGACTAGGACTAGAGCTGCGAGGACGAGGCATTTTAAGAGGAAGCCACGACCAGGCTCGGTTGGTTTCAGTTTGCTTCGCCCCATCCTCGATGAAGCGGGGACGAGGGAACTGTCCGAGACTCGTGCTGATTCGGCTGCAGCTATGGATGGCCACCTTGAACTCCCACAACTCTGATGTAGCTTTTTTTTTTTTTTTTTTTTTGTATTTTTTTTTTTACTTGTAGCCTCTCCCCTTTTTGTTGCAAGGCTCGCATTATTCCCATTTTTGTAATGAGAAATATTGGCTTCTTTTTATTCATTGTCAGCAGCTTGAGCCGTTTGATGTTACGAGTTGTGCAGCGCCATTGGTATAGGCTTCCCGCACTACGTGTCTGACCCTTCCCATTTCGGTAGCGACCTTGCCCTCGGTTTTGCTCATAAAGAGCATTGGTCGTCTGACTGCTAGCACCAAGTCGTCTTTCTCGCGTGTAGCCGAGGCCTCTTTCGAGACGAACAACGACCGATTATGGTTTCTTGCCCCGAGTTGTGCATCCTTCTCTCGGAACACAATGCGCAATGGGCAGGAGACGACGAGTGCCTCTTCTTACTTTACCGCCTGCGGGGAGGATTGTGCATCTTCTTCCTCCCTTCGGTAGGGTGGAGTTAACCCGACCTTCGGCAAGTCATGCTTTCTCATGAGCAGCCTCTCAACTTCGGCTTGGAGTTCCTCTAGTTTGTCGAGGACTTGAATTAAGGCTTGTCTTGACCGAATGGCCAAGTCGAAATCGTCTTCTATCTTGTTGAGTGACGAGATTTGCTTCAATGACGTCTCGAGGTCGTCACATTCGACGACCGGTCGTTTGCCTTTGTCTTTGGCTGCTGCTGGTTCGGGAGGAGCTATCGAACAGGTTCCCACCATTGCTGGAGGCGCGAAAAACTCCTTTGGGAAGAACTTCGCCAAAGTGACGGGTCTCCTCTTCTTCTAGTTTGCCCCCTGGACGTTGGTCCTGGGAGTTTTATTTTGGCACTTCGCGGCTTTTTTGTTTGGCCGCTTCGCCTTGGTTCTGGTGTTCGCCGGTGCCGGTTCAATTTCTCGAATAGGCTTCTTTCTCCGGGTGACCAGGATCCACCCCTCTGCGTCGGTTGCAGTTTCTTTGCGGGGTGCCGGTTTTGGTGCGACCTTAGCCGGTGGCCGTCTGTTGTTGTGTGGTCGGTTGGAGGGACCGGATTTTGGACGGTACTCCTTCTTTGCGACATGTTGTTTGTTTGGCCGAGCTCGCTGGTTTGACTCGGCTTGAATGGAGATGATATATGAGGAGGCCGTGTTTTTGGCTCCTTCAATTTCAATGCGGCCTTGAGCCGCGAGCTCCATGATCTGATCCTTCAAATCAAAGCACTTCTCGGTTGGGATGCCCGACCAGCGATGGTACTTGCAGAAGTTTGGATCTTTGCTCCTAGACAAGTCGCCGGGTCTTTTGACTTCCGGCAATCTGAGTAGATGGTTGTCGAGGAGTTGGTCGAGCATGATAGGAACGCCTCACGCCGGCAAAGGGATATGTCTTTGCTTGTCGTTCCTCCGAGATAACTTTCGGTGGGTTCCGGTCAGTTGTCGTGGGAGGTAGGTTGCCTTGACCTTACTTCCGACCTTAATAGGCTCGAAAGTATTTGTCGTGAAGGAGGATTTTGTTTTCTCCTTCGTTTCTTTTGGCGCGGTCACGACTGCCTCTCCTTTCTCGTGAGGATCGGCAAACGACGTAACTTCTTCCCCTCGCTCCTCCATGAGGTTCTCCATGTTGTGAGCCTCTGTCGCGAGCTCTTGAAAGTCAGTTGGCCTCCGACTTTGAATGTAGCGCAGGAGCTCCCATTGCATCCCTCGCGAGCACATTTCGATTTCGGCTTCGAGAGACAAGTTTGAGCTTTCTTTGCAATTGAGGCTCAGGTTCCTCCACCGGTTGATGTAGTCGACGACCTTTTTGCCTTTCTTTTGCTTCAGATTGGCGATCTCGACTAGAGTGACGGTGCGCCGAGTGCTATAGAATCGGCTGAGGAATTCTCGCTCCAGTTGTTCCCAGCTGTCAATTGACTCCTGGGGCAGCTCGATGTACCAGTCGAAGGCATTTACCTTCAACAACCGGCCGAACTGCTTGACCAGCAACTCGCCGTCTGTGCCGGCGTTGTTGCATGTTTCAATGAAATGGGCGACATGTTGTTTGGGGTGCCCATCGCCATTGAACTGCTGGAATTTCGGAGGATGGTAGCCGAGCGGCATTGGGATGTTTTGTATCCTCTGCGTGTACGGCTTTCGATAGGCCACCGACTTGCTTTCGCCGGAGCCGTTTCGCATGGCGCGGTTGATGAGTTCAGTCACCGCGTCTAAGGTGAGGGCAGCCGGCACTGCTTCAGTTCGACCTCTGTGGATGGCTGTCGGCACGATGGGCTGCATATCATTGTCAGAGGTAGGATCCTCACGCGATGGTTCGGCGGAGCCACTAGTAGTCGCCCGGTTTTGGCCGACCTCTTGGGAAACGCCGGTGTTGTTCGCGGCCGCGCCCATTTCGAGCCGTTCCATCATCCTTATGATCTGGAGATCGCGAGCTGCGAGTTGCGCATCTTTGATGCGTAGTTGTTCGCTCTGTTCTTTAAATGCAGCTTGCATTTCGGCAAGCTGCTCTTCGATTGTTTTGACTGACGTCGTCCTTGCGGCCATTTTGACAGTCGGCGTCGACGGAGCTGTTCCCCGACGCAGATCGAAGTGGAGAATATTTTGCCGGTGACCGCATTGGGGAGACGGGTCGTCCGGTGTTCTCGGTGTGGAGAAGTTGCTGTGGGCGACCGGCTTTGGGGAGGCAGCCCCGATGAGATGCGGCAAGGCGGAATGGGTGATAGCGCAGCCGGGAGGTCGCCGGTGTCCGCTGGACGAGGCTTAACGAATGGTGGTGAGCCGGCTGCTGAAGTGAGCGCGGCTAAGAGATCGTGAGAGATGGTCACGATTGGAGATTTGTCTTCGGCCGTCGCTCTCTGTACGGAGGAGGCCGATGGCGAATTCATTCTGGCCGCGGAGGAGGAGTTTGTGCCCCCCTGTTGTTCGTACCGCTGCACCAAAGCAGAGACGACGGAGCTCCTTTGCGATGGTGGTGATTGGGTTGGACTGACCACCGGACTGTGCGCCGGTGGTGTGGTGTCGACGGGCAGGTAGGTCGGCCTATTTGCTGCCGGGATCATTCTGACCGGTGCGACGACCGTTTTGGTAGAGGCCGCGGTAGCCTGTGGTTGGTAGACTGCACTCGGACGGCGCACATCTAGAATTAAAGGAGCCTCTCCAGTGGACAAACTCCCCGGGCCAAGGCCCTTGTAATTGGGCGAATGGCCGGTGGTGGAGAGGTAGGAGCGCGGAGGTCGGCAGATGGTCCGCGAGCTCCTGCGGTTGAGCTTGCGGTCGCGGCGGGGCGCGGCTGAGCAGAGCTCGAGGAGGCAGTTTGCTTGCCCCCGTTGTTGTTGTTGTTGTTGTTGTTGTTGTTGTTGGCGTTGTTGGCGTTGTTGGCGTTGTTGGCCATGGCTGAGGTTGGGGATTTTTTTTTTGGTTGGACGGAGAAGGAGATGAGAGGTAGGAAATGTCCCACCGGGCGTGCCAAATCTGTTTCACCGAAAATCCGCCGGTCCGCGAAGAGGCACGACCGAGAGAAGTTTTCAATTACTTTAGAATAAATTTGTTACAGGGTGTGTTGTAAATATCAAGGAATGCGAGTTCACTCTCCTAGGCTTCCTCTGATTCGATCTCCGTGTGAATTTGGTGAAGTTTTGGCTCCTGCGAGGTCGTCATCGAGACTTCGAAGTTCTGTAAACGGCTGTACACGATCTGGTGTGGCTTTTGTCGGTCGACGGAAGTATTTGTGTTCCGTGTGTTTCGACTTGTGACGATGCCGGCGACGGTGTAGAATTGTTTCTGGTCGAGCTGTAGAGCGACGAACTGTTGCGAATGGCTGAACTTCTTTGTGATGAAAGAGCCTCTGTACGTGAGGAATTCTTCTCGGTGAAGGGAGCTTTGGACCTTCGATTTGGGAACGAGAGAGAGCTTCCGCACTGATGTTAAGAGAGCCTTTCGAATGTGATTCCTCTAACTTTTCAATTTTCCAACCCTTAGAACAGAATGCTTCTGGCCTTTTGTAGCCTGTCTGTGAGAGACGTTGCCTGTGAAAGGGGATCACGATCCCCTTTCTGCTCGTGAAGTTGAAGGAGAAGAGGGGAGGAGGGAGACCAGGAGCTCCCCGTTGAGATCCCTTAAATTAGGATCGCAACATCTTTCCAGAGATTTTATCTTCTCGTTTGAATTGGCTGACTGTATGCTGACTCATGCTGATGTGGCGATGACTCACCGAGTTGTTGCTGACTAGACGATGATTCACTGAGTCTATGCTGTGGCGAGATGACTCACCGTGTTAACAACGCGACGAAACGGAATCCTGGCGGTGGGCTGCGTCGAATTACTTCGAGAATTGTCGCGGCCTGTCCACGAACTTTGTTTACTGGGTCGTTGGACTCCTGGATCTGTCGAATGTGGGCCATGCACATTTTGGTGCGTACGTACTGCCGATAATATCACAAAATGGCCCTTTACAATGAAAATATTTTAAAAGAAAAAGATAACTAAATTAAAGTTATGCTTAAGTTAAGGATGACTTACAGTGTTAATATTAGTAGCCACGCTCCCCGAGTTTATCCAACGAAATGGCCGATCTACACCGGCGAAATAGGTTGATCTGATCACTAATAACTTGATTACGAGGAAGGAAAACACTTTAATAAGGCAGACATAAAAGGAAGTTAAAATAAAATAGAGAAAGAAAGAAAAGAAAATAAGAAATGGTATGAGTTAAAGTATTTCTTACCGAAAATGCGAAAACTCTTCGCCATGGAAGCAGAGTAAGTCAGGTACTTCTTAGCGTAGTGAAACTCCCGCGTTCTTCAGGTAGGGCTCTTCTTCACTGAGTGAAACACGGAGTGAAATGAATAAGAAACTCTTTTCTTCCCCCTTTTATTCGACAGCAACCGATCGAACGGCCGGAGGGCATGCACAAGGCATTTGTGCATTCCCCTGAACAACCAACAAAAGCATAATTAACCACAAATTTTTTTCTAATTTCATACGTAAACTAAGAATTAACAGAATTAATTATAAAGAATTGATTACCCTTTGTTAGGTAGGTCCTCGTACCATCCAAACCCTCGAAAACCTGGATCACGCGATGCATGACCGGTAGCTTCAGTCCCTAAAAACTATTAAACATAGATTAATCAGACTCTAAACTAATTAAAAATATTTGCAAACGAGAAAGCACTACAAAGAAATAAACAAAAGCTAATAATAATAATGAAATACTAACTTCAACCCTGAAGAGAATAACATCTCCAGCAACTATCGGCGTACGTACTGTCGATAATATCACAAAATCACCCTATACAATGAAAATATTTTAAAAGAAAAAGATAACTAAATTAAAGTTAGGCTTAAGTTAAGGATGACTTACAATGTTAATAGTAGGAGCCATGCTCCCCGAGTTTACCCAGCGAAATGGCAGATCTACGCCGGCGAAATGGCAGATCTACGCCGGCAAAATAGGTTGATCTGATCACTAATAACTTGATTACGAGAAAGGAAAACACTGTAATAAGGCAGGCGTAAAAGGAAGTTAAAATAAAACTGAGAAAGAAAGAAAAGAATATAAGAAATGGTTTGAGTTATGTATTTCTCACGGAAAATGCGAAAACTCTTCGCCATGGAAGCAGAGTAAGTCAGGTACTAAGCGTAGTGAGACTCCCGCGTTCTTCAGGTAGGGCTCTTCTTCACAGAGTGAAACGCGGAGTGAAATGAATAAGAAACTCTTTTCTACCCCCTTTTATTAGACAGCAACCGATCGTACGGCTGGAGGGCATGCGCAAGGCATTTGTGCATTCCCCTGAACAACCAATAAAAGCATAATTAACCACCATTTTTTTTCTAATTTTATACTTTAACTAATAATTAACAGAATTAATTATAAAGAATTGATTACCCTTTGTTAGGTAGGTCCTCGTACCGTCCAAACCCTCGAAAACCTGGATCACGCGATGCATGACCGGTAGGTTCAATCCCTAAAAAATATTAAACATTGATTAATTAGAATCTAAACTAATTAAAAATATTTGCAAATGAGAAAGCACTACAAAGAAATAAACAAAAGCTTATAATAATAATGAAATACTAACCTCAACCCTGAAGAGAATAACATCTCCAGCAACTATCGGCGTATGTACTGCTGATAATATCACAAAATTGCCCTATAAAATGAAAATATTTTAAAAGAAAAAGATAACTAAATTAAAGTTAGGCTTAAGTTAAGGATGACTTATAGTGTTAATAGTAGGAGCCATGCTCCCCGAGTTTACCTAGCGAAATGGCCGATCTACGCCGGCGAAATAGGTTGATCTGATCACTAATAACTTGATTACGAGGAAGGAAAACACTGTAATAAGACAGGCATAAAAGGAAGTTAAAATAAAACAGAGAAAGAAAGAAATGAAAATAAGAAATGGTATGAGTTAAGTATTTCTTACGAAAAAGGCGAAAACTCTTCGCCATGGAAGCTGAGTAAGTCAGGTACTTCTTAGCGTAGTGAAACTCCCGCGTTCTTCAGGTAGGGCTCTTCCTCACAAAGTGAAACGCGGAGTGAAATGAATAAAAAAAATTTTCTTCCCCCTTTTATTCGATAGTAACCGACCATACGACCGGAGGGCATGCACAAGGCATTTGCGCATTGCCCTTTTGTGCCGTATGGCCGGCGAGGAAGGCGTTGACCGCGTGCAAGGTCGAAGAAGAAACATTGTTTGTTTGCCATGTCCCCGATTTTTTTTTTTTTTTTTTGAAAAAAGATGGCCCTCTCTATTTCATCCGTTTTTTCTTTTAAGGGGTTGCCAGTGGCCCACCCTATTTTTATAAAATTAATTATTATAATTATATTTTTTGGCCTCCTTTATGATTATATAATTTAATTATCTTTGGTTTCTTTTATTTTACTAATTAAATTTATTAAAATAGTCAGTTAAATATAATCTATTTTACTTTGTTTTATTAATAGATAAATATTTTTAGTATTACTTCCGCTAGAGTAACTTAAATACAAAATTTACTCTTAATAATTTTAAAAAAGAAAAGTCTATCCTTAAGTCATTCAAAATGCATATTTAATTAGATTTTTCCGAAACCAAAATCTTCCAAATTTATTCTATGGATAAGGTGACATAGTGACGCATGAATCGTTCTAATGAAATAATTCATTCTATGAATATATTTTTCTAGGATTTTGCATGGATGTTATGGACTAGAATGTGGAGGCCAGTGGAGCCCTTTATTAGTTGTCATTGGATTAGAATGCTCTGAAATCTGACATGGAGAATTGATCGATTCAACCTAGGTATATATAAACATAAATAAAATATTTCATATTTTGTTTATGAAGGGACCCGATTGCTAGTGGGTCATGACAAACAAAATCACGTGTGAATCATTAAATTACATGAGATATGATAGAAGAATAATATCAAGGAAATAAGCATATTTTGGTTCACATATTAGTTCCATTAATGCTAGGTTAAACCCATGTTAATTTGGAACAAACCTGATTTTATCTCACTCTTAGAAAGTTAAAAACTGAAAAAAAAGAAATGATTAATATTCAATTATTTTAATTAATATATTCTGCCTTAATAATTAATATACAACATATGCCATTTTTCTGCTAGGAATTTAATTTTTGGTATCAGAGACATAAATGAATATAAAACGAAGATGAAGCCAAGGATAGTAGCAACAACTTTGAGCTATACATACATATTCAAAACTCTGCACATAAAAAGTTTAAATTTATTTATATTTGTACTATTAACCTATGATATAAAATAGTAAACATTTATAAATGATATTACATACTAACTCAGAAAATTGGAAGTTCATCACAAATGAGACATGACCAACCTAGATATGGCACGTGACTGCATTGTATATTGAAAAAAAAATCAAGTTAATGATAACAAAAAAAGGAAACAAATAAAAAATAAATATAAAAGCTAAACCAACTCACCCAACAACTTAATTTCCAAGTTATTTCTTTTTCTGCTACCTATTGTGTCTAACCTTGTGCTTGTCATCTTTGGGTTTATTATCACCTGAACAATCCAACCACATTGTTAAATATAATTCGTGGCTTAAGTCTTTTATAGTTTCAGCCTTAGGTCAATTATCATTAACAAACGTCTGCACTAACAAAAGTAACAAATATTATAATAAATACCCTTTGAAGAATTAAAAGAACTAATTACTCTTTGTAAGGAAGTTCCTATTAGCCTCCAAATTGTCATAAACCTCCAATAAAACCCAATCTTTCTATTTTTAAAAAATCACCCGAGTCTTATTAAATAACACAAAAGTTTATAAGTCTTTTAATTGACCTCGATCACACGATGACCAATGCCCTCAGTCCTTAAAAATCATTATAGATACAATTATTAAGGATCTAAAGTCTAAACTCACGTACAAAGATTTGCAACCAGTAAAGGGATAGCAAAGTAATAAAAAAAACTGTAGTAGAAAGAAATACTAACATACACTCGGAACAATATAATATCCCCCACAACTATGGGCGTTTAAACTGTCGATAGAACCACGAAATCCCCCTATAAAAGGATAATTTTAGAAGAAAAAGAAAAAAAAAATACAGTTATGGTTTGGTAATAAATTTGATTTACTTACAATGTTAATAACGGGAGATATGATCTCAGGCCATCCAAAACGACAGATCGACGCCTGTGAAGTGGGTTACTCCGATAATGAATGACCTTATTAAGATGAAGGAAAACCTCGTAACAAAACTAAAGAAAGTTAAAGAAAAAAAACAAAAATAATATTAAATTATTTTAATTAATATATTTTTGCATATTATACAACCTATGTCATTTTTCAGCTAGCTACTTAATATTTAGTATCAGAGACAAAAATGAATACAAAACTAAGATCGAACCGAAGGAATCGTTGCAACAACTTTGACCCATATATCCATACGCAAAACACTACACAAAAAAAACTAATCAAATGCAATTATGTTATTAATCTATGACATGAAATAGTAAATATTTATAAATGATATTACAAACTAACCTAGAGAATTGGAAGTTTATTACACGAAACATGGTCAACCCATATATGGTATTGTAGCTCCTTAACAAATCACAATCTAGTTGGCACCACAACAGGTCCACAATACCAACAACAGTGCAATGGGCACATGTTGATCCGAACCATCTGTTAGTATAAAAGCAATGTTGATATAATTCTCCTGTGGATTTATATGTTATGCCACCTATCAAAGATAGAGATAACTCCCACAAATTATGTAGCGCGATCTTAGTATATAAAGATGCATGAATGTTACTAAATTCGAGCTATATTAGAATTTAAGATAAGCTTTGGGATATAAAAACAATTATACTTGAAGGATATTATAAAACCCACAATAATCGTATTCAACATGTATATTCTCAAATAAAGACAGTATAAGAAGTACTCTTATTTCTTTATCTTATAATTTTTAATCCCTTATGCCAACTATTTAAATTCTTTATTTACTTAATTTTTAAAAACTAATTGAACCCCTTAATAAACAGGATATAGAAAAAAATATGTTTTATCAAAGAAATACATGCGATAAAATACAAATTAACATTTTTTAAATTAATTACCCTTAATTATATAAAAATAAAGTAAATTGTATTTTTATGTATGTAACAGGTACATCTAAGAGTCCGTATATCTACGGTGACACGTACGAGAAGTCCGTTGGGTTAATTGCTGCCAACCTTGTTCCTCGTAATCGGTTTCGGTTCCTACGAAGAGATGCAAAGAACAGCCCAAATAGAGTAAGCCAAAAACCATCGTGATCGGACGATCCAGAACGGTCCCAGAGCCCATCTCCGTCTCCCCTCCCTTCCCGGTGCCATCGCAGAGACGCTGGCGCGAAGCATTTCTTTATTCCTGGCTTTGTCTCTTCTCAAAGCATCCTTTACTAGTTTAATTCTAAGTCGTGAGTCGGACACCTCTGCCCTTTCCTTCTTCCTTCCCTCCCTTCCTCCGGCATTGATCCGTGACTGGTCTAAAATCGGCCCGGCGCCGGTGATGGTAATAGAACTGATTAGTGGAATATCGTAATGTAGAGTTTCGTTCGTCTGCATTGAGAGGAATTTTTTGTGGGTGTGTTGTTGTAGGAGGACTCGACGACGACGACAATGGCGGTTGCGGCGGCGACGTTGGTGCCTTCGTGGCTGGAGTCCTTACTCTCCACCCCTTTCTTCTCCATCTGTCGCTCTCACGACGACGCCACGCGAAGCGAAAATGCAACATGTACTGCCCGATCATACCGGGCGACGACGCCGCTTCGCTACTACGCCCATCAAAATCGCCACAATACTCACCGCGTCATTCAGGTGATCGATCAGTCCTCCTCCATTAATAATGAACCCCTTGTTGAGTACAGAGGGTGGGGTCCAGCCCATGAGTGGGCCCCACCACTTAACCCCTTTTTCTCTCTTAGCCCACGTGAGAAAGAGGGGAAGATAAAGAACTTAGGGTTTTTTATAAAAGTGACTTTTTCAAGGGGAAAAAGTGAGTGAGAGAGAGAGAGGAATCGCGGGGAGGAGGAAAAGGAGGAAGAGAGAAGAGAAGAGAAGAGAAAGAAAAGAGAGAAAGGAAAGAAGAAGAGAAAAGGAGAAAAGAAGAAGAGGAGGAAGAAAGGGAGAAGTGTTTACCATCTTCATCCAAGCTTTAAGAAGCCTTTTTTGTCTCAAGATCTTTCTCAATAAGCCTTCTTTGTCTCAAGATCTTTCTCAAAAACCCTTTCTATGCCTCAAATCTCATATTTGGTAAACTCTAACCTTTATTGATTGTTGAAAATGGTTAGAATGACATTGTATGTTGATGATATATGTTTCCTTCCTCTATTATATGTGTAATCCTCAAGTTTGGGCAAAACTTGAGAGATATTCCCATTTGTAAGCCCATTTTTCATAGTGGAAGATCACTCGGAGTTGCCCCGTGGTTTTTCCCTTCACACCGAAGGGTTTTCCACGTAAATTTGTGTGTTCTTGTGTGCTTGAATGTGCTTGGAGATTATTTTATGCTTCTTTGATGTGGGTTTTAAATTTCTGCATACATGGTGTTTGATGAAATGCTTCCATGAGTGTGTTGATTTAACACACAATTGACAGCCCACCACATTTTTGGCAACAAGTGGTATCAGAGCAAGGTTATTTGACTTGTGGTTTATCCAATAGACAATTCAAATATGGCTACTCGAATGGTTAGTTTGAATGGAGAAAATTGGATGATATGGAAAGCAAAGATGAAAGATTATTTATTTTGCAGAGATTTGTATGCACCTATTGGAGGAATTAGACCCGAAAAAATATCAGATGATGATTGGAAAATACTTGATAGGAAAGCCGTTGGACATATACGTCAATGGGTAGATGATAGTATTTTTTATCATGTTTTAAGTGAAGGTTTAGCCAATTTATTGTGGAAGAAATTAGAAGAATTGTATGAGAGAAAGACAGCTGAAAATAAGACGTTTCTTATTAGAAAGCTAGTCAACTTGAAGTATAATGGGAATGGTTCTATAGCACAACACCTAAATGAGGTTAAGAGCATAGTTAACCAATTGGCAGCCATTAAGATGACACTTGATGATGAGCTTCAAGCACACTTGTTATTGAGTTCTCTACTGGATAGTTGGGAAACCTTAGTGGTGTCTTTAAGCAACTCATCTCCAAATGGTGTTTTGAGTATGAGTATTGTCTCTAGTTGTTTGCTGAATGAAGAAACAAGAAGAAAAACACAAGGTTCATCCCACCCTCAAGCATATGTGTTTGAGAATAGAGGTAGAAGCAAAAGTAGAAAACCTCAAGAGAGAGGAAAATATAGAGGAAAGTCAAAGTCAAGAAAAGACCTTGAGTGTTATTTTTGTCACAAGAAATGACACATTAAAAGTGAGTGTTGGTTCTGTAAGAAACCACAAAATGAAGGAAAAGATGCTACCAAAGGAAAAGAGGTTAAAAAAGTAGATAACACTATAATGTTAGATGGGGATGTTGCTATCTTGACTTGTGATGTAGATTGTCTTCTATCATGTGACTTTGAAATAAGTTGGATAGTTGATAGTGGTACTTCTTTTCATGCTACCCCTCATGCAGAGTATTTCTCCATGCTTAACAGGCTACTATGGAACTGTGAAAATGGGGAACACAGGTTGTTCAGAAATTAAAGGAAAGGGGGACATAGTTATTAAAACTAATCTTAGGTGCAAGATGACTCTCCATGATGTAAGGTATGTCCCAGATCTTCGCTTTAACATTATCTTTGCAGGTGTACTAGATGATGAAGGATTTGAGAGCCGTTTTGGCAATGGCAAGTGGAAGCTTTGCAAGGGATCTCTTGTACTGGCAAGAGGAATCAAATCATGCACCCTTTATATGACTCAATTGGAAGTCATTAATGAGGGTATGACTACTGCCCTAGAAGGAAACTCATCAAGTTTATGGCACAAGAGACTTGGACACATGAGTGAGAAAGGGTTACAAATTTTAGCAAAGAATGACCTTTTACCAAAATGTATGAAAATCTCTCCTTGTGATCTTTGTTTGTTTGGTAAACAACATTGAGTTTCCTTTGTTAGAAATGCTCAAAAGAAAGATACAAAGATTCTTGACCTTGTTTACTCTGATGTGTGCTCTATGGATGTTAAGTCTCTTGGTAGTGCAGAGTACTTTGTTACTTTTATTGATGATGCTTCCAGGAAGGTATGGGTTTACACTATGAAATTCAAAGGAGAAGTATTTAAGATATTTCAAAGATTTCATGCCATGGTTGAAAGGGACACAGGTAAGAAACTTAAATGCTTATGTAATGATAATCGTGGTGAATACATTTCTAAAGCATTTAAAGATTATTGTGCTAAACATGGAATTAGGCATGAGTTGACAGTTCCTATGACCCCTCAACATAATGGTGTAGCTGAAAGGATGAACCGCACCATTGTGGAAAGAGTAAGGTGTATGCTTTCTACAACTAAACTGCCTAAGTCTTATTGGGGAGAACAGTAAGAACTGCAGTGTATTTGATTAATTTATCTCCTTCATACCCTTTGGGAGAGGATATTCCTCAGAGAGTATGGACAGGTAAAGAAATTTCTTATGCTCATTTACGTGTATTTGGGTGTAAAGCTTTCATGCATGTGCCTAAAGAAAATAGGTCAGAGCTTGATTTGAAGTCTATTCCATGTATTTTTGTTGGATATGGAGATGATGAATTTTGATACAGATTATGGGATCCAAAGAACAAGAACTTGTACAGAAGCAGAGATGTGATCTTTCATGAAGACAATACCATAAAAAGCTTTTGTAAAGATGATAGAAATCAAAGTGTTACAGAAACTTCATGTTTGCCTCCAGTGTCTCTCCCTTCACCAGTTATTGAAGAGAGTGAAGAATTCCATCATGATGATGGTGTGGATGTTATCCAAGAAGATGAGGCCCCTAATGATGTTGAGCTGGGGGAGCAACCAAATGGACTATCTCAAGAAGTTGAAGAAGAGACTCCTAGTGAATATCCAGTTGCTGAATCAGAATTGAGAAGATCTCAAAGAGGTAAAATTCCTTCTCAAAAATACCCTTCTAATGAGTATGTTACTCTCACTGATGCAGGTGAACCTAAAAATTTTCAAGAAGCTCTGAAAGATAAGAACAAAAATATGTGGGTGAAAGCTTTGCAAGAGGAGATAGAGTCTTTGCATAAGAACCACACATTTGAGTTGGTGAAGTTGCCTAAGGGCAAGAAAACCTTGAAAAATAAATGGGTTTACAAATTGAAGCAAGAAGGGGAGGATCAAATCAAGTACTAAGCTAGATTAGTTGTGAAAGGCTTCAGCCAAAATAAGGGAGTTGATTTTGAAGAAATCTTTTCACCTATTGTGAAGATGCCATCAATTAAATTGGTTCTAAGTCTAGCTGCTAGTCTAGGCTTAAAGGTTCAACAAATGGATGTCAAAACAACATTTCTCCATGGTGATTTAGAAGATGAGATATATATGGAACAACTAGAAGGATTTGAAGTGAAAGGTAAAGAAGATATGGTTTGTAAGTTGAAAAAGAGTCTTTACGGGTTGAAACAAGCCCCAAGACAATGGTATAAGAAGTTTGACTTATTTATGGTGGGTCAAGGTTATAAAAGAGCATCTACAGACCATTGTGTTTACTTCAAGAAGTTTCCTAATGGTTGTTTTATAATTCTTTTGTTGTATGTTGATGATATGCTAATTGTTAGACAAGATATGAATTTGATTGACAGGTTGAAAAATGATCTCATCAAGTCCTTTGATATGAAGGACTTAGGGGCAGCCAAACAAATCTTGGGGATGAAGATATTTCGTGATAGAGGAAAGAAGAAAATTTGGTTGTCACAATAAAAGTACATTGAAAAAGTACTTGAAAGGTTCAACATGAAATATGCAAAATCGGTAAGCACACCACTTGCAAATCATTTCAAGTTAAATTCTCAACAGTGTCCTTCAAGTGAGAAGGATAAGGAAGTTATGGAGAAGATTCTCTACTCCTCAGCAGTAGCCAGTTTGATGTATGCCATGGTATGTACTAGACCAGACATCACTTTTGTTGTCGGTGTTGTTAATAGATTTCTTGCAAATTCAGGTAAAGAACATTGGGCTGCTATTAAATTGATTCTCAGGTATCTCAAGAACACTAGCAGATTATGTTTGTGTTTTAGAGGCTCAAAACCTATATTAGAAGGTTTTACAGATGTAGATTGGGCAGGTGACCTAGATGGGAGAAAGTCTACTTCTGGTTACTTGTTTACTTTGGCAGGGGGAGCCATATCTTGGCAATCTAAACTTCAGAAATGCATTGCTCTTTCTACTACTGAGGCTGAATATATTGCAGCAACTGAAGCCAGTAAGGAAATGTTGTGGTTGAAAAGGTTAATGGGTGAAATAGGCTTTAAAACTTTGGTATTCATTGAAATAACAATGAAATAATAAAACCTTTAAAACTTGAAAGGGTGAGGAGACTTTGTGGTTATGTTTCAGGTTGTGGTTGCATACAAATCCTCTGGGACTGAGTCAAACAAACACTACTCGAAATACATTATAGTGTCGAAATACTGGAGAGCATATATTTGCCTGCTTACCACCTCTTGATGTAATAATTTGCTTTTCTATTAGTTAGAATGATGACAATTTCCTTGTATTTGTATCCCTTTCCTTTTTGCCAATGTATTTTCTGCTTCTACCTATTTTCATTAAATATAATGAACATAGAAATGTAGGAGAGATTTTTGGAGATTTATTACGATTTATTTGGCGGTAGAATTTTGGCATTCGATTAAGGTATCGCAATCTAGTTAACGGCACCACAGCTCCACAATACCAATAACATATTATTAATTTTTATTTTATCCAAACTTAATATTTAATATTTTTTAAATTTATTATTCTTCATTAATAAAAATGAAATGAATTGTATTTGTTTATACGAGTCCGTATACCTACGGTGCTACGTACCTTCCAAGAAGTCAATTCCAGTTGTATACCATGCGTAGGGTACTTGCCGACGTCGCCGTTGCCGACCCTCGTAAGTCGTAAGTCGCAATGGGGTTCGGTTCCTACGAAGAGACGCAAAGAACAGCCCAAATAGCGTAAGCCAAAACCATCGGATCGGACGGCCCAGAACGCTCCCAAGAGCCCATCTCCGTCTTCCCTCCCTTCCCGGTGCCGTCGCCATGGCGCTGGCGCGAAGCATTTCTTTATTCCAGTCTTTTGTCTCTTCTCAAAGCTTCCTTTTCTAGTTGAATTCTAAGTCGCGAGTCGGTCACGCCCAGCCCTTTTCTTCTTCCTTCCGTCCTTCTCTTCCTTCCTTCTTTCCTCCGGCATTGATTCGTGACTGGTCTGAAACCGGCGCCGGCGATGGTAAATAGCACTGTGTATAGTGGATCGTAATGTAGAGTACTTTCGGCTGCATTGAGAGGAATTTTTTGTGGGTGTGTTGTTGCAGGAGGACTCGACGACGACGACGACGACGACGACAATGGCGGCTGCGGCGGCGACGTTGGTGCCTCCGTGGCTGGAGTCCTTACTCTCCACCCCTTTCTTCTCCATCTGCCAAGCTCACGGCGACGCCACCCGAAGCGAATGCAACATGTACTGCCTCGACTGCGCCGGCGGCGACGCCTTCTGCTACTACTGCCGCGCAAATCGCCACAACACTCACCGCGTCATTCAGGTGATCCATCCATTAATAACGAACCCCTGTTTTCTTCTTCCCCTGTTTTTCGATCACCCGAAAACGGGAAAAAAAAAAAAAAAAAAATTGAAATGGGTTCGTTTTGTTTCAGATACGGCGATCGTCGTACCACGACGTGGTGAGGGTGTCGGAAATCCAGAGCCTCCTGGACATCGGCGGCGTCCAGACGTACGTGATCAACAGCGCCAGGGTCCTGTTCCTGAACGAGCGTCCGCAGCCGAAGACGGCCAAGGGCGTCGCGCACGCCTGCGAGATATGCGGCCGTAGCCTCCTCGACCCCTTCCGCTTCTGCTCCCTCGGCTGCAAGGTCCGTATTAATCGATCGAATTCTTTAATTTCCCTCAAAACGTTCGACATTGTTTTCGAACTCACTCCGATGCGATATTGACGAGATGAATCAGCTTGTCGGAATCCGGCGAAACGGGGAGGGGAGCTTGGTCGGAGAGAAGGGGATATCGGAATTGCGTGAAGGAGCGGAACACGGCATTTTCCACTGCACGTCTCCTCTTCCTCTTCCTCCGACGACTTCGAACGCAAGGCGAAGGAAAGGCGTCCCACACAGAGCTCCCTTGCGATCATAAATTCACGCATTAATACCGATTTCTGGGCTAATCAGTAATCCTGCCATGAGAGACCAAATCCCGAGTTGGAGGAAGAAGAAAACAATAATTGGATCGAATTGGGTTCCAATTATTTTAATTTGTTCTTGTTCTTGTTGTTATTTATCTGGAGGTGGAGAAGCCTGCAATGTTAATTTATTCATTTTATTCATTTTAAAAAAAAAAAAAAACGAAATTTGTGTTTAGTAGTGGGGTTTGTTAAATGGGTTGAAATGGGCCCACAAGTCACATGGGCTTTTTTTTTTTTTTTTTTTTAAATAAAGAAGGTTAGATGTAAGTTGCCCCCTTCCCGACTGCCCACATGGGTGGACAGCCCACCGTGTCCCCCCTCTTGTGGGTCCCGTATTTTTGCGGGGTCCATATCCGACGCACATAAGATGATTTTCTGTGGGTCCACCGGGCCCACATAGTTATCCTCTCTCTTTTGGATCTCTGTGGAGCCCGTCTTGGTCCCAGGATGGAAGTGTCAGTGGAGTATATTATGTACCTAATACATATAATAAAGTAAAAAATTAAGTCATATGGTTGAGTATAATATTGTGTGCTAACTACTACTTTATAGATGAAGAATAATGTTCATTAATAGAAAAAATGGGTCATGCTCATACACAAAAAAATCTCAAAAAAAAAAAAAAAAAAAAAAAAAAAACGTATAAAAATGTTACATCGTATGGTACGTAAATGTGATACGCAACAAAAGGATCTCCATCGTATTCAACCGACAGTTTAATTTTATAATTAAACTAATGAGGGATTGGATTAGGAGATTGGGTATGGAAAATGAGATATTACCTTTCTTAGAAGGGTTTCCCCGTGAATGCAACAATTAGAGTAGTTGTTTAATGGAAGGTTAGGTTGGGACCAAGATTTGTCCATGTTTGGGGTTACAAAAAGCGTATCTTTTTGTAGGGGGAAGAGAGGATCTGATTAGAGGGCGAGATTCGAGACTAAGAGACATGTAATTTTCAATTATTGTCACCTCTAATACGTTTTTGTTGGTAGCTGGAGTTGGAAGTGGTTGCTTGGTTGGGGGAAATGTTTTGAGCCCGGATCCAGTGACCAAAATGCAGCGTGGCCAAAGCGAATCACGAGGCCCTCCCCACGCCCCTCACGGGCAGTTCCGTTTTGGTTGAACCCGATTACACTGGGTTGGACAGTTGAATATTATACATCATATTTTATATATTATTAATATTTTTATAAAAAAAAAAAAAAAAAAAAAATTCTGATTGCAGTGAACCAGGCCAAGTCATTAAGAACAGGGCTGACCTCCGATTCTAGTTCAACCAGGCCAGACTAGCCGGTTTGGTTTGGTTCGGCTCAATTTGGTTCAATTTTTAAAACACTGGTTGTGGGTTAAAAAGATTAAGAGAGATTTACATTCGTAAATTTTATATTTGCTGTGGCCTGTGTGCTTGATTTTGTAACTGGCTGAGTTTGACATGCAACTCGGTTGAGTCAAATTGGTTTGTGAAAATAACGACTTATGGACGCATTGTTGACAATGCAACGGATTACAGATTGATGTTAATAAAATGATGAATCGTCTTTTTAATGACAAAATTAATTATCCTACTCAGTGTTTTAAAATTTGAACTGAACCGGGCGGTCCGACCTAGTTGAACCAAAATCAGAGGCCAGTACCGTTTTTATTGACTCGGCTCGGCTCACTTAAATCAGCATTATTTTTGCATTTTTTCTTATAAAAATTTGAAATATAAGTAAGGTGGAGTGCACGATGAACAGATAAAAATGACTCAGAACCTTTTAAAAGAAAGGAATTATGAGGAAGAAATACAAGAAACTTACTGCCTTCTCTAAACTAAATTCAAAAGAAATTAAACTGAGAATGATATTGAGGGAGTACTACTAGACTGGAGTAGTACTGTCAGTGTTTACCCTCGCTCTCGCCCATTATAATTTATAGTGCGTGAAGGGACACCAAACCTAATAAAATCTCCATCAAGCACAAATGTTTGATTTGGAAAAACACCAAAACACCAAAGCACAATGCATGGTTGTTAGGTATCAATCTTCTGCCTTTCCTGGTATTTTCCTTGGATTAATTTTGAGCTCTGACTAATATGCTTACCTCTTCTCTCTCAAGACACCGGAGCCCAATCTGACCCGGTTCAACCAGAATTGGAAGTCAGTCAGGTACTTACTGACTCGGCCTCAAATGTTTTAAAACCAAACCAAACCGGCTTAGTCCGACCCGGTTGAACCAGAATCGGTGCCCAATCCGGTTCTTATATGGACTCTGGCTCGGTTCATTATAACCAGGATTATTTTTGTTTTTTTTTCTTATAGAAATATTAAATATATGTAAAGTATGATGTATAATATTCAATGGTCCAACCCAGTCTAACCGGGTTCAACCAAAACTGGACGTAGTGCCGGTTGGATTTGGTTTCGGCGATTAGATAGAAGTTAGACCCTTAATCTCTATTATATTAATGATTTATAATAATCAAATTATTGATTTTGACTTTAACTAATGAGAAATTGAATTGATAGGAGCCGTGGATCAAATTTCCATATCTACGGATCTTGAACTCTTTCCCTCTCAACCCGGCACAGAATCGGCTGAGGTCGCTGAGTTGAATTGGGTCGGGAAGTGTGTGTTAGACTCCCGCTTAATTAGTTTCTGTAATCTTTGCTGGCTTCCTGATCGTCAGAGGAGGAAGACTCTGTACACACGGAGAAAGAAGACTCCTCGTTGTGATCGAACTCCATGTTCCCCAGACTTTGAAATCAATTACGAAACTGATGATGACTATAAAATCAATAGCAAATTTTCGAAAAACCCTTTAGTTCGTCTCCAGATCACACATAACTTTTCGGTTTTGTAGTCGCCGAGCCGGCCATCGCTCCCTTCTCGTGTACGTTCGCCTTTGATTTATACCCTCTACTGCTGCTGCTTGTACATATTATGCTGCTCTGTTTTACGTTTTCCTTTGATTTTGTGAGTTTCTGCTTTGATATCTGATGATGTTATTGCCGTCCCATGACTGTGTATAATACTTGTATAATGCGTGCTTTGATCGCCGATTCATATTGAAGCTTCGCTTCATTCTTATTCTTCCCTCTGTAAAAAAAAAAAAAAAAATCTTTTTCGTCAAAACTTGTTTCTCGACTCCTCTGCCCACTCTGCCACTACAGCCATGCTCCCGGGTCCACTTTTTTTTTTTTTTTTTTTTTTTATCGCAAAGCCTCGGTCGGGCTTGGCCATTGCGGCCTGAAGGTTCCCGGCACTCATTGGTTTTGGTTTTTCCGTTGTCTTGTTTCTTTATTCTGTCCTTCATAAGCCCCGGCGTTTGGGGTGGCGCTAGAAGGGCCGCCCCAATGGTGGGAGGGGGCGGGGGCTGAGCTGAATCGCAGCTCCCTGGCCCATCCCTGACTGAAGCTCAATGAATCTCAAATGGAGGTGCCAAGTTTTAAACCCAAGACCTCTCATATGCTAATCAAGCATTTTTCCATCTGAGATACATCTCAATTGTGGAAATAAAATAAAACTTATAGAAAATAAATTAAAATGAATTACATCATTTTAAAACTACACAACATTCCCCACCATTTTAAAATGATGAGACAACTGACATAACACAAGAATGACAAGCTGACATAACGCAAGAAAGATAACTCGATAGAATGGAAAAGCAGTCAGTACTCATAAGCTTTCGACGAAAGGTGTCTTACGGACTTGAACCTTCGTCTAGTTGATGTTCTGCTACCCATAACAGTCCTAAGTGAACAAGTCTTGAACTTGGACTTTATATACAGGTTTTAGAAACACCGAACAACCAAGATTTGGTTCTAAAATATGAGTTCCATCAGGGTTGCGCGTTACGGCCATGCACAGGTATCTTGTGATGTGAATATCTCTTCAGAGAATAAGCCCAAATTCTCTTATAGACTGCGGCCCCACAGTCATACTCACATTCGGTGATATCTCCAAGGGTATACTGCATCTCTATACCCTACTATAATAGCCTCGATATCATTAAGGTTTTTCACCAGCCTCAAATTATTGCAGTTGAGCACCAGCTTCCTAGAGATGGACGTGCATAAATTCACTAATTTTGGTGCTCCTACCAGTTAGGTTGGGTTGCTACCAACGGTAACTCAAATAATAGGCTTTAATCCCATCCCCCTCGAAGCAAATTGTACTTGTCCTCTCGACAAGCCCTTGGTCAGGTGATCTGCCAAATTTTCCGTGGACTTAACATAACTTAAAGTTATGATTCCAGTGGAGGTGAGCTTACGCAAAATCTTGTATCTAAGCTCTATGTGCCTAGACGACTTTGAATTGTGATTTTTACTCTTTACTTTCATTATAGTCGCCGATTATCACAGCTTTATTAGGATAGCAGGAATAGGCTTATCCAACAATGGAATATCGATAACGCACTCAAAGCCATTCTCTTCCCCACCAGCCAACTCCAAGGCAACCATCTCAGCCTCCATAGTTGATCTCGGTGATCAAGGCCCCGCTTGGAGGATTTCCAAGCGGCAAAAGACCACCACCTAGTGTAAACACAAAACCACTAGTGGATTTTGTTTCATCAAAGTCGAGATCCAAGTTAGCATCACTTTGCACCCTTCAAGTACAGCTTTGGTAAACCGAATAGTGTATCCCATAGTTAACAGTCCCCTTCAGATATCTCAAGAGTCTCTCAATAGCACTCCAATGAGTTTTATCTCGATTACTCGTACCCTGCTCAATCTACCTACAACATATGAGATATCAGGGTCTAGTGTAGTTTGACAAATACATCAAACTACCAATAATCTGGGAATATCTCAACTGAGAAACACTATCTCCACCATTCTTCTTTAGTTTAACATTAGAGTCATATGGTGTACTAACTGGTTTGCTATTCTCAAAGCCAAATCGCTTCAAGACTTTTTCTACATAATGAGACTGTGTCAAACAAATCCCATTCTCATCTTTTATGACTCTGATTCCTAGGATCACATTCGCTAATCCTAGATCTTTCATGTCAAAATTATCACTAAGGTATTTTTTAACCTCTAAAATTTTGACATGTTCTTTCCCAAAAATTAATATGTCATCTACATATAAACACATTATGATGAATGAATTTTCATATATTCTCCAATACACACATTTATCAAAATCACATATCCTAAATCTATAGGAGAGAATTGCCTTATCAAATTTCTCATGCCACTTGCCTAGGAGCTTGTTTTAATCTATATAGAGATTTAACTAGTTTACGCACCTTATTCTCCCACCGGGAACTACAAAGCCTTCCTCGGGCTGCTCCATATAAATCTCTTTCATCTAACTCACCATTAAGAAAGGCGGTTTTAACATCCATCTAATGTATCTCTAGTTTATATGAAGCTGCCAGCTGCTATAAGCACTTTCATACGGTAGTAATCCTAGTTACTGGTGAATAAGTGTCAAAGAAGTCGATCCCTTCTTTCTGACTATAACCTTTGGCAACTAATCTAGCTTTATATTTCTCAATGGATCCATCAGGATTCCGTTTCCTTTTGAAAATCCATTTGCATCCTATAGGTCTAGACCCTGGAGGTAAATCAGTCAACACCCATGTGTTGTGTGAAAGTATGGATTCCATCTCACTTTTCACAGCTTCCTCCCATAAAGATGCATCACTAGATCTCATCGCGTCAGTGTAAGTTAAAGGATCATCCTCTATAAGGAAGGTATAGAAATCATCTCCGAAATTTTTCTCTATCCTAGGTCTCTTGCTTCTCCTAGGTTCAGTTTCAGGCAACTCACCAGTTTTCTTTGTATGTGATTTTAATGACTCTCCTACATCTAGTTTCCTCTTTTCTTTCATGGGAAAGATGTTCTCTAAGAACACAGCATCATCGAATTCTTTGATTGTATTTACGCTGACCTCTTGTATATCGGAGCGTATAACCAAGGCATTGTTGTTTTCAGCATATCCTATGAAAGCAGCATCGTAGGTTTTAGGAGTTAATTTCGTTGTTTTGTTAAGATTAACTTTAACCTTAGCAAGACAACCCCAAACTCTAAAGTATTTAAGACTAGGTTTCCTACTCCACCATAATTCATATGGAGTTTTTTGGTAATCCTTATACGGGATACGGTTAAGTATTTTACAAGCTGAAAGTAAGGCTTCACCCCATAAATTGTTGGAAAGACCAGAACTAGACAACATAGAATTAATCATGTCCAAGAATGTTCTGTTCTTTCTCTCAGCAACCCCGTTTGACTGGGGTGAATACGGAGCAGTGGTTTCATGAATGATTCCATACTCCTCACAAAATTTCCCAAATTCTGTAGAGCAGTATTCACCTCCTCTGTCTGACCTAAGTCTTTTAATTGTCTTTTGAGTTTGGTTTTCAACTTCTGTTTTATAGGTTTTGAATTTTTTAAAAGCTTCATCTTTTGTTTTTATTAGATACACATAACAGTATTTTGACATATCATCGATAAAGGTAATAAAATACCTCTTACCTCAATACCTCTTACCTCCTCTAGTCAAGATACCGCTCATCTCACATATGTCACTATGTATCAATTCAAGTAAGTCAGAACTCCTACTGACTATCTTAAAAGGTTTCCTAGGTTGCTTGGACTGAACACATATCTCACATTTGTTATTCATATTTATGTTATACTTGGGAATTAAGTCCAAGTTCATCATTCTTTTAAGTGTGTTCGAGTTCACATGTCCTAGTCTTCCATGCCATATTTCATGGGAATTCGTGCACAAAAACATAGATGAACTAGCAGCTTTATTATCAGAGTGAACAGAAATTACATTGAGTTTAAATAAACCATCTATTACATAACTTTTGCCTACAAAGGAACCTCCTTTGGTTATTACAACCTTATTTGATTCAAACACCAATTTACAAACACCAATTTTTCTTCTTGTTGAAGTTAGGCCGTTTAGACTCTACTAAGTTGGCATTTTCACTAACTTCTGCAGTAACGTCTGAATCCTTTTGATCTGTACTTTTTTGGTCTGAAGCCTTTCTATTCTTTTCTTCAATCTGAAAGGCAACTAACACTTCTTCCACTGAAGGGATTATTGACTTGTGCCTCATACGATTTTTGAATTCTGACCACAATGGGGGAAGTTTATCTATCAGTGCTGAAGCTTGGACCTTTTCAATAAAGGTGATCCCTTTTGAGAGGAGCTTGGCTACTATGTTTTGAATTTCATGAGCCTGATCGACAACTGATTTTTCATCGACCATTTTATAGGAAAAGTAATTTCCTATGTTAAAACTTTGCTCTGACTGCGATTCTGTTCCATACTTAGTCTCTAGTTCTTTCCAAAGGATTTTGGCTGATTCAGCTTCTTGATAGAGATCTAATAGATTATCACTTAGAGCACTAAGTATTGCTCCACGACATATATGATCATCATTCAGGAATTTAGCCTGTGTTTCAGATCTACCAGGTTCATGATCTTCAGGATCGGCTATAGGTGGGTCTTCTAGGACAAGGTAGTATAACCCAATGGAAGTTAACCAATATTCCATTTTTTTCTGCCATCTCCTAAAGTTGCTTCCATCAAAAGTTTCCGGTTTCAAGGTTTTGTTCAACTTATCTCTTGAGTGCATCATTCTAGGACAATATTTCTTTCGAAATTGTTGGAAAATAATGTGCACAAGTCACTCAAGATACAATAATTGCAATTTAACAATTTACACAATCAGAAACCACATATATGTGCGTACCTTATAGCCGAACCGCTTCCAAATAATTGACAGTAATGTAATCAACTGTAACTGGAAAGGTAATACCTGGTCTGAGGCATGTAGTCACTGACTTCGAAAGAAATATGCCGATTACTAGCAACTTCTCCCCAAGATACAACGGACCTAGTTGACTCACTCGTAAGATCAGAGCTGGGTTCCCTGGGCACTTGTGTGAAGAGACACTTTTGCCCTCCAATCCGATCAGACCGTTCATCAGTAACCGACTCCGATCCGACCATCGATCTATAACCAACTTGATCTGATGGATCATATCAATAACCGTCGGTCTGGATCTAGATCTATCTCAACGGTCATATCGAACTTATCTCTGATAAAATAAATGAATCTCAAATGGAGGTGCCGAGTTTCAAACCCATGACCTCTCATATGCAAATCAAGCATTTTCCCATTTGAGATACATCTCAATTGTAGAAATAAAATAAAACTTATAGAAAATAAATTAAAATGAATTACATCATTTTAAAACTACACAACAGGTATTTCCCGTCTCTTCAGTTATTATTAGTCGTAAATAATTAATATTTTTTTAATTTGTTTTTATTAAATTAGTATTAATCGATATTGTTGCATGTGTTTAATTAGCTGCACAGAAAGACTGAGAATCATGGAGAAAGCAAATGACCATATAGGTGTTGAGGATCATATCGACGAAGACATAGAACAAGGCGTGGAGACGACAAAAGTAGAGAGAAGGTTGAGTTTTGTTGATCTATATAAAATCAGACCGCCAAAACATACCAAGGTATGTTATTTATCAAAACCTTTTTTTAAAATATTAAGATTTTGACCCCTTATTTTACCCAAAACGATTGATAATATTAATAGTATTTCTCTTTATAGGACTATCCACTAAAGGAGACAATATTATTGGCATATCAGTCCCTAGGAGTAGTCTACGGAGATCTTGGAACTTCTCCCCTTTATACTTTTCCATCTGTGAGGCTCTCAAACCCTGCTGAGGAAGATATACTTGGGATACTCAGCATCATATTATGGTCGTTGACACTTGTTTGTGTTGTGAAATATGTTTGTATTGTGTTACGTGCAGATGACCATGGTGAAGGTAATTTATCTTTTCCTCCATTTTGATATTTTTATCCTAATTAATATTATTAAAAGTTTTTTATCATCTTTTTATTTGTTTAGGTGGTACGTTTGCAATTTACTCGTTGCTGTCTAGGCACTTAAATTTTCACAATAATAAGATATCACGAGTAAGCAGGCTTGATTCAGATGCAAACTTGAGATATTATAGCAATAGTGTCAAACAAACCAAGGCAAAAAGATTTTTTGAAGAAAGCAAAAAAGCCCAATCTGTGCTTACTTTTATAGTTATGCTTGGTATTTGCATGGTCATTGGAGATGGTGCTTTAACTCCAGCAATTTCAGGTACTTGAATTTTGTGGACCTGCCCATTATTTTTTCTCCCCTTTAAAATTGTTTGTTTCGCTTAGCTTCATTTTATAACTTGGAACTTGCACGCAGTTCTTTCAGCAGTTCAAGGAATACAATCAAGAGCTCCTAAGATTCATCAAGGTAAAAAAATTTCTAATTACCGGTTTACCTTTCAATTTAAGGTTATTTAAGCTAATTAAATATATGATTCTGGCATGTAGGACATGTTGTGATGATATCAATTGTAGTTCTTTTATTCGTCTTTCTCTTCCAAAGACTGGGGACAAGGAAAGTTGGATTTACATTTTCACCTATCATGTTCACTTGGCTTTTATCTACCTCGGCTATCGGTGTATTTAACATTATTGAGCACTACCCAACTGTTTTGAAAGCCGCATCACCACATTATATAGTCAAGCTATTTCTTAAAGATCCCAAGACCGCGTGGAAACTTCTTGGCACTACTGCACTATGCTTAACAGGTAATATTCAATGTTTTACTAACAATCCATCATTTATTTGAAATCAATCCTTCATTAATAGTTTTCACCTCATTATTTTTATTTTAGTATTGCTATTAATGTGTCATTAATAGCTAGCTTTTTGTATAAACTTGAAATAGGAGCCGAAGCAATGTTTGCTGATTTGGGTCACTTCAACAAACGATCAATTCAGGTTATTAAAAAAACGTACCTTTGTTTGTTTGATTGATAAATTTATAAAGCTACCTAAAATGAAAAATATTTTATATTTAATTTTTGCCATTAATTTTTGGGTGCAGATTGCTTTCATTGGATATGTTTACCCAGCCCTAGTGCTCACATATTCAGGGGAAGCAGCTTACCTAATAAAGTACCCAGAACATAGTGTTTTGGCCGATATTTATTTTAGCTACTCTTGCTGCTGTCGTTGGAAGTCAGTGTTTAATATCAGCAAGTTTCTCCATCATAAAGCAAGCAATGGCACTTGGTTGCTTCCCTCGAGTAACTATGGTACATACTTCCGATAAATACGAGGGACAAATATACTCACCAGAAATCAACTACTTCGTCATGGTTATATGTATTCTGATAGTTGTTTTCTTTAAAGGAGGCCAGGAGATTGGAAATGCCTATGGAGCTGCAGTGATTTTAGTGATGATGATTACCACATGTTTGATGGTTGTGGTGATGCTTGTTGTTTGGGATACACATTTTCTCCTCATCTTACTCTTTTTAGGGGTTTTTTTCTTGGTGGAAGGGGCATACATGACATCCCTTTTGAGCAAGATTCCTCAAGGGGCTTGGGTTCCATTTGTTATTTCTTTCTTCGTTTTGTCAATTGTCTACTCTTGGATCTATGGAAGGCAAAAGAAAGGTGAATATGAAGAAGAAAGGAAGATGGGTCTAGATGAGCTCACAAAATTAGTCTCACAGGAAAACAATCAAGTAACTAGAGTTCCTGGTATTTGCTTTTTTTGCACGGATCTAGTGAATGGTGTCCCACCAATTATTAGACACTATGTACAACTCTTGGGCTCCCTTCGTCAAGTCATGGTCATTGTTACAGTGAGAACTCTTCCTGTCAAGTCTGTTCTCCCTTCAGAGCGGTTTGTAGTAGCAAGGTTAGGTCCAATGGGTGTTTACAGGTGTTTGGTCCAATATGGATATAAAGATGAACCCAATATGGAAGGGGAGGAGTTTGTGCAAGCAGTGGTGGAGTTACTCAAAGAAGTGGAGATAGAGAGACCTGCAGAAACAACAGTGATAGAGTCGGCGATGGACAATGGTGGGCTGATATTTGTTATCGGTAGAACCATTCTTAAGAGCAAGGAGAGTAATGGTTGGTTGCGTCATTTTTCTATTGATTGTCTTTACAGGTTCCTCCATAAGAACTGCAGGCCAACCATTGCTTCTTTGAGGTTACCTCCTACAAAAATGTTGCAAGTTGGCATGGTTTATGAGATTTAAACTATTGAATGCCTTTTTAGCCTATCAAAATTCTACAAGGTGCATCCAGGTGATCTTTGGAATTATCTTGTAATTGTTTGTCCAGGCCCACATTTTGAGTACTAGATCTTAGGTATGATAGAAAATACTTGTGAACTTTGTTGTTTGCTTTCCGAAAGCCCTTTCTTGTTGTAATTTTTCTTTTCGAGTCATTAGCATTATGCAAAGAACAAGGATTTGATCTATTTGTGAGCATGCAATTGAGACTTTCCTTAAAAAGTTCTAGACACTTTACCTAAGCAGGAGATTAAGTTTGAAACGGAGAAATGGAAACATCTATGGATTGATTTATTTAATTAAGGAATTTGATAGATTAATAGGTGTAAGATGATTTTTCCAACACAGTCACCATTTTAATTTATACAACTTTCATGATATATATATATATATATATATATATAGGGACTTGATCAGGTGCGCTCAAGCCATTTATGCGCTTGCGCTCAAGGGCGTTGAGCCGTCCGATCAAGTCCCATTCTGATCTGATGGTTATAATAAAATTTAACAAAATTTCATTAAATTTACAAAACATGCCCCCATCCTATCTCTTCCATCGCGCGGGGAAACTCTGCGCCCGGCAACGAAGGGAGAGGAAAGAGGAGAAGAAAAAAGAAGAAGCCAGCTTAAACACTGCGTACAATTACTTTGATTTGTTAAGTGTTTTTAAGAGGGCTGTATTGAATTTTCTATTCTGTGATAGGATCTCATGCTAAATGGTTAGGGCATTGGTTTCCTCATTACTTATCATGCCTGCAAGACAATGTTAGGCACCTCAAATTAAGACAAAAACATGCACAGCTTTTTGTTGGAATTTTGCTAGCTTGCTCTCTAAATTCTTTTACTTAATGCTTCAGGTGATGCCTACTGCCAACGAATCTTCTAATGCCTATGTAATGATATCCTTGAAGCCAATTGAAATGCAACTAAATTTTCTTTTTTTTTTTTTTAATGAATATGACAATAAGTTTTATAGTGTTGCTGCATTTGAAGTGGCTCTGTGGCCTAATGGATAAGGCACCGATTTAATCGGAGATTCTGGGTTCGAGTCAAATTTACTTCTTCCTTTTTTTTCTATGTTTGTGGCTAGAAGATTTGATTGTCCTGCCACAGAATTAACACCATACAATTCAATGAGAAGAAGCATTCAAATGAAAGCTCAATACCTGGATAACTCTATCTCAAGCAAAATCACGGTATAACCATCCTCTCAAAAGTACCTTTTGAGAGCTCTTACCATTTTGAGCTTAAAGATCCATTATAAAAAAATTAAGCTTCTGAAATCAAAACTAAAAGGAAGTGTATTCAATTTTACTTAAGTCAACTCATACATAGAGAATGAGATTACTTAAGCTGCCCAAGTCAAATCATACATAGAAAATGAGATTACATAAGCTGCCAAAGATGCTCATGTTGATAATTCATTCTCAGTTGGAATTCCAATCTTTTCAACAACTACACACTGGTAGACTATGCAGAGGGAGCTTGTCTTGCCACCTTGTCTTGCTACCTTGTTTGATTGCGCTAGTATACCTTGAAATCTCTTCCATAATAGTGAGGTATCTCAAACAAAACAAAACATTTGAAGTAGTGTCATGCTCAGAAGGCTTGAGGTACACAACCGGTCCAGTCCAGAGACCAACAAAGAGCAGAAAAGACCATCACACTTTCAGGTTTTGCTTGTTTTTGTAAGGTGTTTTTTGCTTTTGGTTATTGCACATGATGAGCTTTCATTCTTAGAATAAAAGCTCTCAACAACAATTATTTGTCATTGACAAACAGAAACATTTCACACATTTTCAAGAAATGAAAATAAACTGTCAAGAGTTCAGGATGGTTATATATGTCACATTTGAAACAAACAGGCCAGCTAACGGCAAATGCTCAACTATTGGGAATAGTGGATTTAATCCTACTCATTACAAGAAAGGCAACATACTAATATTCTACTGATTAGCCTTGTGATGCACCGGAGCCCGGAGGGATTCAAAATTAAGGTTTGAGTCACACAAGAAGAACCGATTCAGCAACTGAGATGAGTGTCCGTGGCTAAATCAGATAAGACAAAGAATCGATGAAGGGAAGAAACAGAATAGGCATCCAAACAGAAACTGAACAAAAAAACAAAAAAACAAAAAAAAAAAATCAAAGTCGAAATCTAAAGAGAATAGGTAAAAGAGAAAGAGTAGGAATTCTGGAATAATAATCCGAGGATAGTCTGAGCTCTCGTCTAAACTTCAGGCAGGGCTGTCGGTTGACAAACTTACAATCAATTCTGAAACTACAAGACAAACTGTGTCCACAAAGCAGTCATTTTCCATCAGATTTTTGAAGTTGAAGGATTTAACTTCAGAATAAAATAGGACCACGCGTTTGCTTCTCAAGTAAAGAAACTTACGACCACCCTGAAAAATGAAAAATAGAGAAACGATAAGAGAAAAATAATGAAACTAAATCAAATGCGAAATTGTGAAAAGAAATAGAATAGAAAGAAATCAACCACAAAATCATAAGGTAAAGATAAAAGAGAAAGACCAGAATTTCAGGTATTTAAATTTTTAAACCTGCCCATGATTTTTTCACACCTTTAAAATTATTTGTTTCCCTTAGCTTCATTTTATGACATGAAACTTATATTAACATTGGCATTCAGTTGTTTCAGCTGTTCAAGGAATACAATCACGAACTCCTAAGATTCATCAAGGTAAAATTTCTAATTACCTATTTACATTTCTCTTTAATTAAGGTTATTTACGCTAACGACGTATATGATTTTGCACATATGTAGGTCATGTTGTGATCATATCAATCCTAATTCTTTTACTAGTCTTTCTTTTCCAAAGAGTGGGGACGAGAAAAGTTGGATTGATATTTTCACCCATCATGTTCAGTTGGTTTTTATCTACCTCGGGTATTGGTGTGTTTAACATTGTGAAGCACTACCCAGCTGTTTTCAAAGCCACCTCACCACATTATATAGTGAAGTTATTTCTTAAAGATCCCAAGACCGCATGGAAACTCCTCGCCACTAGTGCACTGTGCGTAACAGGTAATCAATGTTTTACTACAATCCATCATTTATTTGACATCAATCCTTCATTGATCGTTTATCACCTCATCATTTTTATCTTATATACTGCTATTAATATGACATTGATAGCTACCCTTTTGTATAATCTTGAAATAGGAGCCGAAGCAATGTTTGCTGATTTGGGTCACTTCAACAAACGATCAATTCAGGTTATTAAAAAAAAGTACCTTTGTTTGTTTGATTGATAAATTTATAAAGCTACCTAAAATGAAAAATATTTAATGATTAATTTTTTGGTGCAGATTGCGTTTATTGGATATGTTTACCCAGCTCTTGTGCTCACATATTCAGGGGAAGCAGCTTACCTTATAAAGTACCCAGAAAATATGAGCACAGCTTTTTACAGTGCTGTGCCAAATCCAGTGTTTTGGCCAATATTTGTTCTAGCTACTCTTGCTGCTGTGGTAGGAAGTCAATGTCTAATATCTGCAAGTTTCTCCATAATAAAGCAAGCAATGACACTTGGTTGCTTCCCTCGAGTAACCATGATCCAGACTTCCGATAAATACGAGGGACAAGTATACTCACCTGAAATCAACTACTTCGTCATGGTTATATGTATTCTGATAGTTGTTTTCTTTAAAGGAGGTGAGGAGATCGGAAATGCCTATGGAGCTGCAGTGATTTTAGTCATGATGATAACCACATGTTTGATGGTCGTGGTGATGCTTGTTGTTTGGGATACACATTTTCTCCTCATCTTACTCTTCTTGGGGGTGTTTTTTATAATGGAAGGAGCATACATGACAGCGTTATTGACCAAGATACCACAAGGAGCATGGGTTCCATTTGTTATTTCTTTTTCCATCCTGTTAATCATCTACTCATGGATGTATGGTCAGCGAAGGAAGAGAGAGTATGAAGCTGTTAGTATGATGAGTTTAGATGAGCTCACAGATTTAGTAAGGAACAATGATGAAGTAACCCGAGTTCCAGGGATTTGTTTTTTCTGCACTGACCTTGAGACCGGCATCCCACCTATCGTTAGGCACTATGTCCAACTCTCGGGATCACTCCATCATGTCATGGTCATCATCACTGTAAGAACTCTTCCTATTGAATCTGTTCACCCTTCAGAGCGATTTCTAGTAGCAAGGCTGGGTACAGAGGGCATTTATAGGTGTTTGGTTCAGTATGGAAGGGTAGGATTTTGTACAAGCAGTAGTGGAGTTGCTCGAGATAGAGAAGGCAGAAGAAACAACAATAATCAAGTCCGGCATGAACACAGGCAGGGTAATGTTCGTGATTGGAAGAACTATATTCTGAAGAATAAGTGCACCAGTGGTTGGCTGCATCGACTTGTTATTGATCATTTTTACAAGTTCCTCAAAAATAATTCTAGGACAACAATTTCTTCCTTGAAGATACGTCCTAACAAGATGCTAGAAGTAGGAATGATTTATGAGGTTTAGACAGAGTTGGAATTAATGCTACAAGTCTTATGTATTGTAATGCTTTAATATGTTAATCAATCCTGTTGTTAATTTTTATGGATTCTAGTGTAGTTGGTCTTTTTAATTCATGAGTGGATTACCTTAAAAAAAAAAAAAAAAAAAAAAACCTTTCACTTCTCAAACAGAGGAAGTAGTTTTCTTAAAAGGTGATTCTTCCCAGATAGCACAGAGAAACGTCTGCACGAGAACCGAATCGTACGTCTCAATTAGAGCTCAGTGGCAATGCTTCTGGGAGTAACTCCTCCCCAGGTTGGAAGCTCACCTACATAGACATCTATAACAAGGCGAGAAAGAAAAATTAGATTCCAACTTTTGTTCTAAGGATGGGACTGAAGAAAAAACCAGTATTAAAAAAGAAGAGAAGTTTTTTTTTAAGTTTACCAAGTCTTTTTAGGGAACCCAGCCAAGATCCAAAACAAAATTTGCACATATACAACACTAAGTAATCTGGGAATGTGGTCAAACCAGTGGTTCTGCAATGCAAGAACCAATATTCAAACTTCCAGTCATTGTAGAGTCAAAGATTTCCTCAGTCCAAAATTTCCAAAAAGATTGACACAAACTCTTTTTAAATTAGATCAACAAGTCCTGTAAATTATCCTGTGTTTGGTTCAACTTCCTGTCCACTCTCTTTAGTATATTCTGATCCAGCTCCCTTAATTTTCAGCAGTAGTCAACTTAGAATATAGGTATATATATCTTGTTAAGCAGAGGAGAAATCAGAATATAGGGGGTGGGCACTGGGCGCTGGGCGCTGGGCGCTGGGCGCTGGGCGCTGGGCGCTGGGCGCTGGGCGCTGGGCGCTGGGCGCTGGGCGCTGGGCGCTGGGCGCTGGGCGCTGGGCGCTGGGCGCTGGGCGCTGGGCGCTGGGCGCTGGGCGCTGGGCGCTGGGCGCTGGGCGCTGGGCGCTGGGCGCTGGGCGCTGGGCGCTGGGCGCTGGGCGCTGGGCGCTGGGCGCTGGGCGCTGGGCGCTGGGCGCTGGGCGCTGGGCGCTGGGCGCTGGGCGCTGGGCGCTGGGCGCTGGGCGCTGGGCGCTGGGCGCTGGGCGCTGGGCGCTGGGCGCTGGGCGCTGGGCGCTGGGCGCTGGGCGCTGGGCGCTGGGCGCTGGGCGCTGGGCGCTGGGCGCTGGCGCTGGGCGCTGGGCGCTGGGCGCTGGGCGCTGGGCGCTGGGCGCTGGGCGCTGGGCGCTGGGCGCTGGGCGCTGGGCGCTGGGCGCTGGGCGCTGGGCGCTGGGCGCTGGGCGCTGGGCGCTGGGCGCTGGGCGCTGGGCGCTGGGCGCTGGGCGCTGGGCGCTGGGCGCTGGGCGCTGGGCGCTGGGCGCTGGGCGCTGGGCGCTGGGCGCTGGGCGCTGGGCGCTGGGCGCTGGGCGCTGGGCGCTGGGCGCTGGGCGCTGGGCGCTGGGCGCTGGGCGCTGGCTCAGGTTAATTTTCCTAGTGACCCGATCTCTTTGTCGGTAATATAGGTCAGCGATGGAGTCTTGTTCTCTTAATTTCAAGGTGGATTAATCCAATAGGGTTACCTTTCTTGTTATCTCTTTGCCGTTAATTTCAGTATAGAGTAGTCGTTTTATATTTCAAAGTTATAATTCAGATTTTGTATGATTAATGGTTGCTTAATGTACGTTGTAATTTTTATTTTCTTTTTGTTGTTCTAGTGGCGGACTTTATTGTGAGAGCTTAGAATAATCATGAATTGAGAACAGAATTACGAGATTTTTTGCAAGTTCATACACTCTATTAATTAATCCCCATCTTAGAAATATTTCTGGGTAATAATTTTCCAAGTATCGATGATAAAAAGAGGATAAGATAATCAAAACAAACATAAAATTTTTAAATACAAACACGTGTACTAAATGTGTATAATTAAAAATTTGTGTTTTCTAAATATAGAGCATTAATTAGAGAGAACAGATTATTAGGATGAAATATGAACAGCAAAAAAATTAATTACCTTGGAGTTTAAAATATGATCTTCATTTTTGCTCTCTCCTCTGGAGCTGGGACTGGACATCTGACCTTGGCAATCAAGAAGGTAAAAGACAAGCTAGCTTTGGAGGCTAGCTTATCTCTCCATGCATGTTTGAACCCCTTTTTCAAGCTCCATGCTGCCACTTTTCCTGATGTAAAAGTAGACAAAAGCAAATTGTTTACTGAGCATCAAAAAAATCAATAAAACAACAGTGTTTCAATGCATTAAAAAAATCAAAACCATGCAAAAACGAAGAAGCAAAGGGAAGAAATATTGAACTTACAGTCTTCTTTTGACAGAAAACATACTCTCTCTTGACCATGTTTTCTATATCATCTTTTCACCCCTTTTTATAGTCTACCAAGGGGCACTAAACTTGATTAATTTGGAACGACAGCCTCTTATTTATAATATCCATATATGTTTTTATTAAATAGTTACCGTAGATTTAATTATTGATTAAGGCCAAATACTTGAGAAACGTTGGAAATCGATTTCAAACTTATTTAATGAGCTAGGGTACCACTTTCCAACAATTTAATTTCAAGGCATATATATTTCAAGGCAATATGGGAGGAGAAAAGGGGGGTAGGGGTGGGCACCAGGTAGGTTTTTTGGGGTAATTAACCCAATCTGACCCGACAAAAAAAAAAAAAAAAATCAGGTTTAGAGTACTAAATCTAACCCCGGCCCGGGTTAGAATGGGTTTGGGTATTATGCCTATTTTACCCTTTTAAATATTTCTTAAAGATAAGAATCTTCAGTGTTATAAAGTTATTTTAGTTTTTTCTTTTGTAAATAAATCTGGATTTTGGAGGAGTAATTTGGGTCCGGTCGAATTGTTGTAAAACCCATCGGATTTTGATCGGATCGGTTTGGTTTTTTTTTAAACTTCGTGTTTTAGGTTTTACATATCGGGTTGGTTCGGGTTTTTATAAGTCTAACCCGTGCTCACCCCTAGGGGTGGCATTGAGCCGAGCCCAGCCCGGATACACCCATGCTCAAATTCGGCTCGGCTACATAATTGAGGGCTTGAGTTCGGGCTCGAGCTCAAACTCGAGCCAAAATATGCGACTCGAGCTTGATCACTTTAGAAAATATGAGCTCAAGCTCGAACTCGAGCTAAAATATGCAATTCTAGCTTGATCACTTTCAAAAAAATACGAGCTCAAGCTCGAACTCGAGCCCGCTCGAGAGTGTTGGAGCTTATTCTCAAATCTCTTCGTTTATTCTTGAACCGAGTCGAGTTTGAACCGAGCTGAGCTTGAACCGAGCCGAAGTCGAGTTATTAGCGAGCTTCCACGCCAACCTACCCTTAGAGGGGGATAGTGAAATCTTACTGTGGACGTAGATACATCCACAAATTTCTAGTTTCTATTTCTTTCATCTGCACCATCAGTACTCTGCTCCACGTGTACTGCTCGGCTAAATTAAGTCTGCCATGTAAGATATACATTCCATAAACATGAATTGGAACAACTAAGTTCAGGCTTACCTCCTGCCATCGAATTTCCGGTTGAACATGTCTCTGAAGACTCTGAAATCGTACGCCAAATAATCTGAAATGCAGAGCAGCGGAAGAACGGAAGTCTTACAGGAAATCACTATGTGTGTGTTACCTGGGGACTATCGTTCTCAGTTTTAATAAACCGGGAGGGAGAAGCCTTGTGGTTTGATCCTGATTTTCAGGATCTAACTGCTTAATAATTGCTTAATAACTGCTTAATAACTGCTTAATAACTGGTCATACGGATCACCGTATGACCAGTCTCACAATCTCCCACTTGATCCGCATTACCAGGTAATGTGATTTAAAACAAGAAACATGAATCATGGCAATATGTCCCTTATGTACAATAGTAATATCTTTCATGTATTACATGTTTAAGAGTTAAATCAATTCCTGATAACTATATGAATAAATCCTACATTTATTCTTTGTCCCATCTTTAATGATTTTTTCAATTGAAACTGTTGTGCACACATAATAGAAAAAATCAAGCAAAACAGAGTTTTTAAATAACAGTCATACCTTTAAATGACTATATGGGATGCAATTCCATAGTGACAACATGATCCTTGAATTTGTGAGGTGGCATGCCCTTTGTCAGAGGATCAACTAACATCAGCTCTGTGTTAATATGCTCGATGATCACTTTCTCATCTTTAACACGTTCTTTGGTGGTCAAGTACTTTATGTCAATGTGTTTGCTTCGACTTTCACTTTTGTTATTTTGAGCCATGAACACAGCTACTAAGTTGTCACAATATACCTACAATGGCCTAGAAATAGAATCCACCAGTCTAAGCCCAACAATGAAACTCTTTAACCACACTGCATGTGAAGTAGCCTCAAAACACGAGACGAACTCAGCCTTCATAGTAGAAGTGACTATTATGGTCTGTTTGGCACTCCTCTATGAGATAGCTCCACCAGCAAACATAAAAATGTACCCTGATGTTGATTTGCGAGAATCAACACAACCAGCAAAGTCTAAATCGGAGTAGCCAACCACCTCTAAACTATTTGATAGTCTGTAAGTAAGCATGTAATTTTTCGTTCCTTGAAGGTATCTCAATACTTTCTTTGCAGCTCTCCAGTTATCAAGTCCTGGATTACTCTGGTATCTCCCTAACATTCCAACTACAAATGCGATGTCTGGTCTGGTACATACCTGAGCGTACATCAAGCTTCCAACAATAAAAACATATGGAATGTTTTTCATTTGCCCCTTCTCTAAATTGTTCTTTGGGCACTGATTCATACTGAACGTGTCACCCTTCACAATAGGAGCTACAGTAGGTGTACAATCTTGCATCCGAAATCTTTTTAATATTTTGTTGATATAGGTTTCTTGAGATAGACCTAAAACACCTTGATGTCTATCTCGATGGATCTTTATACCAATAACATAAGATGCATCACCCATATCTTTTATATCAAAATGTGTAGAAAGAAATTGTTTCACCTTATGTAAAATCCCCTTATCATTGGTTGCAAGTAAAATGTCATCCACATATAAAACAAGAAAACAAATTTTACTCCCACTGACCTTCTGGTATATACATTGATCCATAACGCTTTCAACAAATCCGAAGGAAGAAATAACGTCATGAAATTTAAGATACCATTGGTGGGATGCTTGTTTTAAACCATATATGGACTTTTGTAATTTGCATACCAATTGCCCACCGAGACTAGAGGGGAATCCTTCAGGTTATTTCATATAAACCTCCTCCTCTAGTTCACCATTTAGAAATGTTGTCTTCACATCCATCTGATGCAATTCTAAGTCTAAATGAGCTACTAATGCCAAAATAATACGCAAGGAATCTTTCTTTGATACAGGACTGTAAGTGTCTGTGTAATCGATTCTTTCTCGTTGAGTGAATCCTTTCGTAACAAGGCGGGCTTTATATCTTTCGATATTACCCGATGAATCTCTTTTGGTTTTGAAGACCCATTTGTAACCTATGGGTTTAAAACCTGTGGGTAATTGAACAAGATCTCACACTTTGTTGCTACTCATGGAATTCATTTCTTCCTTCATGGCATTATACTATAACTCAAACTCTTTGCTATTGATGGCTTGTGAAAATGAAATAGGGTCATTGTTGGCTCCTTGGTCATAGTAAGAGTCTTGTAGATACACTTGATAGTCACTAGGGATTGCTGGTCTTTTCGTTCTTGTAGATCGCCGTAATGTTGGAACAACTTCTTCCTGAGGAATTTGTTGTTCAACTGGCTGTTCAGAAGTTACCTGATCTTCTTGAACAGTTTGATCTAGTGGAACGGGTTCAGCCTCAATTTGTGGAATTTCATTAATCGGTTGTTCAGTACTCGATTCTTATAGAAGAAGTCGATGAATGACAACCATTCTCTCACTTGATGTGGAAGGTTGATCTATTTCAAAAAATGTGTCCTGAAATTGAATACTCCCACTGATAGAGTCTAATTCAAGATATTTTGCATTCCGCGATTCCACAATTCTAGTGTTGTGAGTTGGACAATAAATCTGTATCCTTTGGACCTTTCTGAATATCCAATGAAATAATCACTAATGGTCCTGGGATCCAACTTATTTTCTTGTGGGTTGTAAACTCTTACCTCAGACGGGCATCCCCATATGCGTATATGTTGCAAACTCAGTTTTCAACCCTTGAATAGTTCAAATGGCGTCTTGGGAATAGCCTTGGTTGGAACTCTGTTTAATATATACACAGCCGTCTTAAGAGCATCTACCCATAAGTCTTTAGGTAGCTTAGAGGTACTAAGCATACTTCGCACCATGTCCAATAATGTTCGGTTTCTTCTTTCCACAACACCATTTTGGTCTGGAGAACCTGGCATGGTGTATTGGGGAACTATACCGTTGTCTTGCAAAAACCTCGCGAATGGACCTTGTGCTTGTCCAGACTCAATGTATCTACCATAGTATTCCCCACCTCTATCTGTTCTGACTATCTTGATTTGCTTCCTACATTGTTTCTCTACTTCATCCTTGAAGACCTTAAAGGCGTCTAGTGCCTCATTTTTTGTATGAAGCATGTAGAGATACATGTATCTTGAGTAGTAATCAATAAAGGTGATAAAATATTTCTGACCTTGAGCATCCATATCTGGGCAACAAATATCCGAATGGATGATCTCTAATATGGTTGAACTCCGAGTGGCACCTTTCTTGAACTTGTTAATCTACTTGCCTTTAATGCAGTCAATACAAGTGTCGAAATCAGTGAAGTCTAAGGTGTGGAGAATTTGTACCTTTACTAATCTCTTGATTCTATCAATGGAGATGTGTCCTAATCTCCTATGCCACAAGGTGGATGAAGCATCATTTATAACACATCGTTTGAGACCAGAATGAACAATCATAACTTCATGAGCGGTATCGTGTTTTAGATTTAGAGAGTAAAGGTCATCACATAAAACACCGCTACCTACATGCTCAGCTTTATATAATAAACTGAAATCACTGTTTTGAAATGTGAAACTAAATCCCAGAGGTACAAGTTTAGATACAAAAATTAAATTTCTTGTAAAACTGGGAATGTAGAAAATCTTCTCTAAAGTTAAAACAAAACCGCTATCCAGCTTCAAGTCGCAGGTCCCAATTGCCTTTACATGCGACTTTATTTGGCTGCCCGAATAAATGAATTGTTCATTGCCCACTGGTTTTCTCAGGTTTCTTAAACGCTGCATGAAATTACAGACATGGACTGTAGAGCCGGAATCAATCCACCATGTGTTATAATTTGTTTTAACCATATTAGTTTTATAACAAACAAGGGAATAGAATGTACCTTTCTTCTCAAGCCATAACTTATGCTCAGTACAGTCCTTCTTCATATGCCCTTTCTTTTTACAGAAAAAAATATTTGGACTATTTCTTGAGAGTAGCACGGGGATTAAGCTTATTTTTCCCTTTTTGATTGGCTTGAGGCGAATTCTTTTCTTGAGTGGCCATAAGTGTCGTCTCTCCCACCTCTAAAAGTAACCTTACTTCCTCTTGAGCACACAGGGTCAGAAGATCATCTATTGACCATTTATCTTTATGTGTGTTGTAGGAAATCTTAAATGGCGCATATTGGTGTGGGAGAGTCATTAAAATGTAATGTACTAGAAAAGATTCGGACATGTCACATTCTAATGCCTTTAAGCGAGCCACTAAGTCCCTTAATTTGTTTATGTGTTCCCTAACGCCTTGAACACCGATGAGCTTCATGGATGTGAACTTCATTATTAGGGTGCTGGACAAAGACTTCTTGGAAGGTTGAAATTGTTTTTCAATGGCTTGAAGGAGAGCTTGAACCTTGTCTTTTTTTTCAACAGAACTTTGTACATCCTCTGGAAGCTTTGTCTTAATGAACATGGTACTAAGTCGGTTGGACCATTCCCAAAGGTCGTAGAGCTTCTTCTCTTCAAGTGTACTAATGTTGATTATTCTAGGTTCATCCTTCCTAGTTGCATAGTCTATGTCCAAACACCCTAGGTGGAGTAGAATTCTCTCCTTCCATATTTTGAAGTTCTCATTGGATAAAGTGGGGATCTCAATACGAGAGTCGGAGATACTCATAGATAAAATAGCTGCAAATTCGAAAATAGAAAACATGCTTAACTTTATATTGAGGCTAATTTTTTTATTCATGATTAACCAATGAAAATCATGATATGAATCTACGACATAAAAATTGCCTGTGGGCGAAATTTTTAACTCTATTAGATTCATAAAAGAATTTGAGGAAACAAATTCCAACCTATTGTAAAATTATTAAACTCAATTTCATAATTCATGTGGGTAAGTTATGAAAAGGCATTCAATAATTGTACAATGTATGTTGAAATAGTCTTATGCTTCACATGTACATATGAGTGTACTTACATCCGAAGGCTGGTGTAATTACACTTGTCAGTAATTTACTTTTATCCTTATGAACACCAGAAAATGTTATCGCAGTTCGGAACCAATAGTTCCTACTCTACGGGGCACTCGGCCCAGGGTATCAAAATTCACTATAGAGAGTATTACAGAAGTGATTATTCAATAGCACTTACAGTAATGAGTTCTCCTCCCTCAGGATTTGAACACAGCCCTCTAAGCTTCATAGCTTCCCGTTCCACTAATCAACAGAAGCTCTCTCGATACCCCACACTAAGGCTCTCCCCCTTAGTGTGTTCCCTCAAGCTAGGGAAATTATGGACGCAGTCTTCTTTGGATGAGAACATTCTTGGATGGTCAACAGCTTCTTTGATGCTAAGCCAGTACGACCTCTTGATCAGCGCCAATGGAGATACTCTTCACTCTGTATATAACCCGATCATCATTATTGAAGAACTCCCCCTTAATTCATCCTTCCTTCTCTTTCTATGCTTTCTGCGTTAACCCTAATCCCACGACTTAACCTCCTTTTTATATTCCTAGGATCTTCACACCTTCTATCCCAGAGTCCTGTCTACGTTTGTCTATTCCCGTAATCAATGAATCTAGCTCACTCTAGTTTCCTTTTGTATTTCAACTTCCTTGTAGACATGTTCCATGTATAACTGTGCTTCTGTACTCATTAGTAAACTTCCTTTCTTTAACTTCAATCAGGACTCATCTTGTAAAGTGTGTTTTGTCATAATCAGTCAATCACACGTATGTGTTCTAACATATGTCTATAACTTTATGTGATCTAGACAAATAATATTTAATCATAGATGTTGTGGCTACTCTAGGATTAAAATTAATTAAATTAGATCACTAGACATGATACTAATGTTTTATGAATATTATTTTAATGTCCTATATGTGATTCTTAATAAAATAATATTATAAAATTAAGGTTGTTGTGGCTATACCTTAATAAAATAATATTATTTTATCAATTTAACATTAAATTAAAATTACTGCGAATTCATCATGCAATAAAATTATCATAAAACAATAAAGCATCATTTTCTGAAAATTTAGGCATAAATTTCATCCAAAACGGACAAAATTTGACCCCCGAATTGGTTGATCCAAGGGATTTCTTTTAAAAAACCGATCCGGTTCGGGACTAAAGGTTCGGGTCGCACCCTGGTTCGAGCCGCGCCCAGGACCGAGTCAGCGTGACCGAGTTGACTCGGACCGAGTCGACTCAGCTTGGTGACCCGTGGGTTGTACTTGCCCAGCCGAACCGAGCGATCCAGGTCTTTCGGTCCGGGTTTTAATACCCCGAACCGGACCGTCTGGAGGTCCTCCTGACCTCCAGACATCCCGTGGGACACAAAAAATAATGTCTTCGTCCGGCGACGTCCGGCCATGGCCGCGGCAAGAAGGGGAGGGTTGTTGGCCCTCCTATAGCAGCAATTGCGGTCCTACCAGTCACGTCGCTGTTCGGCGACGGTCGACGCCTTCGTTCGCTACAAAGGGATGCGGCGACTAACGCTGGAACAATTTTTTCCAGCATCGTCTAACGCCGTCGCAGGCTATAGCCACAACGTCTGACGTCGCCGGCCCCTGGCGACCCCTCGCCGGCCCCCAGTGGGACATCATACATGGCGGTTGTCGGAAGGACCATTTCCGACAACCTCCTGTAAATCAAATAAATTTTAAACCCAAACGCACAACAACAGTCGAGGCAGGAAGCTTTTCTGGCTCTAATACCAAATGTAAGATATACATTCCATTAACATGAATTGGAACAAATAAGTTCAGGCTTACCTCCTGCCATCGAATTTTCGATTGAAGATGTCTCAGAAGTCTCTGAAGTCGTACGCCAAATAATCTGAAATGCAGAGCAACGGAAGGGAAGAACGGAAGTCTTACAGGAAATCACTATGTGTGTTACCTGGGGACTGTCGTTCTCGATTTTAATAAACCGGGAGGGAAAAGCCTTGTGGTTAGATCCTGATTTTTAGGATCTAACTACTTAATAACTGCTTAATAACTGCTTAATAACTGGTCATACCCATCTTCTGCTAAAACTACCAAGAAGGAGAGGCTCAGAAATATATTCTAAAAGTTTTCAGCAACCCGCAATTAATTAGGAAGAACGAAAAACCTCACTTATAACTTTCTAAATGTTTTCAATATATAATCTTTGTAAACAGGTACAAGTAGGTGGACCGTAAAATATGCGTCTGATGTACAGTATACAAAATTTAAATAAGGGTAATTTGGTAATTTATTGTGAATGTGTGGGTGCGACTTCTAGAACTCCTTTGATTCGATCTCTGAATAGACACGAAACGGTGGACGTACGTCTTCTACACAAACGAATGAAATGAATTTGAATTTCGCCTAAGTTTTACGAAAAATTTGATATTCTGATCGGTTTTAGACAGTTGATTGCGAAATAGCGACAGAAGTGTTTGTTGCTATCTCAGTGATTTGGGATGGCGATTTGAAATTTTTGAAATTTTTGGCGTACTTTCTCCCGTATATTTGTGTCTGTGTGTATATGTTCCTCTGCTCTTCCAAGCCTATTGCTTTATAGGCTTGTTGATCTCTAACTATGTAGACCAGGTATTTCGGAGCAGTTGTAACCCACTTCAACCGCTTCTTTGTTGCGTTTTCCCTGAAATGTGGAACTGCCTTAGACCAAGGCAAGATATTTTTTTTAAAAAAATTAATCCACGTAAGATCCTTGTGGACTGATTGTGTGGCTTTAATCGTCTGACTTGTCACCTTGTTAGGCTGTTGACGGGGGCGATTTTGATCTCAGCCGTTGGTTCATTGTGGCTTGATTGATGGCTTGATTTTGTTGATTGTCGGGGGTCAATGTTTGACCTATTGACCTGAGCCCAGCGGGGCTGAGTTGGACCACAATTTTCGATCCTGGTAAAATTCATTTCTACAATCTTATTAACACATATACTATCATATAGGAATATATAATTTGTGTGAAAGATCCACAAAGGCGTGACTTTTTTTTTTTTTTTTTTTTTTTTTTTTTTTTGGATGATGACGAGTCGAGCATCTAACTATTGTTGGAAGGAGGTGGAAGAAGAAGAAATCTCTCTTTAAATGACTTCTCCTTGTGATTTTAAGATCTTAGCTGCCACACATGGATACCATTTTGGTTGGAATTAAACCTTCGAAACTGTCCCATTAATGGCGTCGGCCAACGTTAACGTTATGAAGTAGCCATCATGCATGTGCATGGACAGGAACGATCGATAATGAGGTCCCCTGCCCTATAATTTTCATCTCCACGACCATTTTTATCCCCTACATACACTCTCCAACCCGAGACAGTACTACTACTCTTAATTCTATCATTCTTAGAAAACTCTCCCTTGCCCACCCTCCTTCCCCTGATCTCTTCGAACGTCGATGGAGGCTGCGGATGCCGGTGCCGCCGCCGGACCCAGTTCCGGCAGTCATCAGTCGCCGGAACCGAAACATGGACTGGCTTTGTTTGCTATGGTTGATAAGGTAGATTACTTGTTGATGCTCGTCGGAAGCATTGGGGCGTGTGTTCATGGTGCAGTTTTTCCTTTATTCATGGTGGAGTTAGGACGAATAATCCATTCCCTGGGGACACTCATGGAGGATCCAGTGAAGATGAGTAGCCGGATTTCCCACGTACGTCAGTTTCTCAGGGTGTCTCAGGGTTTCTCTCTCAAAAACTGTTTCTTGGTTGATATTTTGTTACAGTATTTAAAGAACAAAGTTAAAAATTGATCTTTGTATGAAAGTATAATTAATTTGTAAATATGATAAGAAACCAGTCGATGTCGAGCTCGAACTCTAGCATGTTCAAGCTTGGTTCAATGGATTTCCTCCTAGCTCGAACTCGAGCTTATCCTCTAGAGCTCAAAAAAAAAATGGAGTATTTGAGCCGAGCTTGAGCTTAGTTCATGTCTACTTAGAATAAAACTCACCTTTTTTTTTTAGTGGAAGAAAATAAGAGAAATAATGTGTTATAACTTATAAATGAAAATGCTTGAAAATCAGTTTTTTCTTACTGTAATTTATTTTATAAATATTTTGAAACAAGATCTGTTTTATTAATAACGATGAATGAATTTTTAATATTTTTTAAAAATCATATAACTTTAAAATACAAACGGCTCATCGTGCTTCAAGTCGGACTACCTAAAACCTGAGTGTAGCTAGCTTGATTAATTAAGAGCTCAAATTTGATTCGAGCTTAAAATAATTAGACGCGAATCGAGCTTGAACTGTTTGCAGGATTTGTAAAGATTAAAATGGAATAGTACGTATGAGATGAACAGTCTCGGTTTGGTTCCCTGGAAGCTTTTTTTTTTTTTTTTCTTATATATATATATATATATATATATATATATATATATATCTGAAGGTTCAACGGCAGGCGTTGAGCAGCTTGAGTTTTCACTAACTTAGAATCTTTTCATGGATGCAGTTGGCTTTGGTGCTCGTGTACTTGGGCATTGCCAACTTCGTTTCGGCATGGATAGGCAAACCCAGAATCACTCTCTTTCGTTTACATGAAAGCCTCGATTTTCTGAATGGGTTAAGCAAAATTTGAAGTTTTCGAATCGACCCAGAATTTTTTCTTTGTTTTTCTAATTATTGTCTTTCGCTTATGATACAGAGGTGGCGTTTTGGATGCAAACTGGGGAGAGGCAGACGGGTCGTATGAGGTTGAGGTATCTTCGGACAATCTTGGGTAAAGATATAAGCTTCTTCGATACAGAGGCCAGAGATGAAAACGTAATTTTCCGCATGTCAAGTGACATGATACTTGTACAGGATGCAATAGGTGATAAGGTAAAGATTTGAAGATCGTTTCCCTCATTCATCCTTCCGTTCAGATAAACTTTCATTTAAAAAAAAAAAAAAAAAAAAAAAAAAATCATTTCCGGCTCAAAATGTTTTGTTCTTGTGTGATACAGACAGGTCGATGTTTGAGGTGCATAGCACAGTTCATTGTTGGATTTACCTTGGCCTTTGTGTCAGTGTGGCAGCTCACGCTGGTTACTCTTGCCGTGGTGCCTTTGATTGTTATGGCTGGGGGTGTGTATGCCATAACCGTTTCCAATTTGTCAAAGAAGAGCGAAGCTGCTTATGCTGAAGCTAGTCAAGTAGCTGAAGAGGTGGGTCATCTATTTTCTGTTGTACAACTGCAGCTGGTCTTGCCAGATAGTTGTTTCGATTTCTAGGGCATGGGAGAACACAATTTTCTTGGAAATTTCATTATGTCAAGCAAGTTAGACTAAAGAAACAAAAACTTGAATTGAGTATTGCATCATGGTGGAAGAAAAGGAGTTAGCTTTTTCTTTGATTGATCTGATCGCTAATGGGTTCAGAAGCATTTCTTTGAGAACTGGTGCAATTGAAATTTCAGCAATTTAATATGATGTTTCTCGATTTTGTTTTATCTATGGCCAGGTCATTTCACAGGTGCGTACAGTATATGCATTTGCAGGGGAGGAAAAAGCTGTGAAATTATACTTAGATTCACTTGAAAAAGCCTTGAAACTTGGGAAGAAGGGTGGAATAGTGAAAGGTCTGGGTATTGGCCTCACATTCGGACTGCTCTTCTGTGCTTGGGCTCTTCTCCTATGGTATGCTGGTGTGATAGTCCAACGTGAGGTTGCTAACGGAGGTGAAGCTTTTACAACCATCATCAATGTTGTCTTCAGCGGATTGTGAGCATCCCAAGTCATTTTCTTATGTTTCATCCATCATCATTTAATTACTTCTGCTTGATCATAGTCTTTCTGTTCTCAGCGGACTGGGGCAGGCAACTCCATGCATTTCTGCATTGTCTAAGGGTCAGGCTGCGGCAAGTAACATAGTGAGAACAATTAATTTGGATTTCAATTCTTCAAGAAAGTCAGATGGAGTAATGTTACAAAAAGTCAGTGGGCAAATTGAATTCTGCCAAGTTTCATTCTCATACCAGTCGCGATCAAATGTTGTTTTTGATAATCTAAGCTTTTCCATTAGCGCGGGGAAGAGTCATGCATTCGTTGGTCCAAGTGGATCTGGGAAGAGCACTGTTATTTCATTGGTCGAACGGTTTTATGATCCCACATCAGGTAACTGTTGTCTGAACCTCATTGATAATGAAAGGCCCACTGGATGTCTTTGAGAAAACAATTCAAGTATGAGAAATTGGCTGTGACTAGGTAAAATACTGTTGGATGGGCATGATTTAAGGAGTCTCCAAATAAAGTGGCTGAGGGACCAGATAGGTCTGGTAAGTCAGGAACCGGCTCTGTTTGCCACCACTATAATGGAGAACATTCTATATGGTGAAGAAGATGCCGATATGGACCGGATAGTCGAAGCTGCCAAAGCTGCAAATGCACATTCTTTCATTCAAGCTTTGCCAGAAGCTTACCACACGCCGGTAAATAGATAATTTTATTTAATGTTTTCATCTTTCTAAATCTCCTTTCTGAATCACCTTCTTGAATTGTTTCTGCTTTTAATTTATCTTTTCAAGGTGGGAGAAGTAGGGATCCAGCTTTCAGGAGGCCAAAAGCAACGAATAGCAATAGCTAGAGCTCTATTGAGAAACCCAAAAATTTTACTTCTGGATGAGGCTACAAGTGCCCTGGATGCAGAGTCTGAATCTGTTGTACAACAAGCTTTGGAGAAAATTATGTTGGGTCGCACCACTGTAGTTGTGGCACATAGGCTTTCAACAATTCGTGATGTTAACACAATTATGGTATTGAAGAATGGTAGAGTGGTAGAAAGCGGCAGCCATTTGGAACTGATGTCTTTGAGAGGAGAGTATTCTAGTCTTGTGAGCTTGCAAGTATCAGAGAGTGATCAATATCAGATTTTGGGGACATATGTGGAGCATTTGTAAGTGCTTTTAAGATTCTGTTGGCTAAAATTCTTATAATAAAGTAGGGCTGATATTGAATCTAAAAATTATTCAGGGAATCTTCAGAACGGATAATTACTCCAACAATTGCAGAAAAGATTGTTCCAGTTGAATGTCGGGATGAACATTTGGATCGATGTCAGCAGAGTAAACTGAAAAATATGCCTGAATCGTCTTTCAAAAGGTTGATAAATCTAAGTGCACCGGAATGGCCATTTGCAGTACTAGGAACAGTAGGGGCCATTCTATCAGGCACTCAACATCCACTTTTTGCTTTTGGAATGGCAGAAGTCCTCAATATATTTTACTCTCCTGACAAGTTATACCTCAAGCACCAATTGAACAAAGTTTCTCTCATATTTGTCGGAGTAGCTATTGCGATTGTCCCCATATATCTTATACATTAATGGGGGAGCGACTTGTCACACGTGTCCGCCTCTTAATGTTCTCAGGTTTTCTTCAGAACTGTTTCAACTACTACAAGTATATTTGACAATCTTGGAAAACAATGAATATGGCAGTGAAATTTAAGAAACTTCCGTTGCTCCACTCAATAACTTTATAAAAACTTGTCATGCTGGTCTACCTCTACATGTTCTGCTGTAGATTAACATTTATTTTCTTTTTTTGCCTTGAAGCTATACTTAGAAATGAGATTGGTTGGTTTGATATGGATGAACACAACAGTGGATCGTTGGCATCCATATTAGCTGCAGCAGCTACAGTTTTGAGAAGCTCTGTTGCTGATCGTATGTGTACTGTCACTCAAAATTTATCACTTATAGTGACGGCTTTCGTGTTTGCTCTTGTGTTCAATTGGCGAATGGCATCTGTTGTTATTGCAACTTTGCCACTGCTCATTTGCTCAACTATGGCCGAGGTATTTCCTATAATCTATTATTTTGAATAAAAGGTGTACTGTGTATTTTAAACTTGTTCTGTGACTGCTGATCCTTAAACCTGTCTTGAACAGTGGAAGAGCACTGAAACACATGTAAATTAAACTACTGGTTATATTTCCTCTGTTCTGACGTAGGCTCCAACTGTTGTCATTGTCTGCAGCAATTATCGTTGAAGGGGTTAGGAGGAAACTACACTCGAGCCTATGCCAGGGCAACTTCAATTGCTCGAGAAGCCATAGTCAACATCCGAACTGTAGCCTCTCTCAATGCAGAAGATCTCATTACAGCTCAGTTTGCCAGTGAACTATGCCAACCTAGCAAGCAAGCCCTTTTACGTGGACACATATCAGGGCTCAGCTATGGGTTGAGTCAATTCTTTGCATTTTCTTCCTATGCACTAGGAATTTGGTATGCCTCAGAGCTTATCAAGCACAAACAGGCAACATTTGGCACTTGTATGAAGACCATCCTGATCATAATCATGACAGCTTTTGCCTTCGCTGAGGCAGTGGCTTTTGCTCCAGATGCTATGAGGGGATCCCAGGCTCTAAAGTCCGTCTGGAACATCATAGACAGGAGAACCCAAATAAACCCAGATGACCCAACTTCAGATTTTGTGGAAGGGATGCAAGGAGATGTAGAATTCAAGAATGTGCACTTCCAATATCCTGCCAGACCAGATGTAAGTGTATTTGAAGGACTGAATTTGAATGTAGCAGCAGGAAGAAGCCTGGCATTAGTGGGTCCAAGTGGATCAGGGAAGAGTTCAGTGATAGCACTTCTGATGAGATTCTATGACCCATGCTCAGGTATCATTTCCGTAGATGGAAAGGACATAAGAAGACTTAATCTAAGATCTTTGAGATTGAAGATTGGCCTTGTTCAACAAGAGCCATCTCTGTTCTCGACTACAATCTATGAAAACATTAGATATGGTAAAGAAGGGGCTACTGAGATTGAAATATTGAATGCTGCCAAGGCAGCAAATGCTCATGAGTTTATCAGTACGCTACCTGAAGGATATCATACCCAAGTGGGTGAACGAGGTGTTCAGTTATCAGGTGGACAGAAACAGAGGGTGGCCATTGCTCGAGCTATCATAAAGGATCCCAGGATTCTTCTCTTGGATGAAGCAACAAGCGCCCTGGACGCGGCATCCGAAAAACTGGTTCAACAGGCATTGGACACGTTAATGGAAGGTCTAACTACTGTTGTGGTTGCACACCGTCTGTCAACCATCCAAAATACAGATAGGATTTGTGTATTGGAGTTTGGAAAGGTGATCGAAAGTGGGTCTCATAACGAGTTAATCTGCAGACCCGGCAGCGTTTACAATCAGCTTGTTAGTCTACAGCAGAACAGCCGCTGAACTACTTGTTTCAGAAACTTTCTATGCTGAAATGTTGCTCTAATTGAACTCTGCTCTTGAGTAAAAACTACTTGAATAAAGGCTCTTGTTAGTCCATTTGCAAAGTTAAACAATTATTATTGAGAATGCTATAATGTCATGGAAATAGAGGTGTGAGTGTTTCATGGAGCCAGAAACTTTCTCAAGGTGCAGTTTCATTCCTACCATTTTGTCTGCCTTTTCTTCCTTGCTCACTTCACTGCTCCCTGCACATTTCAGTAAGGCTTCAATCCCCTCTTTTCCTCCCCTGTCAACCTCCCAAACCTTTATTCAAACTTAATATTCTTTTCAATAATAAAATATAAACTTTAATTTTTAAATTTTTAATAAAAATATAAAAGGGTATGTGTTACGAAAGATGCGAAAATTAGATTTGGACCGTTAGATCACCGCATTCGGTAGATCTACGGTCCATACTTATTATCCCCAAGTTACTGTTACTCGACCTCTGTTTCTCCGCTCGATTGAGAGAAAGACCGGTTCTCCTTCTCTCAGCCTTCATCAACAGAGGACTTCGATCGCAATAAACGACGGATGCACCTCTCACTCTTTTTTCTTACACCTTCTTTGTAGACAGCAGGAAAACCGTATTCCCGTTTCACAGGTTCGCCCTAAACCGCAAAACGTTCTCCATTTTTACTCTTCCGTGCGTCGCCGTGCTCCGCCGTACAATGGAACTCCTTTCCCTATTTAGATTGAAGGGTTTCTTTGCCATACAATTTCTATTTAATGATTAAAAGCTCCAACGTTGCAAAATAAATCACCAAGACTCGTTGAGAAAAATAACCAGAAAAACAAAGAAGCATTCCTGAACACAGGAGCAACCATGTGTTGCTCTGAAAGCGAAGGATCAGAGAGAAGGAATGATCATTGCAGGGAAATGGGCCGAAATGAGGGGAACGGGATGGGGATAAAGCGAGAGGTCTAGGAAGGGAGATAGGAAGAAAGGGAGAGCGTACCAGTCACATGAATAACGATGTCTCAGATTTCTCTGATCACAACCTGAAATACAGGTAACGTTAAGAAGAGCCATTTCATTAATGGTCTAGCTGGATTCTTTAGAAAAGTCAGCATTTTGTTTGAAGAGATCACTAATTCGGACAATTTTATGAAGGACATATCTATCTCACATTAATCGGAAATGGTCCTTGCCTTTTAAATTGCTTTGACTCTTCAAATAAGGTCTCTACCAAATTACAGGGTATATTCAATTTTTCTTAATAAAGATGTCGTGCATAATTCATATCCTTCATAGAATAAGGTCTCTAATTAAGAAAAAGAAAAACATGTGTGTTTATAAAACCAGTGTTTCAAAAATCGAACCAAACCGGCCAATCCGACCCGGTTGAACCAGAATCGGAGGGTAATGTGGTTCTTATTGACTCGGCGCGGTTCACTCTAATTAGCATTATTTTTCTCTTTTTTTCTATAGAAATATTAAGAAAATGTAAAATATAAAGTATAATATTCAATGGTTGAACTATTGGTCTAACCCGGTCCAACCAGGTTCGACCAAAACCAGGTATATTGCCGGTTTGATAACCGGTTCGGTTTTTAAAACACTGTATAAAACACTAAAATATGTAACGTATAAATTAAAACCGGAACGGACCGACCCAGTTGAACCAAAATCAAACACTAGTGTGATTCTTATTATAGATCAGCACAACTAAAGCACTTCTTTTAGGAAAAATTAAATATATATAATTTATAGATTATAATATTTTGAACCATTGGTCCAACACCTTCTAATTGGGTTCGAACAAAACCGGACATATTACGGGTTCGATGGCCGGTCCGGTCCGGTTTTTAAAACATTGATTGTCTCTTCCATTTTAATAACAGGCTCATAATTAGTAGGGATAATATTGACACGGACACCCACCAAATTCAGGAATCTATTTTGAAATGGACCAAGGTGTAGCGCAGCCCCTGACCGACTTGGAGTCGTTTTAGAAGGAAAGACGATCTTCTTTGTCGTCTCTCGCGTTCATGAGAAGATGACTACGGAGCTAACCCAATTCACAATTCACAAGTTGTTGATATACGTAAGCCATTAATGGCGGAAGTTCATTGGACTCTATCAATGGGTACCTTCCCTCCTGGCTGATGTACGTACCCAGTTTCAACGTGAAAGAAAAAAAGTCCTCCCAGTCATTTCAATAGCTAGCGACCCCAGTGGTCATCAATGGCGGACTATAATGGCACCTTAATGATCTTGGAAGGATCGGCCAGAGTCTTAATTTCCACACTCAACATAGACCTCCCAAAAAAATCCACAATCAACTTGACTCGCTATGAATCACAATAAATAAAATGTTCATAAAAATTCAAGGCACATGCATAAATGATAAATTTACCACAAGAATGTGTGATCCTCTCCAAATAGAAGATTGTTCGAGCTTGGTTGGTGTCACTCTTGACCAGAAAATATAATGCAGCAGGCATCTTTGCGTGCATCTTCACTAATGTGATTACCGTATAGCTCATGCACGCACACACATCCACATATATATATATATATATATATATATGTTACGTCTTACAGGAGTAGCTTAGTTGTTGTGTGAGCAGATACATATTTCTGGCGCCATGGGGCGATCAGGCTGCAGCTTGTTTGCTATGGCGGATACGTTCGACTACTTGCTGATGGTTGGGGGAAGTGTTGGGGCGTTCGTTCATGGTGCGTCTTTTCCCTTGTTCTTGGTGGGGTTTGGACGAATGATACAGTCGTTGGGGACGTTCATGCAGGATCCGGAGAAGATGGGAGACGAGATTACTAAGGTATAAAGATTAATTATCCATTTTCTTATTTCTTCTTCTTCTTCTTCTTCTTCTTTTCTTTTAATGGAATACGATAGATACAATTTTACTGGTCGTTCAGTTGTGTCTTCTTGAAATTAGTCCTTCCTTTGAGTCACATGGTTTTTCCGGGCTCAGGATTTGCTGTCAACAAGAGATGTGTATATCGATACGCACACCCAATAGCGGCACGCCTGCCTTATGCAAGTACTTAAAAAGAAAAATACCTCACTTTGAAAGCGTTGCTATTTAGCGGTGCTTTTAGTTTAGGACTTCTTTGCCCTTCCTCCTATTGGCTGTGCGTACCGATATGCATAACTCTTGTTCGTAGTAGATCCAAAGCCGTTTTCCGGTGTAGGATTGGGATCCACTGCAAACAAAGGGTATGTGTATCGGTATCGGTACACACGGCCAATAGGGGCACGCTTGCACACGAGGCAGGTCGGCACACGAAAGTTTTATTTTTTGTTATAAAAATATTAAATATATGTAAAGTATGGTGTATAATATTCAACAATTCAACCCGGTCTAACCGGGTTCAACCAAAATCGAACATAGTGCCAATTGAATGACCAAAACATTGGATAAAATAATTCTTATGTAATCACCATTTAAATCAGGGGAGCTTGGCCCGACCCGACCTGCTTAAAACCGATTCGGGTTTGGGTTTTCGCCCCTACAGGGTGGGGTTGAGTTTTCAATAGAAAACATGTTACGAGTTCAGGGAAAGGCGATGGGTTTTACCTTCAAAACCCGACCTGACCCGTTTAATATAAATAAAAAATTATTTTTTAAAAGGTATTAATAAATAAATTAAACCTAAAATTTTCTTAATTATTTGGATTTATTTTTAAAAATTTTATATTATTTTTAAATATTTTATTAATTTTAGCTGGTCAGACCGAGTTGGGTCAAGCCGAGTTGGATTTTAATGATTTTACTAGTTAGACTAACCCAGTTCTGGTTTCCCGTTGGTAGGGGTGGCAGTTTTACCCGATTACCCGATTACCAGCTTACCCGAAAGGTAATCGGATGGATAAGGTATAAACTTATTGTATTTCGATTACCCGATTACCCGATTAAAAAATTACCCGATTACCCGACTCTTAAATGAAACGGATATGGATAATGGGTATTCCTTACCCGGTTACCCGATTACCCGGATGGTAATTTGGTAATTATTTAAAACTTTATGCCCTTATTTGTTTGATACATTAACTAAGTAATTTTTCTTTGGTAATTTGGTAAATATTTAAAACTTTATGCCCTTATTGGTTTACTTACACTTGGTAATTTGGTAAATAGTTTAAACTTTATGCCCTTATTTGTTTGAAACATTAACCGAAGTTATTTTCTTTGGTAATTTGGTAAATATATAAAACTTTATGCCCTTATTTGTTTGATACATTAACCGAAGTAACTTTTTCTTGGTAATTTGGTAAATATTTAAAACTTTATACCTTAATACATTAACTTTATATCTTTATCCTTTTATTTACCCGATTACCCAGTTACCCGCGGGTAATCGGGTAAAAGACTCGGGTGACGGAATAGCTAATTGTTATTCGGGCGAAACGGGTAACGGAATACCGGGTATGGTAAGCGAAACGGGTAACGGAATACCCCTTACCCATTTCGTTTATTACCCGTTTACACCCCTACCCGTTGGTTGATAAGCTCTCGGAAGCCATACTCTTACAATTCTTCAATTTTTTATTTTTTATTTTTTTGTTGAAAAGGCTAAAGATACATTTATTTATAGATAAGTAAGTAATCTTTTAGGGTGCTCTTACAACAAGAAGTTGGGAAAAGATCCCTTAATTTGCTAGTAGATCAGCTGAGGAATTTGTTGATGTGGAACATGTCTCCAAATTACACTGCGAGTTTGTGTCTCCCGCCAAATTTTTCTAAAACATCCCAAAAACCGCGAGGCATTATCTCTGCTCAGGCCCATTTAATAATGTTCAATGAGTCTCCATCATCAATTGTAGAAAAAGTCCCCTACTCTTCGATGTCCGAATAGGAACCTTGTAGCAGAGGTTGGACTCCAGCTTTAGAGGAATCCGTTGGAGAAAGGGGTCCAAAGAATTCAAATATGAGACCGTCGTGATTCCGCATTAAACATCCGATGCCTGAATGCAAACTAACTCTTGAATCTTTTCATGGTTACAGTACGCGCTGGAAATCGTTTACTTGGGTATAATCAACCTCGTCGCAGCATGGATAGGCAAACCCAGGATCTCTCTTTCCTTGAACTTCAAACATCTCAACGAAAACACCAAAATTTTAAATTTTGGATCGAACCCAGTTTGTCTAATCTTCTCTTTTTGTTTCTAATCCAGAGGTGGCGTTCTGGATGCAAACTGGGGAGAGACAGACAGCTCGGATGAGGTTGAGGTATCTTCAGGCAATCTTGAGGAAAGACATAAGCTTCTTCGATACGGAGGCCAAAGAGGAAAATGTCATTTTCCGGATTTCTAGTGACATGATACTTGTACAGGACGCAATAGGTGATAAGGTAAAGATTTGTTTAAGAAAAGTTTTCTAATCGTGGGGTTATGTTAAATCGGTTATTTCACAAGTAGAACGCTTCCATTTAGGACAAATGAAAAAAAGTTGTACTTTTTTTCTGGTATGTGCAGACTGGCCACTGTTTGAGGTGTTTATCACAGTTCATTGCTGGATTTAGCTTGGCGTTCCTATTAGTGTGGCAGCTCACACTCGTTACTCTTGCTGTGGTGCCGTTGATTGTTATTGCTGGGAGTTTATATGCCATAAACATTTCTAGTTTGTCGAAGAAGAGTGAGGCAGCTTATGCTGAAGCTGGCAAAGCAGCGGAAGAAGTAAGTCATTTGTTTTCTTTCGATTGAAGACAAAAATAAAAATAAAAAGAAATAAAAAAAAGCTGGAATGGCCCATAGGGTCAGCGAAATGAATTTCTAGGGCATTAAAGGAACACAATTCTATCATTATCAGATATGTCATCGGAAGCTGCAAGAGTGAATCAAAACCTCTCGATCAGGTTGAGCAGATCATTAATCGGTGCATTTGAATATCTTAGAAATTTAAGATGTTTCACAATTTTCTTTTTATCTTTGCCCAGGTTATTTCACAGGTACGTTCTGTATATTCATTTGCAGGGGAGGAAAGGGCAGTGAAATTATATTCAGAATCACTTGAAAAAGCCTTGAAGCTTGGGAAGAAAGGTGGAATTGTGAAAGGACTTGGTATTGGAAGCACATACGGGCTGCTCTTCTGTGCTTGGGCACTCCTGCTTTGGTATGCTGGGGTGATAGTTCGACATGAGAAAGCTGATGGAGCCAAAGCTTTTACGACCATCACCAATGTCGCCTTCAGTGCATTGTGAGCAACCCATGATGAATTTTTTTTGTGTTGTAAGCCTAGTCATTTCAATACTACTGTTTGATCCTAGCTTTTTGTGTTCCCAGTGGACTGGGTCAAGCAGCCCCATGCATTTCTGCATTGTCCAGAGGTCAGGCTGCTGCTAGTCGTATAATGAGAACAATTAATGTGGAATCCAATACTTCAAGAAAGTCAGACAGTGGAATAATCTTACCAGAAGTTACTGGGCAACTTGAGTTCCGTCAAGTTTCATTTTTGTACCCATCGCGATCCAGTACTATTTTGGATAGCCTATGCTTTTCCATTAGCGCAGGGAAGACTTGTGCATTTGTTGGTCCAAGTGGATCTGGAAAGAGCACTATCATTTCATTGGTTCAACGATTTTATGATCCCACATCAGGTATTTGCTGTCTGAATCTCCTTGTAAATGAAAAACACAGTGGATGTCAATGAGATAGTATGTCAAGCTTAAGCAATTGGTTGTGACTAGGTCAAATACTGATGGATAGGCATGATTTGAGGAGTCTCCAAAAAAAGTGGCTTAGAGATCAGATGGGTCTAGTAAGTCAGGAACCATCTCTGTTTGCCACCTCTGTAATGGAGAACATCCTTTATGGTGTGGCAGAAGGAGATATGGATCAGATAGTTGAAGCTGCAAAAGCTGCAAATGCACATTCTTTCATACAAGCTCTGCCAAAAGCTTACCAAACACAGGTAAGCAGATTTGTTTACTTAATGAAGCTTACCACAGACTGGATATCTGATTCTAGTATTTAATGAAGATTATCACATACCGGTTTACTAACTTTTTTAGTTGGTGTTTTCGGTTTTCTGATTCTCATTCTTGAACATATTTGCTTTTAATTCCTCTTTTGAAGGTTGGGGAGGCAGGGATCCGGCTTTCAGGGGGCCAAAAACAACGAATAGCAATTGCTAGAGCTTTACTTAGAAACCCAAAAATTTTACTTCTGGATGAGGCAACTAGTGCCCTTGATGCAGAATGTGAAATTGTTGTGCAACAAGCTGTGGAGAGAATTATGTTGGGTCGCACCACTATAGTTGTGGCACATAGACTTTCTACGATTCGCGATGTTGACACAATTATAGTATTGAAGAATGGTAAGGTGGTAGAAAGTGGTAGCCATTTGGAACTAATGTCCATGAAAGGAGAGTATTTTAGTCTTGTCAGCTTGCAAGTATCTGGAAATGATAAGTATCAGAAACTGGAGATCTCTAAGGAGACCTTGTAAGTGCAATTCAAATTCTTTTTTGTCGAACTGATCAAACTACTAAGTATTGATTTTTTTTTATCCAAAAAATTTGTGCAGGAATTCTTCAGAAATGCTATTTAGTCAAACAATTGCTCAAAAGATTCTGCCAGTAAAGTCTAGAGATGAACATAGAAAAAACAGTCAGAAGAATCCACACAGAAATATTCCAGAGCCATCTTTCAGAAAGTTGATAAAACTGAATGCTCCTGAATGGCCATTCGTAGTGCTTGGAACAATTGGGGCCATTCTATCAGGCATTGAACGTCCACTTTTTGCTTTAGGGCTGGCTGAAGCCCTGTCTCTTTTTTATTCTCCTGACAAGTTGCACCTCAAGCACCAATTGGATAAGATTGCCCTCATATTTGTTGGAGCCACTATCGCTATTGTCCCCATATATCTCTTGCAGTACTATTTCTATACATTAATGGGAGAGCGACTTGTCATGCGAGTCCGCCTCTTAATGTTCTCAGGTTTTTAATTTGACCTTACCTCCACTATTACCAGTCATTTCATATTTTGATTGAGTAGATGGGTGAAAAGTAAGCACTTATTACGCCATTGAATAGTTCTGTAAACTTATCTGTTTCTAAATTCATTTTTATCACTTGTGCTTGAAGCAATACTTAGAAACGAGATGGGGTGGTTTGATATGGATGAGCACAGAAGTGGATCATTGGCATCAACATTGGCTGCATCTTCAACAGTTTTGAGAAGTTCAGTCTCTGATCGCCTCTGCACCATGACGCAAAATGTATCTCTTATAGTAACATCTTTCCTGATTGCTCTTGTGGTCAATTGGCGAGTTGCATCTGTTGTTATTGCCACATTGCCGCTGCTCATTTTATCAACATTGGCAGAGGTAAGCCCTAGTTATATTAGTTGAAGGAAACAACAGTATTTATCATTTGACAAATTTGGTCTTCTGATCACTAAGCAAGATATTCGGATTACCGTCTGGGAATGGAGCGAGAGTAGGCCCTCTTGGTAGTTAAACAGGCGGTAGACTTGATCATATCATTGGCCATTCAGTCATCTTATTTGTAGACATAACAGTGTGGTAGATGCTTTAATCATGTGGGCACACAGAGAGAAGGCTACAAATATCATGTAAATGAAACTGCTAGTTGTATTTCCTCTGTTCTTACTCAATCTCCAAATGTTTTTACTTTCTGCAGCAAACATCTCTGAAGGGATTTGGAGCGGACTACACTTGTACCTATTCCAAGGCAACTTCAATTGCTAGAGACGCTATCATCAACATCCGAACTGTGGCTTCTCTCAATGCAGAAGATCGAACCATGGGTCAATTTGCCAATGAAGTGTACCTATCTAGCAAGCATACCCTCGTGCGTGGGCACATATCAGGTTTCAGTTATGGGTTTTGCCAATTCTTCACATTTTCTTCTTATGCACTGTCAATTTGGCATGCCTCAGAATGTATCAAACTTGGACAAGCAACCTTTGGTAGTAGCATAAAGGCCTTCATGGTAATCATTGTCACATCTTTTGCCTTTGCTGAGACAGTCGGTTTTGCTCCTGACACCATAAAAGGATCTCAAGCATTAAAACTGATTTGGAACATCATTGATAGGGAGACCCAGATAGACCCAGATGACCCAACTTCAGATTTAGTGGAAGAGTTGCAAGGAGAAGTAGAATTCAAGAATGTGTACTTTCGATATCCTGCCAGATCTCATGTAAGTGTATTTGAAGGGTTCGACTTGAACATATCAGCAGGAAGTAGCCTGGCTTTAGTGGGTCCAAGTGGGTCAGGTAAGAGTTCAGTGATAGCACTTCTGATGAGATTCTATGACCCATGCTCAGGTATCATTTCCGTAGATGGAAAGGACATAAAATGGCTCAACCTAAGATCTCTGAGGTTAAAAATGGGCCTTGTTCAACAAGAGCCTGCTCTGTTCTCTACTACAATCTATGAAAACATTAGATATGGTAAAGAAGGGGCCACTGAGATTGAAATAATGAATGCTGCCAAGGCAGCAAATGCTCATGAGTTTATCGGTACACTACCTGAAGGGTATCATACCCAAGTGGGTGAAAGGGGTGTTCAGTTATCAGGTGGACAGAAACAGAGGGTGGCCATTGCTCGAGCTGTCATAAAGGACCCCAGGATTCTTCTCTTGGATGAAGCAACAAGCGCCCTGGATGCGGCATCAGAGAAACTGGTTCAGCAGGCCTTAGACACGTTAATGGAAGGTAGAACAACTATTGTGATTGCACACCGTTTGTCAACTATCCAAAATGCAGATAGAATTTGTGCATTGGAGTTTGGGAAGGTGGTAGAGAGCGGAAGCCACAATGAACTGATCAGCAGACCTGGTAGCGTGTACAATCAGCTTGTTAGTTTACAAAAGGAAGCTGTTGCTTGAACTGCTTGTTGAAATTTCATGTAGAAAAACAATAAAGAGATTACTTTTTCTTTCTGATTTTGATTCTTACATTGGTTTTAAAAATATTTTTTTACTTGAAAAATATGATAATTTTTATAAGTTAACCCGGGTATATTATGCTTTATAAATTACCTTACCTATATAAACCTTACTAAAATACTTCTCCTTACAATCTCACCCAAATTGAATAACTCCTAACCCTACCTGAATTCAACACATGTTACAACCTGCAAGTTATTAACCAGTAAGTTATTATGTTATCACCAGTTAAACTGGAACAAAAAATATTACAACTTAATCTCAAACATTAATCTTAATTTGAGTCTAAAATACCAAATTAAATGTAAGATATACATCATAACACAAAAAACAAAGTAGATTTTTTTTTTTTTTTTCTTCTGGTATTTTTCAGTTTAGTGGTATATTTTTCCTTTTCCTTTTTTTTTTTTTTTTTTTCTAAAATATCACAACTTAAACTAGAATATTAATCCTACTGAAATTTCCAAATTTGAGTCCAAAATATCACATTTGCCATATCTCAATGACTCAATCAGGTTGACGCCACTGGAGAAAACTCTTATCTCATGAAGAAATGGAATAGGGGTAATACAAGATTCTTGTCATATATATTCTTGACATCTTCCACTACTTCTGTTTCCTGCAATTTAATGGAGAAGAAGCAGTCCCTGTGACTTGCGTCGTCTCCGTTTCTCTCTTTCCATAAGCGAGACACTTTGCAGAAGATCCGGTTCTGACGAACACGCGAAACTCCACTCCACCAGAACACGTACGTTCCAAGCAACCATTCTTCTCGGGTCCTACACTCGCGCTCCCATGTCTGACCTCCTCCTCCCGAGCAATGGCTCCCTCTTCACCTCGTTTAGGCCTCACGCTTAAAAACCTCCTCGTACCCATCTCCCTTCCTCACCGTCTCCCACACAACTCGATCAAAAGATGTCATCTTGGAGTACATGCGACCTGCTATTCAAGCTCCTATGCCTCTTCCTCCTGGTCGAATCGGCGGTTCTCGTTCACGCCGGAGTCACCTACGATGGCCGGTCTTTGATCATTAATGGGAAGAGGGAGCTTATCTTCTCCGGTTCGATTCATTACCCGCGCAGCACCCCACAGGTAGTGTATATATATATATATATATATATGTATGTATGCATACACGACTGCGAGCTGATCTCTGTTCATGCATGACGATGATCGATAATTGGGTTTTGTTAATGTTCAGCAATGGCCGAATTTGATCGACAAGGCGAAGCACGGCGGCTTGAATGCCATCGACACCTACGTCTTCTGGAATGTACACGAACCTGTGGAAGGCCAGGTGACCGATGAAAGTTACAATTTCGATACATGCTTCATAATTTATAAAATGAAAAACATGGCGTATGACTTTTGTGGATCTGTTTTGTAGCTGGATTTCAGCGGGAACTTCGATCTGGTGAAGTTCATCAAGACGGTAGAGGAAGCCGGGATGTGGGTGATTCTCCGTCTGGGACCCTTCATCGAAGCCGAGTGGAATCACGGAGGGCTCCCTTACTGGTTACGAGAAGTGAAGAACATCACTTTCCGCACCAACAACGAACCCTACAAGTACTACATGAAGAAATACGCGCAGATGATCGTCGACATGATGAAGAAGGAGAAGCTGTTCGCGTCCCAGGGAGGCCCCATCATCGTCACCCAGGTCTAGCTAGACGCTTTGAAAATCTGGTTCATTTTCAAGTTACCGTTTTTACGGTTCGATTTTAAACGTGGACTGTTTGTGATCCAGATCGAGAACGAGTACAATAACATTCAGCTAGCGTTCAAAGAGGAGGGGGCGCAGTACGTTCAGTGGGCGGGGAAAATGGCGATTGGGATGGAAACAGGTGTGCCATGGGTGATGTGCAAGCAGTGGGACGCCCCCGATCCGGTGATCAACTCCTGCAATGGGAGGAACTGCGCGGATACGTTCCCGGGACCCAACAAACCCAACAAGCCCTCGCTGTGGACGGAGAACTGGACGGCGCAGTACAGGGTCTTCGGCGACCCGCCGTCGCAGAGGAAGGCGGAGGATCTCGCGTACGCCGTCGCGCGGTGGTTCTCCATGGACGGGACGCTCGTCAACTACTACATGTACCACGGGGGAACCAATTTCGGGAGGACGTCCTCCTCGTTCGTCCAGACGCGGTACTACGACGAGGCGCCGCTCGATGAGTACGGGATGCTGAAGGAACCAAAGTGGGGGCACCTCAAGGACCTCCATTCCGCCATCAGGCTGTGCAGGAACCCTCTGCTTTGGGGCGTGAGACGCGTCCAAAAGTTTGGGAAGAACACGGAGGTAAATTTACGAACTGAAAAAGAAAAACCACTTTTTTTTTTTTTTTTTTTTTTTTTTTTTTGGGTGCTTGCGATATGTTTGAAGAAACGTCTGTGAGAGACTGGCGAGGGTGTGTGTGTGTGTTTTTGTAGGCGTACATATACGAGAGGCCCGGGACAAACGCCTGTGCTGCTTTCCTCAGCAACAACGACACCAAGTTAGATATGGTTCTTGGCTTCAATGGTGAACAGTACCATTTGCCCCGTCGCTCCGTTAGCATCCTCCCCGACTGCAAGACTGTCGTCTTCAACACTGCCAGGGTACTGATAAAAAACCAGTCCCTAAAACAAGAATAAGCACTGGATTCAGATTGACCCTTTTGCTCTTAATTTTGTAGGTTGTTGCACAACACAGTACCAGGTATTTCTTTCCCATCTCTGAATTTCACCAGAACAACAAGCAGTGGGAGATGTGGAAAGAACCCGTCAGTCGAATGAATGAAGCACAGACTGTATACGCAGCTTGCTTAGAACATTACAACATGACTAAGGACACTTCAGATTATTTGTGGTACACAACAAGGTCTGAGGCCTTTCTATAGCTCATGCTGGAGATTTTTGTTCCCATTTTCAAAAACACTACCCATGAATATTTCGTTTTGTTCGCCTCAATTGCAGTTTATACTTGAACGATGATGACTTGCCAATCAAAAGATATCCAGCGGTCATCAAGATCTTCTCTCTGGGCCATGTCCTCCATGCTTTTATCAATGGACAGTACATTGGTATTGATGTTTCTCCCCTTATCTTGAACTCATTCGTATTACAAAAACATGGGAGCTCTGATTTATTCTGGTTTACAGGAACCGGCCAGGGGGATAATTTGGAAAAGAGTTTCACCTTCAAGACAGCCCTGACTCTAAGAATAGGACTCAATCACATTTCCCTGCTCAGCATGACTGTGGGATATCCGGACAGTGGAGCGTACATGGAGAGAAAAATTGCCGGAGTTCACCAAGTGAGAATTCAAGGTCTAAACACCGGAACCTTAGATCTCTCGCTCAATCAATGGGGTCACAAGGTAACACTCATCCCTGCCCAAAAGTTATCAATTACAAAAACTCTCTCTCTCTCAAGTAAAGAATCAGATAATGACCCTCCTGAAACGAAAAAAAATTCTGGGCGTTTGCAGGTTGGATTGGAAGGAGAAAAGTTGCGTGTCTACACTCAGGAAGGATCTCAGAGTGTTCAATGGACTCAAGCTAGTGGAAACACTCCCCTGGTTTGGTACAAGGTACACACCAAGTTGAGCTTGTCCGTCTAAATTAAATATTCTTCTCCATTTGATTAGTCAGTCACCAATTACTCTTCTTTTCCCAGAGATACTTCAACGCACCACCAGGAAATGATCCTGTTGCACTGGACATGAGCGGTATGGCTAAGGGAATGATTTGGGTGAATGGCATCAGCATTGGTCGTTACTGGGTATCCTTCCTTAGCCCTATTGGGAAGCCTTCCCAATCCGAGTACGTCTTAAAAAACCCTTCTTCCTCATTGTTCTCTGCAACAAGATCTTCAATTCATAACATCTCCCCACTTAAAATTTTTGCTTCAGGTACCACATCCCCAGGGATTTCTTGAAGCCCACAGACAACTTACTGGTCGTTTTGGAGGAATCCGGCGGAAACCCAGAAACGATTGAGCTTCTGAGAGTGTCCAGAGACACCATTTGCACCATTATCTCTGATAAACATCCCCCACATGTGACCACCTGGAAGAGATTAAACAACCAGTTCCAGACCGTGATAGAGGATGCAAAACCTACAGCTTACCTCAAGTGTCCCACCTCCAAAGTGATCGAAGCCATCGAGTTTGCCAGCTACGGTAACCCCGAAGGATACTGCGGAAGCTTCAAGGTCGGAACTTGCAATGCTGGAGCAGCCCAGAGCGTGGCAGAGAAGGTATTGTATTTGAAAACTCTCCTTCAACCTCAAACGTTCACATATATAAATTACAATTCACATGTTGCATCAAATTCGAGCAGGCTTGCGTGGGGAAGAGTAGCTGCAGCCTTCGAGTGGATTCAGCAACCCTGGGATCGGATAATTGCCCCAGCGACGTGACAAAGACTTTTGTAGCTCAAGCAAGGTGCGTCCAAAAAGGAGTTTTGTTTGTCTGAGTTATGGGATTCTTGGGAAAGTTGAGGAAGCATTGCTTCTGATAAATGAAACATAGGCAGATCAGATCAGACTGGCGATCGAGAAGACTTTTTTTTTTTTTTTTTTTTTTTTTTTTTGGTGAGAGGAGAATACCAGAGGATCAACTCTTTCATACCTCTGGACCAATTTTGTCATTAATTGTTTCATTGATCAAGTGAATAAACCTTACTGGGCATTCACTCACTGTAAAATAGTTGATTAAATGGTCATTCATTCATTTTTTGATTCTTCAATACATGTGTTGAACACTTGAACTTATTCATTTCCCCACTCTGGTTTAATTTGAAAAATCAAGCCATGTTCTTCAAAGATGAAAAAGGTAGTTTTATTCGGGCTACAAGATTGGGATATATGAAAAGAAACCCAGATGAACAGGAAAAGAAAATAAATAATTATTATTATAAATAATAATAATAAATAAAAAAATAAAAGAGGAGTTGGGCTAGGGTGGGTACCGGGTTGGGTTTTTTCGGTAACCTGACCAAACCCAACCCCCCGACCCAAAAAAGTCGGGTTTGGAGTTCCAAATCCAACCAGCTTGTCGGGCATGGGCCGATTTGGAACATAAACCTGAAGGCAAGTTACGTCAAGTTTGGGTTTACTCGAACCTTATTCGTGGTTTTTTATATAATTATGCCTATTTCACCCTTTTAAATTTTTTTTAAAAGCAAAAAGGATTTCTGCATTATAAGGGTTTTTCAGTTAATTTAAAAAAAAAAAAAAAAAAAAAAAAAAAAAAAAAAGTTTATGAAAATGTCTTAAATGGATCAGGTTTGAGCGGGTCGAGTCGGGTCGGATTTTACAAAACCTATCAAGTTTTTATTAGCTCGGGTTCGATTCGGGTTCTTGAAACCCATTTAGGTTTTTTCCGGGTTCTGGTTTCAGGTTTTTAAAAAGCCGACCGAAAATCCGACCATACCCACCCCAGTGGAGTTGGATTTTGCAGTGCAGAAAGAGAGGGACAGTTTTTTTTAGTTCTTTCTGGGTGGGTAGAGCTTTTTCTCTCTTTTGACATAAAGGAAAGAGTCCCTGAATTTAATAGCTTAACCCAGATTACATTTAATGGAACAGTTACAATTACAGTCACAGACATCAAATCCTGCTTAATACATTTCATTATGTGGTTGAGAGTCTAAATGCAGGAAGGACAAGGTTAAGAAGCCTGAAACTTATTCTAGATCGAAACAAGAACATTAATTAGAGGAAAGCGTGATGTTGAGTTCTAGCCCATGGCGTATTTCTGGGTCCAGCTGCGAGCAGTGGATTCGTATTTGAATCTATCAGTCTTGCACATATGGGCAATCTCTGGGACCAAAGGATCGTCTGGGTTGGGGTCTGTGAGAAGCGAGCAAATGGATAGTAAAACCTGCAGGGTTGTAAATGCTATCAGCCACATAGTTGAGAGTTGAGATTCATGGGGAAGATGAGGAGGCAAAGAGAGGAGAACTTTAATTTATGAAAATTGCAGACCTTTGATATGGTGAGAGCAGGACTCCACTGTTCTTTGAGTATGTCCAAGCAAATGTTTCCGTTGCTGTTTATGTTGGGATGGAAGACTTTTGTCCTGAAAGCAACCTGCCAAGAAGAAACCAGATCATATTAAGACTAGGACACCGGGCTTAAAAGGATTCCAAATAAAATCTCCAAATAAAATCTTGAAGATGAATGAAGAGAGACAGAGAAAGGAGAGGGGAGAGAGGGGGGGAAGAGAGGGGGGAGAGGGGGGGAAGAGAGGGAGGGGGAGAGGGGGAGAGGGGGGACACAAAGAGAGAGAGAGAGAGAGAGATAGAGAGAGAGAGAGAGAGAGAGAGAGAGAGAGAGCCATGAGAGAGAGAGAGAGCTTATGAGAGAGAGAGAGCTTATGAGAGAGCCAGAGAGAGAGCTTATGAGAGACAGAGAGAGCTTATGAGAGAGAGAGCCAAGAGAGCCAGAGAGCCAGAGAGCCAAGAGAGAGCCAGAGAGAGCATATAGAGAGAGAGCCAGAGAGAGCATATGAGAGAGAGAGAGAGAGATAGAGAGAGAGAGAGAGAGAGAGATTAGAGAGAGAGAGAGAGAGAGAGAGAGAGAGAGAGAGAGAGAGAGCGCCAGAGAGAGAGAGAGAGAGCCAGAGAGAGAGAGAGAGAGCCAGAGAGAGCCAGAGAGAGAGAGAGAGAGAGAAGAGAGAGAGCCAAGAGAGAGAGCCAGAGAGAGAGCCAGAGAGAGAGCCAGAGAGAGAGCCAGAGAGAGCGCCAGAGAGAGAGCCAGAGAGAGAGCCAGAGAGAGAGCCAGAGAGAGAGCCAGAGAGAGCGCCAGAGAGAGAGAGAGAGAGAGAGGGGGGGAGAGGGGCCCTATCTGTTGATACCTTCGGAGGTTTGAAAGGGTAATCAGGAGGAAAATGGATTGTTACAAGGAAAACACCTCCCGTGTAAGGACTATCATTTGGACCCATTATGGTTGCTTGCCAGTGAAACATATCATCAGCTACAGGACCTGCAGTTAGAGAACTCATACACACAGCAGTTAGAGAACTCGTATACACAGCAGTTAGAGAACTCATACACAGCTGTTAGAGATCTCAAACCCACAATAGACACTGAAGTCTTAACATAAATCTTAAGTATGACATATATATATATATATACCTGCACTGCAGGAAGTGGGTGGATCTCTCTGCAGATCTTTGAGCTCTTTGATGATCCTCTTTGAAGCCATAGGGGAAACCTTGGCTTTGGAGAAGAACCAGCAGCACGAAGGAGAAGAACAAGAACAAGAACAAGGTCAGAAGCAACTGCTTGATGAATGGGAGGGAAGGGGGGGGGGTCTGTATTATAGGAGAGGGAAAAAACCAGAAATGAATCCGGTGGCTGCAAATGAAGTGGGCACTTGGGTATAGATTCCATCAACCAAAAAGCAGTTAGTCCGGAATCAAATCAAGTACCAAAACAGAAAAGGACTATTCTCTTTTATGAGAATTAGAAAGGACCCATATTGCTCCACACAAGTGCTTGATACCGTAGGACAACTGATGATAACTTGTCGAAAGCTTGTACGACCCAGAATACTGAATTTCCGGTAAGTTCAATCAATCCTACAAAAACAATCATATCAAAAAGATCTTTCTTTGGAGGCAACAACCTCATCTATGACCGAAAGTCTCCAATTTATAGATAAACAGGTTTAACAACAAAGCATGACAGAAGACTTTTAGCAACAAAGCATGACAGCTTCTCTTTTCCTGAATCCTGATTCAGAAGATGACATACATTTAAGACTAGCAATATTGAAGTGCTTATCGTCGCAAGTCTACAAACGACCTGAAGTTTGGACGGAAAGAACTCGCTATCGGACGCTTTCTCACAGTTCATATTGCAAAAATATTCGTGCTCAGCCCCAAAACCAATCGATCTCGGCTTTTGGGATTCCCAGTAGAGCGACAATACGAATTACAATCTTTAATGGCTTTCAGAGGGGAGAGCTAATATTCTCTCTGACAGCGGAAGGCCTCTTTTAGTGGAGAAGAGATTGGCGATAAGGGCTCTCATTTGACTGGGTGATTTGATTCTAAAATGAGGTTTTGTTCTTTGTTTTTTTTTTTTCCCAATGGGATCGATTGAAGGCTGTGAAAAAGCCTGGCCGGCATATCTCGAAATGATTGAGGGATAGATACATCCCCTTCTTTACCTGAAAAGAGTGCGTAAAACCCACGCAGGCTTTCTGTCCGACAGTGAAGTGGAAAACCCAGATTCGTGGTTTTACAGCTAGTCCGTTACTTATCATAAACACATCAAAGATAAGAGAATCAACAAGGTGGATGGTTGTTGGGTCTTGGACAAAAAATAATAGAAAGGAGGAGAAATAGTAGGAAGCAACGGATGGAAGCAAAGTTCTGGAAGGAGTAAATAAGGATACAGAATATGAATTATACCATCATCAAAGGTCCAAGGCAAGAAAAACAGTTGTTCAGATGGAATTAACATCCTCAACATCTGCAAATAGAAAAAGAAATCTATCCAAAATAGGTGCATTGTTACCACTGTAAAACCCCAAGTCGATTACACAAGACACCAATAACACGAAATAGATTTGACCTGATGCTTCTTTTCAGAGCCCTAAATCTGTGAGTTGACTATACACCAAGGCCTGTGCTTCCTTCCTGGTGAGGAAAGTGATAAAGAGAGAGGGAGAGAGAGAGACTACAAAGGATGGACTGCCGGGTCATCTTTCCTTTCCTACTTGCTTTCAACTCACAAAATGGAGCAGCTCTTTTGTGCCTTTCTCTTCTTCTTCTTCTTTTGCTTGGGAGGTTGGAGCACCACCTTGATTGCAGCATCAAAAACAGCCTTCACATTCTGCATACACACATGGGTCATAAATCAAGATGTAATTCAGAGCATCCGCAACACCACTTAAGGTTAGTACAATGCAAGATACCTGTTGTGTTTTGGAACTGCATTCAATGTAGGCCGGCGCCCCAATCAACTTTTTCAATTCTTCCCCCTTCATTTTAAAAATCAAAATGAAAGAAAAAGAAATGGAAATTGTAAGAACTACATGTTTAAATGAAACTTTAAACAAACATTACAGCTTGCTTACATAACAGACACTAACCTGAGCAGTAGTGATAGGCACCGCCCCCGGGTGATCAACGAAAAATTGCTTATCATCACGAAGATCTGTTAACAATAAAAATACATCAGCTATTTTAAGGACACCTTCAGTCATTGCCCTAAAAATCTAATATTGGGGCATGACCGTAAAAAGAACAAAACAAATCTGATTTCCATAACAGATCCAAATAACTAAAACTTCTAAAGCTTCAAGCTACAAGTAAAAAAATCACAGAAAAAAGGAACACGAGATAAAGAACATACATGAAATGAAAAATGAGCCATGTTTATTTTTCTCTTACATTTCAGCAGAGCAAGAACTACTATTAAGTACATTGTGCTTGACAAGTAATGTGCCTCCACCATGAATAGAAAGAATGATAAGAAGATGAATTTTTTTTCAGATTAAGCACTTATTTACACAAGAACATGCAGCAAGACAGAGATATAGCACAACCTGAGTGGCATAATGTATGGGTTTTCCACCTAATAACACCCCACCATAAAATCTTTCATAAATAGGACGTCTACCACCAAGAGATGGCGAGACTTTGCCAAGAAATTGGTTAACAACCTAGAAGTAAAGGAGACTCATGGAGCAGATACAAACTAATCCCTATACCTCCAGGTGAAACTTGAGCCCACAACCTTACACTAGAAACCTCCCACTGGCCATCAAGAGAAAGTACAATCCATAAGTTTTGTTCTAATCAAACCAAATACTAGATAGGATGGTTACAAAAATTGTAAAGGATTTATCACGACTCCATCCTCGGCTAGCAATTAACAGAAAGTTTATAAGAATCTTCAAAGCTCTAAAGAGTAAGATAAAAACTAAACTAAACTAAACAAAATAAAATAACAAGAAACAGAATTAGTTAACTACATCCAGAAAAGAAACAGATTTGGACAAACAATTGGGAAGATGCATATTATAATAGTCACTTCCTACATCTTAACCATACAAAAGACCGCATGCCATAATCACATTGCAATGCTAACGTCGCTAACCATTCTTGCATGCAAAATTACCCATTGTAGAGATCAAAGGTGAAGGAGGAGGACAAGAAGAAGAAGAAGAAGAAAACAAGTAGGGCAATGAAAGGGCAAAGGTCAATGAACATCAACAAGGTGTCCAGGAGAAAGAAAACCAATATTAAAATTACATAATAAAATGGAATGGAAAGTATGTTACCAACAATAAATACACGTGGATAGGTCAAACATCTCGGCAATGAACTCAAAAGGAAAACTTGACCTCAAACCCAAAGGTCCTTTTTTTAGAGAATATATGCTCCATTACAGGCAACTTTCAACTTCAATCATAAACATTGATGACACGTTCTGATAAGACAATGGCCAACTTCCATCTTAAGCTTCCTTTTTTTTTAGAGAATATAAGCTCCATAACAGGCAACTCACAACTTCAATCATAAACATTGATGACACGTTCTGATAAGACAATGGCCAACTTCCATGTTAAGCTTCCTTTTTTTTAGAGGATATAAGCTCCATTACAGGCAACTTACAACTTCAATCATAAACATTGATGACACGTTCTGATAAGATCATGGCCAACTTCAATGATAAGACAATGCATTATCTTTGCATTGTGTATGGTTCTTAGGATATACCTTCAACATCACCACTTACAAACTATCATTAAGAACAAACCAGAAAATAATTGTCAAGGGCCTCTGTAGGCCAGCACTGAGAAAAAGTATGTTCTTTATTATTGCAGAAATAAAGATGTTTATGAACAAAATTACTAAAATCAGGAGAACTAATGGCATTCCCATTGAGAGTTCTCAGAGACAAAAATCCTCCACAACTACAATTCCGCACAACTATTTGGTTGTCTTTAAAAATACAACAAAGATGCTGAAGCCCAAAGTGAGAAGAGTTAGGATGCAAAGGGCTTTTATAATGGTAAATTATCATGTTAGTCAACAATAAGAAGGTTACGCAAACAATTTTATCCATTCCACAGAATGCACTCAAAAGGAGAAGTACAGTTGAAGGACTTAGAAAAACTCATTTCAAACATCATGCCATCACAGCTATTTAAAAATCCAGCAGCTTTCACCAATCCAATGGCTCTCACCATGTATTTAAACATTGATAATTGCACTCACCCTCATACTCTGATGAGCATGAACAAGAAACCTTATACAAGAACTCCCCCATGTTGCCACCCATAATCTTTTTCTTTAAAGTGCACTACTTATATGACACTTACCGCTTTCTAGTGGCTGTGTATGTGCATGTCAGAGAGAGAGAGAGAAAGAGAAAGAGAGAGACAGAGACAGAGAGAGAGAGAGAGAGTTTCTAGACTCACAGACTCGTAAGTCTTGCAAAATGCAGACATAATGGCAGTAGTTACAATTAAGTAGAGCTACTTGACAATCTTGAAAACTAAAACACTGAACAGCTCACAGCATGGAGCCTAGATCAAACAGTAACATATTGCAAGGGTAATATCTAGTGTGCTATTTAGCGAAAAATTAAGCACATATTCTCATTAACCTTTACCCACACTAGCCTAATAATGAATTCCATACATCCCTTCATTATTCTAAAAAGTTAAATGTATGTAATTTAATTTCATATTATAGAAATTAAAAGAAAGAGGAAGAGAGAGAGAGAGAGAGAGAGAGAGAGAGAGAGAGAGATTGAACCAGACAGATGAACCTTGTCATCACAAAAAGAAATAAGATATGCACAAAACAAACAGAATAAGTTAGAAAACTAACCAAGCTTGGTCCCAACAAGAATTATGGGAACACCTGGAGCATAATGCCTCAGTTCAGGAATCCACTGGATCCAGAAGAAGAAAAATTAAATGAATAAACCAAATAAGCATATATGTTAAATGATATATCTTTATATATAAAAATAACATAAGGTAACACATATATCTTTATAAGGGAAAGAAGTATACAAAGAAGTAAATATATCCTTATGCCAAGAGAGAGAGAGAGAGAGAGAGAGTGGATCAAACTATATCACCTTCTTGGCAACATTCTCGTAACTAGCTTTACTGATGAGAGAGAAAGCCAACAGAAAAACATCTGCACCGCGATAACTCAATGGTCGTAATCTGTTGTAGTCCTCCTGACCTGTTTCATTAAATAAAGATATCAGGCACAAAAATGGGAGATATCTTCAATTTCTCTATTTCGAAGACGGCAAGCGAAAAAAAAACAAAAGCCGCAGGAAACTCACCTGCAGTATCCCACAACCCCAAGTTTACGGTGTTTCCATCCACCACAACATTAGCGCTAAAATTGTCAAAGACAGTTGGCACATAATCCTGTAATCCATCACAAAAATAAGAAAATAATTTTCGCAGAACCACAAACATAAAACAACTTCTACATAGGATACTCCCATTATAAGGGTCCAACCAGATCAACTTACTCCGCCAGCACTTCGGTCAGGGAATCATTACAATAAATACAATGCAAACCACTCAGGAAAGAGTAATTATTTAAAGCCTCTTCATCAGTCAGGAAACCAGAATGTAAAATCAATCATTACACTTGTTTGAAAACTAATTGCAGCAATTAAGCAACAATAAGTGCAGAAGATAATCGCTTTCCTTTCCAGCCTATAGTGCCCAATTAGCTCAACAGCATCGACCAAAACACCAAATTATAGGCATCATAGGCATCAGCAGAGCAAAAAAGGTGGCAAAGAAGAAGGTTGAAAGGATAAGTTGGGAAACAAAGTCAACTTCTCCTACAATTAGACAATGGAAACGAACACATCGTCTCCCTGGTGCGAAATCATGCATAAGTACAACATTTTCCTTGACAAACGTACTTCGCTTAAACCAGAAAGGGGAAATGTATGATCCTAGAAAGGGGAAATGTATGATCCTAAGGATCGTACCCTTTCCCAATTACCTTATATTAAATACAGTAGTGCTAAAATCAATGAGAATCCGTACCCAAATCACTTTCCCTTCACCAAAGTTTGAAAAAAGACAAAAATAAAGTTCCCAGATTGACAGCATCCCCCCAAAATTCACACCCCCTCCAAAAAAAAAAAAAAAAAAAAAAAAAACGCATAAATTTCCAAAACCCGCAATGGCCAAACCGAAACTCAAGTAAAACAACCCAAAATTCAAACTCACCGTAGGAAACGTATTGCTGGTGTAGGAAATCAACATACAGGTCTTCCCGACAGCCCCATCTCCGACGGTGACACACTTGATGAACCTCGACGCGCTCATTTCTGAAGCAGATCTCCGCAAGCCGCCCTAACAAAGCGAAACAAACAAACCCTCTCGGTTCCCCTTCCCTTCCCTCAGCTATTCATCTGTGGCAGACAGAAAACCCCATGAAAACCCCATTCTCAGCCCCCGCGGAGCAAAACCAAAAAAACCCCCAACTCAATTCCAACCCTAACCGATCCCGGAGGATGATCTACACAAAACGGGGCCAAAGAAAAAAAAAAAAGAAGCGCAAATGAGGCAACCCCAGCCCCCTGATAGAGATAATTTTGCACGAAAATTTCAGTTTTTTTGGTGAGTTCTTCGTTTTGTTGTGGCAAGAGACAACCAACCTTCGGCGGGAAAAGAGGCGGTGGAAGCGGTCGCCGATGACAGCTATCACCGAATTCGTCCAAACGCCCCAAATAAATACGGCTAATCCACCATTTTTATTTCATATATATAATATAAATATATATATATTTTTCTTTATTTTTTGTTTTATTTTTAAACAATTATTTATTTATGGACACTTTTTCGAATTGAATTTAGTCTACAACTACTCCTATCGAGCCGCGAGACCAAGCTCATCAAATATGTTTAAAAAAAAAAAATACAAATAAAAAGTAGGCCCACATCGTGGATACGCATGCTGGTGCAGAAGGTGCAGTTGTTAGGCCAGATCGACCGTTACGTTTTGTGGGCCCACAACATGATTTCAGGGACGTTGAAGATTGTCCTAGGATAGAATATTTTAGTAATTTTAATATTATCAAATCACTTGTTAGTTGACGTCTTAATCCAATGAACATATTAAAATACTATTAATATAACATATACTCCTAACTTTTTTTTTATCTAAGATGATAATAATTAAGGTTTAAGAACCATATCAATAGATTATTTATAGCAATATAATGTAATGTTTTGAAAATCGAACCGAGCATCAAAACCAATTTTGGTCGAACCCAATTGGTAACTAGACAGAAGAAACTGGTTCATAGAACAAGGATTTCTTTTATAATCTACTGCTAATTCAAGATTTTAAACCTTAGGAACCGATGTCTAAAAACAGTGTAATTACAAAAATGCTATGTTTTGTAAATAAGGATGTTTTTTTTTTTTTTTTTGGGTTTCTTTCATATGATGTATGCAAACCACCCATTAAATTCAAGGAAGTAAAAAAATATTTGTAATTTAGCTAAAACCAAATAAAGGTGCTATTAAATTTTTATATTTATCAGTCACATGTAGTTCCAAGTTTGATGTAGCCCGTCTAACCAATCCACAACTCTCATTAAACTGATTTAATTAATGATAGATTAATTATAAACTTATCCTTATTATTTCTTGTTTAAAAAAAAAAAAAAAAAAAAAAAAAAAAAAAAAAAAAAAAAAAAGAGGGGAGATAGAAGCTGAGAAGTCAAAATTGGATATGTGGGGTCCCCCCTGTCCTTTTCTCCATCTTAATCGGATTAAATGAAAACGAAAAATATAAAAGACAAATATAGAGATGACCCGTGTGAGTCTGTGACCATGTCCCACTGTCGTCAATTCAAGGGTGTATCTCAGTTGTCCCCCATAAAACAATTTCAAGAAAAATGGTGCCAGACTTAGGACGTCTGGCCCCTAAAAAATAATCAAAATAAATTAAATAAATCAATTAATTAAAACAAATTTTTGGTTCAATGGGGGCCATTAAGTAGACCCCACCACCCAATTCTGCCAGATTAAAAGAGCATGATTAGAGGAACATGATTAGAGGCAAATTCTTGGAAGGTAATGCGGTGTTTAATTTGGCTAATGATGAGGTTGGTGCCAAGAAAGAAAAATGGCTAAGTTGAGTGGGTTTTGATTAGACTGGTTTCTTCTTGGCTTTTAAGGGGAGACAATTGGGTCTATGATGAGGTTTTGATGCGTACTACCGAAAGACAATTGCCTCGCAAAACACAAGGCCCCACTGTGCCCACTATGCTGCTGTTGCTGAACCAGAACAAAAGGGTGGGGACTCAGTCATCAGGTGGTGAATTGAATTTACCAAAACACAGCAGATTACACAAGGGTCTGAAAATGGTACCTCTCTTCTCCCCACTGGAACGCTCCAAACTCTGCTACATGCTACCCCAGATAAGGAGATGGAGAAGTACTTGATTTGGAAGGTCACTGCAACTCTAACCAGACCTGGAAAATGGAATTGGGAAAGTTCATTTCATTTCCACAAATAGAAACAAAGAGTCTCTAACACAAGGACGAGTACCATGGAATACTTGAAGGTCAAGTCAGTCTTGCTCTTAAGAAATGAAAATTGAAATCTCTCCCCAAACAAGGAAAAGACATGTCATCCTTTCTGCCTACCACTTCATGCTTCCCACTTTCATGGAGGGGCAGGAGAGACCCTCCTCGGCAGCATTTACTACAGTAGCACTGGAAGAGGAACAGATAAGAGTTTTGAGTATTGGGGTCCTCATGGGGCCGGACATCTCCTGCAACAGAGGAAAGAAGAAATAAAGGAAGCAAGACTCCGGTAATTACGGTTGAGGAGGAAAGCTCCCAAGGGAAGGAGAGAGGGGCACATGGGGAGGAGGGGGTCTAGTCACCAAACTCATCCATGTGCCTGCTCAACAACTCTCCTACCACTCTTTTTATATTTTCACTTCCTTCATTGACAAGATTCCACTCACCTAAAACCCTCCTCTCTCGCCACAAGTCATCCTTCGTAGGTAAGAAGAACGGACCCACTTCATGCCCTTCACCTTCTAAACTAGTTTTAGATAAAATCACTGTCAACATTATGTTTTTGTCCTCCACCAATCCTTCTCAAGCCGGTTTCGTGCATGCAGGCACAGAGAGTGAGGTCTGTCTGATGGGAACTTTCCATCTGTTGAGGAAGAATCGTCTAAATAGATCATATTCTTGACTCAAGAATGATTCGTCTGGGTTCTGGAGGTTGATTGTTTATATCACACATGAGCCTGTCATTTGAGATTATTGATGATTTGGGAGTTTATACTAGTTAATGACTCGATGATGTTTCAGAGGGCAGGGGTAATCAATGATGCTCTTTGGGTTCCCATAAGGTGATTGATCTCTAATGGTTAGCACATGGTAATCTGGAAAAGTCTTGGCTGCTCATTCTCTAATCTCTCATGCAAGCCATCTGTCTCTTGGAAAAAGATTAAAACGATTGGCAATAGTTTAGTAGATCATGGAGGTACAAGAGTCAACCACAATGTCAACATCCCACTTAGACATCTATTGCAAACTATTTGAAATATTAATTTATGCATGCATGATTAGGAAACTTGCATACTTCCTCTGTCTAATGTCAACTAGAACAGATAACGGTCAGTTCTCACTGGAGAATGAAAAACATGGAAAGCCACAGGGGAGTAGATAAACATGAAAGCCACAGGGGAGTAGGTAAATTCTTAACTGCAGCTTTTCTTGAGCTAGTTTATTCATCATTATGCTTGAATATACAAAACATTTAACCTAGTTTATGTTCAGGTAGCTGGTAAGACCTGCAAAGCAAGAATATACCTATCTAGATGTAAACAAAAGAGTCTTATTCCAGTGCAGTTCACGAATTATGACTCAATAGTTATTACATTCAGCAAAAATAATCCATAGGAACAAAAAGGAAGAAACATTAATTTACACAATTTAACATCAAACTTCGATTTGAGAGAAGTTTTAGCATTGGGTAATCTAACAAGAACTCATTGTTGATGAACAGAATCAAGTAAATGTGCTGAACTCGCACCGAAATGACTCCCATACAAGACTCGCACCAGATATTGACAACTATAGCTTCTGAGCCAGCAGTAAATACATGTCCTCTCACTCATCAATACCTGATCATATATTTCTGGCTTCACGAAGCCATCTATTAAAACTGAAGCCTGTTACCATATATTACAGAGCAAGGGCAACGCATTTGTTCAGAGCAGAATGCAATATTAATTTGAAGAAAAAAAAGGGGCATGCAAGAAAAGCAATAGGACAGTCACGGCCACAACTGGCAACTACTGCAGATTTTCTAAGTTATCAAAGTACACCATGCTCTAGAACTTTAATGCTGCAACTTCTTCTACTGTAAAATTCTAAATGCACGTCTCGGGAATTACAAGAGAAAAAAAAGTGAAGGTCGGTCCATCAAAGTTCTTCGCAGCTACCGTAAATCATCATCTGAACTTACGATATCTAATTCAATTAAATTCCTCGAAGACTGTTGGTCCGCTGTTTTCGTTCTTTTAGACTCGTGTTGCCGGCCTACGACTTTTATGTTAGAACCCACGTCCATGGATGAAGGTACCCTGAAATAACCACAGTATATTACATATTGTAGAATGTCTGTGTTCAAATATACAAATAAGATACATAATTAGCTGGAAAGTGAAAGTTCAAACATTAAAAAGAAAAGGAGGAAATAAAATATATATGGACCTCATCCTGACCTTTTCATTGAACCTACCACCTGCTTGAGGTTATCCGGTTCTTTAACGCGATCTCTGGTTTGCAATTTATCTGTAAATGATACAAAAATCCAATCATAGGCAGAAAACAAGCTCAAATAAGCAAGCTAAATGACAGGAAATGTTTGATACCTGCGACTTTGGCGAGGAATCTTATTCCTTGCGACTGGCTGTTTGTTGTTACTTTACCTGCGTTACTATACATTTGCAAGAACAATTAGGAAGATTGACCGATTCCTCACGAGTAATTAATGAAGATGTCTGTGGGTAAAAGCCCGACCATTTTGCGGCCTTTCGGTGTACTCTAGTTGCGGGCCAGGATTTCCATTTATGAGAGGGGTCTCTAGGGGGAGAGAATTATCTCATATCAGTTATAGCTTGGAAATCCTGGGCTCGTAGGTTGGGAAAATATGGACCCAGGCCAATTCTTATTGAAGACCTCAAGCTGTAGTTATATAACTAAGCTGATCTTGGAGCTACCCACGACCCAAAACCAACTGTACTAATTAAATTATGCAAAACTTCTGGTCTATGATGTAGGACAGCTCCTAAAGCAGCCACTATTTATAAGGTGAATTGAAAATTTATCAGAAATTAAAAAAAAATAATAATATAAGCAAGCAGTTTTTGTTTTTCTAAGCAAGATGAGGCAGCTTTAAAGAATCACATAAAATAAGCACCTCAAAGCTTTTTTCAACCCGTCCACAGAAAGCACTTTTGCTGGTTGTTTGAGCTTGTTACCCTTCTTATCTGCCAGAGGATCTACCATGTAAATCCCCTCGGACTGGAGATGATTCCTGAAAGCAGTCCTTAAGTTCCTGAAAGGAGAAGTAAAATATTCTAGTAAAGGTAATGAATAATAGCGAACATGTTTAGCAGGAATGTGCACCGAGCAATCTGATTTATAGATATAAGCGAAAGACATTGCAAGATTAGGAGGTATTCCTAAACTTACCCACCCTTCAGCTCAGCCCTGATGGTATTGTACTTTTGTGATGCTTGCTGGTGAAAAATGATGACAACTACGTTAAGGAGACTCTCTCGCCATAAGAAGCTCCGAGTGAAAATAATTAAATGAATTGGGTAGAAATTCATACCGAAGCATGATATTTGCAGTATATCCCATGAGATCTGAGATTAAAGCATCGATTAGTTAAAAAGCAATGGCGAAAACAAGAGAAGAACAAGAGGCACCCAACTGGTGAAGGCTACAGTGCCCAGAAACGAGCAGGGTCGTCTCATCTTAGATGGCAGCAGAGTGGATGGGGTTGGAGGCGGAGTGAACCGAAAGGCCCCTTCTCAGACCTTTTTAATGCTCAATGGTGAAGAGTTAGAATTGGACATATTGTTTAATTTATTACACATTTTCTTATGAACATGTTTTGTTATGCACAACGAAAATGTCATGGAAAGAGGTTAATCAATCCCATTGCCCTGGGGCAAAGACAACGTTGAAGAATCTGCCCTAGAGACTTCTTTCATTTTCAAGTATTGATATAGTTCCATTCCTAAAAACAAAATACCTTAGGTATTATTGCAAGGTTCAGATTAGGAAGGTTTCATAAATGTTATTTCTACCAACCTGATTGAACTCGTACCAGTTCTAAATACTGTCTTTTCATTTTCAATAAAGTAATTTTCGCACTTCCTGCACCTATGTCTGTGATAATTGAGAAGCAAAAGGAAGAATGAAATGCTGGCATTCGGCTCTAGCCTTTTACAGCAATCTTTTGTCATTTTAAAATATTCTCCTTAATGCAGTAGAAGAAATTATGCTCCAGCTTTCCAATTCAGAGAACATAGCAACCGGGTATAATTCAACATAAACCAGATGTGTGCAAACCTACTCAGTTTTCTTGTGTGAGTTCTCCTTAAGACAAAAACCGTGTGTTTGTTTCCTAGTCCCCTGTATGACCTAATCTAGTATCCCTCAATCTGTTGTAAGAGAAGCTTGAGAACGCCAAACATTTACTGTAAATCTAATGATGATAAAAGAAAGTACTTCTGTGCTTACTTATTAATGGCCATGGTGCAAGCTAATCCATCCTTCCTTTTACCCTTACAGATGGCAAAATCAGCAGATTTTCCCAACTTCAACATTTGAACAGCTGAAAATACACTTAAAGAGAACCCATTACCCTGTCAAAAGCAAATAAAGTCAGAAAGAAATAAAAGAGAAACCATCCAAAACAGCAGAAGTCAGAAAGAGATAGAAGTTCCAAGAAACGCCAACAAGCCTATTCAACTGAGTACCTGGACATCCTTCCGAACATTTGCATTAAACAAGGCAAAAATCGTTCCAACTGGCTCCTTCGAGTTTGTGGTATAGGCATCACCAAATAAGAAAACGGACACGTTTGATTCTTTCAGACAGCTCATTTTCCAGATACTAAAGTTCTTTCCATTAGAACTCGTCTTGGTCACCCCCTTCTCTGTCAATATTCCAACAGTTGCCCAACAACCAGAAATACTGTCGCCCAACAAGGAATTTCTGGTAAAACGAAGAGCTCAGTACCCAAACTAGGTTTCGAAGAAAAAAGACAAACAAAACCTTCTCTTTTGTATATTAATCTTATGATACTCGATATTTTTTCATTGCTTCCTGTTCGAATGTGTTGCAGCAGCTCGAGATCCCATAAAACAAAACAGGTACAGATGTAATGTAGTAACAAACAACCTTAACTAGTATCATGTTTGACTTATAATGGAAGTGTAGAGAAACAAAAATACATGTTGTAAATTCGGTAAGTTTCTGCTAGAATGATTCAATTAAGGGTAGATTCTATACCCAATTGCTTGAATTCGAATAAATCTTATGTCAGAGAGACGGTTGTTGAGATCCGATGCAGATATTAAAGGGTTCCTGACAGATAGAGAAACAGCACATCAAACCGACGTACTTACATGAGTTTCGTACCCTAAACTCGATAATGTACTAAAACTCGTACCTTATCCGCAATCCAGAAAATTTCTCAACTTCAGTATCATCACCGCGCTTTGGCGGTTTTGGCTTGGAAACACGACGAGTGGTACTGAGATTGTCCAATAGATAATCGTCCGGGGCATTTTCATAGAGCAAACGATCATCGATTGTCGTACGGGAAAGCACACCATCGGCAAACAGAGGGTCTGGGAATTGAACCACAATGAGATGTTTCATTCTCACTAGTACCGAATCGATAACGAAAAACATTTGACTTGATTCCAAATACAACTACGAGATAGAAAAAAATGATGGCCGCGAATATGTAATAACAGAGGGGCATGCCACAATACACGTTAATAACACAACGAATCACCGCCCATTGCTTCGAAAATCTGGCTAACGAAATTATTAAAAAAAAAAAAAAAAAAAAAAAAAAAAAAAAAAAAAAAAAATTAGGGGCAGACGGAAATTAAAACTGAAATACCTGGTGATGGGGCGTGCGTAGAAGAAGGGGAGGCGGGTGGAGTCTCCAGCACCCTCTCGCGGAGGGAAAGGAGAAGATCCAAATCTTCTTCGTGCGAGGACATTTTGATCTCTGACATGCCGAGGCAACGAGGAGCGAAGCGCCGGCGAAGAATGAACGAACGCGACGAGCTTCTGCATCTTTTGTGGGACGAAGCGCTTCGTTATTGGAGGGAGATTTCAAAGTTGGGAGGGAAAAGAAACCAAAAAGAAATTTTATAAAACTGATATTTAAAAAATTCAACGTTGACATCAACGGGCGTTTGGTCTAGTGGTATGATTCTCGCTTTGGGTGCGAGAGGTCGCGAGTTCGATTCTCGCAACGCCCCTACTTATTTTGGTAGTTTTATTCTTCCTCTGTTCATTTGTATCACTATCTGTGACCATCACTTCTATACTGCCATTTTATGTTATAAAAGTAGGAGTGGAACAAAAGTATAAACACAGATTTTATGATTTTCTATAATGGCCATGGTGCAAGCTAATCCATCTTTCCTTTCACCTTCACAGATGGCAAAATCAGCAGATTTTCCTACTTTTAACATCTGAACAGCTGAAAATGCACTTAAAGAGAACCCATTACCCTGTCCAAAGCAAATATAAAGTCAGAAAGACATGAAAAAGCAAACCATCCAAAACAGCAGTAGAAGTCAGAAAGAGAGAAGTTCCAAGAAACACCAACAAGCATATCCAACTGAGTTTCGAACTAAACAAGGGAAAAATCGTTGCAACTACCTCCTTTGTGGTATAGGAATCACCAAATAAGAAAACTGAAACACCTGATTCTTTCAGACTGCTCATTTTCCAGATGCTAAAGTTATTTCCATTAGCCCAACAACCAGAAATAGTATCGACCAACAAGGAATTTCTGGTAAAACGAAGAGGTAAGTATCCAATCTGGATTTCAAACAGAAAAGGAGAAAAACAAAAAACGTTCTCTTTTGCATATTAATCTGTATGACACTCGATTTTCTTTCATTGCTTCCTGGTCGAATGTCTAGCAGCAGCTCGAAATCCCATCAATCAGGACAGGTACATATGTAATATAGTGACAAACAGAAGAAAATCCTTGACTAGTGTCATGTTTGACTTACGATGAAAGTGTAGAGACACCAAATTACATGTTGTAAATTGTTTAAGTTTCTGATAGAATGATTCGATTCAGGGTAGAGTTTATACCCAATTGCTTGCATTCGAATAAATCTTACATCAGAGAGACGGTTGTTGAGATCAGATGCAGATAGTAAATGATTCCTGGCAGATAAAGAAACAGCACATTAAACCGACGCACTTACAATATGAGTTCCATACCCTGAACTTGATAATGTAACAGCAGATAAAAAAAAGATGACCTCGAATATGCAACAGCAGAGGGACATGCCGCAATACGTATTAGTGGCACAACGACAGCGAAAACGCAGAATGAATCACCGATGATGAATCTCACAGGCCATTGCATCGAAATCTAAAGAAATTATAGGAAGATTTAGGGGCAAACGGAAATTAAAAATGAAATACCTGATGAAAAGGACGAAGGCGAAGAGCTTCTGCATCTTCTGTCGCCGCTGCGCTTTGTTTTTGGAGGGAGATTTCAAAGTCGGAGGGGAAAAGAAGTGAAAAGGACATTTTCTAAAACTGATATTAAAAATTTCAACGTAGACATCTTCGGGCGTTTGGTCTAGTGGTATGATTCTCGCTTTGGGTGCGAGAGGTCGCGAGTTCGATTCTCGCAACGCCCCTTTTTATTTTGGACCAAAGTCGCCGAGGTTAAACGTAGGTAAAATAAGGACATGAACATGAATGTGGTACAAAAACTTTTTATGTCGATGTTCATGTAATGGCCCTATTGAAGTTGGTAGGTGGAATGTTTTTGATGGACCTTTTGACCTCAACGTCTAAAATTGAGTGTGACTCTTTAACTATTTACTCCTTTTCTAAATCCAGACATTTTAGTTACATATCATTGAGCTCAGCAATGTATGAACTTTCACAATAAATACTAAGTATAATTCATTTTCAATATTGTAGAATTCCCTATTTTATCTAATAAAAATTTACATGAAAGGTAATTAGGCATGTAAAAAGGGCAGAATGAAAATACTTTTTTTTTTTAGGAATTTGATGTTTATTGAATATATGAGAAGTTAATTTACAAAGGGTAGGTTCTCTTTAGCTAAAGTGTCCGCAAAGGAATTGGCAGATCTGGGAATACAATGCTACTCATTAACAAATGTGGAAGCCAAGTGGGTGATTTCTCTAAACACATATAGGAACCTCCATGGGGGAGCCGAGGTTTGTTTGCACCAACCAATGACATTGCTAGCAGAATGAAAATACTTTAATATAGTACTTCCTATACAATAAAACAATAATACAACACCTAAAAATATCGTCTTAACATTTAAACACAATAAAAACGCAACACAACACTTAAAATATCGTCTTAATGATTGAACAGATGAAAACATAATACAAGGCCTGAAAATATTGTCTTAACATTTTAATACAATAATTTTTTTTTTACTAAAAACATTGTGTAAACATTTTAACACAATTGAAAAAAAAAAAAAAAAAAGGTAACAATGTTATTATGTTATTTCAACATTCAATGAAAAATCCCCACATACAATGATACAATATCCTTATTTGACTATGATAAAATAAAATAAAATAGATTTTTAGTTTACAAAATTTGATTCTCATGCAGGCAATATAAGTATTTTACCATTCAACTGTAGATAATCTAGTAATAACGGGTTAAAAAATGTCATTTTTGTTTCCTTTACATTTAATAAATAATCAAACGATAAACACGTCAAAATTATCGATTTACTAGTCAGAAAAAAAAAAAAAAAAATATATATATATATTTCAATTTACGTTTAATAATTGATCATAGAAGGGGTAATTGGGTACCATTTACACCCCCTAAGGCCACTGTCCGGTTCAAGATATTTCATACTTTTGTGTTAGGTCAGGTCAAATACCCTTCTTGGCATGTTTGTTAATGTGGCACAAATGTACCTAAATGTTCCATATAGACCGGTCGGACCAATAACACGTGTTCCGTAGTTGGTTACACAAAAAGGGGTACCATAACTCCCCTAATCACCAAATTTGTTGCATGATGAATATAATTGGGTCATACCGACCTAGTACATGTATATGAACCCTCGCGGCCAAGCGTCTCTTCACAAATTGACCTGCTAACAAAACCTAGTAAACACGCAAGGCCTTTCCTTCTCTCTCTCCCTCTCTTCCTCTCTTTCCCTCTCTCTCCCTCTCTCTCCCTCTCTCTCTCCCTCTCTCTCTCCCTCTCTCTCTCTCCTCTCTCCTCTCTCTCTAATCTCTCTCCCTCTCTCTCTCCTCTCTCTAATAAAAATATAAATCTCCCTCTCTCTCTCCTCTCTCTCTCCTCTCTCTCTCCTCTCTCTCTAATAATATGTAATAAAATAATAATAGTAATAAAAAAAATAATAAAAAAATATAATATAATTAAAAAATATTAATAAAAAATAATAAAAATATAAAATAATATTATTAAAAAATAATAATAATGTAAAATAATAATAAAAAAATAAAATAATATTAAAAAATAATAATATTAAAAATAAAAATAATAATAATAAAAAAAAATAATAATATGGAAAAGTAAAAATAATAATGTAAAATAAAAAAATAATAATAAAAAAAATAATAATGATAAAAATGTGTAAAAATAATAAAAAAATAATAATATGTAAAAATAATATTAAAAATAATAATATGACAAAAAATAATATTAAAAAAAATAATAATAAAAAAATAATATTAAAATAATAATATTAAAAAATAATGTTAAAAATATAAAAAAAAATTAATAAATAATAAATAAAATAAAAAATGTAAAAAATAATAATGAGCCGATAATAATAATAAAAAATAATGTAATATAAAATAATATATATTAAATTATTATAAATAAAATATTATAATATATTAATAATAAAATAAAAAATTAAATATTATTATTATTAAAATAATATTAAGTAATATTATGCTAAATATTATTAAATAATATTATATTATTAATATTAATAATAATATAAATATTATATATGTATATATATATATTAATATATTAATATATATTATATATATTATATATATATATATATTATTATTATATATATATATATATATATATATATATATATATATATATATATATATATATTATTATATATATATATATATATATATATATATATATATATATTATATATATATATATATATATATATATATATATATATATATATATATATATATATATATATATATATATATATATATATATATATATATATATATATATATATATATATATATATATATATATATATATATATATATATATATATATCTATCTATATATATATATATCTATATATATATATATCTCTCCTCTCTCTCTATATATATATATATCTATCTCTCTCTCTCTCTCTCTTCCTTCTGCGCCACACATGCACGCAACGAAGCTCAGACGTCTGGACTCTGGGCGGAGAGGAAAAAAATGAGGATGGGAGTATTATAAAAGGGGACGTAAAAGCATATGCCGAAAAAGACGGGCGTGGAAAAGCATTTGCTCTCACCGCCATGAGAGCCTGAAAGAAATCGAGGGAGTCGAGACACACATACATGTAGGTTTGATAGGTATATATATATATATATATACAGAGATAGAGATACGCACGCCCGAAAAATCGAGTAGGAATTGGGTTTGATTTTTTCTTAATTTGCGTCTGGTTTGTTTTTCATGTCGACAAAAGACAGGGTATATAATCTTTCGGCTCTCGCGTCCTCTCTTTCTGAACCCAAATCGGATACCTTCGCTTGACTGTTCGGTTACCCCTCGGAGTCTGAGTGGGTGGGTGTTTTTCTTCTGTTCTGATTGTCTGGCTGCTAACCCTAGAAAGTTTGTTTGGGGGATTTTTGGAGGGTCGATTGTTTATTGTGGGTTTTGGGTCTGTTGTTTTGTTTCTCGATTTTCTTGTTTTGATATTTGGTCTTGTGGTGAGAAGGATTTGGAGGAAAGATAGGGTTTTGATGCGTGTGGGCATCTGAGATGCCGGAATTCGGCGGATCGGACGCGGCGTGATCGCCTGGAGAGAAGGGTTTTGTATGGAAACGCGCAGCCGGAAGCGGGCGGAGGCCTCCTCAGCAGCCCAGTCGTCGTCATCGCAAACTCCGTCCGTGTCTACCCGCGCTCGCAAGAGGGCCCGTTTGTCTGGTCCTGCCGCCGCCGCCGCTGCTACCACGACGGTTACTTCTTCAGCTTCTAATCGTTCGCGACATAATTCCCGTGCCCAAGAACCGACTTGTATGGACCCTCCCAATAACGAATCATCCTCTCGTGGTCGACGCAGGAACCATAATTCTGAGAAGGAGTCCGATAACAATAACAAAGGGAAAGAGAAAGAACCCGAAACCAGGGTTAGGGATAGGGACAGAGATAGAGATAGGGATTTGGGGCTTAGCATAGACGGCAGTGTCGGCGGAGACGAAGATAATGATAGTGAAGGTGGAGTGGGAATTCTCCACCAAAACTTGACTTCTGCTAGCAGTGCATTACAAGGCCTTCTACGCAAGCTCGGCGCGGGACTGGACGATCTGCTGCCTTCATCTGCTGTGGCTGCCACATCCTCGTCTCACCAAAACGGTCGGCTCAAAAAGATCCTCTCAGGGTTACGGGCAGATGGGGAGGAGGGCCGTCAGGTGGAAGCGCTCACTCAGCTCTGTGAAATGTTGTCAATTGGGACCGAAGAATCTCTCAGTACTTTCTCCGTGGATTCATTTGTTCCCGTCTTAGTCGGGCTACTTAATCACGAGAGTAATGCTGATATAATGCTACTTGCTGCTCGGGCTCTCACTCACCTATGTGATGTGTTACCTTCATCATGTGCGGCTGTAGTACATTATGGGGCCGTACCTTGCTTCTGCGCGAGGTTACTTACTATTGAGTATATGGACTTGGCGGAGCAGGTGAAATTTGTTTTCCTTAGTTTCAATAAATTTATCCAAGTTAGAACCTGCTGTTAGAATTGGGTATCTTGAAGTTTATTCTTATTTTATGTTGGTTCTCTCCCATATTCTGTTTCCATCTCTGTTTGGAATTCTGTAATTTGTTTGGATTGATGTCTATTGCGTTTAGATTTTTCTTCCGTGGTATTATTATCCTCTTGGCCAATGCTTATGGAGAACTACCTTTTATCCTGCTCATGTAGTCTCTTCAAGCTTTGAAGAAGATTTCTCAAGAACATCCAACTGCTTGTTTGCGTGCTGGTGCTCTTATGGCAGTGTTATCTTATCTTGATTTCTTTTCAACAGGAGTTCAGGTACTAAAATTAATTCCAGGTCCTGGCTATTTGCTTATCGATTTCAATACTTTATTGCCATGCTAAGCATCCAATTTGTAGTGACATATTTAATGCTTTATTCCAGAGAGTTGCATTATCCACTGCTGCAAATATGTGTAAGAAACTTCCTTCTGATGCAGCGGATTTTGTGATGGAAGCTGTTCCCTTGCTCACTAACCTTCTGCGGTATCACGATTCAAAGGTGAGCTTTCACTTGCTTGTCTATGTTGATATATGCCTCTTTTTTATCATTTCATACTGATATGTATGTGATTCGCACGACTTCTTTTAACATTTAAATCCTTGCATTTTATAGGTATTAGAGCATGCTTCTGTGTGCTTGACTCGTATTGCTGAGGCATTTGCATCCTCACCCGAGAAGCTGGATGAGCTTTGCAACCATGGGTTGGTTGATCAAGCAGCAAGCCTTGTTTCTGTTAGTAATTCAGGAGGTGGACAGGCATCCTTGAGCACCTCAACCTACACGGTAATGTTCAATATATACTGTCCAAATAGATTGTTGTTATATTAATGTGAATATTGCCTTTTTATTATATGTTCATCATTAGTGCACTTCATTTGACTCTTTGTGTGGTTCAGGGTTTAATTCGTCTTCTCTCAACTTGTGCAAGTGGTTCACCTCTTGCGGCAAAGACTCTTCTCCTCCTTGGAATTAGTGGCATCCTCAAAGATATTCTATCTGGTTCTGGTTTAGTAGCAAGCATATCTGTTTCACCAGCACTAACTAAGCCGCCTGAGCAGGTCCAGTATTCACGCTTATGCTTTCCTGTCTGTATCTTGTTAGGCTTACTTATATGTGCTAGGATAAGGTTATTTTGTGCATCTCTCGTAATTAACTACTTGCAAAGTCATCCAAGCAAACATAGGTTAATGATGTTATAGCATATTCATGGATACAAGCACTTTGTGCCTTTTATGGCTAATTACCCGTGTATTTAAATAGATTATAGCAGAAAAACTGTCCAAAAACAGGGTGCAACTTCTCATCTATGTATTTGATAAGCTTATCAATATTTTTGTTTGAATGATCCAAGGTCTGACATCTCAGTGGCTGATTGGCTAGAAAAACTAAAACTAAAGAAGCTAACGATCGGGAACTTGGGCAGTAGCTCAGTGGTTCCATAAGGAGTTATACTGTGGGAGGTCTTGGGTTCGGATCCTAACAGCTCCTATTCGCCATTTCAAAAAAAAAGAGAAGCTAAGGGGTCTTAGAATCATCATAGATTTCTAGGCAAATTTTTTTTATGAGTGTTCTATCCCTATGTTATAGTCTAGCTATAAAGCTTTAATTGGATGGAAGTCAATTGGCAGTTTAAAGGGAAAAAAAATATCCTTCAGCTTGTGTATATGTTAATGAATGTACTTGTTAAGAGCTGCAAAACAAAGCCGAGACCACGTGCTCAGTTGATATTTTGTTTCTTTATTATTTTTATAAATTTCTAAACAAGCAGGCAGTTTTGAGGAGGTGGAAAATCACATAAAGCCTCCAAAAGAATGGGGATGCTTGAACAACCAAATAAACGATTACATAAGAATTAAAATAGTCATAAAAGGAAGTGAAGGAATACAGTATAATGGAAAACTGATGCCCAGGGATGCTGAAAAATTAATTATGTGGAAGAGCCACTCTTTTGAAAGCCAGTCAGCATGGCATTGTCATTTACAGATCTAGGAGCATGTGAGCAGGAGGTGTTAAGAGGTTTAGTCAGATAAACGTTTTCTTCATCATAAAATTTTCCTATGAGAGGGGAGCTGAAGTGCTTTGTGGCAATGCAAAGCAATTAAGCAATAGCCTTAGTCTCAGTTAGGAGAGCATCCCAAGCCAACTAGGTGATGGAAAGAGCGGAGACATTAATTGCAGCAGATGACCCTTCCAAATTTGTTTGGCTGAAACCAAATTTGTGTGGCTGATACCTAATTTGTGTGGCTGATACCTAATTTGTGTGGCTGATACCTTATTTTTTTGGCTGATACCTTATTTGTTTGGCTGATACCTTATTTGTTTGGCTAATACCTCTATTTTGCTGGCATCATAATGAGTGTCATGTCAAACATCAAGAAATCAGTTAGGATGTCAAATGGAATGAAGTTGCTTGCTTGGGGCATTCAGTAGGCTTCTTATGACATGTTGCATTGTTATATTAGCTTCTGAATGCTATCTTTGTTGCTGTCTCAAGGCTATTTTCGTATGGTTCTTAAGCATACTGTATATTGCCAAAGTTTTGTTGTGTGATTGATCATCTCCTTTGGTGTCATTTCTGTTATATGAACCTAAGAAAACTTCAAATTGAAGCATTGATAGCTGTGTACACCACATTTAGAAATATCTGTTTCTAATGAGTCAACCTAATATTTTATTTTGTTTGCTTGTAGCAGCTTAGCTGCTGTAGCTTCTTCATTTCCTGCTGCATTATTATCTTCCAAGAAATAATCAGGCATTTTTGCTTTTATAGCTTTGTGATTCTTAAGATGCTTGACAAGCCCATTTTCAAAAAAGATGCTTGACAAGCTATATAACTTTTATTATCTGTGGTTAGATTTTTGAGATTGTGAACCTTGCCGATGAGCTTCTCCCTCCATTGCCTCAAGGAACTATCTCTCTGCCAACATCTTCTCATCTTCTTATAAGAGGATCACTGGCCATGAAGAAGTCTTCTAGCAGCTCATCTAAGCAAGAGGACACAAGTGGAGCTACGTCTGAAATTTCAGCACGTGAGGAATTGCTGCGTGATCAACCTGAACTTCTGCAGCAGTTTGGACTGGATCTCTTGCCAGTTCTAGTGCAGGTCCATGCTTATCTTTTGTTTGTTTTGGAGCTACTATCTCTAAACCAGTTGCTTTTTCTTTACTTGCAATGTCCTTGTCTTCACATATTGATGCTTTTATTATGTCTAATACAGATATATGGTTCCAGTGTGAATGGTCCAGTTCGCCATAAATGTCTCTCCGTCATTGGCAAGTTAATGTATTTTAGTACCGCAGATATGATTCAATCTTTGCTTAGTGCAACAAATATATCAAGGTATGCATATGTCATATTTCAATTATTTAGTTCTAAGTATTCAAACTCATATGCTCATGTTTTAAATTTTGGTTCTGTTGTGTAGCTTTCTAGCAGGAGTTTTAGCATGGAAGGATCCTCAAGTTCTCATTCCTGCTCTCCAAATAGCAGAGATTCTCATGGAAAAGCTTCCTAGTACATTCTCCAAAATGTTTGTGAGAGAAGGAGTTGTTCATGCAGTAGACATGCTTATTTTGTCTGATTCTTCTGCTCAGGTATCAGCTGCAGATAATGATTCTTTACAAGTAAACTCTTCACGCTCTAGACGTTATCGACGTAGGAATGGGGGCTCAAATATGGATGGTGGGCCCCAAGAAGAATTGAAAAATTCTATTCCAGGAAACGTCAGTTCTTCTGCGGGTTCTGTAGAAGTTCCATCTGTTAATTCTAGTCTTCGGGCAGCAGTCAGTGCTCATGCCAAAGCTTTCAAAGACAAGTATTTTCCAGCTGATCCAGGAGCTCCTGAAGTTGGTGTAACGGATGATCTTTTACATTTGAAGAATCTTTGTGCAAAACTAAGTGCAAGTGTCGATGATTCAAAGGGCAAAGGTAAAGGTAAATCTAAAGTTTCTGGGCCACGATTAGCTGAAGTGTCAGCAGGCAATGAGGACCACTTGGTTGAAGTCATAACTGAGATGCTGTCAGAATTAAGCAAAGGAGATGGGGTGTCTACATTTGAGTTCATTGGTAGTGGTGTAGTTTCGGCTTTGCTGAATTATTTTTCTTGTGGAACTTTTTCCAAAGAAAAAGTCTCAGAGGCAAACCTTCCTAAACTTCGCCAACGGGCGCTGAAAAGGTTCAAGGCATTTATATCAGTTGCTTTACCTGCTGGGATTTATGAAGTCAATAATGCAGCTCCCATGAGTATTTTAGTACAGAAGCTTCAGAATGCTTTATCATCTTTGGAGAGATTCCCTGTTGTACTTAGTCATTCTGCTAGATCATCTAGTGGAGCTGCTCGCCTTTCTTCAGGTCTTAGTGCACTCGCACAACCGTTCAAGTTGCGCCTTTGTAGAGCTCAAGGTGAAAAGAATCTTCGTGATTATTCTTCAAATGTTGTACTTATTGATCCTTTAGCAAGTCTAGCAGCTGTTGAAGAGTTTCTGTGGCCAAGAGTGCAAAGAGGAGAGACTGGGCAAAAGCCTTTATCTTCTCCAGGAAACTCAGATGCTGGCACCACAGCTGGTGGAGCTGGAGCATCTTCACCATCTACATCCACTCCGGCTCCTTGTAGTCGTCGGCATTCAACTAGGTCTCGCTCATCAGTAACTATAGGAGGTGGCAGCGGTGGTGCTGGTGCTAAGAAAGAATCTAATGACACAACTGCCACTTCATCTAAAGGGAAAGGAAAAGCTGTTCTTAAATCTGCTTCTGATGAAGGGAGAGGGCCTCAAACAAGAAATTCAACTCGTAGAAGAGCAGCATCAGAGAAAGATGTGCAAATGAAGCCTGTTCAAGGAGACTCAAGCTCTGAGGTATACCACTGGACTTGCCTTGTTATTATAAAAAGTTGTTAGACATGGATACTTTAGGATTTCACACGATTTTATTTCTAAATTGGAGCTAGTATATGATTCCTATAAAAAACAAGGTTAGTTTTATGCCTTCAGTGGGCAAGTGGTAATAGCAGGAGAATTGTTCTTTACCATTAAGGTGGAATTTCAATCTAATCAAACATTCATATCCGGTCCATGAACCTTCAGAGATGCATGAGATTCTGTATCATGTGCCTAAATATAAAGCTGTTAACTAATAGGATATGCAGCTTATGTAGCTCTTAGTGAGACTAATTTTTTAAAAATTATTTTTATTATTTTTATAATAGAAAAACTTGTATGGGGATTCCCTTCTTTCCTTGGTTCCTGAAAATACCTTAGCTTCCCAGCATTTGAAATTTATTTGTTGAATATTTTGAATGATAAATATTCTTTTACTAGAGGTTATGCTTTTCTTTTTTAAATGTTGATCACACATGCAGACACACCATTGTCTCTAGTGAGTGAATCCATGACCCAAATTCACACTGATTACACATTCACTTGAACTTTTGAATGGCTTTTGTTGTTTAAGGTCTATAGGTTTATTTATACCTATGATAGGTAGAAAGTTTGTTTGCTTTTTGTTTCTTATCTGCATTAAAATTTATGTCACTTTGATTTACATAAAAGGTCATACATAATCTGGACTTATAGAGCTTGACATCTCTAGAAATTTTCACTGATAATGGAGGACCTTGTGTTTGTGGGTGATGCCAGACTCAAAAGAAGAAATTGCTTATGCATGCGCAATCTATCCTTATGTTTATGTAAAATGATGTGGGACCCTCGATTATAGATGTGTCTTCCTATAAGCACTGTTGTTTATTGTCATTTACTGTCCATTAGGTTTGTTGCTTCAACATAGTAATTGTAAAAATGTTTATTTCCATAAATAGCAATATTCAGCTCTTATGAGATTTGGTAACTTAGGATGGCTGTAGAAATTTTGACTTATCGCAGTCTACCAAGCTAGTGGTGTTAGACATTTGAAAAAAGTGCTTAATGATCTAAGTTTTTTTGTACTCGACATACACTGATTTTATGCTAGGAAAGATTTATGGTTTATTTGTATATCTGTTTGGATTGTTCCATTGCCACATTTTCTGCTCAATTTGCTGTATTTATTTCTTTTATTTACTGATATAACAAATTGTTTGGGTTTGTGTTATAGGATGAGGAAATGGACATTTCTCCTGTTGAGATTGATGATGCATTGGTGATTGAGGAGGATGACATCTCAGAGGATGAAGATGATGATCATGATGAGGTCTGCTTAACTATCTAATTGTTTGTTTCCTTTCAGGCTTTAGTTTTTACAATCTATGAGGAAAATGAAGTTGATGTATCAGGCTTCTTCTAAAATTATCTGTTTACTTTCTTTTTAGATACCTCTATGCTACTAGAAATTGCTTTGCGGAACATAAGTTATATTGGACCTATGAATATTTGTATTAATCTTTAGCTGATGTTTAGTGGTTTCTGTTTTTTAGGTTCTAGGCGACGATTCTCTTCCTGTTTGCACACCAGAAAAAGTTCATGATGTGAAGCTAGGTGATTCCACTGATGATGGTACAACAGCTTCAGCAACAACTGATCATCAGCCCAACCAATCTTCTGCTTCGGGTGCTAGAGTTGCCTCTGTTAGAGCTACAGAACCTGCTGAGTTCAGGCCAGGAATGTCATTTGGTTCTAAGGGTGCCATGTCATTTGCAGCTGCAGCCATGGCTGGGCTTGCATCTACAAATACCAGGGGTATTCGTGGTGGTAGGGACAGGCGGGGTCTTTTGATCGGCTCCTCAAATGACCCACCAAGATTAATTTTTTCTGCTGGTGGGAAACAACTTAACAGGCACCTGACTATATATCAGGCTATTCAGCGTCAACTTGTGCTAGATGAGGATGAAGATGAGAGGTATACGGGATCTGATTTTCTATCCAGTGATGGAAGTCGACTCTGGAGTGATATTTATACCATTACATATCAGAAGGCAGACACTCAACTTGATCGAGCCCCATCTGGTAGTCCTGTTCCAAAGTCTAGCAAAGCTGGCTCTACTTCCAATTCTAGTTCTGATACTTCATGGCAGCAGTCATCTCTTTTAGATAGCATCTTGCAAGGTGAGCTGCCTTGTGATTTGGAAAAATCCAACACTACCTATAATATCCTGGCCCTGTTACGTGTTTTGGAGGGCTTGAATCAGCTTGCACCTCGCTTAAGAGTGCAAGCAGTGTCTGATGATTTTGCAGAAGGAAAAATATCTACACTTGACGAGCTTAGTGCAATGGGCGTTAAAGTTCCTCAAGAAGAATTCATCAATGGAAAACTAACTCCCAAGTTGGCTCGGCAAATTCAAGATGCCCTTGCTTTGTGCAGTGGGAGCCTTCCTTCATGGTGCTATCAGTTAACCAAAGCATGTCCTTTCATCTTTCCTTTTGAGACTCGGAGGCAGTATTTCTATTCAACTGCTTTTGGGTTGTCTCGTGCTTTGCATAGGCTTCAGCACCAACAGGGATCAGATAATCCCAATTCAACCAGTGAAAGAGAGGTTAGAGTTGGAAGACTGCAGAGGCAGAAAGTTCGTGTTTCTAGAAATCGAATCTTGGATTCAGCTGCAAAAGTTATGGAGATGTACTCTAGCCAGAAAGCTGTACTCGAAGTGGAATACTTTGGTGAGGTTGGCACTGGTTTGGGTCCTACATTGGAGTTTTACACTCTTTTGAGTCATGACTTGCAGAAAGTGGGTTTAGAAATGTGGAGATCCAGCTCTGGACCAGACAAATCTGAAATGGACATTGACCAAACTGAGCAGAAGGACAGAAGCGTTGGTGATAAACCTGATGCAAAGAAGCAGAAGTCTATTGACTCCTCTGTTGCTAAGGGCAGTGATCTTGTTCAAGCTCCTCTTGGTTTGTTTCCTCGCCCTTGGCCTCCTAACTCAGATGTTTCTGAGGGCTGTAAGTTTTATAAAGTTATAGAGTATTTTCGGTTGGTTGGACGAGTTATGGCAAAAGCGCTTCAAGATGGACGCCTTTTGGATCTTCCTCTTTCAACTGCTTTTTATAAGATTGTGCTTGGTCAAGTAAGCTTGTTGAGGCTTTTCATTTTACTTCATTGTAGTGTTAAGAATTTAGTGTTGTTACATAATTAAATTTTTTCTTTCTGTAGGAGCTTGATTTGCATGATATCCTTTCTTTTGATGCGGAGTTTGGCAAGATTCTGCAAGAACTGCAAATTCTCGTTTGCCGGAAACAGTACATGGAGTCCCTGGGTAGTGATGATGAACGGGCAATTGGTGATTTGCGCTTTCGTGGTGCTCCTATTGAAGACCTCTGTCTGGATTTTACTCTCCCTGGATATCCAGATTATGTCTTAAAACCAGGAGCTGAAAATGCAGTGGTATATTCTTAGTTAATTTCTTGCTTCACATGATCTATTATTCACTTCCTACATTTGCTTTTTAGCATTTGCAGTTAGCATAGATCAGTTCAGATTAATGGTTTTCTGGTACAGGTGGATATTCACAATTTGGATGAATACATTTCTTTGGTAGTTAATGCAACTGTCAGGACTGGAATCATGCGACAGACGGAAGCTTTTAGAGCAGGCTTTAATCAGGTAAGCCTAGTCAGATTTGAAAACTCTCCTTTGTAAGATTTGGAACAGTTAACGTTCTTTTCATTGGGGTCTTCATTATTCTCTTCATAGTGATGAACCTTTTAAATTGGATGTTTGTGAAATCTTATCCATGTTTTCCTCTAAACTTTCTTGACAATACCTATTATTTTTAGGTATTTGACATCACATCACTGCAAATATTTTCTCCAAACGAACTGGATTACTTACTTTGTGGGCGTAGAGAGCTGTGGGAGGTATTTTCATTGTGTTGTTAGAATTTTAATTTGAAAATTGGTTGTGATGCTATATATACCGTCTGCTAAAAACTCTACTATGTTGACTTATGGCAGGCCGAGTCTCTTGTTGATCATATTAAATTTGATCATGGATATACAGCTAAGAGTCCTGCAATTGTCAATGTAAGGCTTTTTGGAAGTTCTATCATATATGCTTCTATTCATATCTCATTCTTGTCATGTCTGAGAGCTAATTTACCTTTTCCCTCTTGTATTAAAGTTGCTTGAGATCATGGGAGAATTCACACCAGAGCAGCAGCGGGCTTTCTGCCAATTTGTTACTGGTGCCCCCCGACTTCCTCCTGGCGGTCTGGCTGTGCTAAACCCAAAGCTTACAATTGTGAGAAAGGTACTCCACCACAAGCTAAGATCTATAGCTTAACAAGTTAATTGCCGCATTCCTCTTTTGTGAAGAAGAGTTTGCTGAACCCTTTTTTTTTTTCAATAATGATAATAAAAACAAAAAATCACTGCATGTATATCAAAGACCAATGGGAAAAGGGTATATGCTAAAGAAGTTGCAGTGATAATTGCAAATAACTCTTCCATTTTGATTAGCTTATTCTTTTTCAAAATGCAGCATTCATCCAGCACGAACAATATGGCGGCAAATGGTACCGGGGCTGCTTCAGAATCCGCGGATGACGATTTGCCCAGTGTCATGACATGTGCTAATTACCTCAAGCTGCCTCCATATTCAACCAAGGTATGCTTTTAAAATTTCTACTCGATTGAAGACGAGGATTTAGCATTGATTTGAACTGTGAGGTGATTCTAACAAATGTATTAATCTGAAATCCGTCTTTGTGTTCAGGAAATTATGTACAAGAAGCTACTATATGCTATCAGTGAAGGTCAGGGATCATTTGACTTGTCATAGGAGGGAGTGATCGAGAGACTAACCAGTTTGAGATTATACACTGCAAACGCTAGCAGAACCAGAGCAAAGAGTCGAGAGAGGGGGATTTGAAAGGTCCAGTTTTCTCGCTTATTCTGCTTCGTGAAACAGGGAACTCTCGTTCTCTCTCTCTCTCTCTCTCTCTCTCTCTCTCTCTCGTGCCTGTTAAACAGAGGCATTTGAGGTCAATTGTCTCTGCTTCTGTCCTAGTAGTTTTGAGGGAACAGAGAGGCTTGTTGGGTGAGGTGGGGGGGTGTTGGGGGAAGAGGGGATATTCTTCTGCTTCTTTACATCTTGTAAATTCTCATTCATCTCGCACAGGAGCGCGCGCAGGCGCACATAAATTTTCCTTTTCCATTTCCCTTGTCTTTTCTTTTTTCTTTTTTTGGGGTTCAATTTTCACTATTCATCAAATAATGTTTGATTTCTCACTGCTGCCATATTTGAGAGTATACATAATGATGTAGTCAGTGGTCTCTGCTTCGTTCTGCTTTTGCGTTTTGATCGGTTTGTTATAGTCCGGTGAATTCTATGAAACCCTGCAAGTATAATTTCTCGTTACTGACAGGCCGGCACCCAATTCAAAGATTGAAAAAAGATCTACTGGATAATGCATATTAATTAATTTATCTTCAAATATCACTTCTTTATTAGGTATAATAAAAGTTTTCTCAAATGTTTTAAATTATAGTCAATTTAGTACTAAACTAAGTGTTTATGTGTGGTTCAAACGTTTATATTTAAGAAGAATTGATTAATTGGATATATCTCTACTGGTTATTTATTCAGTTAGTTCAACTATCTTCTCTCTCTCTTTTTTTTTTTTTTTTTTTTATGCTTTTGAAGCCATCACATCTCACAGTTTTGTGGTCTAAGAATGGTTATGAGTACATTAGTTGTCTCTAGTAATGGTTACGGGTGTTGTTGGATGCAATTCTCTGATTATCAGGACAACCTAAAATGACTTCACAAAGATGAAAAAACAAAATTAGCTATTAAAATTAAATGCGCATCCAGGGAATCGAACCCTGGTCAATACCGTGGGAGGGTACTATGATGCCACTACACCAGATGCGCTGCTCATTTGATTTATTAATTGTTATTATTTAGAAATTAAAGATAGAGAAAGTAATTCCTCTACAAAATCTGTTGGGGTTGAGAGGTACAACCAATGTTTTAAAAACTGATCCGGACTCCAACCCTATTTAACGAGAATCGGAGGCCAATCCGGTTCTTATTGACTCAGCCTGGTTCACTATAATTAGCATTAATTTTGTCTTTTTACCTATAGAAGTATAACATATTTATAAAGTATAGAAGATAATATTCAATATTGTTGAACCAATTAGTGAGTTAGCAATGAACGGTCGTTCGTCGCTAAAGTGAGTTTTCAAAGAACGGTCGTTCGTCGATAAAGTGAGTTAGCAATGAACGGTCGTTCGTCGCTAAAGTGAGTTAACAATGAACGGTCGTTCGTCGCTAAAGTGAGTTAACAATGAAAAGTGAGTTCGCAATGAACGGTGGTTCAACCCGGTCTAACCAGGTTCGACCAAAACCGAACATACTGTCGGTTTGATGGGTGGTTCGGTTTTTATAACATTGGGTACAACAATATGATTACGTCCTCAATCAGAGATAACACTTTGACAAATGTTATATGATTTACCTTAATAAAATTATGATTTAAGTCATTTCATTTAAATAGATCGTATAATATTTCTTTCAATTAATGATTTTTTATACTCTATTATGACCCGATTGTCAGTTCTTCTATCATATGATAAAAAAGTGGATTAATGGTATATGAAAAAGTATACCTCAAAATTACACGCAGAATATGCGCATCCAGGGAATCGAACCCTGGTCAGTACCGTGGGAGGGTACTATGATACCACTACACCAGATGCGCTACCCATGCTAGAGAATGTAATTTGTTATTACACTTGTTAGCTAGGAAGAGATGTACATCAATATGAATATATCAATTAGAGATAATACTAGGAAAATATTTAATAAAACTATATGATCTACCTGAATAAAATTATAATCCAAGTTATTTCAGTTTAATAAATCATATAATATTCTTTAAAATAATCCAAGTTATTTCAGTTCAATAAATCATGTAATATTTTCTACTTTAAAACACTATTATTCTTAAGCTTCTAATACAAGTTATTTATACATTCCATTGTTTATGGTTTTCTGAGCTATTTTAATTATCTTTCTATTTATTACCCGATTATCCATTCTATGGAACCATAAATAAATGATATATAAAATAAATTTTTGATTATACTACTTATAATATATCGTATACAAAATAATAACAAGACAGAGTATATAGTATATACAGTTCTATAGATAATATACTATTTACACCCTAAGAAAAATAAAAAATAAAAAACATTTAAAACAAATTGCGCATCCAGGGAATCGAACCCTGGTCAGTACCGTGGGAGGGTACTATGATACCACTACACCAGATGCGCCATTGTGCCAATCTATTCGTGTACTACATAAAGTTTCATTTTATAACTCCCGGCGAAGAAGACGTCCTCTTTTAGTGATTACTCTTGACACGCACGTCTTGAGTTTAATATTTTATGTTCCTTTCATGACATCATCATTCTTATCAACTGCTTTAATCCTGATGTTAGCCATCCCAATCTGTATAACTAACCTTCCCATAGTATTAAAAAAAATGGCAGTCAAAAGAGGCAGCTAAGTTGAACCATGAACTTTACTTGTAACAAAGTCATGGAAAGTGAAATTCAACTTTGGTAAAGAGACCAAAACAGGGTATTCCATCATGAACTCAACTGCTTCTCAGTCCAATCTCCCAAACCTATAACCTGATGTAAGTACAAGTGGACTCTTACAACTTTGAAGTGGAGAACTATGACAGTTGAAGAGCCCTAAGGAGGTCTGAGAGTCGGGCGATCTCATGGGAGTCATCGCTACAGGAAGTCTCAGGAGTCACACGATCGGGAGTCAGCAATTAACTATCTTAGACTCTTACAACTTTGAAGTGGAGAACTATGACAGTTGAAGAGCCCTAAGAAGGTCTGAGAGTCAGGCGGTCTCATGGGAGTCATCGCTGCATGAAGTCTCAGGAGTCAGCAATTAACTATCTTAGACTCTTACAACTTTGAAGTGGAGAACTATGACAGTTGAAGAGCCCCGAGGAGGTCTGAGAGTCAGGCGGTCTCATGGGAGTCATCGCTGTAGTAAGTCTCAGGAGTCACACGATCGGGAGTCAACAACTGACTATCTTATTATTATTTAGTGGTATACCACTCCGGTGCAAAGTATAGGACCATTGGGGCAAGGACAGGGATGGATTGTCACCAGAGCAAAATAGAAATAAGACATAGACGTGGGTGGCCATCCAACTTAGTTCATGTTTAACAATCAACAAAAAAACACATAATTGATTAATATTCCCCTCGGTCTCCCTTAAGAAACATGCTCAAGAGTCCAATCAATTGAATTAATCCTCAATTTAGACACTTGATTTGATCCTCAAACAATCCTTTCCCAATAAAAGGCAAAGTCCAAACTTCTCAAAAATCTTCTTTCCCCTCCTAACTCTGCCCCTTTCTCCTTTGGTATCAAAACGAGTGTGACAAGTGACACTACTGACAAACTTAGAGAAATGACGTTGGAGTTTGGCCAGTCCCACCAGACACTTTCTTTAATTATTTTGACACATAAAAGAGAAAATGTTCATCTCGAAGGGCGTTGGAATGTCTTAAACGGTTGGTCACTTAGTGTTTATCATTTTCCTAATCCTCCAACCACCTGATTTTTTTTTTTATTTTTTTTTATTTTTCTTAATGGTTGCATCAAGATGAAAGGGATTGTTAGGTGTACCAGGGTCACACCTTATTCTTATATGATATCTTGATATATATATATATATATATATTTTCATGGATCACATCATGTTTTGTACATAAATGCAGACATTCTTGCAAGATTCTTGGTCTCAAATTCAGGACAAGAGGAAGTGGGTAAATTTGATATCTTGGTCAGATTGCCATAATAAAAAATTCTTGAATTTACAACACAAAAATCAATTTGTATTTATTTTTTTAAAAAAATAAAAATCACGCCCCAAATAGTACAATTCTTGAATTTCTAACCCAAATTAAAATTGGATATTGACCTTTTAAAAATTTCAAAATATAAAAATATGGACCAAAAAGGTCACCAAAGTGTATTAGTTTTTAATTTCAATTATTTAAATTGAATTTAATGCATAAATTTTTTTTATTTATATTTATTAATATCCCATATAATCATGTCATAATTTAATTATTTTCTCAATTATGAGGATATAAAAAATGGCATATATTTATAATTCTTATATACACATAGACAAAGTGAGGTAGGTTATAAACTGTCATATAAACTAATGCCAGTCCCACTAACGTAGTCCACGTCTCCGGCGGTGGCGCAGACCATAAAATAACACGTGCCGATCCTTTTCGTCCGTACGACTGTCGGTGCCTGACGTGGGCTCGGGCGAGCGTGCGAGCAACCGTCGATCCAACCGTCCGCTCCACGCTCGTACAAACGAATCCCATCCGTCCGATCAAGATCCGAACCCTGCGTACGGTTACGCGGACCCACCCCGCGGATCCGTTAGTGTAGAGTTAGTTAAAAACGCGACAGCGATCGATCACCCGATACCGACGTTGCCGCCTCCGCCAAAAATTACCGCATTTCGGTAATCTCCACCGTCCATTAGACGGCTACCGGGGCCCACTTTTTCGCCGCCAAAATAGATCCTCGCCGTCCGTATGTACTAAAGACGATATTCCTTTTCCCTACAGGAAGCTAAAGTCACACTTAACTTTGCAGTGATACATAGGGCCCACCACGAGATTTCATTTTTTTTTGTAAATTATTTTTTAATTAAATTTATCATAAAGGGCTTAGATTGATTGATGATGGATGATGATAGTTCGGAAATTAAAAAAGGGCCCACCATCACTTTTTTTCATAAATAATTTTTAATGTAATTTCGTACTAATTACTTATTTTTCAGTTTTTTTTTATTTTTATTTTTTTTAATTTTATATGGTGAATGAAGGCTGATTCATGTCAGGCATGTATAAATTTAAGGGTCAGATGCGTCCCATCTTAATACGGCTAAAAAAAGCTTATCTATTTCTTTTTTTTATTTTATCTATAAAAAAGGGTAGAAAATTCAAATTCTGAACGAATAGAGAGGAAACCCGTAATAGCCGGTGAAGAAACCCGGAGCCGTCAAGGCAATGGCGAGAGGGTGACCGGATACGGTGGGTTTCCCGCTAAAAAAGAGGCCCGGAGTGGCTCCTCAGGTACGAGACTCCCGGTCGCCGTTTTCGTACCTGGCCGTTCCGCCCCCTTTCGCGGGAAATTTTTCCCCTTTCTCGCCGGTTTCCTCCTATCGTCTCCCTCCCCGTCACACCCACGCCCGGGAGCGACGAGCCGAGGCACAGGGACGAGGAGGACTCCCCCTGCTTGACTGGAACGCGAATTCGTCACTGGGTTGTGCGTCGATCGATCGCCCCCCTCTTTTTTTTTTCGAATTTTTAAACGCTTTCGGGTCTGGATTTTAGTTGCGGCTGGTGGCGTGATGCGTCTCTGGCGGCATTTCGATTTTTAATAGATATAGGAAAGGGGAGATTGATGGGTAGGGCGCAGAGCCGCGCGCTGGGGTGTGGGGCTTCTGTTCTTTTTGTTGGGGTCAGGGGGGTTTAGGTCGTTTAGATTGAAAGAGGGGAAAGAGAAGGGTGTGAGGGGTTTTTCCTGGATGCGGTTGTGAGGTATGCAGGTTGAGATTGTCTTTTCGTCCTGGTAGCCTGGGTGATGGAGATGGAGAGTGGGGTGGGGTGGTTTAAGTAGGAGTGTCGGTAGGATCGGAGAGGCCACGAGGCGGGTTTTTGGCTTCTGAAACAGGGGAGGAGACTGTTGTTTTGTGATTTTTCCAACAGGGGATACTTTTTTGGGTGATTATAGAGTCCCGGGAAAGATGGGCTCTGGTGCTGTGTTGTCATGTGGCGGAATCGTCTCTGCGGAGGTTAACGGACCAAGCTGGGACTCCGTGATGGAGTTCTTCGCTTTCTCTCAGGTTCGTTAGAATTTGGGGCTTTGTTGGAACCGGGTTTTTGGGTGGCTCCGAGGGGAGGAGGTTGCGTTTGGAAGACAATGAAATCGGTGAAGGGGGCGTCGGAGATGAAACATGGAGGGAAATCGGTGTTGGTTGCGATTCGTTTGGATCATACCGGGCACGAGTTGCTCAACTGGGCGCTTGTGAAAGTTGCAGAACCTGGGGATCGTGTTTTGGCTCTTCATGTTGTTCGAGTTCCAGGTAAAGCAGGGTCGTTTTTGCTTTAATTCTCATTCTTGAGCTCCGATTGTTTTTTTTTTTTTTCCTCTTATCTCTGGTTTATGCAGACGGTTCTCTGAGAGAGGATTATCTTTCCGACCTCTCGCCGGAAAAGGCTCTGGATGCATATTTGGCCGTGTACGAAGGATTCTGCGCAATAAAAAAGGTACCGAACTGTTAATTTCGCGAACCGAGACATCTTATTTCTGATTTTCTCTGCAATATCGAAGTGGGAATTTCCTCATTGATATTTCTGGGGTCGAGGTAGGTCGACCTCATCGGTCAGGTTTCTCGAGGGAATTCCATTCGGAAAGCCATAATTCTCAAAGCGGGAGCTTGTGCAGCCACTACAATCGTTCTTGGATTCAACAGGAATTCGCTTGGGTAAGTTTCAGAAACTCAGTTTCTTCCATGTCCGACGATACGCCGGTCCTCCCTCTCTGATTCTTCTGAACAGCGACCTCTTTCAGGGTTACCAATTCTCTCTTTAAGGTCTGTGCGAGGAAACTGCCTCAGACGACCACTTTGCTCGGTATTCAAGATGGGAAGGTGCGCTTCAGAAGCAACGGTACATACTACAAACCACAAACTACAAAATCCGGCCTCCTCTGAATTTTCTGGAAAGATTTGATTGATTTCTTTAATTGGGTTCTGATCCTCTAGGTCTGAAAGGCGAGTCCAAGTCCGGATTCTACAGTTTATTGCTTCCGAAAAGAATCAACAGCAATCACAAAGAGAAGCCTGATCTACGAGCATCCGAAGGATCTCCAACAGAAAGCGAGTCCGCCTATGAATTTGTGAAAAAAACGAGTGTAGATGAAACAGAGACGTTATCTTCATTGATTGGAGCGACTGTCAATGAATATGAACCGTCAGAGCTTGCGGATGAAGACCCATTTCACCGTTCCCGTGAACAGCCCTCAAAAGTTTCTTCATATTTGAGCTATCTGCCCAGAAAGCTGCCTGAAACAATACCCGGTTGGCCTCTTCTCCGTAAAGCGACCACCGCGGCAGTGGAAGCTCTCGGAGACGCGCAAGGTCGAAATTTATCAGTGGTCCAATGGGTAATGAACCTCCCAAACCGGTCCGCGCCCACCACCCCTCAATCCCCACCGAAAAATCCCAAGAGCAGGCGGTTTTTCAAGTCAGACGAAGGTGTCTACAGAGACTTTTCTGTGGTTGAGCAGATGAAAGAGTTGGAAAACATTCTCGAGAGAAACAATTCCTATTGCAGATGGTTCACCCATAGAGAGCTACGGAGTTACACAGGACAGTTTTCTTCAGGTGCTTGAAACTATTTCTCAGTCTATCAAATCATTTCCCATGCTGTTGTATATTTTCATTATTAGGTGTCTTATTGGATCCAATTCAACAGAAAACTTGATTGGGGTGGGAGGATCCAGCCAGGTTTACAAGGGGTCCCTCCAGAATGGGCAATCCATAGCAGTTAAGGTGTCAAAATCATCTAAACAAGCATGGAAGGATTTCCTACTGGAAGTAGATATTATCACAAGCTTGCACCATGAAACCGTAGTGTCACTTGTCGGTATATGTGTTAATGACAGTGATCCCATTTCAGTTTACAGATTAATGTCCCGAGGAAGTCTGGATGAAAACCTTCACAGTAAGCCTCTGCTGCATTACCATTGAACATCTCAAACTGATCTCTTCCTATATGTACCAGGGACTTATTTTTTTCCTATCTGGAGCAGGTGACAAATCTGTGCTACCCTGGGACGTGAGGTACAAAGTGGCTCTCAGAATTTCCAAGGCACTCAGCTACCTCCATTGCGGATGTCCTCGGCCTGTTATTCACAGAGATGTTAAATCCTCCAATATTCTCATCTCTGAAAATTTTGAGCCGGTGGTACGTCTCTCATTCAGGAAGCAATCAAATTTTCAGTTCTGGATTTTTCTTTAACTGTACATATAACTCTCTTTTTTGCCGTCTCAGTTGTCTGATTTTGGGCTTGCTTTATGGGCACCGACAACTTCTGCTGCCGCAACCCACAGTGACGTTCTGGGCACTTTTGGGTAAGATTGTTATCCCAAATAAGCAACTGGGTGTGGCTGCTTTACTCCATTTTGAGCCTGATTTACTTCATTTGAACAAACTTGTGAACAGGTACCTTGCTCCTGAATATTTCATGTATGGAAAAGTGAGTGACAAGATCGACGTCTACTCCTTCGGAGTCGTCCTCCTTGAACTTCTATCAGGAAGGAAACCCATTAACACCCAGTCTCCCAAAGGGAGAGAGAGTCTAGTAATGTGGGTAAGAATCAGGAACAGACTCTGCAAGCATATAGACTATATCTCACCTTCACAAAACCATCTTGTTTCTCATTTTTGGTTTTTACCTTGAGAAGGCCACTCCCATTCTAAAGAAAGGAGACGTACAGAATCTGCTGGACCCAAATCTGGGAGAAGAGGTGGACAGAGACCAAATGCAGAGGATGATTACTGCCGCCTCTCTCTGCCTCAGAAGAAAAGCCAATCTTCGTCCCCGAATGAGCCAGGTACGAAATTTATCATCCTCTTCAATGCTCTGAGGACTAAAAGAATCTCGGCCATCTTCCTCTTTAAGAGCGCCCCTTTTCTGACACGCAGGTGCTGAGAGTACTGGAAGGAGATAAGAATATGAAGGAATGGCTGGAGTCTGAAGCTAATTCTCATGGACGTGCAGAGGACCAAGACGAAGAAGAGGCGTTTCCGAACCCGGGTTCAAATCATCGCCTAGACCTTTCCTTCCTAGAAGGGGACGATGATATGACATCACACAGTAGTATTGAACAGTCGAATCACCATACCTTTGAATACTACTTACGAAGACGATGTAGTCGATCATCTAGCTTCGATTAGAGTTTCATAGAAGGGAATATTGCAAAGAGGTCTACACTTTTGTTCAGAGTAGAGCCAGATTGCAGAAGATATAATACTGGAAGCTTCTCTTTTCTTTCATAATGAATTCAGAAAAAGTCCAAAGCTGCACACAGAAAACAATTTCATTGCTAACGAATGTTAGTCTTGTACCAGATCGAAAGTATTGGCATCTAGCCATCTACGCATTTAAAATTTCCCATACATGTTATAAGGTAAAAAAATGAATCTTCAATCAACAAAAAGGGGTTATTTAACATATTAAAAAAATAATAATAACAATAACAAAAACGGTGAAAACCTTATAAGAATAGGCAGCCTGAAGCTCCATTTTTACAAGTTCAACCTAACACTGCAGTTGTAAAGACTATTTTGAAAAGGTTTTAAATATCTAGGAGTAGCTTGCATGACATATATGCCTCAAGCTCATTTTGCTCTAAATGTGATACAAAGAGTCCACCAATTACTCCCATGAGACCCACTGAGTGATTTCTGTGGATTGAATCATTAAAAATCTAATAAATACAATTTGAAATATTGCAGTAAAATGGTTGACCACCGTTTTTTATTTACAATGAACTATAATCAACTTTTTCAGTCTCTTCTAGTGAATAATCATCCACGCTTTTGTAATTATCCCAATCATAGACAGCTTCAATTTCTTCTGATACTTGGGGGCTATGAACCTCAGTTTCCCCATCTTTTGCCTCATATTCTTCAGTCTTCGCCACTTCCTCTTTCTTGTATTCGTTTTCCAATTCAGGCTCTTCTCTGGCAGCTTGATCCTGCACATAAGCCAAATATGAAACAAATGCTTTAGCATGGAGGAAACAAGTTGTATTGTCATATCTGGGTTTTAGTAGAGCAACCTCATTTTCATCCGTTGGAGTAGGGGATTGAGATCCTCTATTAGAATCATGTTCTGCCTGAGCTTGTAGTCGCTCGATTACCGTTTGAAAGTGTGAATGATCTGTAAGGAGAGGAATTTAAAGTAAAGAATTCAGTTCAGCTAAAAGTAGTAAGGAAAATTTCCACGAGGGGATGCTAGAAGTATCTTAGAAAGTGTCATGTACAAGGTAAACGACAGTAATACATTAGCTAAACACCTAAAATACAATGCTATTACCACATGAACAAGGAATTCTGTCTGATACACAACGATTATTTCAGCCTCCTCGCCTAATTAATTAATTTGGAGAGTAGCATTTCATGATGGATTTTAAGTCTCTATTATAGGAAAACAGTACTGAGAGCACGCAGTTTATTGAAAGATGGTAAAGGAGATTTATTATCTAACCTAATGCTAGAATACCGACCCATATTATAGCAGTGGCAACTGGAGCACTTCCACGTAGGAAAATTTCCTGATATTAAGCATTTAAGACAATCATGGCATTTCACAGCAAATAATGAAAGATCTAACATGTTCTGCCCTTCACATTTTCAATGTTTAATTTCCTCCAGTTGATCTCTGGTGCATATTCCTAGCCCAAGCATCTATCAGTTACAATAGACTTTTCAAACAACTATAAACAACTAAAAAGAATGAAAGAAAGTATGTACAAGCCTTCCTGTTTAAATTAAAGTGGAAACAATTCATCCTTTTGATTTTCTAGCTCATCAGCATTGAAGTGATGAATTTTACAATTACATAAGTGAAGATACAGATTTATGGTTATAGCATCAGAAAAGTTGCAAGTCAAAAGTGCTTGTCAATGCCTTCTTACAAAGACAAGAAAAAGTGGAAAGTCAAATTTCACAAAAAAAGCATCCAATAAGCTTAAATATTCAGCAGTAACAGGGTATAAGCACAAACATCTTTCAAGCAAATGGAAGAAAATAGCACTAGCAGGTGAGGAAGGACCTTTTGAACGATGCATTAAAGCATCAGCAATCTGCATAGGGTGTTTCCGCTCTTCTGCCTTAAACTTCAACTTGATCTGATGCCGTGTTTTGCCAGGGAAGAGTTGTTGTATCATAGCAAAATCTGAACCAAACTGCCGAATAGCCTGAACATTTGACAAGTAGAGACATGTATATAATGCCTATGCAACATATTATTAAATATATCAAATATCAAATAAAAAAATAAAATACCATCTAGCAAACAACAGCAAATCCAAGAAGGATCCATCAGTGGAGGCACACCATTGAAGTGCCAAAGAAAGCACGAACAAGTATAGTTGTAATAGTTCCATCAAATTCACTGGCAAAGATTTATAGCCACATGGAATTTGAGCTTAACAGACCAGTGCCTCCAATGAATTATAAAAGGTAATAGAGGAAGACTATCCTACAAGTACTTGCAAGAAAAAACTTCCCTACAAGTAAAGTTCCAAAGAGATTTAACTGGCATTTTTGTGAATATGAGATGAATGCAGGGTAAAGATCAACACTTAAATTACCTCATAAAACAGTTTTGTGTCTGGTGGTGACCATCTTTCCTTTGGTGATTTGACCATGAATGAGTGATAATTCAATTTAAAGCTACTAGGCTCAACACTGTCAGAAGCTGAGGGATCATCCTCATTACTGCTGCAAAATGATGAAAGAATTGAATAATAAAAGAACGGGATCAAAGATAGCAAATTAAAACAGGGGAAGCAGTAAACTGAAACAGTTGTAGTGTTACTTTCTAAAAACACAAAATACTGTTTAAACATGGTTTTCTGACTTGGTACACCTCGCATCTTGATTGCATTTGACCTTTCTAATTTAGATGAATTTCCCTCCCACTTGCCCCTAGTCAAGCTCTAGACATGGGTTGCGTGGACCTAAGATTCTAAGCACCCAGCTCTGCATCCAATTCTCCATAGGAAACCCAAGGTTTTGAACGGATAATAAAGAGTAAAGAAAATCCATCAAGTTTGCTGTAGTACCATACAGCAATATCAGGTGTCACATATATCTCATACGACTAGGATTTGTTTGTAAGTGCCTTCAGTTTTGTTGGGGATCAAATAACAAGGCATACCATGCAGTGCAAGACAACTAGAAAGGTTCTCCATCAATATGTGTCATGTGTTTAGCACACATGGAGATGGGACTTTGAGTCACAATGTAGTAATCTGTCTGTTGGAGATGGGACTTTGAGTCACAATGTAGTAATCTGTATGTTGGAGATGGGACTTTGAGTCACAATGTAGTAATCTGTATGTAGTACACAAAAATTCCAGAAATTGAGCAGCCTACTTACAGAAACACCTCATAATGGACAGATACAAATATTGTGCCCTACTGACTACAGTAGAAAATAAAATGATTAAAAATATATCAGATGATTGTTTTTAAACCAGAAATATTTAGCACTTAATTCATCCGAATCCTCGATCATCTAGCAGGAACCTTCTAAATTACTAAGTTCTGTTCATTAACAAGCTAAACCAATTAAATATGCCAAGTCTTTAAATATACAAATGAAAAGGTTTTAAGCTCCCTAGGTTTGAATTTAAGACATCAATTTCTCGTTAGAAAAGAGAAACTTGTGCAAAAAAAGATTCTGACAAACTTATCATTCTAACTTCCAGTCCCAAAGTCAACGCCCAAGTAACTATACTCAGAAGATCAATAGCATTTCCAATTCACTATAACCTATCTGTCAAACCAAAGTGCCAGTGAAAAAAGGATCCTGTCTTTATCTTCTTAATTCATATGTTAGGCTGGAAAGAGTATACTCTATTGCTTTGTAAGACTCAGTGAAAACTCCCACCTTGGATTGCGGAAAGACTTCTTCAGAGCAGCTGCTTCTTTATTCTGCAAATATAATATTAATAGATATCAAACAATGAAAACAATCCATGAAATCAAACACACCCAAGCACTCCAAATATCACATAGTAAATCTAGAGCTTACAATTTTCCGTTCTTTGATATCTGCAAGCAAGATTAAATCTTTCAAGATCAACTTGGTAGGGTCAATCTCATCTTCTGGTGTGTCAAGCAACTCCTTGTTTACTAGCCAAAACCCAAGCAAAGAGTATAGTCAGTGACAGAAAGATATCCTTGATTTGATAAAGAAACACTAAACCAGTTTATCCTGCAGAACCAGACTGTATAGAATCAGTACCTAATCTTCTATTTCTCCGAGTTGAATGACTGAATTTTTTCTTAGGAGGTTTCTTGTTTGCCGAGTCAGGTAACTCAGATTCCCCTATATGGACATCAGCTTGATTACCATTTGTAGCAGTGGGATCTTGCAGTCCAGTGGGAGTTCTGTTGTTCTCCGGTATATCTTTCTCCCCTCTATACTCATCATCATCCATGTAATCTTCAGTCTCAGCATCTGATTCATTGACAGGACTTTCATTGACAATCCTCTTCCTCAATTTCCTGGATGATTTGCCGCCATCCAGTTCTTCTGAAGCCGAAGTGACTTGTTGAAGCTCTTGTAATGGGGCCTTGTTGCCAACGTCTTCAGATGGATTTGAACTTTTTCTTTTCCTGTCCTTGACATGAGAAAACTCGAGACCTGCATTTTCACAGGGCAATATTCTAGAGAAATCAGCTGAAGCATCCTTGCAAGTAGTGGAACCTTCTCTTGTGCAGCCATTTCCAGTAGGATAACACTGAGCACCCATTGGAGAAAAGCTGGATTCCATAGCATCCGCAAGACCAGAAGAATGGAGGAGTTGCTCAGGTACAGTTCTGGTCTTTGGCTTGGGCCGGAATTTTCCCTTGACCTTAGCTGCAAACAGCAGAGGCCTCTTACAAAAAAACAAAAGAAATTATAAAGCTTTTTTAGTCAAAAGAATATTATCATACCTAAAGAGGAAGTTGGCTCAAGAAAGATATCATCAAGAGATTCCAACCCTGAAAATCCGGTTGCTTCCTGAAGACAAATAATAAGTCCACTTAAGTAGTCAACAGGATTACCGAAAAGGAACACAGAAGTTACAAAGTCTTTACCTTACTTCCATGATCTGCATCCAAATCTTTATTCACATAAAAAAAGGTGGCTTCTGAAAGTTGTACAGATGAATCTAGTGGTGCAGAACTACCTGGAGAAACAGTTGAGAACTCCATTGAAGGCGCTTGTGGCAAATCAGCATGATTCAATACAGCACCCTCAGAACCAAGAGGAGGAGAAACCAAATCCACACCTGCAAGGGAGCAGATAGAAAGGTGAGCTCTTATTCCTTTTAACCACCTCTCCCACCCTTTCCCTTTGGTTCTTTGTCTTCTTCGATAAAATGTTTCTTTTTTTTTTTTTTTTTTTTGCGACGGGTGGGGGGGGGTACCTAAACCGCAGACAGCCATTATCATCTCAGGTCAAGAGAACTTTGGAAAAAAAAAAGAGTAATCTCATCAATGATTCCTTACCAGTAGATGAACTGGCATGTAATGGGAGATCATCAAGAGACTCAAAGCCAGTAAAAAATTCTGTAGCCTGAAAAATGTAAAACCATTAACAGTCAGGCATATGGAAATTAATTGGTAACTAGATGAGCAGCCCACAAGGTTCAACTCTTTAGTTGATCTTTCACTGTCAGGCTGCAAATCTCCATTGCCGTTTACCATTGCAACATCACAAAGAGGATCATTTGGGGCGCCCCCCAATTCTTGAACTGCACGGGGAGAAGCCATGATTGACCCCTGGAAAATGATATTGTTTCATACATTTACGAACGAACATTATACAATTGCAGTCAAATATATGTCTTTTTTTTTTATGTAAAAACATAATAAACTGTGGGGTTACAAGCATGCACCTCTACTTCACGTGAATCAGTGTTGCCAAGGGATACCGGGTCCTCATCAGACCTGTAAATTGTTGGTTGTAGAGTTTCAACTCCAGCAGGATAATCTGTGTGTGACGCAGAACATTGTCTACTGCTAGGCAAATCTGATGATGTGATTCCTGGAGACGTTTGCTTCGGACAACCAGAATCAGAAGGGATAGAAGATAACTGATTTGGATGTTCATTTTTCGGTTGTGACTTTGCCTTGGGTCGGAATTTACCAGCTGGTCGTACTGTCAAGCTCAACCATATTAAATCAAAATCTTCAAAGATGAAATTCAAAAGCCCAGCAGGCAAAATCATGTACCTGACATGTTGGCCGGCAGAAGAAGAACATCGTCGAGTAAGTCTAAATCAGACGACATGATCCTGCAGCAAAACACATCAAAAATGAAAAAAGAAAAGAACTAAAAAAAACTACTCTAATGGTTACCAAAAGCGTGCCCTGTCAATTCTTTTCAATTAATGGAAAACCGATAGAAGAAATATAAACAGTTTGGGCATACTTGAAGGAAATACGTTCGTTACCCTACACATTGCCTATCAAAACCCACCAAAGCTCCAGGAGTTGTATAACGTTTCATACAGATTACCCGGACAACGAAATACATTCCTCCGGCCGCCCCAATACATTAAATTCATCAGTCAAAAGCAAATCCGGAGAAACATTATTAGACAGACACTAAAGACCAAAAACGACTCTTTCCAGGTCAACCGTATCCGAAAAAACAAACAAGATTAAAAATAAAGACTCCAGAGTCGAAACAGGAGAAAATCTTGTTTTTCAATAGCCGGAAAGAAGCTTAAAACTAAATGAGAGTGAAAAAGGGCAAGAGTGAGAGCGTAAGTACGTCCAACCCAAGCTCCTCAACCCATCCCGCAACGAAACAGATAAGGCTGCCTGTGCACGCCGAGGAGAAAACAACGTGAATAAGAGAGATTGGGAGAGATTATACCCCTTGGGAGACGAACAGCGAACAGAGAACAACGGAGGTATGAACGCGCTGGCGATCAGGATTGGAGTTTGAGATTGCTGCAGAGCAGAGAAGGTCGAGGGAGGGAAGGAAACGAAACAACACAAAATCTCTGAGACAGAGAGTCACAGAGCCCGTTACTAAACTGTGCTCCGTTTAATCGGGTAATCGGTAATCAGGTGACGGAGATCAAGGCCGGAACAAAAAAAAAAAAAAAAAAAAAAAAAAAAAAAAAAAAAAAAAAAGTTGAAACTTGCGTTCAGAAGCTTATAATCGTTATTTTTAATTATTTTTTTTTCACAAAGTGAAAAATAATTTCTTCTTATTTTACTTGTTTATGTATTTTATTCTGATGTTAAATGTTATTCTTATTATTTTTCACTAAAAATAAATGCTATTTTTAAGCAAAATAACTCGTGAAAAAAATGCTATTTTTAAGCAAAATAACTCGTGCTTGAAATATATAACCTTGTTTCCCTAATACGAACTCCTTTTACTATTTTAAATTTTAACCCCTCTAACCACTTAATTATTAAAAAATAATTTCATCTAAAAAGAGTTATTATTCATGTTAAAAAACTGGTCTTCCACCTCTGGCTTAAAAGTCCACTTACTAGTTATTAAACGCATTTAAGAACCGGGTCTGCCTCTGTAGTGTGTGGCCGTGTGCACGTAGCCACGTACTTGTATTTTCCGGCAACGTTTACCTAATATATCTCTCTCTCTCTATACGCACCAGTATTTTTTCTGCAACGTTTACCTATTACATTTCCCACTATGCTTGCAATATGTAGTAACTACATTGCACAGGTTCAATGTCCCCTGTGGCGGTAAGTTTTTTGTATTGATGAACTAGCTATTTACTACGAAAATACAGAGTAGGAGTTGGGTCAAAATTTTGGATTTTTGTATTTGATGAATAAGATATTTACACCGTATACGGGCCTAACACGGCCAACAAAAAACAGATTACATCATCAGAGTATAGCCGGGAACCGAGGACGGGCACTCTTTCTGACTTGTATATCAAATAGAGTCACACTTTCCGAACCCCGCCGGAGTTCCAGCTTCTAAAACGGAACCACGTATGGCAGGGCGTATATATCATCAGCCTCGCATAGTAGGCTTGCCCGAGGACCTCCAGGACCGGCTGCACTCCACAGGGAATCATCGGCAACTCTGCTTCTCTTAACTTCCTGTTTGCAGGGTTGCTTCGACTCCACCGATAGCCAGTCCTGATCGTCGTCGCCACAAGCAGGAGGGAGGTTCAACGGCACAGGGGACCAATCCATGAATAACTCTCTGAATTTGTCCTCCATCTTCTGACCTCTGCTTCTCTTCTTGTGCTTCTTTTCCTTGGGGTGGAGCTCCGAGCCATCCGCTTTTGGCACAGGTAATGACTCAATAGCCCTACCAGAAGTTGAACATGAAATCTCCTGTATTTTGTTTTCTCTAGCAACAACATCATTTGCAGTTTCCCGATCATCTTTCAAAGAAGATGAATGACAAACCTCAACTGTTCTACCAGAGGTCGAACAGGAAGGCTCACACACTTTCTGGTCCTGGTTCCATCTAATATCATTCCTCTCAACGTGCAAGGCACGAGAAAAATCACCGGGTATAGATTTCCCAGACACTAATTTTTTCAGTTCCTGACAGAGATGTTTGCTACCCTTAACAAGCAGAGAATCATCTTTAGCAGAAGGGGCAATGACATCTTTGGGAGTTCTGGAAGAAACAGATGGACTCGGTGTTTGAGACACAAGGCTAATAGATTTCTGATCCTTGTGCTTAAATGATAAACGGAGTCGGAGTCCACTACCTACTAGACAGACAGCAAAAACAGAATAGGTGGACTCAGAATATCGAAGGGGCGAGCCAATAATCAAAATAAAGATTTATGTAGGACGAAGTACCAACCTTGGCTGCACGGGGTATCGCACAAAACAGGGGCAGCTGCAGCCCGCTTCCTCTTGCAAGTGCTATTTTGAGTGCTATCAGAAGAATCAGAGGAAGCCCGATTAGCTGGTCGCCCATACTCTTCTGTCAGACTGCTCTTCTCAAGCTGCTCAACTACACCATGTTTCTTATCTGGGTACTGCTCCACCTGGTTCCCCTCCTCCTTGTGCCTCTTCTCGCTAGTGCGGTTTTTGTCACCCTTAACACCATCTTCCCTGGATTTGTCCCCTTTCTCTTTCTTCTCCTTCTTTTTCTCTCTCCTCCTTTCTTTCTTGGCCTTCTCAATTTCTTTTTGGAGCTTCACAGCACCACAAGTTTTGTCAATTCCAGAATTGAGTAACTGGAAGACATTGCAGCATATCCGCTCAAATGAAAAATCATTCATCTTCACCCATTTCATCCCAGCCATTACAGGTCATAGATACAGAAAATTATCTCAAACAAAATCCTCGTCATGAACCAAAATGGAAGAAAATTGTACAAAATCAATGTTCACTGCTCATAAGTGTTAACCAAATTTCTGTACAAAATATTATAAACAGGCATGCCTAATACTGAGATCAGTCTCCCAGTCTATCCCACATTTAGATATCATCCATGTACATTTACACAAGAGAGAGAGAATGCAAGATGGTGATCAGGTGAAGGTAAATCAGCGAAACCAATGATGTTTGGCAAAAATTTTGGTAAAAACCATGTATTATACGTTTAAAATATAAATGAATTTTAAGCAAACTGATAGAGGAGCTTATCTTAAATCATTGAAGATCTGGATTTTAACCGGGTCGGCAATACTCCTCATTATACGAGTAAAGATACCAGAACATCCACAGTTTCATGTGTTCAGCTATTAAGTGATCAATGAACAACTATTTAGCAACATCACCCTACTCGGTGGTACTTAGACATGGTACAATCTAGAAAACTTTAGACCCCTTCCTTTCTCCCCCAGTCTTTCATTGAGAAAAGACCAAAAACAGTATGCTTCAGTCTTAACCAAGAAAGACATCCCAGGAACAACGAGCCACGAAAACAGTGCACTCAGGAACAAACACTCGAAGAAGAAAAAGGTTCTAGACCTCTTGGAAGCCCCTAACTGCATGCTACAGACAGAGAAAGTGGATAAAACATAGGTCAAGAGAACATCTCCGAGATATTAACTGCACAGAGTTGTAGGAAATTATTTGGCTCGTTAATGGTTCTGCTCAGAAGCAAAGCCAGGATACAAGGGCAAGTTACTTTAGCCAGACCAAATGATCGTCTTCAGTTACTATTCTCGAGCTATTTTCTCACTCTGTACATGGCAGATTATAACATTAATAACCCCATCAATAACTTTAGGTTTATTTCAAGAATAAGCAGTGGCAAGCTAAACTTGATTACATACCGACAAAATGATCGTAGCCCAAGTCACAGGAAATCAATTGCTTGCCACTGGCATCCTAATTAATTATTTTACACAAAACACTACTGTTTCTCTGTACCCTAAATTAATCGAGCAGATTAGACTGCAAAGGAGACCGACGGGTAGGAAGCTAATATCATTGACACATACAACAAACCAGAAACCCGAAAACAAGACGCGTCCCGGCGCCATCAAACTTATCCCCTTCGAATCACCAAAACTCCCACAAACAAGGGTTCTATACTCATGCACCCAATGTTCTAAATATTCGTTCTCCTTAACATGCCATCATTATCAAGAACGGCAAGAACATCACAATCATGTCCCGAAACCCAATCACGAATCGACCAGGAAACACAACACAGTTTGCTCGAACAAACCTTAATCGATTCGATCAGACCCTTGTCGATTTCCCTCGCCTCGTACCCGGGCGGCGGATACGGGAAGCAGCGAGACATTGTTTCGCTGCAGATCAAAACCCGACAAAGAACCTTGCAAGGCACTTCACAATGCGCTACCAAACCCTAAATTTCACCGGAGCTTCTCGGAAATCCTAGTACCCTCTCACTCGGGAATCGGGATCGAGCAAAATCTGGTGACTACGGCAACTCTTCGATCGAAAGCAGCCGCACGGAAGATCAATTAGGGTTAGGGTTTCTCACCTCCGCACCCTCGAAACCCCGAGCGAGATCGGCACAAATAGAACCTAATGGCTTGCCTCGAGGGGGTATTTATACAAATCTCGAGGGCGGTGCGCGAGTAAAGCGGAGACAGCGAGCGTGAGAAATCGAAAGCAACACGCGACATTATTGGGACTCTTGTGGGGAGCGCGTTGAGTCGGCAGATACTCTTCTCACCGTAGTGCGAGTTCTTCACGATCGTACTCCCGACGCAAAAGTGGCTCGTCTCATCGCGAGAGACGAAAAAAGACGCCTTCTTATTGGTCTCGTGTACTTTCCGCGAAACGCGAATTGCTAGCTGGCAATTCTAAAGTCGAAACTTCCCTGTGGGCCCCATGGTAGGCTTCCCAGTTTCAACATTTTCCCTTGATAATCGTACTTATACCATGCTATTTGGGACTAATTTTCGTTTTATTTTTTGTATACTTTATTTTTGTTATTTTTATTTTATTTTATATTTCACACTGATCACAATATCACATTCTCCGGCTTAAATTTGTTTATTGAATATTCGTAATTTGTCATTAAATATAATATTATAAATGTTATTACTTATTAGCAATGTTTTAAAAACCTAACCGGCTATCCTGTATTATGTCCAATTTTGGTTAAACCCGGTTAAACTGGGTTGGACCGTTGAATATTATACCCCATATGTTACATATATTTAATATTTCTATAAGAAAAAATGTACAAAATAATGTTGTTTACAATGAATCGGGCCGAGTCAATAAGAACGACATCAGATTCTGGTTCAATTGAGTCGGATTAGCTGGTTGGGTTCGGTTTTTAAAACACTACTAATAAGTAGTGTTTTAAAAATCGAACCGAACTGGCTAGTCAAACCCGACTGAACCAGAATTGTAGGCCAGTCCAATTCTTATTGACTTGGCTCGATTTGCTATAACCAACATTATTTTTGCCTTTTTTCTTATATAAATATTAAATATATGTAAAATACAGTGTCTAATATTCAACGGTTCAACCCAGTTTAATCGGGTTCAACCAAAACTGGACATAGTGTCAGTTGGATGGCCGGTTCGGCTTTAAAACCCTGATTGGACCAGCTAATTCGACCCCGTTGAACCAGAACCGGAGACCGGTCCAATTCTTATTAACTTGGTTCGGTTCACTCTACTATGCACAACTAAATCACTTCTTTTATCTTATTAATTTATTATATGGTTAAACATGGTATTATCAAAGTCCATGAGACCTGGTGACTAAACCTTGTTAAATTAAAATCAAAGTAATTTTCAACGAATGAGTTTAACAAGAAAAATACATTTTTTAGTGGGTTAAACTGGAACTAGATTTTTTGAGATGAAATAAAGGTTTCATTCCTTGAGGGCAGCCATGAAGTGCACCCCAACAATCAAGATGAAGACTTTTTTTTTTTTTTTTTTTTTTTTTTTTTTGTTATAATGCAATGAGTGATCCTTTGGAAACATTGTACTCCATCATGAGTATTAAATGATCAATGTCTTGAAAATGAGTAACTAGGTCATTGGATTCTTATTTCTTACTAGTTACATCTCTTTCTCTTTATGCTAACCTAATTACACCATCAAATAATTTTTTTTATAAAAGCTATCTTTGTTTTTCTTATACTGTGGATTTGACTTCAGCTCTACCCACAAATTTGAGCTCCAGCTAAAAAAATATTGAGCTTTAGTGACAAATTTAAACCTAGGTTGAGCCTAAATAAAATAGGACTCACTACTGTTTTAGTGGAAGAACAGGAGTCTGTATTGAATGAAAATATAATAAAATCAGGTTTATTTAATTTAATTTAATTTAATATTTAAATATTTGTATAGTTTGTTTTAAATCATTTTTATTTTATTAAAAATAATGAGTTACTTATTTTTTATTTTTTATTTTTTATTTTTTGGGTCGATGTTAATATCTAATATTTTCTAAAATTCACTTCTTCGTGTCGGCAAAAACGGTGCTTTTTAAGGATTCTATCTCGACCCAGGCCAGTAATTGGTGGTCAGCAATTTGCAGCTTGGGAAAAGCAGCTTAGTCAGAACCCAGAAGACTCAGAAGTCAGAAGTCAAGAACCCTACCAGCAGAAGCTGCAACGCGCTTCTGCGATTCCTTGTGTCCTCAACTCTATCCAGTTATCCTATTTCCGCTCTTTCATCTTTCTCGTCATTCTGTCTGCAAGCGTCTTTGTTTTTCTGGGTAAGTTCACTTCACAACCGTCTTTGCTTTTTTTCTTTTCTTTGCTGGGTAATGGTGTAGTGTTACGAGTACTGTAAGCTACTTTAAAGAGTAAACGCGGATCAGTCCTTGATTAGTTTTAGTTCGGTGATGCTTTGGGTATCATTTAGTCGCTGCTTATGACATGAATCAGGAAGAAGTGCGTGAATGTGAAAAGCTTAAGTAACAGTAGACAGGTAGTTGGAGGTTTTCCTGGATACTGAGATTGCACTTTAGCTAATGTTTCAGAAGGTTATCACTAGGAGAAAGGAGAAAAAACGCAAATTTAAGGGTCCTATGAAATGTTAAACAAACAAGATTTGCCCAGAGTCGAAAGAAGCGTGGAACTAAAATTAGGGGATCTTAGCATGGTGTCGTTCCGTTAATGGATGAGAATGAAAACAAGCACGTGAGTGTCATCAGTAAGTTATCCTGCATTTGGTAAATTAGCTGGTGCTGGGGCGTGTTGCATATTTTCTTTTATAGTTTCACGAGAATATTTGAGTCTTAATAGGTTTCTTCTAGCTAAAAATTGCTGGCTTTTTGATAATGTGTTTACGTTAAGGTCACTTTCAGGATTAAGTAATGGAAGACTAAGCGGGTTTAAGGATGTCATATTTTCATTTTTCCATCCCATTGATCAGAAAAACAAGGCACTTAGATATGCCTTGGATAACCGAGATAACCACCCTAAGGAGGTCACCTTTTAACACTTTATGCTGCTGTCGTCCTTCTCTCCTATTCCACTGCACAGATTGTATGAGATTTCTATTTATAGCTGAACCTAGCTTTTAGGGAAAAGATTTGAACTCTGATTGCTTCTATTTTTTAATAGATCATTTCCGTTATTTGGGAACAGCCATGAGTTGTTTATTTATTGTAGGATATTTTAAGGATTTCTATATAGAGATGAACGTAGCCTTCTAAGACACTTTATCAATCTATTCTTTAACCTATTATGGGTTTTTTCTTCCACATCTCCATTTTAAATGATTGATCCTCTCAATTATTTCCAAACATTTTTTTATGCATCTTTTGTATCAAACAACAAATCCCTCTGAAAGCTGATTTATTTTTAGCTAGAGGTTAACTATCTTTAAAGACAGCTTATTTTAATTAATTTCTGGTTAGGTTCATCCTAAAGATTTCATATGAGATAGTTTCTTTGTTGTTCATATTGGATTAAGTCTTAATAAGCTGTAGTGCGCATCTGTTGCATGAAAGATTGCTTCGTGGTGTGAGTCATAGGAACAAGATTATGAGCCTCTGGTTGCTTCTGGCTTTTTGATAGACCACTTCCATTTTTTGGCAACAGCAAATGAGTTGTTTGGTTTTTATGGAGGAGACTATATAGGATTTCTATGGATAGTGAGCACTCCTCTTTGGACTATCTGGAACCACTGGTTGTTTCTCTTTTTTGAACTATCTATTTATCTGGTGACAGCATATGAATTATTTAGTTTTCTTGCAGGTCAACTCAGGCTGGTTTTACTATGTTTTAAATTGTCAATCTATTCTTTATCATTGGCTTTCTCTCTCTTTCTCTCTCTTTCTCTGTCTCTCTCTCTCTCCCCTCAATATTTTAATTTGAACTGTTGGTAACTTTAATATGTACATTGAACTTTAGGCTCTGATGCAATGTGTACCTCTCATCTAGCATAGCAGTTCACTCCAAAAATTGCTATTTAGTAACAGTGCATAGCAGTACACTCCAAAAATTGCGATTTAGTGATAGTGCATAGCAGTTCACTCCAAACATTGTGATTTAGTGACAATGCGTAGCAGTTCACTCCAAAAATTGCGATTTAGTGACAGTAACTGTTTTTTGGAAATAGTGAACTTTATTTCTGAAATAATAGTGTTACAATGTCAGATGCTGCCTAGTTTACAAGGCTTTCCAAGATTACATTTCAAGATTACATTTGTGTTGGGAATTCTACATTTAAGTAGGGCTACCTTCCTTTGATAACTCATCTGCCAAGGAGTTGCTGACCTAGGCACTTTAGACCACATTTCATCCCAGCCAGCAAGGAGCTATTGCAACTCATCAAAAATGTATTTTAGCTTCCATGGAGGTTTTGAGTTCTGCTTTGCCCACTCTAATACTAGATTGGAGTCACCTTCGATCAATAGGGGTTGGATGGGTAACTGCTTGAGGAGTCAGTGACAGTAACTGTTATATCTAAGAGAAATATTTTGCAGTTATCTCACATTTTACAATGCTGAGCGATACAGTTGACATCGAATTTATATAGTTCATTATGAAATGAAAGCAATGTATGTTGAGATTGCTTCTGTCTGTGTTATATTTCGAGTTTAAGTGCCCGTGTTGCCCTTTCATTGTCTCAATTATTCTCACTTTGATTCAAATAACAATTTCCTCTGAAAGCTGATTCCATCCTCTTTATTTTAGTAAAAATATTAACTCTTCTTCAAAGCTCTTTCATCAGCGTCTTTTTTTTAAAAGGCGAATACAACTCCCAAATACAAATTCCCCAAATGCAAATTTCCCAAATACAAATTCCAATAAACTCCCATACTGTAGTGAAGATCCGAACCCAAGACCTTCCACAGCAATAACTCCCATGGGGCCACTGAGCTACTGCCCAAATACAAATTAACTCTTCTTCATAGCTCTTTCATCTGTGTTGATGCTACACTAATCTGGTAAGGTCCATCCTAAAGAAAGTCATTGCAGATTCTTTCTGTGTAGCTCATATTTGAATGAGTCCTCGTATATGTCATCTGTTGCATCCTGAAATGTAAGTAGTAGGAGTTTCTAAACTGCCTACTTAATTTCAGTGTATAACTAGATTTCTACATTTTAGCCATCATGTAGAAGTCAATTTTGCAACTAGATTAATGGCCGTTCCTCTTCTTATCCAGTGAAGCAAAAATAAGGCGAGCATTGTTGCTAATAAGAGAGGTCCAGAAGTCATTAGTGGTAATTAACTTTTTTGAAGTATTTCATTCTGGCTTTCTGTTTGTTTCGTTAAAGGTCACTTTGTTTGGGTTAAATCACCGTATAGTGGAGAGGACAAAACAATCCTTCTGATTATGGTTGGCTGCTATTCTTTGTGAAACATGAACACGCAACGCTTGATTAATACTACCTGTGGATGTAAACCTTTGAATTCAAAAGTGGCTTTTCCAGACTATTGCATTTAACTATAGTTTTTTGCAGGATCTTCTCTTGAGAATGGAGAATCAAGTTGTTGAATCAGCCCATGCTAATTCGAGGGTCAAAGTCACATTCCGCCTGGGTTCAGAGGTATCTTCTGTCAATTCTACCAAAGGCTGTCTTTCAGACCAATTGGTGACCATGAAGGAAGGGAGTATGGCGATTTTGAAGGATTACATAACCAAACATAATGTTCCAACCGATGTTCCAGATGAACCTCTTGAAGGCACTTCTGAAGATGAGAGTGATGAAATAGCACAGCCTCCAGGAATATCCAAAAAAAGGAAATGATTGGTTTCTCATTCTGAATTTTGTTTCACATATCTGAGTATTAGAGACCGTTGGATTTTTTGACTCATGCTCAACCTTCCCCATCATTGACTTGATTCATGACAAGCAACTTCTTGTTACTGCATTAGGTAAGTCTTGAACCCGAGCAAGTTAGATTTTCACATCATTTGTTTGATAAAGTATAACAAAACCCGTGAACTTTCCACTGTGAGATCAAACCATGTAACCTTTCAGCTTCTACATGTTGCTATGGAAGAAACGATTAAGCTTATTGTAGTTTTCATTTATCTTTTGCCTTATATTGCGAACACAAAACATAGACCCTCTTGTTTTTGTATCTGTGCTTCCCTACATATCGATTGCACCTCGAGGCTTCCATTCTAAACCTTTACATTCTAAACTATTGTACCAGGAGCAGTTGCTCCCAAGAAAACCTTTATCAGACCCAAGTTTGACACCCACTACACTGACTCTCCGTAGGTAAGTGGGGCTGGTGTCAAATCATATTGTCCGAGGTGGTGCATCCATTACCAAGTATATTTTACAACCCGCATCTCACTGTTCTAACTGAGAGGCAATTCCTTGAGCTTAAGAACCCAAAATTTCTACAAGTGAAGCCGTGTTATCAGAGTCCTGGAAACGGATATAATTCAATTGATCACTGTAACACCTGGAAATGTGTAAAATCCTTTCATCCCCAGTGCAGCGACATTGGATTAAAGATCTCTTAGACACTGGTTTCCTTTCCTTACTGTGCTGATCCAACGGTCTACGTCGTACCCTCTCCCCAGAGAAAATTACAGGAACGTGGAGGTGTGGACGCAGCAATAGCAGGATAAACTTCTCAAAGTGATCTCATGTCAGACTCCACCAGCAGGCAGCAACCCCACGAGAGCTTGATTTTGAGGTCTCTTCACCACTTTGTCAGCATGCCCCCACTACATCTCCCACCACCGTCTCAGCCAAAAAAAACACGGGAGATCAATATACATAAACCAATAACCCTCCCTTCTTAATTTAATCCATTCCTTATCCCAGATTTCCACTCCCCCACGTCCAAGCTTCCCCTGCTCAAACTTTTAACCCAAAAAAAAAATCTGGGTTCATCTGGAGATAAACCGGGCGTTGAGTCTCGTCCGTGCAATGGAGTTTTTTAGTGAGGAAGATCATGGCGCACTTTGGGTGGAGCTCTGTGGGTCGCCCGATGTCGTCGGTGGAACGCGCAGTGGGATCTTCCGCATGCCCACCAGAGCGACGACGACCCTGAGCAATCGAGATGTTTATAAATGCACACAGGGGTGGGTCTCTCTCCCTACTATCGAAGTTGTTCTTCACAGTGAATGACGATGGAGACCAAAAAATGGGTTGCGTTCTGCTTGTTTCTTTCTCTTGCATTAGTGGGCGAAGTTGCAGGGACAGGGAAGGAGGAGGAGGAGGAGGGTGTGTATGTAGTGTACATGGGAGCTGCTTCTTCTTCTTCTTCAGGGAAGTCTGCCAGTGAAAATAATGTTCAGTTCCTCGCTTCAGTTCTCAAAAGGTTTTGTTTGTTTTCTCTCTTACTTCCACTTCCCTCTCCAGTTCCCACATATATTTTTTTTTTCTAAATATACTATTGAATAATGTAATATATAAAAGCATAGTTGTAAATGCCATGGATTGTGATAAATTCAGATAAAATATTTCTATTATAAAATACTAGGTGCAATCAACCTTGTACATAAGTCCACTTTCCTCTCCCTAGTTAATGATATTAGTTATTAAAACAAAAACCCTGCACAAACCCAATTGGTAAGGGACGCTTATTAGTGATGTAGTTATATTTAGCAATGCTAATTAGCTTCGCTATTGGCTAACGGGCAGAATTTCTCTAAATATTCTGGTCTGAACACTCTCTAACAATGAATAATTTTTATAAACTGGTACAGTTCTTCCAACAATGACAAGAATTATAATTTTTATTTTTATTTTTTTTATCCATTTAAAGAGTTTAATTTAGTTGTAATCACTTTCTTAGACTCTTTTTACCCTTTTTATGTGTTGGAAATTCTTTAATATTGTAAAAGACGATACTGCCCTTTTTACTAGAAAAACGGTGTGGTTACTATTTTCCCCTCCGCTGAAGGCCTGAAGTGTTTCTGAGCTGCAGGGAAAAAGAGCACGCGGAGAAGAAACTGGTGCGCAGTTACAAGCATGGGTTTTCGGGATTCTCTGCTTATTTGTCCAAGGAGGAAGCAGAGGAGATCGCTAGAAGACCCGGCGTCGTGTCCGTGTTTCCGGACCCCGTTTTGCAGCTCCACACCACTCGGTCATGGGATTTCTTGTTATACCAAACGGACCTGGTGACTGACATCAACCCGGGTTCCGATGTCGACTCTTCTCGCGTGTACGATACCGTCATCGGGCTCCTGGATACAGGTGGATTCGATTTCTGGTTTCTGGGTTGTTGTTGTTTGTTTTTCTGTTTGCAGTTCGTGCTGACTGTTTTGTTTAGGCGTCTGGCCGGAGTCCGAGAGTTTCAGCGATAGAGGAATGGGTGAAATTCCAAAGCTCTGGAAAGGGGCTTGCATGGAAGGGGAAAATTTTACATCTTCGAACTGTAACAGGTACAAAATTGGCATAAGTTGGTTCTTTAATCAGTATGAGGATTCTGATCGTGTTTTAATCAAATTCCGGCACAGGCTCTGTTTGATGATTTAACTAGTTGACTTCGAAAGTTCAAGTATGAATAAAAGATTAATGGATTAACAAGAGATTAAGGTGTTTTCTTCACTAATGCGACTGGAACCCGGGTTCTAACACTGATTTATTCTTTAATTTTTACTGAAAGTTCTTTTCCTGGCCAGGAAGCTTATTGGAGCAAGGTACTACAAAAGCTCAACTGCAGTTTCCTCTGCACACCCTCATGATGAGAGTCCAAGGGACTCCCTCGGTCACGGCACACACACTGCCTCCACTGCGGCTGGTAGCCTTGTGGCTAATGCATCTTATTATGGCCTGGCTACTGGTACTGCCAAAGGTGGTTCTCCTACATCAAGAATAGCAAGTTACAAAGTGTGCTCTTCAGGTGGCTGTACTGGGTCAGCAATCTTAGCTGCATTTGATGATGCAATTTCTGATGGGGTGGATGTTCTTTCACTCTCGTTGGGTGCTTCTTCTTTTCTTAGGCCAGATTTTTCAACTGATCCGATTGCAATTGGAGCCTTCCACGCAGTTGAGAAGGGTATTATAGTTGTCTGTTCAGCAGGAAATGATGGGCCGGACGCTGGAACAGTTGTGAATGCAGCTCCTTGGATTTTTACCGTTGGTGCAACAACCATTGATCGATCTTTTGAGTCTGATGTTGTTCTAGGTGGGAACAAGGTCATCAAGGTAATGCTTTTTTCCTATTTCTTTTTCCTTCCATAAATTTCTTCTAATTCCTCGAGAACAATTTTTATGTGGTTCTTGATTTAGTTGGCTACAAGTTTACTAATAGTTTGACTAGAAGTTTCTCAAAAAAAAAAAAAAAAAAAAAAAATTGACTAGGAGGTTGCCAATTCTTCTCAAGTAGTAAGCAAATTCACGACTCTTTTGTGAGTTTGATGTTTTCTGATTTCAGGGAGAGTCGATCAATTTTTCTAATTTGACAACATCCCCTGTTTATCCATTGGTATATGGTCTGACAGCTAAATCCAATTCAAGCAATGATGTTCAGGCAAGGTGATAAGTCACTATTTATTCTTTTGCTTTGTTATAGGATTTGGTATTGTTTAGAATTATTTTAATATGTCTTGTACATGAATTATTCAGTAACTGTGACCCTGATTCATTGGATGGGGAGAAGATCAAGGGGAAGATTGTCCTATGCCGGCATACTGAAAGTTCATACTCTAGAAGGCAAAAGATGTCGGAAGTGGAAAGTTTGGAAGGGCTTGGGGTTATTCTGATTAATGATATAGAAAAGCCCGTTGCTTTCCCTTTTGGATCTTCCCCTCTCACAGTAATAACTTCAGAAGAAGCCGAGGAGATCCTCTCCTACATCAATTCCACCAGGTAAATTTTTAAATACAGATGACTTTTGGGAAGGAAATAAAATTAGTCGCTTTTTTGCAAGCTTGTTTGTCACTAATGTACTTCATACTACTGAATTGTACATGTAAAGAAAACCAGTTGCAACTATTCTACCAACAGTCAGTGTAAATAAGTATAAGCCAGCACCAGCAGTGGCCTACTTCTCATCTCGGGGGCCTTCTCTTCAGACAAGAAACATTCTCAAGGCAAGCTTCTCATAACCATTCATCTTTTATTCCTCTTCTTGTAATACTCTATATAGAGCGATATTAAGAGTCTTTTTTCAACTTGAATGCAGCCAGATATTTCTGCTCCCGGTGTGAACATTCTTGCAGCATGGATACCAAATGACGATTCTTCTGCTTCTGAAGTTCCTCCAGGCAACAAGCCCACCCTGTACAATTTGGTTTCAGGAACTTCTATGTCTTGCCCTCATGTTTCTGGCATTGCTGCCTCAATCAAATCTAGGAACCCCACTTGGAGTCCCTCCGCCATCAGATCAGCCATCATGACCACAGGTCAGTACTTGTAGAAAGCCAACAGTATTGGACATACCAAAAGGTCTTACCCTCTTGAGTTGCTGATGATACCAAATAATCAAAGGCCTTGGGATCCTATCAACAATCGAAATGTCAAATAGAATTACTAGATTCAATCAATGTTGGTTTACAGCGTTTTTTACTTATGTTCTTCACTTGCTCTTGTGTTTAATGAATATTTGTTGTTTCACTATATGTAGCAACCCAGACCAACAATGGAAAGGCTCCTCTTACAAAAGAATCAGGCAGTGCAGCTACTCCATATGATTATGGAGCAGGGGAAGTAAGCCCTTCGGGATCTATGCAACCAGGTTTAGTGTATGAAACAGAGAAAGAGGACTACCTCCTATTCCTCTGCAATTACGGCTATGAGTTATCCACCATCAAGCTCATCTCATCTCTTCCAGATGAATTTCAGTGCCCCAAGAATTCCAGTAAGGACATGATCTCAAATCTCAACTACCCTTCAATTGCTGTGTCCAAATTCGACGGGAAAAGTAGCAAGCAGGTGAACAGAACAGTTACAAATGTTGGAGCAGATGAAGAAACCACTTATGTGGCAAACATTCAATCTCCTCAGGGCTTAGATGTGAAGGTGATACCCGATAAACTTCAGTTTACGAAGAACACTATGAAATTGAGTTACCAAGTGGTTTTTTCCTCAAAATCATCAGTGAAGGATGATCTTTTTGGATCCATCATCTGGTCCAATGGCAAATATAAAGTCAGAACTCCATTTGTTGTTACAAGTAACTGATGAAGTAGCTTACAGTTACACTCTTACCGTCGTTGTAAGCACAGCTGCTCCAATGTATACACAAATAAGAAATCATGAAGGAGGCTTTCCCTTTGCCAATTTTTCTCTGACTGCAAGCTCATTGTAACAGCAATTTAATTGTTAAAGACAGCAGAAGAGAATGCTCTACTTGGTTATCATTTTTTATCACCATGAAAAGGAAGGTCACTGGATACAGCCACTGTTCCGGATGAACCTCTTGAGGACACCCCTGAAAATGAGGGTGACAAAATAGCGCAGCCTCTGGGAATATCCAGAAAAGGAAATGATCAGTTTCTCATTCTGAAATTTGTTTCGGGTATCTGAATATAAAAAGAGCATTGAATTTTTTGACTCACACTCAACCTTCCCCATCATTGACTTGATTCATGACAAGCAAGTTGTTTTTAGCACATCTTTGGGGTCTTTAAGTCCGAGCAAGGCAGATTTTCCTGTCAATTGTTCAATTAAGTATAACAAAACCCATCAACCTTCCACTGTGAGATGAAACCATGTAATCTTTGAACTTCTACGCGTGTTGTCATGGAGAAAATGATTAGGCCTTTTGGGGGTTTACATTTATCCCTTGCCTTACATTGTTGCACGACACAGGTCCTCCTGTTTCTCTATTTGTGTTTCTCATTAACATAACTACTGTACCTGGAGGCCTCCATTCTAAACCTTTGTCAGGGTTGAGTTGTTCCAGGAATGTTGCCCTCAAGAGACCTTTTATCAGACCCAAAGTTTCACACCACCTCATTTCTACCATTTCCAAGCATTTGATTACTGTTCTTAGCTGAGAGGCAATACCTTGAGCAAAAGAGCCCGAAATTTCTACCATTAAAGCCGTGATATCAGATAGATTCAAGACCTGGAAACGGGTATAATCCAATAGGTCACCATAAGACCTAGAATTGGTCAAATCCCTATTGTCTGGCTATATTTTTTTCTCGACTTCGTGGGTCTCCTTCGAGAAGAGACGGGAGCCTCTTTATCTTCGGTTCATCTCTACGAGTAAGACAGAGAAACTTACAGGAACATGGAGGTGTGGACGCAGCAATGGCAGAATAAACTTCTCAAAGTGATCTCATGTCAGACTCCACCAGCAACCCCACGAGAGCTTGATTTTTGGGGTCTCTTCTTTAAAACCACTTTGTCAGCATCGCTCCCCCCAACTCTTCCCCACCAACCTTACCCGCCACCGTCTCAGCAAAGACCCAGCAGATCGATACAAAACTGATAATCCCCCTTCTTTAAATTTATTTCTTATCACAGACATCCAGCAGATCAATGCAAAAGGAGCTCTTTTTATAAGTCATAACCATCGTCATGGAGGGTACTGTCTTTCTGTCGGAGCGGGAGACAGCCATTCATCTACAATATTTTCGAAAGGGAAGAAAACCTGGAGTGACAGCACCGTGACACAGCTTACACCTTAGGGTCTCTGGCATGGAGTTACAGCTCTGAGCTTTCGTATTGAAAAGAAACAGAAATGAGAATCATCCGCTGTTCGTAGATGGGGGAGCGAGAAAATGGTGCAATCCATGGTAGCCTACAGGCAGTGGAGTAATCGCATGGCTCTGTTCCATTGTTAACCGCGTCGTCCATAACCGTGAACGTTAGCAGTCATGTGTTGTCCAATGGTACGCACCCACTTCGTCGTCTTCCTGTTGATGTTAAAGCTAGCATCTGTTGAAAACATGCCTTCAGGCTAGATGTTTGAGAAAAGGGAAGCAGCTCCATATTCTTACGTGGCTACCTGCAGCTTATTAGGCCAGACGCCCATATTATGCTCGAAACTTGTTGCCATGTACGCAATCTGTGGAGATATGACCCATGCACGTCTCCTCTTCGATGACGACGATTCCTTCATCTTGAAGACCAAAAACACATTTCTGTGGAATTTCATGATCCGAGGGTATGTAGACTATGGGGCTCCCGGGACTGCACTCTCTCTGTGCGACGAAATGCTCTTGTGGGGGCAAAAACCAGACAACTTGACCTTCCCTTTTCTTCTCGAGGCATGTGGTGATTTATCGCTGCATCAACTAGGAATGCGAATTCACGGCCAAACAATCATCAACATTAAGGGGCTTGGAAACTGCCTCCGAGTGAGAAATTCCCTGATAGATACACATGCAAGTGTGGCAGCATGGAGCAAAGTATTTGATGATGGTGAGAAAGAAGATGTGGTGTCATGGACAGCCATGATAGGGGGGTATGACTTGAATGGTAATCCTGGAGAAGCCTTTCTTCTCTCCCACCAGATGCTGCAATTTTCAGAAATTAAGCTTACTTCTGTCACCCTCACCACCCTACTCTCTGCCTGTCTCGGTTGGTCATCCTCACTCAAGCATGGCATATCTATCCACAGAATAGCCATTAGGAAGTATGGGCAGCTCCGGATGGATATTGTTGTGGAAACTGCCTTGATTGACATGTACGCCAAGTGTGGGCAACCTTACCTTTGCCATAATCTGTTCACAAACACTTCAAGAAGAAAAACTGTCCCTTGGAATGCAGTCATTTCAGGCTATACTCATAAATGGACACTCGCACGAGAGGCAGTTTTGATTTTCAACCAGATGAGGGCAGAAGCTGTACCATGTAACACATCAACCATTGTATGTCTTCTTCCTGCATATGCTAGTTTGGCAAATCACTGGGAAGTAAAACTTAATATTGTACAATGTACATAGAAAGAGAGATGACTTCAGAGAGTATATCATTATGTATAGTTTTAGAAGTAAATTAAACTTACAAGTATAATTGCTAAATTAGCTTACTGGGAAAATTAATCTGACTTTAATCAATGTGTTTAAATAATTAAATATATACACTATGTTTGTTTTGAAGTAAGATAACTACAATAATAATTATCATACTTAACTTATATCTTTTATATGTTTAGATTTAGATTATCATATTCGTAACAATTTTATAAAATATTACCTGATGTGAATTTAGATTGAGCCCATTTACGAGTTGCTAAATGGGAGCTCACTCCTTCCCACTCCTTCAGTAGCGGAGGCTAATTGGGTTTCTCAGGGCTCAGATCTCTGTCATCAGTTCATGTGTTTCCGAAATGCGAACGAATCGAGTCGTTGGCTGTGCGAATTTCGCATTGGAAAGAAATTTTTATGCATTTTATCAGCGTGCTAGATCTCCGGATTTCATTTGAGTAGATTAGAAGCATAAAACCTGATTGGATCTTTGACAGCAGATTAGAAGTTTTTCTTTATTCTTCAGATTGTTCCTGAATTCCTGTTATCGTCGCTCCTCTTGACTACGCCTCCGACTTGAATTTGTGGAATACCACCTCCACTGATCCTATGGAGATGGAGAACCCAGAAGATACGATGGTGGCCGAACTTCTCCCGCTTGCAAGCGCCTCGCAGCAGCCGTACGTTTCAGAGCTTCTTTCGTTCACCTTAGATCGACTGCACAAAGTTTGTGTCCAATCCACTTCCCATTTCTTCAAGGCTTTTAATGTTTCTTACTTCCCCAAATATGTATCTACTGTTCCGACGTCTTTGGGTGTTATTATTTAGTCTCCGGCTGGCTTTGCATTTTCAGGAGCCGGAGCTTCTTCGTGTGGATGCAGAGCGTATACAGAGGCAAATGCAGGAGGTCGCTGTTGGCAACTATCGTGCCTTCATTGCTGCAGCCGATGCGCTTCTCTCGATTCGCGAGGAAGTTACTGCCATCGACAAGCACCTGGAATCGCTGGTATCTATACTGTGCTTATATTACTATAGTTGAGAAGGTTATGCTTTGTAATTTCACGCAATTCCTGATAACTTGTTTAAAAATTAGAAAGTTCAATTGGTCATGAGCTATTATTTTCCAAGGTTTTTGCTCAACTCCTCTGGTTTAGTTCCTAAGTTTGACCTCTGGTAAGCAAGGAGTATGTCCTTTGTCAATAACATTAGGCGACTTTATTTATTTGATAAAAGGTGCAAATTTTACAAAAACCAAAAGGCCAGCAATTACATAAACTTGGAGTATCCCTTGCAATCAGAGCTTGATGAGAGTTCCTCTCGTCACCTGAAAAATGTGTAATCTTATTTACTGATCTAGGAATATCAGATAAAGTCACGAACAAAGAAACTGAGCAGGGCTATGGAGAGATAGCCTTCTGCAGGTTGGCTTTTACAGGAATTAGACTCACAGCACGGAACATTACTGGATCTGAGCTTCTTGAATTTAAGCAAAATGTTGTATATATGAGCTGTTAGCTGTCAGCTAATATTCCTCACCTTCCTCTACCCTCCTTACCCTCTGGCATGCCAACACCCTCTTAAGATTTTGTGAAAGATAATTAAAAGGAAATGAAAATGCAAGCAGGGCCTAGCCTCTCTGTTAGCAAACTGAAGGAATTTGAGAAGAGAAAGCAAGAAGACTTCCTCTCGCCATCAAGTTTCTTAAGTGGTGATGTAGATCATCAATAAAATCTTCGCCATACCACTCTTTACGAAAGTTTGATTTCTTTTTTGTTGCTTTACTTGTATTCTAGTTATTATTACCATGTCTAAATTAAGTCAGCTTTAGTTCTATTTCTGAGCTGATGGTATTCTTGCCACATTTTTGCAGGTAGCTGAAATTCCAAAGCTGACATCTGGTTGTACAGAGTTTGTCGATTCTGCACAACAGATTTTGGAGAAAAAGAAATTGAATCGGACATTACTAGCTAACCACAGTACTTTGCTTGACTTGCTTGAAATTCCTCAGCTCATGGACACGTATGTGTTTGTTTAGTTAAGTAAGATTTACATTATGTCTCGAGAAAGTATCAGAAGTTTTCATTAATTGTATGCATCAATATTGAAATACCCAAGCTTTTCAAGCTAGTGGGCCTGGTTCGCTGATGTGGTCATGCTCATTTGTTTTGATAAGAGCAGAAGATTGTCTTGCGAGGAAAGGGGCTTTTCCCTTATTTGGCATTCACTAACATAGTTTCTTTCGTGTATTACTTCTGTTTCCCTTTATTTGTTTTCACTCCTTTCTATCTTCTCATTATGATCATGAAGCAAGGAAAATACCTAATTAACTGATGCGCTAATATTATAAATTATGAAGTAGAAAATAACAATTATATATACTTTTGCTAGGATAATTCCAAATTATGTCCAAGTTGATAGTCAATGAATGGCTCACACATGCACTGCTAATGATCCTCTTCTGTTTGGTAGAAAAATAGTTACAATTTTTACGTATTGGAAATGTCTGATTCTTTTTGTATTACTAGAAACATGTTAAGTGTGAAATGATAAGAAATTCCTTTTCAAAAGGGGATTATCTAACTTAGAAATAAAAAATAAAAAAGAAAGGATATGTTTGTATTTCAATTGATCCTGTTTTACTTTTGCTTCTTATTCACATAATTCTGTCACTTTTAAGTGGTATACAATTACCATTCAAAATGTTTTCGAAAAAATACAGCATCATAATTTTTGTTGAAATAGAACAGAGTATCATTTTTGCAGATATTCATCCTTGATCTTCTTAAGCATTTTCTTGGTTCGTGTGTGCTGATTTATCACTAATATTTTTCACTTGAGGAATGATTTATCACTAATCTTATCAAACTTGCTGTTTGATAGTAGCTCGTATCACAATTTAACTGGTATTCATTCGGCAGATGTGTACGGAATGGAAATTATGATGAAGCCCTTGATTTAGAAGCTTTTGTGTACAAGCTTTCAACAATGCATCCCAAGTAAGCTTGCTTTTGACTAATTACTATTAAGAAATTATTTTTCTGCAGAATTCTTGCTGAAGTAGCTTATGATATTCTTGTTGAACCTAGGCTACCTGTCATTCAGTCGCTCGCAGCTGAAGTAAGACAGACAACTCAAGCTCTGCTTTCTCAGCTTCTCCAGAAACTTCGATCCAATATCCAGGTTTGCATTTGCACCATGAGTTTTGAGCAGATAATTGTTAAAGTTGTCTTTTCCTTTTGTGTGCTCTTGGCAGCATTTGCTCGCTTAGTGTATGCTATCACCGAATGTCTGCGACATTTTTCTTTTAATTGGTGATGAAAATTTTAGCAGAAAAAATATACAGGGTATTGAAAAGGAATAAAAAACCTACAATATTAAAGCTATAGGTTGCTATTACAAAGAACAGAGGCTATAGATTGCTATTACAAAGAACAGAGCTCCTGAGAACATGCAATCCAATGTAAGCTATATTGACTGAATAAGTGACAGAATGCTTACTAATAGTAACTGTTTTAGAAAAAATAGATCATTTTCCCACTGTGTAGTTTTCTTTTTGTGCTTAAATATTTATCCATCTTATGATTTGCAGCTGCCTGAGTGTCTCCGAATTATAGGATACTTACGTCGCATAGGAGTCTTCACTGAATCTGAATTGCGCCTGCAGGTCTGTCCTTTTTGCTTTTCTCTTGCACATTCTGCTCAAATGTCCATCATGTAGTTGAAAATTTTAACCCCATTATCTGAAAGACTTTGGATGCTCTGTCCGATCTGACTGTAAACCACAGTTTTTAAGATGCAGAGAGGCATGGCTGGGAGGCGTTCTTGATGATTTGGACCAAAAAAATGTGTACGAATACTTGAAAGGGATGGTGAATTGTCATAGGATGCATCTCTTTGAAGTTGTTAATCAATACCGAGCAATCTTTGCTGATGATTCTTCCAGAAGTGAAGAGAATTATGATGGCGGGCTTCTTTTTAGTTGGGCCATGCATCAGATCACATCTCACTTGAATACATTGAGGATTATGCTTCCTAAGATCACAGAAGGTGGATCGTTGTCAAATGTTCTTGATCAATGCATGGTGAGAGGCTTTCCTCACATATTTTTGCCTAGGGCCTTTATCAGGTCCTTTTTTTTCCCCTAAAGTTCTATAGCTTGCTTTCTCTAACTTTGGCTCTTTCCCCTTTGACAGTACTGTGCCATGGGACTTGGCTGGGTTGGAGTAGATTTCAGAGGCTTGCTTCCAGCTATTTTTGAAGAGTATATAGATTTTTTTATGTGTCAAAATACATCTTTTGACTGGAAATAATTCCCTGCACACAATTTACTTTTTATTTTTTATTTTTTATTTTGCAGTGCAGTCCTCAACTTATTCTCGAAAAATATGAAAAGAGCAGTTGAGAATTTTCAGGTAATGAGGATCTGCCCAAGAGTTACTTTAGGTTGTTGCATTATGCTTCTCTTTGGGATTATATTCAGTAGCCATTTTTAATGCAAATGTTTCTTATCTACTTTTGACGGTTTGTAACTTGGATCTATTATTTGGGTTCTTTTTATCAGCTAGTCCTCGATTCACATCGTTGGGTACCCTTGCCAGCTGTTGGTTTCACATCTAATGGTGCCAGCGAGGACAATCAGGATGATCTCACTCCCCCTCCCTATTTGATGGAGCATCCTCCTATTGCCGTATTTATCAATGGTAAAGTGTTGCATCACTACTCCCTCTCAATATCTACAACTTGTTCCACTAGCGTCTCTGATTGATGTTTTACCTGCTGGTGACAGGAGTTTCATCGGCCATGAATGAATTAAGGCCTTGTGCACCAGTAGTGTTAAAGCAGGCCCTAGCTCAAGAACTTATCAATGGATTGCAGTCTGTTTCTAACTCTCTACTGAGGTATAATGCATCTCGAATGCTCAGAGAGAACGAGTCTGCACTCTTTATCTCCTTGTGTCGAGCATTTGTTGAGGTGGGTCATAGATTTATTTTCAACTATAAATTGACCTCACTTTCAGTGGAACATTTTGGCTAATAAGAACTTGGGGTTTTGTAGATTGTGTTTCCTTATTGTGCAACATGCTTTGGTCGTTGTTTTCCGGGTGGAGCTGTATTGATTACAGAATCAAAGAACATATTTGATGGGCTCAGCCGATTATTGACAGTCTCTTCCGGTAGATTACCAACAAAACTTGTAACTGATAAAAGAGGAGGACACCATGTCACTGAAAATGGTGAAGGAAAGGAGACACAAGATAATGGAAATCCTTCCAAGGTTGAAGGTGAGGATTTAATAGCCAAGGCTCAAGACAGCTCTGTACACTGAGATTGTTATGTTCAACGTGGCGGAAAGAAAAATGTGGAGTTTCTTTGGAGTTTCCTCCAACGCTGTTGTGCCTCTCAACTGTCCCCATGGAAACTCGTGGAAAGTCTGCATCGCCTTAGAAAGCTGCACGATCTTTTGTATTGACAATCACAGTAGGTAGTACATCTGTGGCTTGTTGAAGGTAAGGGAATGAACAACCTCATCGAACATCATTAAGCATGCCTTTTGCAGTAGCCTATATATGGGACATTTCATGAGTTTCTGAAGCTGATATGGATAAGAAGAAGAGCAAGTAATACGTGGCCTTGAGAAGATTCACCATAAAGAAAGAATTAAAATTTAAACGTAAGTGAAACCGTCTGAGGAAAGGGGCGCTCTGACTCCCAGCCAGCCTGCTACTTCTCAATATTGTATATAGAGAGTTTGATTTTTTGTTGAACTCCTGAAAAATACAATTCAAGTTAAAGTGTAACTGGATGTTTAACCAGTTATATAAGTAATACTCGGTGCAACAAAAGGCCAAAAAAAAAAAAAAAAAAGTCAAGCCCAAGTGCATGTGTGGTATAAGACGATCTTTTTGGATCCATCACTTGGGCTAATGGCAAATATAAGGTCAGAACTCCATTTGTTGTTACAAGTGACTGATCAAGTAGCTTACAGTTTACACTCTTGCCATTGTTGTAAGTGCCGCCTGCTCGAATGCATACAAAAATAAAAATTCATGAAGGAGACTTTCGTTTTACCATTTTTTGTCTGACGACAAGCTCCTGCTAACAGCAATACTACTGTTAAAGGTAACACAAGAATGCTCTACTAGGTTATCATTTTGTATCTCCATGATACATCAAGCTAGATGCAACTGGTAGGATATATCAAGCAACATTACCTAATAAACCGAGAGTTTGTACTTTAGAAAGGGAGCTTTATTGAAGCACCGTCGCAAGTAACCCAATGTACAAGAGATTACAACAGAAAGGTAAAATCGTTGCTTATAAAGAGGCAGGAAACAGCATCTGCTCAAAATTCATGCCTGCAAAGCCAAGCCAGCAGGGTCACATCCCATATAAGCAAAAACGCATCTTCCGCTGCAACAGATATCTTTCTTCTTGCATTTGTTCTTACACCCACCGCAGTTCCGCCGATCAACCTTCACATCAACACACACCTTCTTGCAGCAGAAAGGCCCAGGAGAACCCTTGACGAAGCAAATGGAAGGATCCCTTTTACATGTATGCTTGTTTTGTGGGAGAAAGCTGCCAAACCCACGGAAAGATGTTGAACCGGCCTCTATCATTTCCTTTTCTTCTCCCTCCTCTTCTTCATCTTCTTCCTCGTGCCCAGAAGCTGCGGTGGCGTGAGCCATGAGTAAGCTTAAAGCAATTATCAATGGCAGCAGGGTTTTCTTTGATGGGTTCATGGTAGTGAGAGGAGCTGCAGTGAAGAACAGTGGAGCAACTGAGAAGAAGTGAGGAGGGCTGGAAGATGGGAAAGGTGACAGGAACAAGGAGGGAACTTTAAATGAAGGTGGCTGACTGGGTTGGTTGGTGGAAATGTATGCTCAAGCAGATTAAAGGCTGCGGGATCCAAAGACGTAACAGAAAGATGAAGACAACTCCACCCAAGGCTAGGGGTGGATCCCCCTCGTTGGGTGGTCCCGTGACCCAGATTTCATAGAAATGGAAGCAGAGAAGCAGCCAAGAAGCTTCAATGGAATCTGCAACTGAATGAAGGACTGCTTAAATCTGAATAGCTGCAGCAAAACATGATGAGAACTGCTTTAAGTGAGAAAACAAAGGAAGCTTCATGGAAGCTACCCTCTTCAACTATTTCAGTTTTCACATGCTGGAAACAAGAGTGGAATGTTATTTTAATGGAGGGTCTGTCACCTGTAGATTGGACCCCTTGGGGGGGGAAGCAATTCTGCTTGTGTTTCTCATGCCCGTTGAGGCAGGTGACCAGCTATGTTCTTGGTATTATCTATTTCTATATTTGGGACAAATCTAAGTTTTAACCCATTCAAGCTTTGTTAAGAGCGAAGGCAGACAAGCATCAAGTCCAGAGATAATATTGAACGCACCGAATTTTGTAATATGAAAAGGATTAACTTTTGAAGGAAGAAGAATTGCAGGTCTTGGCCTTGATTTGTAAATCATTTCTAATATCTTTTCTGAGTTCGCATTTGGCATCTGATTCCAAGCAAATATAAAGGGGCGAATTGTTCAAGGTGGGTATGAACCATTGTAGCATGCAATTCATTCATGGTTTTCTCTAACAGTATTTGTACCACAAAAACACCCAAGACCCAGATTATTCGTTCCTAAGCAACATTCACATAAGCAGGCATGTAAATATGTAATGAAATTGTTCATCTTCACTCGATGGCCTCGCACCAATGGAAGATGATCACTGGCATCTGTTTGATCCAACAATAATTCATGAAGAACAATCAAAATAAATGACAACAAAAAAAAAAACATAATATTATAATGCTCCTCCATCGTTCATGAATGCCGCCGCATCTTGGATCAATTTGAGCCTCTTCTAGTTTAACTGTTCAGGAATTACCCTCCTCCATTAGGATATTGCACCTTTCAAACCCTCCAGCAATGCAAGCAAGAATAAAAAAAGAAAAATAACAACAATGGAAAAGCATCATTTTCAGAGTGATACACCACTAGAGTACTCATCAGCAGATGAAGTTGCCAAGATTAAAAGTTGAGGAACACCATCCCTCATTCAGACATGAAGGTTTGCAGATCCCTCAGATCCATTCTTGAAGGCTTCCTGCTAAACACACTACTGAATTTGTGGCATGAGATGCCCCAATGTCCAAGTCTACCCATTTCCTCTACAAAAGCTGAAAATCATTATTGATAAACTTTTTATTATCTGTTAGAAATCAAAATAAATAATTTCAATAAAAAATATTAAGTTTTTAAATTTACAAACTTATTGTTGAATTTACCTTAGTAAAATCATCAAATTTACTTGAATGAGTAAGATTGCCAAATCATGTAATGGACAGCACTATCTCCACAGGCTTCTCTTCAGGCTGCATTCATCAAACAAAACATATTTTAGAAATAATAATATTCGCAAAAAATATCATAATAAGCAATTAATTAATACTAATCCACCTTTTGAATTTTTTTGACACCGTAAAGAATCCGTAGCCAATCACCTCCACAAATCAATGCTTGCATAGTATTTGGTGCCAAGGAAGAAAGATAAGAGTCTATGACTCTTCCACCGGCACTAAAAGTAGAATCGGGAAACACAGTAGATAAGGGAATTGAAAGAATATCTACTGCCATCTTTGATAGAACTCGATATTTCAGTTTATTGGATTTCCACCATTCCAAAATATCAAATTCATAGGCTGAGGTCTTTCCACAAATATGTACACCTTCTTCAAGATATTCATCCAACTCTGACTTTGATGAATCGACTTGCTTCAAATACTTAAAGTACCAACCTGAACGTAATGAAGAGTGATATTTGCAACTAGTAGAAACACTTGAAGAACCCACATTTGAAGCTTCATTACTACTTCTCACATTATACATGACTTCATATTCATTATAAATCTCAAATAAGGTTTCACGAACCAGGTTTATCTTCATCCTAGCCTCCACCTCAGTATAAATCTGTTGAAAAAACATTTCAACTAACCCAAATTTGACTCTTGGATCTAAAACCAAAGCAATAAAGATCAACAAACTGCTGTGCTCCCAATACTTCTCAAAAGTTCCTTTCATTTTACAAGCCATTGTTCTAAAGAAATCATTTTCACTACAAGAAAGAAGATGTAGAACTTCTTTCACCCTACACATTTCAACAGAGAAGAAATTTGAAGTAGGAAAGTGAATCTCCGATGTGACATTACCTATATCACTAAAAACTTCCAATATTTCACAAACCTTCTCCACTATTTTCCATTCATCAACACTAATCAAGCAAGCATAGGTTGGCTCTCTATCTTGAAATGTAAGAAAAACATCTTTGAACTGCAAAGCACATGATAACATGACATAAGTAGACTTCCAATGAGCTGGACAATCTATGACCAACTTTTTTGCTCCTAGTTGTAACTGCTGTACAGTTTCCGAAAAGGTGTGAAGTGTTACCTCAGATTGATTAATGAAACTGACACTCTCCCGCACATTATCAATGATATCCTTTATTTCACTAAGAATATCTAGGGCTAATAAGTTTAAAATGTGAGCGCAACAATGAACATGAAATAACTTTCCACCATAAAGCAACTTGCCATCCCTTGAAAGGTTTTCTTTTAAAATGCTCACACAAACATCATTATGTGCACCATTATCAGCTGAGACTGTAAACACTTTATCTTCAATTTCCCAATCTTTCAAACAATTATGAATTGCATTCGCCCTATCAATGCCTTGATGAGGAGGAGGAATATGCACAAGACCCAATACTCGTTTTTGTAGCTTCCAATTACTATCAATGGAATGTCCCGTAATAACCATGTATTCCTTTTCTTCAATTGGGGATTTCCAAAGATCAATGGTAAGGCTAATCTTATTAATATCCTTTAAAATAGTCTTCAACTTCTTCTTCTCAGCCTCATACACCTTCATACACTCCTTCATAATGACCATATGAGATATTTTCTCATAATTCACATTGGCCATTTTCATGAAATAATTAAATCCCTGCTCTTCAACTATCGAAAAAGGATGCTCATGCATAAGAATCCAATGAGCCATGATTACTCTCATTTTGGCTTGATCATATCTTACTCCAAAATCTATAAGAGGGCTAGTTACACTCAGATCTGTGTTAGACTCCGCCGGTTGAAAGTTTAAGGATCTTTGTCGTTCTCTGAATTCTAACTGAACATGAGAGGGTTTTTTTCTTTTCTTACTTTGGGCAACTTTATCTTCTTCTTCATCTGCAGTTCTTTTACATAGATTTTCTTTCATTGGATTAGTATTTCGAGAAACCAAGAATCTTCTGGTACAAACACATCAAGTCCAACCCAATTGACATTAGGATTATTATGAGCTACAGAGTCCCATTAGCAGAAGATGAGAAACTCCAATTATCTCTTAAAAAAGTATTAATATTAAAAAAAAAATAACAGCCCAAGTAAGATAAACAAAATAAAGCTATGCTTCTCTCCCATTCTTTATGTACACAAATGACAATGAACGGCAAGCATCAATATCAAACACCTATATAAAGGCAATATAGAAAAACAGTTCACAGGTAAACATGTTACCGAGATCTACATTTCACCATTCATCTTATTGAATAAAAGTTTTATTGAAACATTAGATAATATCCTCAACAAAAGTTCCAAAAGGCTCAATTAATGGAACAAAAAATCCATAAGATACTAGCTACACAAATTCCAAGCAGACCAAGATATACGGATAAGATATTCAAAAAGAAGTCCTATAATATCTGATGCCAATATTTCCTCAAGAAAAAAAATAAAATCTGACGTCAATCCTCTGTTAAGAAAAGAAAAAAAAAAATTGTTGCAAATGCTGCAAAATACTCTCCCTACCCATTAAGACAAGGTTCTCACTGGCACCTAAGCTGAGAAACACTTTCGTTTGGGTTCATCACAAGAATAAAAGGTTAACATCATAAAGAAAAAAATAGAATTTACATATGCATACAAGAAAAAGGGATAGCATGCAAACCCATAGCCTGGACCATTATATCACTGTATATATCAAACAACTGTCACACCGTTTTTTTTCCTCTTGTATCTTTAGTCAAGAATATTCACCCGTTACCAAGCAAACGTTTTTTGGACAAAAGATCGATCACGAAGAGTCACAAGAGCACAAGAAAGACAGCAGGCTGTTCTGGCACAAAATTTCCACACAGAGAAACCTTCCCATGGAAGGATTGAAAAAGAAAAGTTTTAGCAGATAGATACAAGAAGTGACACGGGTAGAGACTTCAAGAAAGAACCTTTTCATATCAAACACAAAAAAAAAGGAAAACAGACACTAACAGCGCCAAGGTGAGTAAAACAGAGAAATCTGAAATTATGAATGCAAAAAAACAAAATGGAGGATAAAAAATTAGTACCCGTTTCGTTCAGTCTGTGACGCCCAAAGTTGGTACTTGGCCACACAGCATAAAGAACAATCTCCACTTCGATTCGAATAGAAGGGCGTCCAACCCACGGTGATATTTGGTAAGATTTTATGTCATTTTCGAACAAGGTATGAACCGTTACGTAATGGACCTATCTGAACCATGCAAGAAAGCTATTTAATAAGGAAAACTATTCTGTCAATGGTGGAATACCAATAGACCATTATTGATTGTGTAAATATCACAAGGGCTTACATATGGATGGTAACATCTATTCAGTAAGGTGTCTTTCCGAAGAAGTGTTGACCCGTAATAAATGTCTTTTAAGGTAAGGTGCCCCTTCAGTGCCTTGTAAGAGGGTTGAAAAATCACACCAAGAACACAAAGCTCCGAAACCATGACAAGGTCAGGTGTTCAATCTCAATATCCAGGGAACAAGCTGATGACAAATATAGGGGGTATAAACGGGTAATAATCGAAACGGGTAAGGGTTATTCTGTTACCTTTTTCGATTACCCTACCCGAATTCCATCACCCGTTTCACTCGAATAAAAATGAGTCATTTCATCACCCAAATTTCTTACTTGATTACCCGTGGGTAATCGGGTAATCGGGGTAAATAAATGGATAATAATATTTTAATAAATTTAATTATCTAACCCTTATAATTTTTTTTAAAAATACAAAATAAAATTAAAATCATATGAAAATTAAATCCAAAATTTTAAGTTTATCAAAAAATAACTCAAACAAATGTACAACACACATATTAGGGTATGTATGATAGAAATAATGGCATAAAGTTTTAAAAAATTACTAAATTATTATACAAATAATCGGGTAATCGGGTATTCGGGTAATAAATACCCATTATCCATATCCGTTTCGATTAAGAGGCAGGTAATTAGGTAAGGAATACCCATTATCTATATCCATTTTGATTAAGAGGCGAGTAATCGAGTAATTTTTTAATCGGGTAATCGGGTAATTGAAACACATAATTTTGTTCTTTTTCCATCCGATTACCATTCGGGTAATCGGGTAATCGGGTAAAATTGACACCGTTAGACAAATAACAGATTTTTGTCAAGGTAAATTCAGTTTTTTTTTTTTTTTTTTTTTTTTTTTTGAAAAATCCTATGAAAATAAATGAAGAAGGAATAATATTGAATACCCTAAGATAAAAACTTAGATGGATCATATATAGAATTTTTTTTTAAAATAATTTAAAAAAAATATTTATACTTTTAACACATTTTCAAACTTAATTTAAAAAATGACACATTCAAAGGTCAACCTTTTTCTTTTAAAAGTATAAATATATATATTTTTAATTATTTGAAAAAAAAACTTCTCATATATACTTCTTAATTTTGTAAATAATTGAGTCATTTCAGTTTTCAATATATGAGATAATTGAAATTCTCTTTGCAAACCAGGCAACCACTTACAAGAGATAATTGTCTCTTTTAGGAGTTCTAATGTATCTTAGATTTCCCCCTTTTTCAATTCAAAGTGCTTCTCTTTCATCCAAAAAAGGGATTCAATCATGTACACAATGTTGTACGTTTTAAGATTCGAGGAGGCAGAGAGCCCCATAATATGGTTCCTAATTCAGAATCATTACTCATATCGAGAAAGTCCAAAGAATGCAGGTTCTCATTAGTTAAGTTAAAGTCACCTGATTTAATAACGTTCATGTACAAATCATTTATTTCAGAGATGATCAAGTGTACAGTAAATTAACGACATGAAGTGATGTGTAATGTAATAGTAATGCTTTAAATGTACAACAACCTATTCAAAACAGAGCTTAGAAAACAGAGGATTAACAGGGGGCCGAATCACCAAAGGAAAGGAGCAGGATGATGATCGCAGTCAGCAAAGGGAGGAAGCTTAACGCATCGTCCCTTACAGCAGGCCTCCTTGTTCTTGCACTTGTGATTACACGACCCACAGTTGCCATGATCCGTCTGCACGTCCACGCAGTGCTTGAGGCAGCAGTACGGCCCCGGGCTCCCTTCCTTGTAGCAAATCGTGGGGTCCTTCTTGCAGGAGAAAGAGTTCAGGCTGATGAGATTATCATGATCTTCTAAAGCTAGGTCGCTTGCTGAAGCTGCGAGATGGGTACTTGTCTCCGAGGCCATAACGGCTATGAAGGCGACGAAGAAGGTGAGGTTGATAAGTTTCATGGCGGAACAGGGGAGGAAGAAGAAAGATTCAGAGATGGTGGGGGGGATGAGGAAGGTGAAGATGGGGATTTGTGAGAGGCAGCGGTGGGTGTTGTGGGCTCTTGAAAATGTGGGTTTCTTGTGAAGATTGAGTGAGGATGTCTCGTGTAATGAGATGGTGAGAGTGATATGGCACCACCCTTCCCCTGTCAACTAGCCAAGCTTCTGACTCTGTGGAGTAACGAAGAAGACAAAAAGAAAGAGAAGAAAAGACTTTACTTGCGGGAAGAAACATTTTGCCTTCAATTGGTCTTCTATCCACTTCTCGTGATTCTAATTTGAAGGGTTTATTACATCAATGAGATCCTTTAAAATTTTTATTCAAAAAAGGAATCTGTTTTGGTTGTAAACTTATCAAAAACCAATCTTTATATACATGGGTTACACATATACAGAATGACCAAATTGCCCATATATATTTACACATATTACACTAATAACCTATATACATATATTACACTAACATCCCCCCTCAAACTCAAGGGGGACCAAGGGAACACATCTTGAGTTTGGAACACAAATACTGAAATCGCGACTTGGTGAGCGGTTTAGTAAACATATCTGCAACCTGATCCTGGGAAGGTATATAGTACAGATGAAGAGTACGCAAAACACAGTGATGTCAAATATAGTGGAAATCAACTTCAATGTGTTTGGTTCTCTCATTAAACACATCATTGTGAGCAATTTGAATGACACTTCTATTGTCACAATGAAGTGGAGAGGGAGTGTCCAACTGCACACCCATATCACTAAGAAGCCAACAAAGCCAAACGAGCTCAGAAGTAGTGTCAGCAAGAGCACGATATTCGGCCTCAGTCCTCAAACGAGACACAGTAGATTGCTTCTTGCTGTGCCAAGAAATCAAAGAGTCACCCAAGAAAATACAATAGCCTGTAGTAGATCTCCGATCAGTAACATCACCTGCCCAATCAGCATCCGAATATGCAGAGAGATGAAGCTGCGAAGTGGAACCAAAAAATAATCCCTTTAACAAATTGCCTTTAATGTATCTCAGAATGTGCAAGACTGCAGCATAATGAACAGAACGAGGAGCAGACATAAATTGACTAACAACATGGACTGCATAGCTAATATCCAAACGAGAGAGTCAAATAGAGTAGTCCTCTAACTAATTGCCTGTATAAAGTAGGGTCAGATAATAATTCACCATCAGCAGGCCGAAATTTGGCATTGAGCTCCATAGGACTGTCACAAACCTTGCTATCAGACAGACCAGCTCGGTTAAGCAAGTCAGAGGCATACTTAACCTGAGAAAGGCCATAACCATCATCAAGGGGAAGAACTTCAAGGCCAAGAAAATATCGTAACTGGCCAAGTTCTTTCATCTCAAAACAAGAGCTAAGATAGCGCTTGAGATCAGAGATGCCCTGTATGTCATCACCAGTAATCATCATATCATCAATATAGAGTAATAACAGAACTGTGCCAGACGAGAACTGACGAATAAACAAAGCAGAATCATGACTACTTTGTGTATACCCAAATTTAACTATCTTGGAACAGAAGGTGGAAAACCAAGCACGAGGTGCTTGTTTGAGTCCATACAATGCATGACGAAGCCTGCATACCTGCCCAGAAGGATGTGAGGAACCCGGAGGAGGTACCATATAGACTTCTTCAGTGAGTGCACCATTCAAAAAAGCATTCTTCACATCCATATGAAAAAGATCCCAGTGGCGAATAGAGGCAATGGATATCAACACACGTACTGAAGTCAATTGAGCCACCAGGGCAAACGTCTCCTCGTAGTCAATGCCGTACTCCTGATTATATCCTTTGGCCACAAGACGGGCTTTATAACGATCAATAGACCCATCAGCATTAGTTTTAACCTTGTAGACCCACTTGCAACCAATAGGAGACGTACCAGGAGGAAGAGAAACAAGGTCCCAAGTTGATGCAAGGTACCATGCGATTGCAACAGAGAACGAAAAATATGAGAAACATACTCTCCCCCAGAATCCGAATGAAAAACCTTTATAGACTTGGAAAATTGAGTACGAACCATAGTGGAGAAGTTAACATATGCATTATAGAACTCAGAACGAGCATGCAACAGATACACCCAGACGAAACGAGAATAGTCATCAACAAAAATAACATAATAGGAAGACCCTTCCATGGTCGCAACTGGAGCAGGACCCCATATATCAGAATGAATCACATCAAAAGGAGCCAAAGAACGGGTCTCGCTCGTATAAAAAGGCAATGCAGTATGTTACCCAAGTTTACAATTAATGCACTGTAAAGACGCAGAAGAAACAGAACCCAAATTTCCAGATGAAATTATTTTATTCAAAGTAGAACGATATACATGACCTAAACGATTGTGCCAAAGTATAAAATCTGAGTCTGAAGTAACAGAAAGACTACAACGAGAAGAAACAAAATCTGAAATGTCTAAAGTATCTAACTCAAAAAGCCTTCCAACTTTACACCCTGTCCCAAACACCTTCCCCGTTGACGGGTCCTGACCAAGATCACACAACTGACCAACAGATAGCAGATTCATGGACAAACTAGGAACATGAAAAATGTCTGAAAGATGAATTCCACGAGATGTACAAATAGAACCAGAACAGGAAACAGAAAGCGTAGACCCATTGGCAGTATAAATAGGAGATAACGAAGAGGAAGAAGTGGACTTGAAAATAGTAGAATCAAAGGTCATGTGATTCGATGCATCAGAATCAATGATCCAAGAAGACTTACCTGAATTGGCAGACAAAGCAGAGGCTGAGGAAGTACCTTGACCAAGACCTATGAGAGCCTTGTTTATCATCTCCTGAATATCACCAAAGGTCTGAATAGGACTAGGAGAGGTAGAAGGCTGCAAAGGCAATGAGTCATCCTGAGCGGCCGAAGCTGCAGTGGTGTGACGAGTGGAGGAAGAGTGTGGCGACTTCTTGAGTTTAGGACAAGTGAACTTCATATGCCCAAACTCTTTACAGTAATTGCACTTTACCTTACTCATATCCCGAGTAGTACTAGGTTTGCCTTCGGAGGAAGCAGAAGACTTCTGAGATGTTGTGGCAAAAACTGTATCAATACCACCCAATGAGGAACTGAAAGGTCCCCAAGTAAGGCGACGAGTCTCTTCGGCTAACAACTCTGAGAATGCACTCTCAATAGACGGTAGTGGAGACATGTGCAGCATAGAAGAGCGAATGGAGTCGTACTCATCACGAAGTGCCATCAAGAATTGAACCATGTGAGCTTCCTCAATATACTTTTAAAAAATAACTGTATCTTCCTCATATTTAAACTGGGGATCCATGGCTGCTAACTGATCCCACAACAAAGACATTTGAGCATAAAAATCAGAGATAGACTGATTTGGCATCTGTCGAAGAAAGTGAAGATCCATTGCTAACTTGTATTTCTGAGCAAAATTAGTGCCCATATACCGTTTTTCCAAAAATACCCAAGCATCATGGGCACAATCAAATTTACCAATCTGAAAACTGATGGAAGAAGACACTGAACTAACAAGTAAAGTAAGTGCCTTAGAGTTGTTAATTTCCCATTCATCAACTGCTTTCAAATTAGAGTTGACAACAGCAAGAACCGGCAGTGGGCAGGCACCAGTGACATATCTCCACAAATTTAGACCTTTCAAGAAAGTACGCACAATAGAGGCCCAATGAATATAATTAGTGCCATCAAGCTTCAGTGGCACCATCTGAGCAATATCCATGCTCGTGGCCATTAGGGTCCCAAAACACACACAAAGACAAATAGGGCAAAAAAAATGAAGTGCAACAATCCTAAGCCAAAAATCGAACCAGCAATCACCAAAATCCCAAACAGACAGTCACAACCAGCCACAAAGCAACGCAATAGGAGGATTTTTGACTCCCACACAAGCAATCGCAAGCTAAAAACTAAGATTCAAGCAACACACCTGAGAAAGAAGCAGTAATTACTGAAGAAGAAGAGTTGCAAGGTCAAAAGAGCACAACGAATCCCAAATCACGAAGACACAGAGTCGCGACGATGCAACCCGAATATGGGTTTTCAAAACCTCTCGCGAACTCCAAATTATCCAAAATTTCGTGAGGGGTTTGTCAAATCCTACCAAATCGACGCTTAATTGACACCTATGGCCAGATGAGAGGCTCTGGATAGCCCAAAATTTTGCCCAAAAAGCCAAATCGCGACCTGCGCAAGGTCGATGATGCAGCCCAAAAAATGCTTCAAATCTTCACAAAATCGCAAGATTTCTCCAAAATTTCCTGAGGGGTATAAAAGGGCAACTCAAAACGATCCTATAGGTGGTCTCAGAAGGAGTTTTTGTGGCCTGAAAGCTCCAAAATTGCAATCCCAAACAGACGCCGAAACCCTAGCCCAGGGTTGAAGACGACCGAGTCACGACGAGTTGACTCGGTGACGTCGCGAACTCGGACCGAGTTGGGCCCGAGTTGAGCTGAGTTAGGCCAATTTTGACTGTTTTGTGACCGAGTCTAACTGAGTTACGCCCCCTCTCAACAAAACACACAATTTTTTGGCTCTGATACTATGTAAACTTATCAAAAACTAATTAATTTTCATTAACATATACAAGTCTTTATATACTTGGGTTACACATATACAGAATGACCAAATTGCCCCTATATATGTACACATATTACACTAATAACCTATATACACATATTACACTAACATTGGTCACTATTATCTAGAGTTCAACTGAACCAGTAGCCCCTTATCCTAGTTTTAATTGTTCTCTTATTTCAACAAGAAATCAAGCTTTCAGATGAATCAATGTTGTTCTATATGATTAATTACATTAGCCCAGAAACAACAACATCTCTCTCAGAACATTACCCATAAGATTCAAAACATCAGGATGAACTACAATATAGACTCCAACAGAAAATTTGTCATAAGAGAAGTCAGCACAAGATCAATCCAAACAATAAATCCTTCACAACTTTGGCGATTGTGAATCTTCTACAGAACCTGCAGAGGAAGATAACACACTGAACCAGAAAAGACAAGCAGAGACAACGATAGGAACGTATATCAGCAGTGCGAGTGTGAAGAAAATACAGCCCAGGAAGGATGACATGCATCGGCTTCGCCCCTTACTCTTGCTGCAGCAGATACTGGGGCTCTTGTTAGAGTTCATCTTGTGCAGGGGAAGTTCCAAACTTAACCCCTCTTCTTCCCAATTTGCATCTACCAGAGATAAGCGAGAGAAGTGCAAGAGACAGGATGATGGCTGTTTCGCTTGATGGGTTCATGGCTGTGACGAGTAGGAAGAGGGGGTTGAAGAGTGAAGGGTTGTTTGCAGAAGAAAGGAAGAAAGAGGGGACCGGAGTTAAGATTTCAGGGGAGAAAAGTATAAGAGAATTGTTATGTTGTGTCTTGAATCTATATGGGCTGGTAGGCCCATAATTGAACCCGTCTAACTTGGGTTGGGCGTTTTGGGAATTTACTCATTTAAGACTCTGTATTAAGGACCTAGGGATTAATCTTTGAAACCCTAGCCGTCTCTGAGCTATCTCTGAGCTCTACAGTGTGTACCCCTTTTGGCTGGCATAGTGAAATCTCTCCTGCCTCTTCTTGCCCGTGGATTAGGCTACCCTAGCCGAACCACGTAATTCGTGTCTCATTTTATTTGTTATTGATTCGTACTGATTTACTTTTCCTACGATTCTGCGTTTTTCGTAACAAATTGGTATCAGAGCAAGGTTGCGAAGTTGCAGATTTGGAAAAGTTTTATTTTTGGTGCGGAGATGACGATCACAAAGTTCAATATCGACAAGTTCGACAGCAATATGAGTTTCGGGTTATGGCGAGTTCGAATGCTTGCAGTTTTGACCCAGAACGACCTAAAACTTGCATTGAAAGGGAAGGAGAAGAAGCCGTCAGATATGAGTGAGGCAGATTGGGAGCAATTGGATGAGAAGGCTCTAACTGCGATCCATTTATGTGTGATAGATACAGTTTTGAAGGAGGTTTTGATAGAGACGACTGCTGTTGGTCTCTGGTCAAGATTGGAGACATTGCATATGACAAAATCCCTCACAAACCGTTTGACATTGAAGGAACGCCTCTATACTCTTCGTATGGCTGAAGGTACATCAATTAAGGAACACCTCACTGAATTTAATTCTATTATAGTTGATTTATCACATATGGATGTGAAATTAGAAGATGAGGACTAGGCCCTGCTACTATTATGTTCATTACCCCCATCCTACAAGCATTTTGGGGAGATTATTTTGTATGGCAGAGAGACAATTTCTATTGAGGATGTGAAAACGTCTCTGTTGAGTAAAGATATGATTGATAATCAACTTGTTGGGACATCTAGCACAAATAGTAGCTAGGGAGATGCTCTATTTACTAGAGGGAGGTCGAAAGAAAAAGAGTCTGGAGGTGGAAAGCAGAAATTGAGGTTAAAATTAAAACATAAGAATTTGACCTGCAATTATTGCAAGAAGGTGGGGCATATTAAAGCCGATTGTTAGAAATTGAAGCATAAACACCAGAAGGGAGATGGTCAAAACCAAAATCCTGGAGAGGCCAGCATTGCAGAGGCCGATGGTAATGTTCTCTCAGTTGTTGGTGAAGAAAGAACAAAAGGCTATGATGAATGGATTCTTGATTTGGGTTGTTCCTATCATATGTGTTCCTATAGGGAATGATTTACCACTTATGATGTTGTTGATAGTGGAGGTATTATGATGGCGAATGATTCGGGTTGTTCCTATCATAAGTGTTCCTATAGGGAATGGTTTACCACTTATGATGTTGTTGATAGTGGAGGTGTTATGATGGCGAATGATTCGGTTTGCAAAGCTGTTGGGAAAGGAACTGTTCGTCTAAAGATGCATGATGGTGTTGTGAGAACACTAACAGATGTGCGATATGTCCCAGATTTGAAGAGAAATCTTATTTCTCTAGGCACCCTTGACTCAATTGGGTGTAGGTACTCCGCTGAAGGTGGAGTTATGAAGATTAGTAGAGGTGCCCTTACAGTTATGAAAGGGAAGAAGATTGGAACTCTTTATGTGCTTGATGGTTCTACAGTCACTGGTTCTGCAGCTGTGGCTTCTTCTTCCATGACAGAAAGTGACACCACAAAATTATGGCATATGAGATTGGGCCATATGAGCGAAAGGGGGTTGAATCTATTGAGTAAGAGAGGTCTTTTATGCGGACAAAGTACAAGAAAGATGGATTTATGTGAACATTGTGTTTTTGCCAAACAGAAGAGGGTTGCATTCAGCATAGGAACTCATAGGACGAAAGGTACTCTAGACTATATTCACTCAAACCTTTGGGGGCCAGCACAAGTCGTTTCTAAAGGTGGTGCCAGCTATTTACTCACTTTCATTGATGATTTTTTCAGAAAAGTTTGGGTTTATTTTTTGAAATCAAAGAGTGATGTTTTCACTAATTTCAAGCAATGGAAGTGTATGATTGAGAAACAGACAGGGAGACAGATAAAGAGGTTGAGAACCGACAATGGGCTTGAGTTTTGCAGTGGAGAATTTAACAAATTCTGTAAGGACGAAGGAATTGTGAGACATCGCACAGTTCATCACACACCACAGCAGAATGGTGTTGCAGAAAGAATGAATAGAACTCATTTGGAAAGAGCTCGATGCATGTTGTCAAATGCAGGTTTGGGCAAGGATTTTTGGGCCGAAGCCACTAGTATGGATTGTTATTTGGTGAATCGATCTCCCTCTACAGCAATTGAGTGCAAAACTCCAGAAGAGGTATGGTCTGGTACTCCTACTGATTATTTTGATTTGAAAGTTTTTGGTGGCACTGCTTATATGCATGTGAATGAAGGAAAATTAGAACCTAGAGCAAAGAAATGTATATTTCTTGGGTATGTTACTGGTGTTAAAGGACACAGATCGTGGTGTTCTGATCCAAAGTCATAGAGGTTCTTTATTAGCAGAGATGTTACTTTTGATGAGTCTGCTTTACTTAATGAAAAGAAAGAATCTACTATTTCTCTTGGTACAATAAAAGAATCAGAGTCTTCTAAGAAGGTAGTTTGTGGGTAGGAGTCTCTTCAAAAGCTTCTAAAGGGCAGGTTTGCTCTCAAGAAGTGGCTCAAGATACTACTGAAGAAGAAGATGGAGGTTCCTCAGAACCTATAGTGGAGACAAAAAATTATAGCATTGCCAGAGACAGACCGAGAAGAGAAATTCAGAAGCCAAAAAGATATAGTGATGCTGATTTGGTGGCTTATGCTCTTTCTGTAGCAGAGACAATAGATGAGTCAGAGCCTTCTACCTACAAAGAAGCCATTCAGAGTGACAATTCAGAAAGGTGGTTAGTAGCAATGAATGAAGAGATGAAATCTCTACACAAGAATCAGACTTGGAAGCTGGTCAAACCACCAAAGGGAAAGAAAATTGTGGGCTGTAAATGGGTGTTTAAAAGGAAAGAAGGCATTCCAAAAGTTGAAGATGCACGCTATAAGCACGCTTAGTAGCTAAAGGCTACAGTCAGGTACCTGGTGTTGATTTTAATGATGTGTTTTCACTTGTTGTGAAACATTCATCTATTCGTGTCTTGTTAGCTTTTGTAGCTATGCATGATCTAAAGTTAGAGCAACTTGATGTGAAAACAATTTTTTTGCATGGTGAATTAGAAGAACAAATCTATATGCATCAGCCTGAAGGATTTATTGTTGAGGGTAAAGAAGACCATGTTTGTTTGCTTACTAAATCTCTTTATGGTCTGAAACAGTCTCCTAGACAATGGTACAATAGATTTGATTCATTTATGGAAAAAATTGGATATTTTTGAAGCAAGTATGATAATTGTGTCTATTTTAGAAAACTTGATGATGGTTCTTTCATATATTTGTTGCTATATGTTGATGATATGTTGATAGCCGCAAAGGAGATGGAATAAATTAATCAATTAAAGACACAATTGAGAGGTGAATTTGAGATGAAAGATTTAGGGGCTGCAAAACGTATTTTGGGCATGGAGATCGAGAGAGACCGAAAAGGAGGGAGGTTGTATCTTTCACAGAAGAAATACATTGAGAAGGTCTTAGAAAGATTTAGCATGAAAAATGCTAAACCAGTTAGCACTCAATTAGCAGCCCATTTTCGACTCTCTTCAGGGTTATCACTGTAGAATGAAAAGGAGAAAGGTTACATGTTGCATGTTCCTTATACCAGTGCAGTTGGTTGCCTTATGTATGCTATGGTATGCACTCGTCCTGATATTTTTCATGCTGTTAGTGTGGTTAGCAGGTTTATGTCTAATCCGGGAAGAGAACATTGGCAAGCAGTTAAGTGGATTCTTCGATATCTCAGAGGTACTTCCAGTACTTGTCTAGAATTCAAGAAAAATGATTTTAGACTTGTTGGGTATGTTGATTCTGATTATGCGGGAGATTTAGATCGTAGAAGATCACTTACAGGCTATGTATTTACTCTTGCGGATTGTGCTATTAGCTGGAAAGCTACATTACAACATGTAGTTGCCTTATCTACCATAGAAGCAGAATATATGGCAGTAATAGAAGCGGTTAAGGAAGCTATTTGGCTTCAAGGTCTATATAGAGAGTTAAGCACTAATGATGAGGTTACTGTTGTATTTTGTGATAGTCAGAGTGCTATTCATTTGACGAAGGAATAGATGCATCATAAGCGCACTAAACATATTGATGTTAGATTTCATTTTATTAGAGACATTATTGCACAAGGTACTGTTATGGTAAAAAAAATTGGGACATAAGATAATCCAGCTGATATGTTGACTAAATCTTTGCCAGTGAAAAAGTTCGAGCATTGCTTGGACTTAGTCGGTGTCTTTGATGGTTGAGGTATGCCCAAGAGGGCATTTGGCAGTGGAGAAGGAAATAATTATTCTATGTTCAAATTATAGAGGAAATTCAAGTCAAGGTGGAGATTGTTATGTTGTGCCTTGAATCTATATGGGCTGGTAGGCCCATAATTGAACCCATCTAACTTGGGTTGGGCGTTTTGGGAATTTACTCATTTAAGACTCTGTATTAAGGACCTAGGGATTAATCTTTAAAACCCTAGCCGTCTCTGAGCTATCTCTGAGCTCTACAGTTTGTACCCCTTTTGGCTGGCATAGTGAAATCTCTCCTGTCTCTTCTTGCCCGTGGATTAGGCTACCCTAGCCGAACCACGTAATTGTTTGTGTCTCATTTTATTTGATATTGATTCACACCGATTTACTTTTTCTGTGATTCCGCATTTTTTGTAACAAGAATATATATTTTCTGTTACTGTGATGTAAGAATGAAAAGATGACAATTGAAGCCAATTTATAGAAAAGACAACTGAAGCTATTTTATGGAGAATCTGGATCATTCCACTCAAGTCTCTTACAATAACCTTCAAATATGATTTTTACTATAACCTTTTATGAAGATATCGACCACTTGATCACGAGCAGGGACATATGAGATATGAAGGCTACCATTTGCCACCCTTTCACGGATGAAGTGGTAGTCTAATTCGCCGTGTTTCATGCGATCATGAAAGACAGGGTTTGCTGCAATTTGAGAGGCAGACATATTGTCACACCATATGATGGGCTTAGTAAGAATTGGCACATGCCCTTGAGAAGATGGACCCATGATACCTCATAACCGGCTCGGGCCAAAGTAGGGGTGGCACTGAACCGAGCCAACTCGTGAACAGTTCAAGCTCGACTCGATAAAAGCTCAATTCGGCTCGAATTATTTCGAGCTCGAATCAAACTTGAGCCTTGAATAAGGATCGTTTAGTTAAATGAGCTAAGTTTGAGCTTTAGGTAGTTCGACTCGAAGCTCGACGAGCCAGCTCGTTTGTATTTTGAGTTATATAATTTTAAAATTTGCTGTAATATTTTAGTTTTTTGAAGAAGTGGGAGCCTCAAGTTCTTTCAGCAATCGTATTTTAGAATTGTCTTTTTAAATTTGTATCAATGATTCTATTAACCAAAATTAATAATTAACTAAAAAATTTTGAAGTTCTATGAATTTTTATTTAAGCAGGTAATCAACTTATAATCACTAATTTAGATCTATTATTGTAGATAAATTTAACTATAATAATTAAAAAGCCCGAATTGGCAGACCCGTTGGGCATGAGCTGGAGCTCGTTCGAGTCACTGGAGCTCAAACTTGAGCCCAGCCATGGGCTCGAGTCCGAGCTTGAGCCCGAGCTCGAGCCACCATAGGTTTGGCTCGTGGCTCGAGCTTGGCTCATTGCTGGCCCTAGGCCAAAGCATTGTAACCGGCTAGGGCCAAAGCATTGTACTCAGCTTTTGCATTGGAACGAGATACTGCTATTGTTTCATGGAAGCCCACAAAATGGGAGAGGAATTGAGAGACATGCACTACCCGAACACCGAGTGTCATCTGGACAACCAACCTAGTCTGCATCCATGAACACTTCGATCGAAGTGGGCTGTTGTGGAGAGATACACACCATGAAATAGAGTACCTTTCACATATTGCAATATGCGTTTCACTGCAGACCAATGCTTGTCGGTCGGATTTTGTGGCAATTGGCAAGCTTGGTTCACACTATACTGAATGTTGGGGCAGGTTAATGTCAGGTGATGATGGGTACCACCTGCTATGCGGTAGGATCCGAAAGAGGTTTGCCCTCCATCTTGGAGAGCTTTGAACCACTCTGCACTGGGGTGTGACTGGCTTGGCATTGAGAAGAGAGAACAGCTGAAGGACATTGGCAGCATACTTTATATGAGATAGATAGATCTATTTAACTAGGTGAGACACCTCGATGCCCAAAAAATAATGCAAGGGTCCCATGTCTTTGATCGAGAATTCATGTTGGAGACTCAGAAGGACCCAATTCACATCCAAGTCAAAGCTTCCTGTGATAATTAGGTCATCAAAATATACTAATTTTTACTCAAAATTCCTTACTATAGCCTTTAGGAATTAATTTTTTTAAAATTCCTTTACTATACCCTTCATAAACATTTTTTCTTAAAATTCCATAATTTTTGGTTCTACCATAATTTGCATTAAAATCCCTTATTGTAGCCTTTATTTATGATTTTTCTTTAAATTCCCATACCATAGCCATTAGTCATAATTTTTCCTAAAAATCCCTTACTATATCCTTTAGGAATGATTTATTTTGAAATTCCCTTATGATAGCCTTCATAAATGATTTTTCTACAAATTCTGTAATTTTTGTTTTCTATCATAATTTTTCTTAAAAACCTTTTACTATAGCCTTCAATCATTATTTTTCTTAAAATTCTATTATTATAGCCTTCATTCAAAATTTTTCTTCAAATTCCTTTACTATATCCTTTAGTCATATTTTTCTTAAAATTCCCTTATTAGCCTTCAAGAATGATTTTTTAAAAAATTTCCTTATTATAGCCTTCTTAAATGACATTCAACAAATTCTATAACTTTTGTGTTCTATAATAATTTTTCTGAAAAATCCCTTACAATAGCCTTCAGTCATGATTTTTCTTTAAATTCCATTACTATTGCCATTAGTCATAATTTTTCCTAAAACTTCCTTACTATAGCTTTCATAATTGATTTTTCTTCAAATATCATAATTTTTATTTTCTACCATAATTTTCATAAACAATCCCTTAATATACTCTTCAGTCATGATTTTTTTTCAAATTCCCTTAATATAGCCTTTAGTCATAATTTTTCCTAAAACTCTCTTATTATTGCCTTTATGAATGAATTTCTTTAAAATTCCCTTACTGTAGCCTTCATAAATGACTTTTCCAAAAATTTCATAATTTTTTTCTATCATAATTTTTCTTAAAAGTACCAAACTATAGTCTTCGATCATGACTTTTTTTCAATTTCCCTTACTGTAGCCTTTAGTTATAATTTTTCCTCAAAATCCCTTACTATAGCCTTTAGGAATTTTTTTTTTGTAAATCTTTTACTATAGCCTTCATAAATTTTTTTTTCTTAAAATTCCATAATTTTTGGTTCTACCATAATTTGCATAAAAAATCCCTTACTATGGCCTTCATTTATGATTTTTTTTTAAATTCCCATACCATAGCCATTAGTCATAATTTTCCTAAAAATCCCTTACTATATTCTTTAGGAATGATTTATTTTTAAATTCCGTTACTATAACCTTCATAAATGATTTTTCTACAAATTTCAAAATTTTTTATTTCTACTGTAATTTTCATTATAAATCCCTTACTATAGCCTTCATTCATGATTTTTCTTCATATTCCTTTAGCTATAATTTTTGCTAAAAGTCCCTTCCTTTAGGAATGAAATTTTTTAAAATGCCTTACTATGCCGTTCATAAATGACTTTTAAACAAATTTTGTAATTTTTTTCCTATCATAAATTTTCTTAAAAATCCCTTGCTATTGTCTTTGATTTTAATTTTTCTTCAAATTCCCTTACTTTAGCCTTCATTCTTGATTTTTCTTCAAATTTCTTAACTATGACCTTCAGTCAAAATTTTTGCTCAATATCACTTACTATATTCTTCAGGAATGTATTTTCCTAAATCTCTTACCATTACCTTCATTTATGACTTTTCTAAATATCTGTAATTTTTTTTCTATCATAATTTTTATTAAAAATCCCTTACTATAACCTTCCTTAATGATTTTTTTCAAATTCCATTACTATAACCTTTAGTCATAATTTTTTCGACAAATCCTTTATTATAGCCTTTTGAAAGATTTTTTTTTTAAAATTCCCTTGCTTCATAAATGACTTTTCAACAAATTTCAAAATTTTATTTTCTATCATGAGTTTTCATAAAAATCCTTTACTATACCCTTTGGTCATGATTTTCCTCGAATTCCCTAACTGTAACCTTGAGTTATAATTTTTCAACAAATCCCTTCAATAGCTTTCCAGATTTTTTTTTTAATTCCCTTACTATATAGCCTTCTTATATGTTTTTTCTTAAAATTATGTAATTTTTGTTTTATGCCATAAGTTTCATTAAAAATCTCTTATTATCTAAGGGAATTTTAAAGAAAAATCATTATTAAAGGATATAGTAAGGGATTTTTGGAAAAATTATGACTAAAGGCAATAGTATGGGAATTTGAAGAAAAATCATGAATGAAGGGTAATAGCCTTCATTAATGATTTTTCAACAAATTTCATAATTTTTGTTTTATATCATGATTTTTCTTAAAAATCCTTTACTCTTGCCTTCAGTCTGGATTTTTTTTCAAATTACCTTACTGTGGCCTTTAGTTATTATTTTCGAAAAAAACCCCTTTGTATATAGCATTTAGGAATTATTTTTTTTAAATTCCTTTACTATAGCCTTCAAATTTTGGGTTCTACCATAATTTGCATTAAAAATCCCTTATTATAGCCTTCATTTATAATTTTTCTTTAAATTCCCATTCTATGGCCATTAGTCATAATTTTTCCAAACATTCCCTTACTATATCCTTTAGGAAAGAACTTTTTTGACATTTCCTCACTTTAGCCTTCAAAAATGATTTTTCAACAAATCCAGTAATTTTAATTTTCTATCATAATTTTTCTTAAAAACCCCTTACTTTAGCCATCTGTCATTATTTTTCTTCAAATTCCATTATTATAGACTTTATTAAAGATTTTTTTTCAAATTCCCTTACTATTGCCTTTAGTCATAATTTTTTTCTAAAATTCCCTTACTATAGCCTTTGGGAAAGAATTTTTAAAAATTCCTTTATTTTAGCCTTCTTAAATGACATTTCAACAAATTCCTTAATTTTTGTGTCCTTTAATATTTTTTCTGAAAATGCCTTTACAATAGCCTTCAGTCATGATTTTTTTTCAAATCCCTTACTATGTTAATAATAATGTTTCCTAAAAATCCCTTACTATATCTTTTAGAAATTATCTTTTTTAAAATCCCCTTACTATATCTTTTAGGAATTATCTTTCTTTAAATTCCTATAGCCTTTAGTCATAAGTTTTCTTTAAACTCCCTTACTATAGCCTTTCAGAATGATCTTTTAAAAATTCCCTTACTATAGCTTCCAAAATGACTTTTAAGCAAATTTCGTAATTTTTTTATCATAATATTTCTTAAAAGTCCCTTACTATTGCTTTCGGTCATGATTTTTCTTCAGATTCCCTTTGGCCTTCATTGATGATTTTTCTTCAAATTCCCTTACTATAACCTTCATTCTTTATTTTTCTTCAAACTCCCTTACTATATGCTTTAGTCATAATTTTTCCAAAAAATCCTTACTATAACCTTTAAGAATGATTTTTTTTTTAAAATCCCTTACTATTGTCTTCATAATTGACTTTCAATAAATTCCTTAATTTTTTATCTCTATCATAATTTTTAAAAATCCCTTACTCTATCCTTGAGTCATGGTATTCTTCAAATTCCCTTATAGTAGCCATCAGTTATAATTTTTCTAAAAAATACTTACTATAGCCTTAAGGAATTAATTTTTTTAAAATTCCCATACTAGGTTTTTCATCAAATTCCGCAATTTTTTTCTGCCATAATTTTCATTATAAATCCCTTATTTTGGCCTTCATTCATGAGTTTTCTTCAGACTCCCTTACAATAACCTTTTATCATTATTTTTCTAAAACTCTCTAACTTTATTGTTTAAGAATGATTTTTTTTTAAAATGCCCTAACTAGTAGGGGTGTAAACGAGTAATAATTGAAATGGGTAAGGGTTATTCTGTTACCCGTTTCGATTACCTTACCCGTGTTTCGTCACCCATTTCGCCCGAACAAAGTTCTTTATTCCGTTTTCGAATTTCTTACCCGATTACCCGTGGGTAACCGGGTAATCGGGTAAGTAAAAGGATAAATAATATTTTAATAAATTTTATCATCTAACCCTTATAAATTTAAAAAAAACTAAAAATTTGTACAAATAAAATAGTATAAAATTATAAAAGATAACTTCAAAAGTAATATTTGAAGAACACTAATACCAATAAAACTATTAAAAGTCTATTTAGTTAAATATTTAAAAACATAAAAATATAAAAATAACATCCCAATTTTTTAGTTTATCTATAAACAACTCAAACAAACATTAACACACTATTATCTAAAAATAACATCTCTTACATTAAGTTTATCTAAAAATAATATCTCACATAAATGCCCCACATAAATTAATGACCAAATTACCATCCGAGTAATCGGGTAATCGGGTATGGAATAACAGTTATCCATATCCATTTTGATTAAGATGCAGGTAATTGGGTAATTGGACAATCAGGTAATCGATTAATCAAAACATAAATTTTTTATTTCTTATCCATTCAATTACCATTCAAAATATCGGGTAATCGGGTAAAATTGACACCCTTACAAACTAGCCTTCATATTTGACCTTAAAAAAAATTCTGTAATTTTTGTTTTCTACCAAATTTTTTCTTAAAATTCCCTTACCATGTCTTCGATCATAGTTTTTCTTCAAATTCCATTACTTTTGCCTTCATTCATGATTTCTTATTAAATTCCCTTACTATGGCCTTCAGCCAAAACTTTTCTTCAAAAGCACTTACTATCACAATCAAGAAAGAATTTTACTAAAATTTTCTTACTATTGCATTCGTTTATACTATTGCATTTATTTATGATTTTTAGTAAGTATCCATAATTTTTTTTCTATCATAATTTTTAGTAGAAATCCCTTGCCTTCATTCTTGATTTTTCGTCAAATTCCCTTACTATAGCCTTTAGTCATAATCTTTCCTAAAATTTCCTTACTATAGCCTTTAGGAATAAATATTTTTAAAATTCCCTTACTATCACCTTTATATATCACTTTTCAAAAAGTTCTTAAATTTTGTTTTCTATCATAGTTTTTCTTTAAAATCCTTTACCGTAGCCTTCGGTCTTGATTTTTCTTCAAATTCCCTTATTGTATCCATCAGTTATAATTTTCAACAAAATCCTTTACTATATAGCCTTCAGGATTTTTTTTTAAGTTCCATTACTATAGCTTATATAAATGATTTTTGTTAAAATTTCATAATTGTTTTTCTACCGTAACTTTCATTAAACATCCCTTACTATACCCTTCATTCATGATTTTCTTCAAATTTTCATACTAAAGACTTTAGTCATAATTATTCCTAAAAATCCCTTACCTTTAAGAATTAATTTTGTTTAAAATTCCCTTACTATAGCCTTCATAAATGATTTTTCTAAAAATTCCGTAATTTTTGTTTTCTATCATGATTTCACTTTAAAATCCTTAACTATAGCCTTCAATCAAGATTTTTCTTCTAATTTTTCCTCAACATCCCTTTAGCCTTTAGGAATTAATTTTTTAAAAATTCCTTTGATATAGCCTTCATAAATGATTTTTCTTAAAATTTCATAATTTTGTGTTCTACAATAATTTGCAATAAAAATCCCTTGCTATTGCCTTCTTTTATGATTTTTCTTTAAATTCCCATATTATAGCCATTTCTCATAATTTTCAAAAAAATCCCTTATTATATACCCTTTTGGAATGATTTTTTTAAAATTCTATTACTATAGCTTTCATAAATGATTTTTCAAAAAATACTATAAATTTTGTTTTCAATCATAATTTTTCTTAAAAACCCTTTAGTATATCCTTCAATCTTTATCATTCATCAAATTTGTTCATTATAGCTCTCATTCAAGATTTTTCTTCAAATTCCCTTACTATTGCCTTTTAGAATGATTTTTTTTTAAATCCCCTTATTATAGCCTTCTTAAAAGTCATTTTGAACAAATTCCATAATTTTTGTGTTCTATAATAATTTTTCTGAAAAATCCCTTACAGTAGCCTTTAGTCATGATTTCTCTTCAACTTCCTTTACTATTATCTTTGGTCATAATTTTTCCTAAAACTCCCTTATTATTGCCTTTAGGAATGAATTTTTTTAAATGTTTTTTTTAAAATCCCTTACAATAGGTTTCATTCATGATTTTTCTGCTAATTGCCTTATTATATCCTTTAGTCATTATTTTTCGTAAAACTCCTTTGCTATAACATTTCGGATTGGTCTTTTAAAAAATCCCCTTACTATCGCTTCCATAAATGAACTTTGAACAAATTCCGTACTTGTTTTTCTAAAACTCCTTTACTATAGCCTTCGGTCATTATTTTTCATCAAATTCCCTTACTTAAGTCTTCATTCAAGATTTTCATTCAAATTCCCTTACTTAAGTCTTCATTCAAGATTTTCATTCAAATTCCCATACAATAGCTTTCATTCATGATTTTTTTTCAAATTCACTTACTATAGCTTTTTGTCTTATTTTTTTCTAAAAATATTTTACTATAACCTTTAGGAATGACTTTTTTTAAAGTTCCCTAACTATTGACTTCATAAATGACTTTCAAAAAATTCCATAATTTTTTATTTCTATCATAATTTTCCTTAAAATTCCCTTACTATTGCCTTCAGTCTTGGTTTTTCTTCAATTTTTATATAAGTAGCGATCAGTTATATTTTTCCAAAAAATAACTTACTATAGCATTTAGGAATTAATATTTTTTAAAATTCCCTTACTATTGCCTTAATAAATGATTTTTCTTCAAATTCCATAATTTTGGGTTCTACCTTAATTATTATTAAAAATCCCTTACTACCTTTGATTTCTGATTTTTCTTTAATTCCCATACTATTACCATTAGTCAAAATTTCTCCAAAAAATCCCATACTATATCCTTTAGGAATAAATTTTTTTAAATTCCATTATTATAGCCTACTTAAATGACATTTGAAAAAATTTCATAATTTTTGTGTTCTATATTAATTTTTCTGAGAAATCCCTTACAATAGCCTTTATTCATGATTTTTCTTCAAATTCCTTTGTTATTGCCTTTAGTCATATTTTTTCCTAAAACTCCCTTACTATAGCCTTTCAGAGTGAATGTTTTTAAAAATATACTTCCCTATAGCCTTGATGAAAGATTTTATTTAAAAATCTGTAATTTTTTTTTTTTCATTATTTTCACCAACAATCCCTTAGTCTTCTGTCATGAGTTTTCTTCAAATTCCCTTACTATAGCCTTTAGTAAAAAATTTTCCTAAAACTCCCTTATTATATACTTTATGAATGACTTTTTTTATAATTTACTTACTATATCCTTCATAAATGATTTTTCAAAATTTTTTTTAACTTTTTCTATTATAATATTTCTTCAATTCAACTTACGCTAACCATTGGTCTTGATTTTTCTCCAAATTCCATTACTTTAGCCTTCATTCATGATTTTTCTTCAAATTCCCCTACTGTAGCCTTCAATTTTTCTTCAAATTTCCATACGATAGCCTTTAGTCATAGGTTTTCCTAAAATTCCCTTACTATATCCTTTTGGAATGATCTTTTAGAAAATTCCTTTACTATAGTCTCCATAAATGACTTTTCTAAAAATTCTATAATTTTTTTCTATCATAATTTTTATTAAAAGTCCCTTAGCATACTGCCTTCATTAATGATTTTTCATCAAATTCTCATACGATAGCCATTAGTCATAGTTTTTTCTAAAAATCCCTTACTTTATCCTTTAGGAATAAATTTTTTTAAAATTCTCTTACTATGGCCTTCATTTATGTGTTTTCTTCAAATTCCCATACTATAGCCTTTAGTCATATTATTTTCCTTAAACTCAGGTATTATAGGCTTTCAGATGGATCTTTTTTAAAATTCCCTATGATAGCATCCATAAATGATTTTTCATCAATTTTTGTAAAATTTTTTCTTTCTTTATTTTTCTTAAAAGTCCCTTACTGTTGACTTCGGTCATGATTTTTTTTCAAATTCCCTAACTTTAGCCTTCATTCATGATTTCTTTTCAATTTTCCTTATTATAATCTTCATTCATTGATTTTTTTCATATTCCCTTACTATAGGTTTTAGTCATAATTTTTCCTAAAAATTCATTACTATAACCTTTAGTAATGAATTTTTTTAAAATTCCCTTACTTTAGCCTTCATAAATGACTTTCAACAAATTTCATAATTTCTTGTTTCTACCAAAATTTTACTTTAGCCTTCGGTCATGGTTTTTCTTCAAATTCCCTTGTAGTAGGTATCGGTTATAATTTTTCCAAAAAAACCCTTACTATATGTAATTAATTTTTTTTTTAAATTCCCTTCCTCTAGTCTTCATAAAATTTTTCTTCAAATTCCATAATTTTTTTTTCTACTGTAATTTGCATTATAAATCCCTTGCTATTGCCTTCATTCATGATTTTTCTTCAAATTTCCTTATTATAGTCTTTTGTCATAATTTTTGCTAATACTCCTGTTCTATAGCCTTTAGGAATGATTTTTTTTAAAATGCCCTAACTATTGCCTTAAAATTGTCACACCATATGATGGACTTCATTAGAATTGGCACATGCAACTTCTTGAGAAGATGAACGACCCGTGATACCTCAGAAGTGGCTAGGGCAAAAGTACAATATACGGGTTCGGCATTGGAACAAGATACTATTGGTTGTTTCCTTGAAGCCCGCAAAATGGGAGAGGAAAAGAGAAAGAAGCAATACTCGGACATCGAGTGTCTGTTATCTGGACAACCGCCCTAGTCTGCATCCGTGAACACTTCGATCGAAGTGGGCTGTTGTGGCGAGAGATACAGGCCATGAAACTGAGTACCTTTCACATATTCCATTATGCGTTTCACCATAGACCTGATGCTTGTCGATCGGATTTTGATGCAATTGGCAAGCTTGGTTCACATCATACTGAATGTCGGGGCGGTTAATGTCAAGTACTGATGGGCGCCAACTCCTGTGCGATAGATGGTAGGATCCGAAAGAGGTTCGCCCACCATCTTGGAGAGCTTTGAACCACTCTGCACTGGGGTGGTGACCGGCTTGTTGTAGAGAATAGAGAATCGCTGAAGGACATCGGTGACATACTTTGCTTGAGATAGATGGATCTCTTTAGCTAGGTGAGACACCTTGATGCCCAAAAAATAATGCAAGGTCCCATGTCTTTGATCGAGAGTTCATGTTGGAGACTCAGAAGGACCGAGTTCTCAATCAAGTCAGAGCTTCTTGAGGTAATTAGGTCATCAACATGTACTAATTTTTCCACAAAATCCCTTACTATAGCGAATTAATATTTTTAAAATTCATTTACTATAGCCTTCATAAATATTTTTTCTAAAACTTTCTTAATTTTAGGTTCTACCATAATTTGCATTAAAAATTCCTCACTATAGCCTTCATTTTTTATTTTTCTTTAAATTCCATACCATAGCAATTAGTCATAATTTTTCCTAAAAATCTCTTACTATATCCTTTTGGAAAGATATTTTTAAAATTTCCTTAACCTTCATAAATGATTTTTCTACAAATTCTTTAATTTTTGTTTTCTATCATAATTTTTCTTAAAAACACCTTACTATGCCTTCTTTTATTATTTTTCTTCAAATTCCATTGTTATTGCCTTCCTTCAAGATTTTTCTTCAAATTCTATTACTATAGCCTTTAGTCATAATTTTTCCTGAAATTCCCTTATTATATCCTTTGGGAATGAATTTTTTTAAAATTCCCCTAATGTTGCCTTCATATATGACATTTCAACAAATTTTGTAATATTTTTGTTTTATAATAGTTTTTCTGAAAAATCTCTTACAAATTGCCTTCAATCATGATTTTTCTTCAAATTCCATTACTATTGCCTTTAATAAAAATTTGCCTAAAACTTCCTTTCTATAGATGCTAGGAATGAATATTTTAAAAATACCCTCCCATATAGTCTTCATAATTTATTTTTCCTACAAATTCTTCAATTTTGTTTTCTTCCATAATTTTCATAACAATCCCTTACTATAGTTTTCAGTCATAATTGTTTTGCATATTCCCTTATGATATCCTTTAGTCTTAATTTTTCCTAAAACTCTCTTATTATAGCCTTTATGAATGAATTTATTTAAAATTCCCTTACTATAGCCTTCATAAATCACTTTTACACAAATTTTGTAATTTGTTTATCATATTTTTTCTTAAAAGTCTCTTTCCATAACCTTTGGTCATAATTTTTTTCAAGTTCCCTTTCTTTAACCTTTATTCATGATTTTTCATCTAATTTCCTTATAATAGCCTTCATTGATGATTTTTCAACAAATTCCTCTACTCTTGCCTTTAGTCATAATTTTTATTAAAAATTCCTTACTATAACCTTTAGGAATGAAAATTTTTGAAAAACCCTTACTATAGCCTCTATAAATGACTTTTCAACAAAATCCGTAATTTTTTTCTGTCTTAATTTTTCTTAAAAGTCCCTTAGTGTAGCTTTTGGTGATGATTTTACTTCATATTCCCTTACTTTAGCCTTGATTCATGATTTTTCTTCAAATTCCTGTACAACAGCCTTCATTCATAATTTTTCTTCAAATCCTTTACTATAGCCTTTAGTCATAACTTGGAAAAATCATGAAAGAAAACAAACATTCCTAATAAGGATATAATAAGAGATTTTTAGGAAAAAATATTGTTAAAGGCTTTAATTTATGAAAAATAATTTAATAGAAGGCTTTAATCGAAATAATTTATGAAGGCAATAGTAATGGAATTTAAAAGAAAATAAAATTTTGAAGGCTATAGTAAGGGATTTCAAGAAAAAATTATAACTGAAGGCAAAAATAAGGGAATTTGAAGAAAAATCATGACCGAAGACTATAGTAAAGGATTTTAAAGAAAAATCTTGATAGAAACCAAAATATTAGAATTTTTTGAAAAGTCATTTAAGAAGGTTATAGTAAGGAAATTTAAAAAAAAATCATTCGTCATGGCTATAGTAAGGGAGTTTTAGGATAAATTATGACTAAAAGCTATAGTAAGGGAATTAGAAGAAAAATCATGAATGAAGGCTATAGTAAGAGATTTTTAGTAAAAATTATGATTAAAAAATTAAGTATATTTACAAATATATTAAATGAAGGCAATAATAAGATAATTTTTAGAAAATTCATTCAAGAAGGCTATAGTAACTGATTTTGATGAAATTTTTTGACTGAGGACTATACTAAGGGAATTTGAAGAAAAATTATGAATGAAGACTAAAGTCATGGAATTCGAAGAAAAATCATTATCAAAGTATATAGTTAGGGATTTTTAAGAAATTTTTTTATAGAAAACAAAAATTACAGAATTTGTTTAAAAGTCCATTATTATGGCTATAGAAAGGCCATTTTAAAAAAATTCATTTCTAAATGCAATTGCAAGGGACTTTTAGAAAATAATATGACAAAAGGCTCTAGTATGGAAATTTGTAGAAATATCATGAATGAAGGATATAGTAAGAGATTTATAATGAAAATTATGATAGAAATAAAAAGTTATGGAATTTGAAGAAAAATCATTTTTGAATGTTATAGTAAGGGAATTCTAAAAAGTTAATTCCTAAAGGCTGTATTAAGGGTTTTTTCTGAAAAATTATAACTGATTCTTACTACAAGAGATTTTAAATAAAAACCATGATCGAAGGCTATAGTAAGGGATTTTAAAGAAAAAATTGTGATAGGATTATGGAATTTGTTGAAAAATTATTTATGAAGGCTATAATAAAGTAGCTTTAAACATAAGTCATTCGTAAAGGATATAGTAAGTGATTTTTAAGAAAAATTATGACTAAAAGTTATAGTATGGAAATTTGTAGAAAAATCCTGAATAAAGGGTATAGTAAGGAATGTTTAATGAATATTATAGTCAAAAACAAAAATTATAGAATTTTAAGAAAAATTATTTATGAAGGCTATTGAAATGGAGATTTGAAAAAATTATTTTGAAGGTTACATTAAGGAATTTTTTGGAAAAATTATAACTGAAGGCTATAGTGAGGGAATTTGAAGAAAAATCATGACTGAAGACTATAGTAAAGGATTTTAAAGATAAATCTTGTAAGAAAACAAAATTTCAGAATTTTTTAAAAAGTCTTTTATGAAAGCTATTGTTAGGGAATTTTAAAAAAATTCATTCCTAAAGGCTATAGTAAGGGAGTTTTAGAAAAAATTATGACTAAAGGCTATAGTAAGGGAATTTGAAAAAAAGTGATGACCGAAGGCTATAGTAAGGGAATTTGAAGAAAAATCATGACCGAAGGCTATAGTAAGGGACTTTTAAGAAAAATTGTGATAAAAAAATTATGAAATTTTCCAAAAAGTCATTTATGGATGATATAGTCAGGGAATTTAAAGAAAAATCATGAATGAAGGCTATGTATGGGAATTTAAAGAAAAATCTTGAAGGAAGCCCAAAGAAAGGGAATTTTAAGAAAAATCATGACCAAAGGCTATAGTATGGGATATTTAAGAAACATTATAATCGAAAAAAATTACAGTATTTGGTTAAAAGTCAATTATTAAGGCTATTGTAAGGGATTTTGAAAGAAATTCATTCCTAAAGACTATAATAAGGTGGGTTTAGGAAAAAAATATGGCTAAAGATTATTGCAATCGGATTTGAAGAAAAATCATGATTAGAGATTATAGTAAAAAATAGTTTATGAAAATTAGAGTAGAAAAAGATTACAAATATTGAAGAAAATTCATTTATTAAGGCTATAGGGAAGGGTATTTTTAAAAAATTAGTTCCTAAAAGATATAGTAAAGGAGTTCTAGGAGAAATTATGAGTGATGGCAAAATTGTAATGGAATTTGAAGAAAAATCATGACTGATGACTATTGTAAGAGATTTTTTAGAAAAATTATTATAGAACAAAAAAATTATGAAATTTGTTGTAATGTAATTTAATAAGGCTATAATAAGGGATTTTTAAAAAAATGCATTCCGAAAGGGTATAATAAGGGAATTTTAGGAAATTTTGTGACAAAAGGCTATAGTAAGAAAATTTGAAGAAAAATCTTGAAAGAAGGTTATAATAATGGAATTTGAAGAACAATAAAGATTGATGGGGATTTCAACAAAAATAATGAAAGAAAAAAATCACAAAATTTGTTGAAAAATCATTTAAGATGGCTATAGTAAGTGAATTTTAAAAAAATTCATTCCTAAAGGATAAAGGGATTTTTTTTAAAAATTATGACTAATGGAAATAGTATGAGAACTTTAATTAAAATCGTAAATGAAGTCTATAGTAAGGGATTTTTAATGAAAATTATGGGAGAACCCAAAATTATGGAATTTTAATAAAAATCATTAATGAAGGCAGTATGAATAGAATTTTATAGGAATTGATTCCTTAAGGCTATTGTTAGGTATTTTGTGGAAAAATTATAACAAAAGCTTACAGTAAGGGAATTTGACAAAAAATCCTGATCAAAGGCCATAGTAATGGGTTTTTAAAAAAAATCATGATAGAAAACAAAAATTATGGAATTTGTTGAAAAATCGTATTTGAAGGCAATAGTAGGAATTGTAAACAAAATTCATTCATAAAGGATATAGGAAGGGATTTTTAGGAAACATTATGACTAAAGGCTACAGTATTGTAATTTGTAGAAAACTCATGAAAGAAGGGTGTGGTAAGGGATGTTGAGTGAAAATTATGGCAGAAAACAAAAATTACAGAATTTTATGAAAAATTATGTATGAAGGCTATAGTAAGAGAATTTAAAAAAAAAATCCCTGAAGGTGTGGAAAAATTATAATTGAAGCCTACATTAAGGGAATGCGAAGAAAAATAATGACCAAGGCAAGTAAAGCATTTTTAAGAAAAATCTTTATAGAAAAAATATTTTGGAATTTTTTCTAATGTCTTTTATGAAGGCTATAGTAAAGGGATTTTAAACAAAATTTATTACCAACGGATATAGTAAGGGATTTTTAAGAAAAATTATGACTAAAGGTAATAGTATGGAAATTTGTAGAAAAATCATGAATGAAGGGTATAGTAAGGGATGTTTAATTTCAATTATAGTAGAAAACAAAATTTACTGAATTTTAAAAATACTTATTTATGAAGGCTATATTAATGGAACTTTACAAAAAAAATCCAGAAGGCTATAGTTAGGGATTTTGTAGAAAAATTATAACGAAAGACTACAGTAAGGGAATTCGAAGAAAAAGCATGACTGAAGGCTATAGTAAACGATTTTTAAGAAACATATTGATAGAAAAATTTTTTTTTAATATTTTGAAAAGTCTGTTATGAAGTCCATAGTAAGAGAATTTTAAAAATATTCATTCCTAATGGCTATAGTAAGGGAGTTTTAGGAAAATTTATGACTAAAGGCTTTAGAAAGGGAATTTAAAAAAAAATAGGAATGAAGGCTATAGTGATGGATTTTTAATAAATATTATGATTAAGAAAAAAATTACGAATATTTAAAAAAATCATAAAAGAAGGCAATAGTAAGAGAATTTTAAGAAAATTCATTCCTAAAGGCTATAGTAACTGATTTTGAGGAAAACTTTTTGACTGAAGGCTATAGTACGGGAATATGAAGAAAAATCATGAATAAAGGCTAAAGTAAGGGAATTTGAAGAAAAATCATAATGGAAGACTATAATAAGTGATTTTTAAGAAAAATTATATTAGAAAACAAAAATTTCAAAATTTGTTTAAAAGTAATTTAAGAAGGCTATAGCAAGAGCATTTTAAAAATATTCATTTCTAATGGCTACAGTAAGGGAGTTTTATCAAAAATAATGATAAAAGGCTATAGAAATGGAATTTGAAGAAAAATCATGAATGAAACATAGTAAGGGATTTATAATGAAAATTACAGAAGAAATAAAAAATTACAGAATTTGAAGAAAAATCATTTAAGAAGGCAATAGAACGGGAATTGAAAAAAAATTAATTCGTACAGGTTATAGTATGGGATTTTTTGGAAAAATTATAACTGATGGCCTCTATAAGGGAATTTGAAGAAAAACCTTGACCTAAGGCCATATTAAGGGTTTTTTAAGAGAAATTAAGTTAGAAATAAAAATTTACAGAATTTTTTCAAAGTCATTTATGAAGGTTATAGTAAGGGATTTTTTTATAAAAAATTCCTAATGGTTATTAGGGTTTTTTTGGAAAAATTATGACTAAATGCTATAGTAATAGAATTTGAAGAAAAACCATGATTGAAGGATATACTAAGGCAATTGAAAGAAAATGCATGAATGAAGGCTAAAGTTAGGGAATTTGAAGAAAACTCATTGCCAAATGATATAGTAAGGGACTTTTAAGAAAATTTATTATTGAAATAAAAAATAATAAAATTTTTTGAAAGTCTTTGATGAAGGCTATAGTAACGGAAATTTAAATAATCATTTCAAAATGTCAATAGTAAGGGATTTATAGGAAATTTTTTGAAAAAAGCTATAGTTAGGGAATTTGTAGAAAAATTAGGAATGATGGCTACAATAGTGGGATTTTAAAAAAATAATATTTGAATAAAGGCTGTAGTAAGGGAATTTGAAGAAAAATCATGAATGAAGTCTAAAGGAATGGAGTTTGAAGAAAAATCATTGTAGAAGACAATGGTAAGGGATTTTTAAGAAAAATTATTGTGGAAATAAAAATAACAAAATTTGTTTAAAAGTCATTTATGAAGGCAAATAGTAAGGGGATTTCAATTAAATTCATTCCTAAAGGATGTAGTAATGGAGTTTTTGTAAAAAAGATGGGAAAACACTATGTAAGGGCATTAGAAGAAAAATCATGATGAAAAACTATAGAAAGGGTCTTTTAAGTATAATTATGATAGAAAATAAAAAATACTGAATTTGTTTAAAAGTCATTTATGATGTCTATAGTAAGGGGATTTTAAATACATTCATTCCTAAAGGCTATATTGTAAGGGAGTTTTAGCAAAAATTATGACAAAAGGCTATAGTAAAGAAATTTGTTGAAAAATCAAGAATGAAGGCAATAGAAAGGCATTTATAGCGAAAAAAAGATAGAAATAAAAATTTGAAGAAAAATATTTTATGAAGGGTATAGTAAATGAATTTTGAAAAAAATGTATTCCTAAAGGCTGGAGTATTGGATTTTTTGGATAAATTATAACTGATGGCTACAATAAGGGAATTTGAAGAAAAGCATGATCAAAAGCAATAGTAAGAGATTATTAAAAAATATTAAGATAGACATAAAAAATTACAGTATTTGTTGAAAGGCATTTATGAAATTAATATAGGAAGGAAATTCTTAAAAAATTAAATCTAAAGATTATAGTAAGGGGTTTTTATGAAAAAGTATGACTAAAGGCTATAATAAGGGAATTTGAAGAAAATTCATGAATGAAGGCTATATTAAGGGATTTATAAAAAAATTATGATAGAAATAAAAAATTTATTCCGAAAGGATAAAGCAAGGGAGTTTTAGGAAATTTTATGACAAAATGCTATTGTAAGGGAATTTGAAGAAAAATCTTGAATGAAGGCTATAATAATGGCATTTGAAGAAAAATGATGATTGACGGCTATGGTAAAGGGTTTTTAATAAAAAAAATGTTAGAAAAAAAAATTACAGAATTTTTTGAAAAATTATTTATGAATGCTATAGTTAGGTAATTTTAAAAAATTCATTCATAAAGGATATAGTGAAGGATTTTTTCAGAAAAATTATGAATAGTGGCTATAGTATGGGAATTTAAATAAAAAATCATAAATGAAGGCTATAGAAAGGGATTTTTAATTCAAATTATGGTTGAACTCAAAATTCCAAAATTTTTAGAAAAATTATTTGAAGGCAATAGTAAAGGAATTTTAAAAAATTAATTCCAAAAGGCTATTGGAAGGAATTTTTGGGAAAAATATAATTGAAGGCTATTGTAATGGAATTTAAAAAAAAATCCTGACCGAAGGCATTAGTAAAGGTTTTTTAAGAAAAAACATGATAAAAAATTTAATTTACAAAATTTGTTGAAAATAAATTTATGAAGACTATAGTAAAGGAATTTTTAACAAAATTCATTAGTAAAGGATAGTTTAAGGGATTTTTAGGAAAAATTATGACTAAGGCAATAGTATGGGAATTAGAAGAAAAATCATGAATAAAGGGTATAGTATAGGATTTTAAATGAAAATTAAGGTAGAAAACAAAAATTAAGGAATTTTAAGAAAAATAAATTATGAAGGCTACAGAAAGAGAATTTAAAAAATAAATTTGGAAGGCTATAATAATGGATTTTGTGGAAAAATTATAACCGAAGGCTACAGAAAGGGAATTTGAAAAAAAATCATGACCAAAGGCTATAGTAAAGGGTTTTTCAGAAAAAATCATGACAGAAAACAAAATTTCAGAATTTGTTGAAATGTCATTTATGAAGGCTACAATAAAGGACTTTTGAGAAAAATTATAAGAAAAAGAATTTTGGAATTTGATAAAAAGACTTTTATTTAGTTTAGTAAGGGAATTTATTAATAGATCATTCTGAAAAGGCATTAGTAAGGGAGTTTTAGGGAAAATTATGACTGAAGGCTATTGTTAGGGAATTTGAAGAAAAATCATTAATGAAGGCTAAAGTAAGAAAATTTTGAGAAAAATCATGAATGAAGACAATAGTAAGAGATTTATAATAAAAAATATGATAGACATAACTTTTTTTTGTAATTTTAAATAATTATTTTTTATGGATATTGGTGGGGAATTTTAAAAAAATTAATTCCTAAAGTTTATTGTAAGGGATTTTTTGAGAATCCAAAGAAAAAACATGACCGATGGAAATAGTGAGGGATTTTTAAGAAAAATTATAATAGAAATAAATAATTACAGAATTTATTGAAAGTTATTTAAGAAGGTTGTAGTAAGGGAATTTTAAAAAAATCATTCCTAAAGGTTATAGTAGGTGATTTTTAGGAAACATTATGACTAAAGGTAATAGTAAAGGGTAAACTATAGTAAGGGATTCTTTAGTTATATTAAAGGTTATGAATGATGGTTAAACTAAAGGAATTTGAAGAAAAATAATGATCGTAGACTATAGTAAGGGATTTTTTAAGAAAAATTAAGCTTGCAAAAAAAATTACGGAATTTGTTTAATAGTCATTTATGAACACCATTGTGAATGTGTTTTAAAAAATTTCATTCCTTAAGGCTATAGTAAGGGAGTTTTAGCTAAGATTATGACAAAAGGCAATAGTAAGAGAATTTTAAGAAAAATCATGAATGAAGGCTACAGTAAGGAATTTTTTTTAAATATTTTGTTTAAAAAAATTATGGATATTTTAAAAAATCATAAATGAAGCCAATAGTATGACATTTTAGGAAAATTCATTCATAAAGGCTATAGTAAGTGATTTTCAGGAAAATCATGAATGAAGGCTAAAGGGAATTTGAAGAAAAATTTAGATTGAAGACTGCAGAAAGGGATTTATTAAGAAAAGTTATGATAGGAAAAAAAATTATGGAATTTGTTTCAAAGTCATTAATGAAGGCTATAGAAAGGGGATTTTAAAAAATTCTTTCCTAAAGGCTTAGTAAGGGATTTTTAAGAAAAAATATGACAAAAGGCTATAGTATGGGAATTTGTAGAATCCTGAATGAAGGGATTTATAATGAATATTATTATAAAAATAAAAATTATGGAATATGAAGAACAATCATTTATGAATGCTATTGTAAGGGAATTTTAAAAAAATTATTCCTAAAGGTAAGTAAGGGATTTCTTCTAAAAATTATAACTGGCTTCTATCAGGGAATTTGAAGAAAAAAACCATAGTAAGGGATTTTAAGAAACATTATGTTAGAAAAAAAAACATGGAATTTGTTGAATGTCTTTTGTGAAGGCTCAAGAAAGGGAATTTTAAAAAATTCATTCCTAAAGGTTATAGTAGGGGATTTTTAGGAAAAAGTATGACTAAATGCTATAGTAAGGGAATTCAAAGAAAAATCGTGAATGAAGGCTATAGTAAGGGAACTTGAAGAAAATTCAATGAATGAAGGCAAAACTAAGGGAATCTGATGAAAAATCATAACCAAAGGCTATAGTAATGGACTTTTAAGAAAAATAATGATAGAAAAAATTACGGAATTTGGTAAAAATTTATTTACGGAGTTTAAAGTAAGGGAATTTTTTAAAAGATCATTCTGGAAGGCAATAGTTAGGGAGTTTAAGGAAAAAAATATGACTAAAGGCTATAGTAATGAAATTTGAAGAAAAATTATGATAGAAGGCTATTGTAAGGGGATTTTTAAAAGATTCATTCCCAAAGGATACAATAAGGGATTTTTAGGAAAATTTATTATTAATGGCTGTCATATGGGAATTTGAAGAAAAATCATGAATAAAGGCTATAGTAAGGGAATTTGAAGAAAAATCATGAATAAAGGCTATAGTAAGGGAAGTTGAAGAAAAATCATGAATGAAGCGTATAGTAAGAGAATTTGAAGAAAAATTATGAATAAAGGCTATAGTAAGGAAATTTGAAGAAAAATCATTACCAAAGGCTATTGTATGGGATATCTAAGAAAAATTATGATAGAAAAAATTATGGAATTTGTTAAAAAGTCATTTACGAAGGCTATCATATGGGAATTTGAAAGAAATTCATGCCTAAAGAAAATAATTGAGTTTTTGGAAAAACTATGACTAAAGGCTATAGTAAGGAAATTTAAAGAAAAATCATGACCGAAGACTACAATAAGGGATTGTTATGAAAAATATGGTGAAAAAAATTAAAGAATTAGATGAAAAATCATTTTTGAAGGCTATAGGGTAGGGTATCTTTTAAAAATTCATTCCTGAAGTATAGTAAGGAAGTTTTGGAAAAATTATGACAAGGCAATAGTATGGGAATATGAAGAAAAATGATGATTGAAGGCTATTGTAAGGGATTTTTCAGAAAAATTATTATAGAACATAGAAATTATAGAATTTGTTGAACTATCATTTAAAAAGACTATAATTAGGGAATTTAAAAAAAAATCATTCCCAAAGGCTATAGGGTAGGGCATCTTTTAAAAATTCGTTCCTGAAGGATATAGTAAGGAAATTTTGGAAAAATTATGACAAGGCAATAGTATGGGAATATGAAGAAAAATGATGATTGAAGGATATTGTAAGGGATTTTTCAGAAAAATTATTATAGAACGTAGAAATTATAGAATTTGTTGAACTATCATTTAAAAAGACTATAATTAGGGAATTTAAAAAAAAATCATTCCCAAAGGCTATAGTAATAGATTTTTAGGATATTTATGACAAAAAAGCTCTACTATGGGAATTTGAAGAAAAAACTTCAATGAAGGCTATAATAAAGGAATTTGAAGAAAAATAATTACTGGTGGCTTTAGTAAGGGGTTTTTTAGAAAAGTTATGATAGAAAAAATATGGAATTTGTTGAAAAGTCAAATATGAATTCTATAGGGAATTTTAAAGAAATTCATTCCTAAAGGCTATAATAAGGTTGTTTTATAAAAAAATATGACAGAAGCTAAGGGAATTTGAAAAAAATCATGACTGAAGAGTATAGTAAGGGATTGTTTATGAAAATTAAGGTCGAAAAAATATAAATTACATAATTAAAAAAAAATTATGAAGGCCATAAGGAAGAGTATTTTTAAGAATTTTGTTTCTAAAGGCTATATTAAGGGTGTTTTAGGAAAAATTATGACTAAAGGAAATAGTAAGGGAAATTGAAACAAAACCGTGATTGAATGCTATTGTAAGGGACTTTTAAGTACTATAGAAGACAAAAATGATGGAATTATTTGAAATGTCATTTAAGAAGGCTTTAATATGGTAATTTTAAATAAATTCATTCCCAAAGATTATAGTAAAAGAAATTTGAAGAAAAAATCACGAATAAAGGCTAAAGTAAGATTATTTGAATAAAAATCACAATCTAAAACTTTAGTAAGGGATTTTTAAGAAAAATTATGTTAGAAAACTAAAATCCATAATTTTTTTAAAAGTCATTTAAGAAGGCTATAGTAAGGGTTTTTTAAAACAATTCATTCCTATAGGCTATAGTAAAGGAGGTTTAGCAAAAAGAATGTCAAAAGACTATAGAAAGGGAATTTGAAGAAAAATCATGAATGAAGGCTATAGTAAGGGATTTATAATGAAAATTATGATAGAAAAGAGAAGTTACAGAATTTGAAGAAAAATCATTTATGAAGGCTATAGTAAGGGTATTTTAAAAAAATTAATTTCTTAAGGCTATAGTTAGGGATTTTTGGGAAAAATTATAACTGCTGGCCACTATAAGGGAATTTGAAGAAAAAACATGACCGAAGGCAATAGTAAGGGATTTTTAAGATAAATTAAGAGATAAATAAAAAACTATGGAATTTTATAATAATCATTTAAGAAGGCTATTATAAAGGAATTTAAAAAAAATCCTAAAGGCGTAAGGGATTTTTTGGAAAATTATGACTAAATGCTTTAGTAATGGAGTTTGAAGGAAAACCATGAATGAAGGCTTTACTAACGCAATTGGAAGAAAAATCATGAATGTAGGCTAAAGTAAGTGAATTTGAAGAAAACTTATTGCCAAATGATATAGTAAGGTACTTTTAAGAAAACTTAAGATAGAAATAAAAAATTATAGAATTTGTTGAAAGTCATTTATGAAGGCTATAGTAAGGGATTTTAAAAAAAAATCAATTCAAAAGGTCAATAGTAATGGATTTATAGGAAAAATTTTGACCAAAGGATATAGTAAGGGAATTTGAAGAAAAATCTTGAAAGAAGGTTACAGTAATGGAAATTTTAAACAATATATTTTGAAAGGACATAGTAAGGGATTTTTAGGAAAAATTATTACTAATGGCTATCACATGGGAAGAGAATTTGAAGAAAAATCATGAATGAAGGCTTAAGTAAGTGAATTTGAAGAAAAATCATGATCAAATACAATGGAAAGGGACTTTTAAAAAAAATTATGATAGAAAATAAAAAATACAGAATTTGTTTAAAAGTCATTTTTTATGGCAATAGTATGGGGATTTTAAATACATTCATTCCTAAAGGCTACATAGTAAGGGAGTTTTAGAAAAAATTATGACAAAAGGCTATAGTAAGGGAATTTGTAGAAAAATCATGAATGAAGGCTATAGTAAGGCATTTATAATGAGAACAACGATAGAAATAAAAAATTATGGATTACGAAGAAAATCATTTATGAAAGGTATACTAAGTGAATTTTAAAAAAATTTATTCCTAAAGGCTATAATAAGGGATTTTTTGGAAAAAATAATAACTGATGGCTACTTTAATGGAATTTGAAGAAAAACCATGACCAAAGGCAACAGTAATAGGTTATTAAAAAAATTAAGATTGAAATTAAAATTTACAGTATTTTTTGTAAGGCATTTATGAAGTCTATAGTAAGGAAATTTTAAGCAAATTCATTCCTAAAGAATATAATAAGGGAGTTTTAGAAAAAATTATGACTAAAGGCTATAGTAAGGGAATTTGAAGAAATATCATATCTGAAGGCTATAGTAAGAGATTGTTTATGAAAATTATGGTTGAAAAAAAAAATACCGAATTAGAAGAAAAATCATTTATGAAGGCTATAGCAAAGGGTATTTTTAGAAAATTCATTACTAAGGCTATAATAAGGGATTTTTAGGAAAGTTTATGACAAAAAGCTATAGTAAGGAAATTTGAAGCAAAATCTTGAATGAAGTCTATAATAATGGATTTTGAAGAAAAATAATGAATGATGGCAAGAGTAAAGGGTTTTTAAGAAAAATTATGACAGAAAACTAAAATTAAAAAATTTGTTCAAAAATTATTTGAAAAGGCTATAGTAAGGGAATTTTTAATAAAGTCATTCATAAAGGATATGGTGAAGGGTTTTTTAAAAAAAATCATAAATAAAGGCTATAGAAAGGGTTTTTTAAAGCAAATAATGGTTGAACCCAAAATTCTAGAATTTTAAGCAAATTCATGTGAAGGCTACAATAATGGAATTTTGAAGAAAATTAATTCCAGAAGTCTATAGAAAGGTATTTTTTGGAAAAATTACAATTTAAGGCTACGGTAAGGGAATCTTGAAAAAAAATATCACATTTATGAAGGCAATAGTAAGGGAATTTTTAACAAAATTCATTACTAAAGGATATTTTAAGGGATTTTTAGGAAATATTATGACTAAGGCAATAGTATGGGAATTAGAAGAAAAATGATGAATGAAGGATATAGTAAAAATATTTTAATGAAAATTAAGGGAGAAAACAAAAATTATGGAATTTTAAGAAAAATCAATTATGAAGGCTAGTAATGGAATTTTTTAAAACAATTTGGAAGGCAATTGTAATGGATTTTGTGGAAAAATTGTAACTGGAGGTTATTGTAAGGGAATTTGAATAAAAATCATGGATGAAGGCTATAGTAATAGGATCTTTAAAAGATATATTCCAAAAGGATATAGTAAGGGCTTTTTAGGAAAAATAACAACTAATGGCAGTGGTATGGGAATTTCAAGAAAAATCTTGACTAAAGGAAATAGTAAGGGAACATGATTAAAAATCATGAATGAAGTCTAAAGAAAGGGAATTTTCAGAAAAAACATTATCGAAGACAATAGTAAACAATTTTTATGAAAAAATATTATAGAAAACAAAAATAACAAAATTTGTTTAAAAGTCATTTATGAAGTCTACAGTAAGTGGATTTTAATTAAATTCATTCCTGAAGGCTTTAGTAAGGGAATTAGAAGGAACATAATGAATGAAGACAAAAGTAAGTGAATTTAAAGAAAAATCATGATCGAAGACTATGGAAAGTGACTTTTAAGGAAAATTATGATAGAATATAAAAAATACAGAATTTGCTTAAAATTCATTTATGATGGCTATAGTAAAGGGATTTTAGATACATTCATCCCTAAAGGCTATATAGTAATTAAATTTTAGGAAATTTTAAAACAAAAGGCAATAGTAGGGAATTTGAAGAAAAATCTTGAATGAAGGCTATAATAATGGAATTTGAAGAAAAATAGTTATTAATGGCTGCAGTAAGGGATTTTTAAGAAAAATTATAATTGAAACAAAAAATTACAGATTTTGTTGAAAAATCATTTGTCAAGGCAATGGCAAGGGAATTTAAAAAATAAAATAAAATTCCCATCCTAAGGGCTATATAGTAAGGGATTTGTTGGAAAAATTATGACTAAAGGGTATAGTAGGGGACTTTGAAGAAAACTCATGAATGAAGGCTATAGTAAGGGATATTTGTTACAAATTATGACAGAAAAATAAAATTTCAGATATTTAAAAATATCATAAATGAAGGCAATAGTAAGAGAATTTTAGGAAAATTCATTCCTGAAAGCTATAGTGATTTTGAGGAAAAATTATGAATGAAGGTTTTAGTAAGGGAATTTGAAAAAAAATCATGAACGAATGCAATAGTAAGAGATTTATAATGAAAATATTTGTAGAAAAAAAAAATTTGGAATTTTAAAAAATTATATTTTAAGGCTATTTGTGTTGATTTTAAATAAACTAATTCCTAAAGTCAGTAGTAAGGGATTTTTTGGAAAAATTATAACTGATGGCTACTATTGGGAAATCTAAAGAAAAATCCTGACCGAAGGCAATAGAAAGGGGATTTTAAGAAAAATTATGATAGCATTAAAAAATTATGGAATTTGTTGAAAGTTATTTAACAAGGCTATAGTAAGGGAATTTTAATAAAATTCATTCTAAAAGGTTATAGTATGTGATTTTCAGGAAAAATTATGACTAAAGTTTATTGTAAGGGAATTTGAAGAAAAATCGTGAACGAAGGCTATAGTAAAAGAATTTGAAGACAAATCATGAATGAAGGATAAACTTAGGGTATTTGTAGAAAAATGATGATCATAGACTATAGTAAGGAATTCTTTAAGAAAAATTATGTCAAAAAAAAAATTACGGAATTTGTTTAAAAGTCTTTTATGAACGTCTTAGAAAGGGTATTTTAAAAAAATTAATTCCTAAATGCTATAGTAAAGGAGTTTTAGAAAAAAAATGACAAAAGGCTATAGAAAGGGAATTTGAAGAAAAAATATGAATAAAGACTTTAGTAAGGGATTTATAATGAAAAACATGATAGAATTAAAAAATTACATAATTTGAAGAAAAATCATTTATGAACGCTATAGTAAGGAAATTTTAAAAAAATTAATTCAAAAAAGCTATGGTAAGGGATATTTTTTGGTAGAAATATAACTGTTGGCCACTATAAGGGAATTTGAAGAAAAAACATGATTGAAGGCAATAGTAAACGATTTTTAAGATAAATTATGATAGAAATAAAAAATTATGGAATTTGTTGAAAGTCATTTATGAAGGCTATAGTAAAAGAATTTTAAAAAAAAATCATAAAGGTTATAGTAAGAGATTTTTTGGAAAAATTATGACTAAATGCTATTGTAGTGGAATTTGAAGAAAAACCATGAATGAAAGCTATACAAAGGTAATTGGAAGAAAAATCATTAACAAAGGCTAAGAGAATTTGAAGAAAAATCATTGCCAAATGATATACTAAGGGACTCTTAAGAAAAATTATGATAGAAATAAAAAATAATGGAATTTATTGAAAATCATTTATGAAGGCAATAGTAAGGAATTTTAAAAAAATCATTTCAAATGGTCAATAGTAAGTGATTTACAGGAAACGTTTTGACAATAAGATATAAGGGAATTTGAAGAAAAATCAAGAATGAAGGCTATAGTAATTGGATTTTCAAAATATATATTCCTAAAGGATATAGTAAGGGATTCTTAGGAAAAATTAAAACTAATGACTATCGTATGGGAATTTCAAGAAAAAACTTGAATAAAGGCAATAGTAAGGGAACTTGATTAAAAATCATGAATGAAGTCTAAAGAAAGGGAATTTGAAAAAAAATCATTATCGAAGACAATAGTAAGGGATTTTTAAGAAAAAATATAGTAGAAATCAAATATAACAAAATATGTTTAAAAGGCATTTATGAAGGCTATAGTAAGGGGATTTCAATCAAATAGTATTAGAGTTTTAGTAAAAATTATTGCAAAAGGCTTCAGTAATGGAATTTGAAGAAAAATCATGGATGAAGGAAAGTAAGTGAATTTGAAGAAAAAATAATAATTGAAGACTATAGAAAGGGACTTTTAAGAAAAATTCTGATAGAAAAAAAAAAATACAGAATTTTTTTAAAATTCATTTATGATGGGGATTTTAAATACAATTATCCCAAAAGGCTATATAGTAAGGGAGTTTTGAAGAAAAACCATGACCGAAAGCATGACCAATGGCTACTATAAGGGAATTTGAAGAAAAACCATGACCGAAAGCAATAGTATTTGTTGAAAGGCATTTATGAAGGCTTATAGTAAGAAAATTTTAAAAAAAGTCAATCTAAAGGTTATAGTAGGGGATTTTTAGGAAAAATTATGACTAAAGGATATAGTAAGGGAATTTGAAGAAAAATTATGAATGAAGGCTTTACTATGGGATTTATAATGAAAATTACGATAGAAATAAAAAATTATAGAATTTGAAGAAGAATCATTTTTGAAAGCTATAATAAGGGAATTTTTTAAAATATATTCCGCAAGACAATTGTAAGGTAGTAATAGGAAATGTTATGACTAAAGGCTATACTAATGGACTTTAAAGAAAAATTATGATTGAAGTCTATAGTATGGGCATATTAAAAAAATTCATTTCAAAAAGATATAGTAAGGGATTTTTAGAAGAAGTTAAGACTAATGGCAATAGTAAGTGAATTTGAAGAAAAATCATGAATAAAGCTATAGTAAGGGAATTTGAAGAAAAACCATAAATGATGGCTAAGGGGAATTTGAAGAAAAATTAAGACATAAGGCAATAGTATGGGATATTTAAGAAAAGTTACGATTGAAAAAAACTATGTAATTTGCTGAAAATTCAATTACGAAGGTTATAGTAAGGGAATTTGAAAGAAATTCATTCTTAAAGGCTATAAGAAGGAAGTTTTAGGAAATATTATGACTGAAGGTCATAGTAAGGGATTTTGAAGAAAAATCATGACTAAAGACAATAGCAAGAGATTGTTTATGAAAATTATGGTAGAAAATAAATACAAAATTTAAACAAAAATCATTTATGAAGGCAATAGCGAAAGGTTTTTTAAAAAAAATCATTCCTTATGGCTAAAGTAAGGGAGTTTTTAGGAAATTCTATGACAAAAGGTCATAGTAAGGTAATTTGAAGAAAAATCTTGAAAGAAGGCTATAATAATAGATTTTGAGTAAAGGGCTTTTTAAGAAAAATTATGCTACAAAAGAAAAATTACTGAATTTGTTGCAAAATTATTTATGAAGGCTATAGTAAGGGAATTTTTAAAAAATTCATTCATAAAGGATACAGTAAAGGATTTTTTTGAAAAATTATGAATAATGCCTATAGTATGGGAATTTAAAGAAAATCACAAACGAAGGATATAGAAAGGGAATTTTATTGCTAATTATGGTTGAACCCAAAATTCTGGAATTTTAACAAATATTATTAGAAGGCAATAGTAAGGGAATTTTAATAAATTAATTCCTTAACGGCTATAGAAAGGGAATTTTAAAATAAATCCTGACCGAAGGCTATAGTAAAATATTTTCAAGAATAATCATGAAAGAAAATTAAAATTAAAAAATTTGTTGAAAAAAAATTTATGAAGGCTATAGCAAGAAATTTTTTAACAAAAATCATTACTAAAGGATATTTTAAGGGATTTTTAGGAACAATTATGACTAAGGCAATAGTATTAGAAGAAAAATCATTATAGAAAACCATATTTCAGAATTTGTTGAAAAGTCATTTATGAAGGGTGCAAGGGACTTTTTAGAAAAATTATGGTACAAAAAAAAATTACGGAATTTTCTGAAAAGTCATTTATGGAGTCTATGGTAAGGGAATTTATTAAAAGATCATTCTGAAAAAGCAATAGTAAGGGAGTTACGGAATTAAGAAAAATATATTATGAAACCAATATGGAAGGGAATTTTAAAAAAATTCATTCCACAAGGCTATAGTAAGGGACTTTTAGGAAATATTATGACAGGAGGTAATAGAAAGGGAATTTAAAGAATTTTTTATCCATAATTTTTTATTTCTACCATAATTTGCATTATAAATCCCTTGCTATTGCCTTCATCCATGATTTTTCTTCAAATTTCCTTATTATAGTCTTTTGCAATAATTTTTCCTAATACACCTGTTCTATAGCCTTTAGGAATGAATTTTTTCAAAATGCCCTAAGTATAGCCTTAAAATTGTCACACCATATGATGGGCTTCATCAGAATTGGTACATGCAACTACTTGAGAAGATGAAGGACCCATGATACCTTAGAAATGGCTTGGGCAAAAGTACAATATACGGCTTAGGCACTGCAATGTGATACTATTGGTTGTTTCCTTGAAGCCCACAAAATGGGAGAGGAAACGAGAAAGAAGATATACTTAGACACCGAGTGTTTGTCATCTGGACAGCCACCCTAGTCTGCATCCGTGAACACTTCGATCGAAGCGGGCTGTTGTGGCGAGAGATACAGGCCAAGAAACGGAGTACCTTTCACATATCGCAGTATGCGTTTCACCATAGACCTGATGCTTGTAGGTCGGATTTTGATGCAATTGGAAAGCTTGGTTCACATCATACTGAATGTCGGGGCGGGTTAATGTCAAGTACTGATGGGCGCCAACTCCTGTGCGGTAGATGGTAGGATCCAAAAGAGGTTCGTCCACCATCTTGGAGAGCTTTGAACCACTCTGCACTAGGGTGGTGACCGGCTTGTCGCGGAGAATAGAGAATCGCTGAAGGACATCAACGACATACTTTGCTTGAGATAGATGGATCTCTTTAGCTAGGTGAGACACCTTGTGCCCAAAAAATAATGCAAGGGTCCCATGTCTTTGATCGAGAGTTCATGTTGGACTCTCAGAAGGACCCAGTTCTTAAACAAGTCAGAGTTTCCTGTGATAATTAGGTCATCAACATGTACTAATTTTTCCACAAAATCCCTTACTATAGCCTTTATGAATTAATTTTTTTAAAATTTATTTGCTATTGCCTTCAGAAATATTTTCTCTTAAAATTTCTTAATTTCTTAATTTTAGGTTCTATCATAATTTGCATTAAAAAATCCTTACTATAGCCTTCATTTATGATTTTTCTTTAAATTGCACACCATAGCGGTTAGTCATAATTTTTCCTAAAAATCTATTACTATAGCCTTTAGGAATGATTTTTTAAAAAATCTCCTTAGTATAACCTTCGTAAATGATTTTTCAACAAATTCTGTAATTTTTTTTTCCTATCATAATTCTTCTTAAAAAACCCTTACTATGCCTTCTTTTATTATTTTTCTTCAAATTCCATTGTTATAGCCATCATTCAAGATTTTTTTTCAAATTCTATTACTATATCCTTAAGTCATAATTGTTCCTAAAATTCCCTTACTATAGCCTTCGGGAATGAATTTTTTTAAAATTCCCTTATTTTTGCCTTCATAAATGACATTTCAACAAATTTAGTAATTTTTTTGTTCTATTATAGTTTTTCTGAAAAATCTCTCACAATTGCCTTCAATCATGATTTTTCTTCAAATTCCATTACAATTACCTTTAATCAAAATTTTGCAACTTCCTTACTATAGACGCTAGGAATGAATATTTTAAAAATACCCTTCCATATAGCCTTCATAATTGATTTTTCCACAAATTCTTTAATTTTTGTTTTCTTCCATAATTTTCATAACAATCCCTTACTATAGTCTTCAGTCATGATTTTTCTGCTTATTCCCTTACTATATCCTTTAGTCTTAATTTTTCCTAAAACTCTCTTATTATAGCCTTTATGAATGAATTTATTTAAAATTCCCTTACTATAGCCTTCATAAATGACTTTTACACAAATTTTTAAATTTTTTGATCATATTTTTTCTTAAAAGTCCCTTTCTATAACCTTCAATCATAATTTTTTTCAAGTTCCCTTTCTTTTGCCTTTATTCATGATTTTCATAAAATTTCCTTATAATAGCCTTCATTGACGATTTTCTACAAATTCCTCTACTCTTGCCTTTAGTCATAATTTTTCTTAAAAATCCCTTACTATAACCTTTAGGAATGAAAATTTTTAAAAATCACTTACTATAGCCTCCATAAATGACATTTCAACAAAATCCATAATTTTTTTCTATCTTAATTTTTCTTAAAAGTCCCTTACTATAGCCTTTGGTCATGATTTTTCTTCATATTCCCTTACTTTAGCCTTGATTCATGATTTTTCTTCAAATTCCTGTACAATAGCCTTCATTCATAATTTTTTTTCAAATTCCTTTACTATAGTCTTTAGTCATAACTTGGAAAAATCATGAAAGAAAACAAAAATTATGGATTTTTTTTAAAATCATTTATGAAGGCAGTAATGGAATTTGAAGCAAAATTCATTCCTAAGGGCAGTTTAGTTAATTAAGAAAATAAAGTCTAGGAGTATAAAGTTCTGGAAATCAGCACTTTCTCCCCTTATTCACTACAAATTCCCAGCAACTCTCAATTCTCCTTAAAAATAGGAGAGAATTCAGATTTTCGAGGACAATGAAAATTAAGAAGCCCTATGAGAAATTCATTTCTCACCTCAAGACATGGAATTTTTAACTCATTCCAATTCTCTCTGCCTAGACGACCTTCTAACCTGGAAGAAAAGAAAAAATAAGAAAAATCCTCCTACAAATCTTCAATTAATATCTTGACTTTTTACTCTTTTTAAAAAATCACATATTGGCCTACTTCTTGTCAAACTTATCAAAAACTTATTTATCAACATTTTATAAGAAAAAAAATATTTAAAATTTTATATATTACCTCTTTTATGTTTTGAATTCCTTTTCAATAAAACCACAAAAAAAATTATTTTATTTTTTAAAATAAAAAATTACATAAGAAGTTATATAATCTTTGAATGATTAAAAAGTATAAAGGACATAGATCCTTTTTTTTTTAGCACCTAATTTTTCTATTACCATTTATAAATATTAGATATATAAAATAATAAAATGCAATTATCATAAACTTAATTTAAATTAGTATTCAAAATATGCTTATCATTTTTCATAAACTTTAACTAATTTATTTTTTATGAGATATTTCTAATGAACTGCCTTCAAAATTTTTAAAAATTTATATTTATTAAATAGTTTCTTAATTTTTAATTAAAATGATATATACTAAATTAAACTGTTCAAATGAAGAAAAAAAAAATGTTTACATGTAATAAATGGCTAAATATTTCATAAACTTGGTCACTCAATACAATTAATCAAATAGTAAGATCATTGTAAAAAACTTAAAATCATGAAATTATGTTTATTAAAAAAAACTTTATCTTTTAATTCATTGTATAAAAATTATTAATATAAGGAAAAGATAAATAATTTGTGTTTATATTAAAATTATTGGTTTTTTAATTTTTCTCTTTCAAGAACACCAAGAACACTTCAACAATAACTTCTAACTCATTGACTATTGTTATCAGAAATAAAATTATTATGTATCAATACATGAAATTTAGTAATTACTTAATCCAGATATCAATGTCTCCGAAATTCTCAATGTTTTAACTAATGGTAGACTTGAAACTCTTGATGTCAACCACTAACAAGAGAAAGTTTTCCTTAGAAATTTACTTTTTGGGAAATCATTATCTATGACTTCAAATTCTTCATAAATGTTGAATTCTCTATGCTCTAAACCCCCGTAAGGATATTTGAAAAAAAATCATGAATGGAGGCTATAGTAAGTGAATTAGAATAAAAATAATGATAGGACTACAGTGAGGGTTTTTTAATAAAAATGATGAAAGAAAAAAAATGACTGAATTTTTATAAAAATCATATTTGAAGGCTATTATAAGAAAATTTTAAAGAAATTCATTCCTAAAGGCTAAAGTAAGGGATTATTGTGAAAAATTATGATTAATGGCTATAGTTTGGGAATTTAAAGAAAAATAATAAATGAAGGCTATAGTTAGGATTTTAATGCATATTATGGTAGAACCCAAAATTATGGTAGCAAAAAAAAAAATCATTGATGAAGGCTAAAGAAAGGGAATTTAAAAACAATTAATTCCTAAAGACTAAAGTAAGGGATCTCGTGGAAAAATAATAAGTGAAGGCAACAGTAAGAGAATAAGAAAAGTCGGTAAACAATTTTTAAGAAAAATATTGATTAAAAATAAAAATTATGGAATTTGTAGAAAAATCATTTATGAAGGCAATAGTAAGGGAATTTTAAAAAAAATATTCATAAAGTATATAGTAAGGAGTTTTAGGAAAAATTATGACTAAATTCGATAGGATAGAATTTTGAAGAAAAATCATGAATGAAGGGTTTAGTAAGCAATGTTTAATGAAAATAATGGTAGAAAATAAAAATTATGGAATTTTAAAAAAGTAAATTATAAGGGCATTTTTTTGAAAATTCCTGAAGGCTATAGTAAGTGAATTCTAAAAAAGTCATGACCGAAGGGTAAAGTAAAGGATTTTTAAGAAAAATCATGATAAAAAAAAATTGGAATTTTTTGAAAAGTCATTTATGAATCCTATATTAAGGGAATTTTAAAAATATACATTCCTAAAGGCTATAGTAAGAGAGTTTGAGGAAAAATTATAACTAAAGGCTATAGTAAGGGAATTTGATGAAAAATCTTGAAAGAAGGCATTAGTAAGGGATTTTTAATAAAAATTATGATTAGAAATTTTTGGATATTTAAGAAAAATTGGAAATAAAGAAAGTAAGACAATTTCAGGAAAATTCATTAATGATGGCTATATTAAATGATTTTGAGGAAAGTTTTTGACAGAAGACTATATAGTAAGGGAATTTGAAGAAAAATCTTGAATGAAGGCTAAGTAAGAGAATTAGAAGAAAAATTATGATCGAAGACTACAACAAGAGATTTTAAAGAAAATTATTATAGAAAATTTAAATTATGGAATTTGTTTCAAATTCATTTATGAAGGATATAGTAAGGGCATTTTAAAAAAATTGTTACTAAATCCTATAGTAAGGGAATTTGAAGCAAAATCATGAACCAAGGCTAAAGTAAGGGAACTATTATTAAAATTATGGCAGAAATAAAAAATTACAAAATTGGAAGAAAATCATTTATGAATTCTATAGTAAGGCAATTTAAATAAAAATTAATTTCTATAAGCAAGAGTAAGGGATTTTTTGGAAAAATTATAATTGTTGGCCACAAGAAAGCAATTTGAAGAAAAACAATGATCGAAGGCAAAAGAGAAGGGATTATAAACAAAAATAATAACAGAAAAAAAAATTACAAAATTTTTTGTAAATTTTTTATGAAGGCTATAGTAAAGGAATTTTAAAAAATTACATTACTAAAGGTTATAGTATGGGGTTTTTAGGAAAAACTATAACTAAAGGCTATGGTAAGGGAATTTAAAGAAAAGTCATCAATGAAGGCTATTGTAAGGGAATTTGAAGAAAAGTCATGAATGAAGGCTATTGTAAGGGAATCTGTAAAAAAAATCATCAACGAAGGCTAATATAACGGAATTTAATGAAAAAAATGATCGAGGGCAGTAGTAAGGGGCCTTTAAGAAAAATTATGATAGAAAAAATTATGGAATTTCCTCAAAAGTTATTTATGGAGGCTATAATAAGGGAGTTTTACGAAAAATTATGGCTAAAGGCTATCCTAATGTAATTTGAAGAAAAATCATGATCAAAGACTATAGAAAAAAAGTTTTAAGAAAAATTATGATATAAAACAAAAATTATGGAATATTTTTAAAAGTCATTTACGAAGGATATAGTAAGGGCATTTTAAAAAAATTCATTCCCAAAGGCTACAGTAAGGGAGTTTTAGCCAAAATTATATCTAAAGGCTATAGTATGGGATTTTGAAGAAAAATTATGAATGAAGGCTATAATAAAAATTCCGAAAGAAATAAAAAATTATGGAATATGAAGAAAAATTATTTATGAAGGCTACAGTAAAACAATTTTAAAAAGAGTTCCTTCCAAAAGGTTATAGTAAAGGATTTTTAGGAAAATTATAACTAAAGGCAACAAAAAGGGAATTTGAAGAAAAATATTGAATGAAGGCTAGAGTAATGAAATTTGAAGAAAAAAAATAAATAAAGGCAAAAGTAAGGGAATTTGAAGAAAAATCATGACTAAGGGATATAGTAAAGAACTTTTAGGAAAATTATTATAGAAAAATATTACGAAGTTTGCTGAAAAGTCATTTATGGAGGCAATAGTAAGGGAATTTTTTAAAAGATCATTCCAAAAGGCTATAGTAAGGGGGTTTTGGGAAAATTATGACTAAAGGCTATAGTAAGGGAATTTGAAGAAAAATCAAGAATGAAGGCTATAGAACGAGGATTTTAAAAACATTCATTCCTAAAGATACAATAAAGGATTTTTTGGAAAAACTATGACTAATGACTGTCATATGGGAATTTGATGAAAAATCATGATTTAAGGCTTTAGTAAGGGAATTAGAAAGAAAAATCATGAAAGAAAGCTAAAGCAAGGGACGTTGAAGAAAAATCATGACCGAAGGCTATAGTATGGGATATTTTAAGAAATATTATGATAGAAAAAATATAGATTTTGTTCAAAAGCCAATTATGAAGGCTATAGTAAGGGAATTGTAAATATATTCATTCCTAAAGGCAATAATGAGTTATATGAAAAATTATGACTAAAACCTAATGTAAGGGAATTTGAAAAAAATCATGACTGAAGACTATAGTAAGAGATTGTTTAAGAAAATAATGGTACAAAAAAAATTAAAGAATTTGAAAAAAAATCATTTATGAAGGCTACAAGGAAGGGTATTTTTAAAAAATTCATTCCTAAAGGCTAGAGTAAGGGAGTTTTAGGAAAAATTATGACTAAAGGAAATCGTAAGGAAATTTCAAGAAAAACCATGACTGAAGGCTATTGAAGTGACTTTTTAGAAAAATTACTGTAGAACACAAAAATTATGCAATTTTTGAAATGTCATTTAAGAAGGCTATAATAAGGGAATTTAAAAAAAAATATTCCCAAAGGCAATAGTAAGGGATTTTAAGGAAAAATTATTAAAAAAGGCTGGTGTAAGGGAATTTGAAGAATTATCATGAATGCAGGCAGTAGAAAGGGAATTTGAAGAATTATCATGAATGCAGGCAGTAGAAAGGGAATTTGAAGAAAAATAATGATTGAAGATTATAATAAGGGGATTTTAAGAAAATTATAATAGAAAACAAAAATTACAAAATTTGTAGAAAAATCATTTATGAAGGCTATAGTAAAAGAATTTTAAAGAAACTCATTCATAAAGGATATAGTTAGCAATTTTTTATGAAAAATTATGACCAATCGCCATAATTTGGGAATTTACAAAAAAATCATAAATCAACCTAAAATTATGAAATTTTAAGAAAAATCATATTTTAAGGCTACTGTAAAGGATTTAAAAAAAAAATTCCTAAAGGCTATAGTATGAAATTTTTGGAAAAGTTATAACTGAAGGTTACTATAATGGAATATGAAGAAAAATCTTGACCGAAGGCTAGTAAAAGATTTTTAAGAAAAATCATGATAGAAAACAAAATTTACCAAAATTTGTAGAAAAATTATTTATGTAGGCTATAGTAGGGGAATTTTATACAAAATTCATTCCTAAAGGATATAGTAATGGATATTTAGGAAAAATTATGACAAAAGGCTATTGTATGGGAATTTGAAGAAAACTCATGAATGAAGGGTATAGTAAGGAATGTTTTATGAAAATTACGGTAGAAAAAAATTCATGAATTTTATGAAAAATCATTTATGAAGGTTATAGTAAGGAAATTTTAAGAAAAAATCCTCAAGGCAATTGTTAGGGATTTTGTTAAACAAATATAATTGAAGGCAATAGTAAAGGAATTCGAAAAAATATCATGACCGAAGGCTATAGTAAAGGATATTTAAGAAAAATCATGATAGAAAACTAAATTTCTGAATTTACTAAAATGTCATTTAAGAAGGCTATAGTAATGGAATTTTAAAAAAAATCATTTCTAAAGGCTATAGTAAGGAAATTTAGAATAAATGATGACAATAAGATATAGTAAGGGAATTTAAAGAAAAATCATGAATGAAGCCAGTAGGAAAGGATTTTTAATAAAAGTTATAATAGAAAAAATATAGATATTTAATAAAAATCATAAATGAAGGAAATAGAAAGAGAATTTTTGGCAAATTCATTCCTGAAGGCTATTGTAAACGATTTTGAGGAAAAATTTTGATGATGGCTACAATAAAGGAATTTGAAGAAAAATCATGAACGGAGGCTAAGTAAAAAAAATTGAAGAAAAATCAAGAACGAAGACTATAGTAAGGGATTTTAAAGAAAAATTATGATAGAAAACAAAAATTATGGAATTTGCTTAAAAGTCGTTTATGAAGGCTATAATAAGGGCATTTTAAAATAATTCATACCTAAAGGCAATAGTAAGGGACTTTTAGGCAAAAAATATGACAAAAGGCTATTGTATGGGAATTTGAAGAAAAATCATCAATGAAGGCTATGTAAGGGATTTATAAAGAAAAATAAAAATATTGTAGAAATAAAAAATTACAGAATTTGAAGAAAAATCAAATTTAGGGTAGAGTAAGGAAATTTAAAAAAAAAATTCCTAGAGGCTATAGTGTGAGATTTTTTAAAAAAATTATAACTGATGTCAACTATAAGGGAATTGAAGAAAAACCATGACCGAAGGCAATAGTAAGGGTTAAGAAAAATTTTGATAGATACAAAAATTATGGAATTTTTTGGAAGTCATTATAAAGGCTATAGTAATGGAATTTAGAAAATATTATTCCGAAAGGAGTTTTAGGAAAAATTATGACTTCTGATGAAAAATCATGAATGAATGCATTAGTAAGGAAATTTGAAGAAAAATCTTGAATGAATTCTGAAGTAAGGGAATTTGAAGGAAAATAATGATCGAAGGCTATAGTAAGGAACTTTTAACTAAAAAATTATGAAATTTACTGACAAGTCATTTATGGAGGCTATAGTAAGGGAATTTTATAAAAGATTATTCCAAAAGGCAACAAGAACAGAGTTTATAGAAATATAATGACTAATGGCTAAAGAAATGGAATTTGAAAAAAAATCATGAAAGAAGGCATTAGTAAGGGGGTTTTAAAAAAATTCATTCCTAAAGGATTTCATAAGGGATTTTTAGGAAAAACAATGACTAAAGGCAATCGAATGGGTATTTGAATAAAAATCATGAATGAAGGCTATTGTAAGGGAATTAAAAGAAAAATCATGAATGAAGGCTTTTGTAAGGTAATTATAAGAAAAATCATTAATGAAGGCTAAAGTAAGGGAATTTGAAGAAAAATCATAACCAAAGGCTATATTATGGGATATTTAAGAAGAATTATGACAGAAAAAAATATGAAATTCATTGAAAAGTCAATTATGAAGGCTATAGTAAGTAAATTTTAAACAAATTCATTCCTAAAGGCAACAACATGGGAGTTTTAGGAAAAATTATGACTAAAGGCTATTGTAGGGGAATTTAAAGAAAAATCATGCCTGAAGACTATTATAAGGGATTATTAATGAAAATTGTGGCAGAAAAAAAATTACAGAATATGAAAAAAATTGCATATGCTATAGAGAAGGGAATTTTAAAAATATTCATTCCTAAAGGTTGTATTAAAGTATTTTTAGGAAAAATTATTACTAAAGGCTATAGTAAGGAAATTTGAAGAAAAGTCATGGATGAAGGCTATAGTAAGAGAATTTGAAGAAAAAGCATGACTGAACGTCGTAAGGGATTTAAAGAAAATTTATGATCGAAAAACTACATAATTTATTAAAAATTTATTTATGAAGGCTATAGTAAGAGAATTTTAAAAATATTCAATCCAAAAGTTAATAAAAATGGATTTGAAGGAAAAATTATGACTGACAGCTATGCTAAGGGAAAATGAAGAAAAACTATGAATGACTGCTATAGTATGGTATATTTAATAAAAATCATGATAAAATTAGAAGGGTTTAATTGGAAAATTTATAACTTAAGGCTACAATAAGGGAATTTGAAGAAAACACATGATCGAAGGCTATAGTATGGGACTTTTAAGAAAATTTATGATATAAAAAAAATTAGAAAATTTTTTGAAAATTTATGATAGAAAACAAAAATAAGAAGATATGTTGAAAATTTATGATAGAAAACAAAAATAAGAATTTTTTTTGAAAATTTATGATTGAGAACAAAAATTAGAAAATTTTCTGAAAATTTATGATAGAAAACAAAAATTAGAATTTTTTTTTAAATGTCATTTCAGAAGGTGTTAATAAAGGAATTTAAAAAAAATCATTCCAAAAGGCTATAGTAAGGGACTTTTTGGAAAAGTTATGATTGAAGGTTATAGAAAGGAAATTTAAAAAAAAAATCATGAATGCAGGATATAGAAAGGGAAGTTGAAAAAAAATAATGATTGAAGGATATACTAAGGGATTTTAGAGAAAAATTAGGATTGAAAAAAATTAAAAATTTTGTTGAAAAATAATTTATGAAGGCAATAGTAAGGGAATTTTAAAAAATTCATTCCTAAAGGACATAGTAAGGGATTTTAAGGAAAAATTATGACTAAAGACTATAGTATAGGAATTTGAAAAAAAATCATGAATGAAGGCTATAGTAAGGGAATTTGAAGAAAAATAATGACTGAAGACTGGGATATTTAAGAAAACTTATGAAAGAAAATAAAAATTACAAAATTTATTGAAAAATTATTTATGAAGACAAATTCTAAGGGAATTTTAAAAACATTCATTCCTAAAGGATATAGTAAAGGATTTTTAAGAAAAATTATGACTAAAGGCTATAGTATTGGAATTTGAAGAAAAATCATGAATGAAGGGTATAGTAAGGGATTTTTGATGAAAATTATGGTAGAAAACCAAATTTATGGAATTTTTTGAAATATAATATATGACGGGTATATTAAGGAAATATTAAAAAACAAATCCTGAAGGCTATATAAGGAGATTTTGTGAAAAAATTATAACTGAAGGCTACAAAAAAGGAATTTGTAGATAAATCATGACTGAAGGCTATAGTAAGGGAATTTAAAAAATAATCAATTATGAGGTAAGGGAATTTGAAAAGTCACTTATGAGGGCTATAGTAAGGGAATTTTAAAACATGGGAGTAAGGGAATTCCTAAAGGCTATAACATGGGAGTTTTTGAAAAATTATGACTAAAGGCTTTAGTAAGGGAATTTGACAAAAAATCAAGAATGAAGGTTATAGTAAGGGATTTTTAATAAAAAATATGATAGAAAAAAAAATATGGATATTTAAGAAAAATCATATATGAAGGCAAAAAGTAAGATAATTTAAGGAACATTCATTCCTAAAGGCTATAGTAAGTGATTTTGAGAAGGAAAAATTATGATTGAATGCTATAGTAAGCGAATTTGAAGAAAAATCATGAACAAAGGTCATAGTCAAGGTTTAAGCCATGATTTTTCTTCAAATTCTATTACTATAGGCTTCAGTCTTGATTTTTCTTAAAACTCCCATATTATAGCCTTTAGCCATGATTTTTTTTCAAATTCCATTACTATAGGCTTCAGTCTTGATTTTTCTTAAAACTCTGATACTATAGCCTTTAGCCATGATTTTTTTGTAAATACCCCTATTATGGCATTTTGTTATAATTTTTCTTCAAAATCCCTTACTATATCATTGAAGAATGAATTTTCTTAAAAATTTCATTACTATAGCATTTAGTCATATTTTTCATCAAACTCCCTTACTATTACCTTAAGCCATAAGTTTTCTTCAAAATCCCATACAATATGCTTCAATCATAATTTTTCTACTTCATCACTTACTATACCTTCACTAATGAATTTTTTTAAAATTCCTTTACTATAGGCTTCAGTCATAATTTTTCTTCAAATACCCTGACTATAGCCTTCATTCATAATTTTTCTTAAAAATCCCTTACTATAACCTTCAGTCATGATTATTCTTCAAACTCCCTTACTATAGCCTTCAGCCATGATTTTGCTTCAAATTCTCTACAATAGCCGTCAGCCATGTTTTTCTTCAAATTCCCTTACAATAGCCTTCAGCCATGTTTTTCTTCAAATTCCCTGACAATAGCCATAAGTCATAAATTTTCTTTTAAACCCCTTACAATAACCTTCAACAATAAATTTCAGAAAATTCACCTTACAATAGCCTTCACTAATAATTTTTCTTCAAATTCCCTTACTAAAGCCATCAATTACTATTATTCTTTAAATTCCCTTATTATAGCCTTCAGTCATGATTTTTCTTCACAATCCACTATTGCCTTTAGAAATAAAATTTCCTAAAACTTCTCTTACAAATGACTTTAGTCATTAATTTCTTAAAATTCCCTTTAGAATATCATTTGGTCGATAGTTTTATTTAAATTTCCATAGTATAGTCTTCAATCATTATTTTTCTTCAAAATCCCTAACAACAGTCTTGATGAATGAATTTACTTTAAATTCTCTTACTATTGCCATCAGTCATTAATTTTCTGAAAATTTCCTTATTATAAAATATTTTGTCATTAATTTTCTTGAAATTCCCTTAGTATAGCCTTCAATCATTAATTTTCTTGAAATTCCCTTAGTATAGCCTTCAATCATTAATTTTCTTAAAATTCCCTTTGGATACCCTTTAGTCTTCATTTTTCTCCAAAATCCCTTACTATAGACTTTTGGATGAATTTTATTAAAATTCCCTTACTGTAACCTTCAAACATTAATTTTATTCCAATTCCCTTTTTTTTGTTCACCAATCAAAATTTTTCTTCAAAATCCTTTATTGTAGCACACACTCATAATTTTTCTTCAAAATCACTTATTATAGAGTCATGATATTTCCCCAAATTCCCTACTATAGCCTTTAGTTATAATTTTTCTACAATTTCCCTTACTATAGCCTTAAAGAACCTATATTTATAAACATAACCCTTTCTATAGTCTTCAAATATGATTTTTATACAATTCTCCAATAATTGACTTCAGACATTATTTTTTTTTAAATTCCCAAAATATAGCCTTCAGTTGTTAATTTTCTTGAAATTCCTATAGTATAGCCTTCAATAAACATTTTTCTTAAAAATCCCTAATTATAGTCTTGCCAAATGAATTTGCTTAAAGTTCTATTACTATTGCCAACAGTCATTAATTTTCTTGAAATTCCCTTATTATATAGCCTTCTGTTTTTAATTTTTTAAAATTCCCTTAGAATAGCCTTCAATCGTTAATTTTCTTAAAAATTCCCTTTGGATAGCCTTCAGCCTTGATTTTTCTTTCAAATCACTTACTATAGCCTCATGAATTGAATTTTATTAAAATTCCCTTACTAAAATCCTTCAAACATGAATTTTATTAAGATTCCCCTACTAAATCCTTCAAATATGAATTTCATTCCAATTCCCTTCTTTTTTTTTCTAGCTTGGTTTCTCCTCAAAATCCTTTACTGTAGCCTTCAATCATGATTTTTATTCAAATTCCCTTATTATAGCCTTTAGTCATGATTTTTCCTCAAATTCCCTTAAAGCCTTCAGTTATAATTTTGTTTAATTTCCCTTATAGCCTTCAGTTATAATTTTTGTTCAATTTCCCTTAATATAACCTTCAAGAACCAATATTTCTAAAAATATCCCTTGCTATAGCTTTCAAATATGATTTTTTATACTATTACCATATCTTATTTTTTCTTTCATGATTTTTATTTAAAATCACATTTTTCTTGATTTTTCTTAAATTTCCTTCTTATAACCTTCAACCTTTTTTTTTTTTATTTTTTTAAATCCCTTACTTTAACCTTGAGGAATGAATTTTTCTGAAGTTGCTCTTACTATTGCCTTCAATCATTAGTTTTCTTAAAATTCCCTTAGTATAGCCTTCAGTCATTAATTTTCTTATAATAGCCTTTAGTCGTGATTTTTTCTCAGGTTCCCTTACTATAGGTAATGATTTTTCTTCAAATTTCTTTACTATAGCCTTCAAAAATATCTATTTTTAAATATATCCCTTACTATAGCCTTCAAATATGATTTTTATTACTAATCATATTTAATTTTTTCTATCATAATTTTTTTCAAAAACCATTTTTAGCCTTCAGTCATGATTTTTTTTACTAATCCCATATTTAATTTTTTCTATCATTATTTTTCTTCAAAAATCATTTTTTAGCCTTCAGTCATAATTTTTCTTCCAATTCCCTGATCTTCAGCCATGATTTTTTTGCAAATCCCTAAGTATAGCCTTCAGTTATATTTTTTCTTCAAATTCCCTTATTTTAACCTTCATTCATGATATTTTTTCAAATACCCTTCCTACAGTCTTTAGGAAAGAATTTTCTTAGCATTCTCTTACTATACCCTTAGGTCATTAATTTTCTTAAAATTCCCCCAGTATAGCCATCAATTGTTAATTTTCTTAAAATTTCCTTAGTATAGTCTTCAGTCGTTAATTTTCTTAAAATTCAATTAGTATAGCCTACAGTCGTTAATTTTCTAAAATTCCGTTAGTATAGCCTCCAATAATGACTTTTCATAAAAATTCCAAACTATGGCAACCTTTATGGATGAATTTTCTTAAAATTCCCTTATTATTGCCCTCACACATATTTCGTATCGATACCCACTGTTGTTTTCAATCATGATTTTTCATCAAAATCTCTTAATTTAGCCTTTAGTCATTATTTTTCTTCAAATTCTCTTGATATATCCTTCAGTCATAATTTCTCTACAAATTCCCTTACAATAACCTTCAACAATAATTTTTCTTCAAATTCCCTCACTATAGACTTGAACAAAAAATTTCTTAAAATATCCATGACTACAACTTTCAAAGATGATTTTTATTACTATTCCCATATTTTTTATTTTCTATCATTATTTTTCTTTAAAATCCCTTGTTGTTTTCAATCATGATTTTTCTCAAAATCCCTTATTATAACCTTCAGCCATGATTTTTTATCAAAATCCTTTACTATAGCTTTAATGAATGAAATACTTAAAATTCTCTTTCTATCACCTTCAATCATTAGTTTTTTTAAAATTTAAATTCCCATAGTATAACCTTCAGTTGTTAATTTTCTAAAAATTCCCTTTGAATAGACTTCAGTCGTTAATTTTCTTTAAATTCCATTAGTATAGACTTCAATTGTTAACTCTCTAAAAATTCCCATACTATAGCTATCAAGCATGAATTTTATTTTAACTCCTACTTTTTTCTTTTTTATCATGATTTTTCTTCAAAATCCCTTAATGAAGCCTTCAGTCTAGATTTTTCTTCAGATTCCCTTATTATAGCCTTTAGTCATGATTTTTCTTCATATTCCCTTACTATAACCTTCAAGTATAATTTTTCTTCAAATTCCTAGCCTTCTAAAATAAATTTTCTTAAAAATATCCGTTATATCCTTCAAATATGATTTTTATTACTATTTCCTATTTTTTGTTTTCTATCATGATTTTTCTTCAAAATCTCATTTTGTTGCCTTCACTCATTATATTTCTCTAAATTCCCCTTTTTATAACATTCAGCCATGATTTCATCAAAATTCCACCTTCAATTATAATTTTTCTTCAAATTCTCTTATTATTGCCTTTAATCATTATTTTTTTCAAAATCCCTTATTATCCTTCAATAATGAATTTTCTAAAAATTCTCAGACTATTGCCTTCAGTCATTAGTTTTTCTAAATTTTTGTTAGGATAGCCTTCAGCCGTTAATCTTCCATTATTATAGCCTTTAGGAATGAATTTTCTTTACTATAGTCTTCCAACATGAAACTCATTCCAATTCGCAATATCTTTATTTTCGATCATGATTTTTTTTCAAATTCCTCTTCTATAACCTTCAGTCAAAATTTTTCTTTAAATTCTCTTATGGTTATCTTCAGTTATAATTTTGCTTCAAATTCCCTTACTATAGACTTCTAAAATAAATTTTATTAAAAAAATCTCTTTTCATCATGATTTTTATGTAATTCACTTACCGTAGCAATCTTAACTTCCCTAACTATAATCGTCATTCAAGATTTTTCTTCAAATTCCCTTACTATAATTGACTGTGATATGGCACCACCCTTCCCCGGTCCAATAGCTTGACTGTGAGTAAAAGGAAGAAGACAAGACAGAAAGAGAGGAAATGACTTTACTTGCAGAAAGAAACATTTTGCCTTCAATTGGTCATTTATCTTCTTCAAGTGATTCTTCTAGTGATTCTTCTAGTGATTCTTACATCAATAAAATCCTCAAAAAAATTTCTTCATAAAAAGAATCTATTTTGGTCAGTATTATCATGAGTTCAACTGAACCAGGAACCCCTTCTCCAAAGTTTTAATTTGTTCTCTTATTTTAACTAGAAATCAAGCTTTCAGATGAATTAATGTCGTTCTATATGGTTAAGTACATAAGTTACTGCCCAGAAACAACAATATCTCTCTCAGAACATTCCTCATAAGATTCAAAGCATCGGAATGAACTACAAATTAGACTTCAAGAGAAAATTCGTCATAAGAGAAGTCGGCACAAGATCAATCCAAACAACAAATCCTTTACATCAGGTATTGCTTCGGAAATGGAGATCTTCTACAGAACCTGCAGAGGCAGATAACACACTGAGCCAGAAAAGCCAAGCAGAAGACGACGATTACAAGATATATCAGCAGGGCCAAAGTGAAGAAAATGCAGCCCAAGCAGATACTTGGGTTCTTCTTAGAGTTCACCTTGTGCAGGGGGAGTTCCAAACCCGCCCCCTCTTCTTCCCCATTTGCATCTACCAGAGATACAAGCGAGAGAAGTGCAATAGACAGGATGATGGCTGTTTCGCTTGATGGGTTCATGGCTGTGACGAGTGGAAGAAGGGACTGAAGAGAGAAGGGGGTTGTTTGCAGAAGAAAGGAAGAAAGAGGGGACTGGAATAAAGATAGCAGGGGAAGAAATGCATAAGAGAATATATATGTCTGTGCTTGTGAAGTAATAATGAAAAGGACAAAAGTTCTCTTATGGAGAATCTTGATAATTCCTCTCCAGTCTGCTGCAACCCATACTGATTTGCCCTATGATTTTGCATTATATTGGCTGTGTCGGCCTGTCAACAGAGCGTCTCTGGAGAAGGCAAATATAAAGAATCTTCAGAGGGCCACCATTCACACAAGCCTTTTCTTAGGGAAGCTTCAGAGGAAACTTCCCTGTGGGAATGTACTTGCAGGTATGTACCAGAACGGAGTAATTCTTCAGGAACAGGAATTTTCAGATGCAGTCTGTAATTCAGGTCGGATATCAGGGGAAAAAGCTTCCTGGAGGGCCATGAGGATACTGAGATGCTGCGGCTTTGGTGTAATAAATTTGCAGGTACCATTGCAGCATTACATGGATCCTCCATTGCTGCCCATGTATGAAAGAATTGATCACCATTACCGTGCAAGGAATGCAAATAGTGAAGAAAAAACCCTTGTTGCTGTTGTTCATCAAAGTAAACAGTTTATCACGTCAGGCAAAATTTGAGAAATTTCTTAGACTTTTTAACTTTGCCTTCACTTCGCGTCTGTTTCTACCTTTCCAAGCTCTACTTTCAGTTTCCCGTTACCAGTCTGATGTCTCCCCTTTTTTTTTCTCGGATGGGGACAAACCCTGAAAGCAGTAGGAAAAAGCCAGTGATTACTAGATAAAGGTTTGCAATTGAAATCATAGACCCTGGCCTATCATTTCTTAGTGTCTGTGCCTGACCATAAACCTCAAAATATCTCTAAGCCAGTAGATCAGTCTAGTTAGTACTCAATACGCTTCGAGCAACTACTCCCATCAGAGCCCACAAGGGAGAGCATTATAGAGCCATTTCACTAAAACAATGAAACTCCAGCAACCCCACTGTGGTTAACGGAGGCTAGAGGCAACAACACCCAGTATATCACCACACAAATACAGTAAATCATGAACAATTGTCAAGCAATTCATTTATAAAACATATATGTAGTACTAACTAGGCTAAAACAGAGGGTACCAGAAACCGTCTACAAAGAAGTAGTGAAAGTATCACGGTATGCGGTTGCCAAAATCAGGTTGGTACACAATAGATAAAGGACTAGTACGAAATATGTCAACCCCATATTACCAAGTATGCGGGCCTGTGACCAACCCCCCCTTATATACACTTTTTTTAAGGAAAGGACTACTAGAGAAACGACTGAACACTGCTGACATCCACCATCCAATTACTCGAACGCCCACTGGTTCTCCCGTCTGACCTCTTCTTCTTCCTCGGGAGTGAAGTCATTCTTGATGTTGAAGGTCTTGCGGATCTCTTCTGGGGTCTTTCCCTTGATCATGTCCGCCACAGTTTGGCATGTCAAATCCAATAAACTCTTGATGTTCAAATAGTTAGCAGCCTGGTTTCCAAGAGAGAATAGCTTGTTAATTCAATGCTTCAACAATGGATAAATGGAAACAACTCTCACATAAGAGGAAAGAATTGAAAAAACTAGTTCGTAATGATTGCTTAAAAGATGCTTCTATAATGGAACTAGATAATTAATGCTATACTGCCACTGTACACACCTCCCTTTAGTCTACAAGTAGAAGCCTACAATATTACTTCTAACAGTCTTAAGATAACAAAGAAACATCATAAATAAGGCTTCCATTTCAATCTGATCTAGTTCTTTCAGTATCTAGATATAAAAGAAACTGACACACCAAAGAATTAAACTAGGATATACTTCTCAGACTAATTACATTACAAGCATTTAGCATGCCTGAGATTTTCATATGGTTTTAAGCCATAAGAATGATGGGAAGTCAAAACCTGATCTAAGCAACTAGGCAATTCTTCAACCTCACACTATATGAAAGTAAACATCCAAAAAGAATCATCCAGGTTGTCATGGATAAGCTATCTAACATGCATATTTATGTAAATATATTAAAAGAAGAACCTCAACAAGAGATAAACTACATAAACTTGTAACATGCCACAAAACTAACTCCACATTTCTCAGTGATATCACAGACTTAAATAACGCATACCACTCACATAAAGTATGCATTAAAAAGTAATAACCTAAAACTAACAATCTAGACCAAGAAACACAAGGTGGGAATAACTCTGATAAAACCTTCACTCACAAACTCAAAGAAACTGCTTAAGATAGTATTCAACCTAACAAAAAAAAAAAAAAAAAAAAACCGTGTCAATAACCAATTAACCTTTCCAAATTTAATCAAAGCCCATTAATCAATAAAACTTCAAGGGCTTGACAGATGACCTGCAAGAAACTCGTGATACAAGGACATATTCAAGCATAAAAAGATTTAAACCAATCACATGCCATTACATGAGATAGGTTGAGATCTGAGAGAAAGAAAAAGGAAAACTGCTTTCAGAATGACATAGGCAATGTGTGAAAAGAAGACAAATCATCTGTAAAAAACTTATCCACAAACAAACAGGATGACAATCATAGCATATTTTACACGCGGATACAATCACTGTATGTCAAGTATTATTTCAAAACATCGTGCACACGAAGTACTGTACAAACCCCCGATCGCAGGCATAAATAACCCCAAGATTCCAGTCCACTTTTCTTTCGGAGTGAAAAAAATAATAATAATAAAATTTAAAAAAAAAAACAGAAAAAAGAAACAGCTTTCGAAAGCACCAAAATCAAAAGCTACCAAAACATGCATTCTATCAAACCCTAGTCGGTCAGCATCATAATCGACAAGCCGCAGGCAAACCCTAATTTCATTCCCAACTACGACAACAAAAACAAGAGCAATGATAAAAACATCCCTCCACAATCACCCAAACAGACACCCAAAAAATCACCCACCCAGAACAACAACAGCCATAAAAAGAACTCCACATCGCAACCCACGCAAACAAAACAACATCAACCACAACCCAGAAAATAAAAGCCCTAAAGTCAAAAACCCAAGAAGGAGAAAGGGTCAAAGATATTACCAGAATAAGATCAAACAGGGTGGCCTGATCGACCTTGACAAAGTCCGCATCCCAACTCTTAAGCTCGTCGTCGGCTGACTTGTTATCCTCGATTTGCTTCTGCATATCGACGTGCTTCTTGCAATACTCGATCACCTTGGACAGGATCTTGCTGGTGACGTTCGGGAGCGGGATCCCGTTATCCGCGCAGTTATCCTCGATCATATGCTTGATGGTCTGTGACTCCACGGCCACCGCCTCGTCCACCTCGAAGACCTCGCCGTCGGAGCTCTTCAGAATCACCTTCTTCGACGACATCTCCGCCGGTCGATTCAACGCCAAAAGGGGGTTACCTGGAGATCTCGATTGCGAGAGACGAGAAGCACAAAAAAAAATAATAATAATAAGACGGAAATTTGGGAATGGCGAGGGGAGCCCTAGGCGAGAGTTTTTATAGGCGTTTCGGCCCTGTCTCTGAGAAAGCAAAAACATAAATATAAAACAATTATAAAAAATAAAAAAATGAAGCCCTTTTGCTTTGGGAATCCGCTTAAATAATAGAACAATCCAACTATAATCGTAAGAACGGATGATCACTGGGTCCCATGAGAAGCTTATCCGTTCGATCAGAGGATTAGGGCCCACGTGAATATTTTTCAAATTTAATTCTTGATAAAAAAAAATCAGAAAATATTGATATTTTATTTTTAGTCACTTAAATAAAGTTTAAATTGAAGTATATCTTAAAATTTAAATATAATATGACAGATTGCAAGTTTTTTACTTGAGGTAAAACCCTGAAGAGTTTTTAAAAATATAATATTTTAAATATAAAAAATTATAACATATATGATGCAATTTATATGTAATATTGTATGCACCAAAATGTGCATGGCCCACGTTCGACAGATCCAGGAGTCCATCGACCCAACAAACAAAGTTCGGTGGGCGGGGCGACAATTCTCGGCAATCCGGCGCAGCCCATCGTCGAACTCATCCGTCTCGCCAAGATCATCGACCGACAAAGAAAGCCGCCTCGCCGCGATCGTCCAACTCGGTGAGTCATCGTCTAGTCAACAACGATTCGATGAGTCATCGCCACGCCGGCGTGAGTCGACGATCTGATCGACCATTTCAAACGAAAAGATGAAAACCTATAAAGAGGCTACGATCCTCATTCGGGGGATCTGAGCGGGAGTTCCCGGTCTCTCTCCTCCCCTCTTCCCTCAACTTCCACGGCGAAAGGGGATCGTGATCCCCTTTCCCAAAGAAAAATCCCTCAACAACAACAAAGACCGCTACAAAAGGCCGGGCGTTCCCGGTCCCTGGGGTGGGTTGGAAAATTGAAAGGTTGGTTGAAAAAAAGGTGAAAAGTTAGAGAAATCACATTCGAAAGGCTCTCTGAACTCTCTCGTTCCCAAATCGAAGGTCTAAAGCTCCCTTCACCGAGAAGAGTTCCTCACGCATAGAGGTTCTTTCATCGCAAAGAAGTCAACATCTGCAGTTCGTCGTTCTACAGCTCGACCAGAAGCGATTCTACACCGTCGTCGGCATCGTCACAAGTCGAAACACACGGAACACAAATACTTCCGTTCGGCGACAAAAAGCCACACCGGATCGTGTACACCCGTTTACGTAACTTCGAGTCTCGACGACGACTTCGCCCGAAAGCTTTAACTTCACCAAAACACACGAAGATCGAATCGGGAGGAAGCCTAGGAGAGTGAACTTCGCATTTCTTGATATTTACAACACACCTTGTAAACACAAATTATTCTAAAGTAATTGAAAAATTCTCTCCGGTCGCGCCTCTTCGACCCGGACGGATTTTCGATGAAACAGATTTGGCACGCCGGGTGGGGACATTTCCTACCTCTCATCTCCTTCTCCGGTCCAACCAAAAAAAAAAATCAAACCTCTGCCATGGCCAGCAACGCCAACAACAACAACAACAACAGGGGTAAACAAACTGCCTCCTCGAGCTCGCCCAACCGCGCCCCCCGCGACCGGCGGTTCAACTATTGGAACTTCAGCGGATCTGGCGCCGCATCGCCGCCAACGTTAGCGTTCCTACCTCACCACCACCGCCACTTTCGCCCGGTGGCGAGCTATGGCTAGGAATTTGTCTGGCTGGACAAGCTCCTTTCATCTTGCGACGGCGTCGCCGTCAAAGCGCCTTATTAGGTGCCACGGGCTACCGCGGCCTCCAACAAACCAGCCACGGTCGCCGCCAAAGCTATTTGTCGGCGATAGCCAAACCAACATACCTGGCTGTTTGCATCTCCTCATCCTCGCCCCAGCCCGACTGCCGGTCCGGCCCGATCGCCGCCCGTCCGCGGAGAAGCTCTATTGTTCCCACCTTGGTACAGCAATACGAGCAAAGCGGGGGCATCTCCTCTCTCCCTGCGACCGGGAACACACTCGTGTCGGCTTCCTCCGTCACTGAGAAACATCGGCGACGGACAACTTCGCCCGGTTATGCTGGTCTCACATGACCTCCTGGCGCACTCAATGCGGCGCTGGTCCACCACCAATCCGTTCACCTGCGCCGACAAACAACGGCGACCTCCCCCCACCGCCACATCGCCCATCCCATCTTGCCGATTCTCACCGGGGCGGTCACTACAAGTCGGCCGTCGCCCGAGCCACCTTCCGCCAATCAACTGCGGGCCGGGTCCTTCCGACCGGCCCCCACAACAACCACCTCTCCAATGAAGTCACCAACGAAGGCTTCATATCTTCAAGCTGCGTCGAGAACAACTACTCCGGCGCGAAACCGTCAAGATGGCGCTGATGACGACTTCGCCAAAACTATTGAAGAACAAATGGCGAGATGCGGGCTGCAATAAAGGAGCAAAGCGAACAGCTGCGCATAAAGATGCACAGCTTACAGCCCGTGATGCTCAACTAGCAGCTCGCAATGATCAAATTCGCGGTTGTTTGAACGGCTCGAAATGGGCACAACCACCAATAACACCGGTGGCGTCTCTCAAGAAGTCGACCAAATCGCCAACTACCAGCGCCTCACCGAAATGACGCGAAGACTCTTCCTCCGACGACGAAGCTGCCGCCCGTCGCTCCAGTGGGCATCCGCGAAGCCGACCTGAAGTGGATCCGTCTGCTCTCACACTTGACTCCATTACAGAGCTCATCAACCGTGTAGTACGAAAGCGATCTTGGCGACCACAAATCGGGCCGCCACAAGAGACCGTACACGAGGGATCCAGAATATTCCAATGCCAATCGGCTATCACCCTCCCAAGTTTCAACAATTTAATGGCGACGGCCACCCAAAGCAGCATGTCGCACATTTCATCGAAACTTGCAACAACGCCGGCACGCATCGGCGACCTATTGGTCAAGCAGTTCGGCCGATCTCACGAAGGGAAATGCCTTCGATTGGTACATCGAGCTGCCTCAAGAGTCTATTGACGGTTGGGAGCAACCGGAGAGCGAATTCCTCGGTCGATTCTACAAGCACTCGGCGTCTTGTAACACTAGTCGAGATCGCCAATCTAAAAAAAGTAAGAAAGGCGAAAAAAGTGGTCGACTACATCAACCGATGGAGGAACCTGAGCCTCAATTGCAAAGAAAGCTCGAATCTATCGCCGAAGCGAAATAGAAATGTGCTCACGGGGGATGCGATGGAACCTCCTCTACTACATACGAGCGAAGGCGAAAAGATTTCAAGAGCTCGCAAATGAAGCTCACAATATGGAAAACCTGATAGAAGAACGAGGAGAAGAAGGATCCTCTTCCGCCGACCCTCGCAAAAAGGAAAGGCACCCGCTGCGATTGCATCCAAAGAAACGAAAAGAGAAATCAAAGTCCTCATTCACGGCGAATACCGTTGAACCAATCAAGGTCGGCAAGAAGGTCAAGCAGACTTACCTCCCACCCACAATTGACGGGGAGGTTTCAAGAAGTTGACACTTGGAAGAACGACGGGCAAAGACATATCCCTTTGCCGATGCCGACGTTCCCATCATGCTCGATCAGCTGCTGGACAACCAACTATTGAGGCTGCCAGAAATCAAAAGGCCTGGCGACCAATCCAAAAGCAAAGATCCCAATTTTTGCAAATACCATCGACCGGTTGGGCACTCGGCGGAAAAATGTTTCGCCTCTTGAAGGATCGCGATCATGGAGCTAGCGGCGCAAGGCCGTATTGAAATTGAAGGAGCTGAAAACACAGCCTCCTCATATGCCATCTCCATCCGAAAGCGAGCGAATCAGCTAACTTCGGCCAAACAAGAAGCAGGCCACGAAGAAGGAGTACCGACCAAAGCCCGGTTCCTCCAAAATTCGACCTCATAACAACAAAATCCGACCACCGGCTAAGGTCGTACCAAAACCGCACCCCGCGGAACAAGCTGCAGCCGACGCAGGGGTGGATCTTGGTCACCGGAAAGAAGCCTATTCGAGAAATCGAACCGCACCGGTGACCATCAAAACAAAAAAGCAAAGCGGCCAAACAAAAGAGCCGCTAAACGCCATAGAAAAGCTCCTAGGACCGACGCCCGGGGGCAAACAAAAGAAAAAGAAGACCCGCCACATTGGCGGATTTCTTCCCCGGCGAGTTCCTCTCGCCGCTGCAATGGTGGCGACCTGCTCAACAGCTCCTCCCGAAAGCAAACAACAGCAACAAAAGAGAAGGGCAAAAGACCTGTCGTCGAATCGACGACGACCTCGAGACGCCGCTCAAACAAATTTCACATCTCAACAAAATAGAAGATGATCTCGATTTGGACATCAGGTCCGCACAAGCCTTAATCCGAAGTCCTCGACAAACCGGAGGAACTCAAAGCTGAGCTCGAAGTCGCCGCTGATGAGAAAGCACGACGTCGTCGAAAGTCGGGTTAACCCCTCCTTTTCGAAAAGAAGAGGAAGATGCCTACACCAAAGCGCATCCCGCGAAGTCGGAGGAAGCATTGGTCGTCACATGCCCGCCCTGCATTACATTCGAGAGAAGAAGACGACAATTGGGGTCAAAGAATCACAACAGACCGTTGTTCGCCTCTCGCTACATCAAGGATCACAAAATCAACCGTATCCTCATCGACCGTGGATCTGCGGTAAAAACATTCTGCCCATCCGTGCGATGAAAAATATTGGTCTCTCTCGGCTGGCGACCTTTCTCCAAGTTCTCTCCTCATTCAAGGCTTCAACCAGGGAGGGCCGAGAACGCTTCGGCATGACGAACCTGAAGATGCACATCGGGGATATGGTAGCCGACACTCCTCTTCAAGTCATCGACTCTAGGGCGCCCTACAATTTGCTCCCGGGTCGACCATGGCTCCATTCAAACGGAGTCGTGCCATCTACACTACACCAATGCTTCAAGTATTGGGAAAACGGCGAGCGCGGCGGGTGTATCTTGACGAAAAGCCCATTCACGTAAGCGAGGCGTCGTTCGCAGATGCTAAATTCTATCGGCGACGACCAGACCGACAAATAAATTGTCACCTTGGTCGAACCAAGCAGCGAACGCTAAAGGTACCCCGACGCAGGTTGCATCATCCAAACAACCGTGCAAGATGTAACACTAAAACGATCGTCGCAGTCAGCCAAACCACGAACTTCGGCGCAAGTTGCATCTCCCAAAAGACCACGACGCAAGTCGTATCTCCACCGCAGCCAGCACACAATCATAAATCGGCCCGCACCACCACGCCTACATCAAATCGGGCGCAACATGCCCATCTTGCGATACATTCCACGGTCGCCAAAGGAAGAAAGGAGAGGCTCCCACAGTCGCCTTGCAACAAAATCCAGCCGACCTCGTTGCGAGAAAGAGTCACGCTTCCTCTACCAAAATTAGAGGAAAGAAGTATAGTGAAGCGGCTGCCGAACCAACAACAGATTGCCGTCCCACACGCTCAAATGAAGGCTTCGACCCAAATGCCTACCGGTTGATGGCGGCCGAGGGGGGGCAATCTTACAAAAGACGAGATTCACGCCAAGCCTCCTGTGACTTTACCCATCTTCACTCCAGAGCAGGAGAAGCTAAAGAACGAAGGGCATCGCATCAGTCAAGGTCGCCTGGGCCTTGGCTATGAAAAGCCAAAGCCAATTAAGATCTATACAGCCCAGATGAAGCCGGTAAAGATAACCCGAAAATCATCGGCAGACGTGTACCAAGTCTCAGTTGGCCAAATCCCAACAGAGGAACAGGATACTTCAAAGCCGGTGATTATTTATACAAAAGCAGCCATCAATCGACGTCAACCAAAGAAAGACGGTGAGCCAGTCATCATCTATACATTGAAAGCAGCCCTCGCGACGAAGCTCAGCGCGATACTGACTTCGGTAATGGCGAATCACATCTCCGTCACCGACGGCGAACAAGATGCTGAGGAATTTGTTTTGAAGGAGGCTCGGCTGAATTCAAGAAGGAGGCCAGTCAACCGTCGATGAATTAAAGAAAGTCGACTTGGGCACGTGAGAAGACCCCAGGCCAACATTCCTCGGTGCTTCACCGGCGGCCGATGAAGAGGTCGAATATATGGCTCTGCTCCGCGAATATCGCGACATCTTTGCCTGGAACTACACAGAGATGCCTGGCCTCGACCAGCGAAAGTGGCAGTCCACAAGTTGGCGGTTCATCCCTCCTTTTCGACCGGTGAAGCAAGTCATCGCAACGACGATTCCGGACAGAACTAGTGCCAGAAATCGAAAAGGAGGTCGACAAGTTGATCGCAGCAAATTTCATCAGGGAGGTGAAGTACCCTTCCTGGATTGCAAACATCGTCCCAGTCAAGAAAAAAAGACTGGCCAAATTCGGGTTTCGCGTCGACTTTCGACCTGAACAAAGCGTGCCCGAAGGATGACTTCCCTCTGCCAATTACCGAGCTCATGGTTGATGCGACAACAGGTCATGAGGCTCTATCTTTCATGGACGGGTCCTCCGGCTACAACCAAATTCGGATGGACCCAAAAGATGAGGAACTCACCGCTTTCCGCACCCCAAAGGCATCTTCGCTACAAAGTTATGTCGTTCGGACTCAAAAATGCCGGGCGCGACATATCAAAGAGCGATGCAAAACATCTTCGACGACTTCCTCCATAAGCGAATCGAATGTTACGTCGGCGACTTGGTGGTGAAAACAAAGCGAGAGCCGACCATCTTCTTCGACCTCCGGCGGTGTTTGAGAGATCTGCGGCGGTTTCAGCTCAAAATGAATCCATTGAAGTGTGCTTTTCGGCGCCACCTTCGGTAAATTCTTAGGATTCCTCGTCCACCACGAGGGGAATTGAAATAGACCAGTCGAAAAAAATCGATGCCATTCAAAAGATGCCGGAGCCCAAAAACGCGTCTCGAGCTCAAAAGCTTCCAAGGTCACCATGCGTACATCCGCCGCTTCATTTCGAACCTTGCTGGGAGGTGCCAGCCTTTCAGCCGGCTGCTGAAGAAGGGTACACCGTTCCAGTGGGGACGAGGCATGTCGGAACGCCTTTAACAACATAAAGGCATACCTCACCAAGCCACCGGTGCTCAGAGTAGCTCGATCGTCGACAAACCACTGCTGTTGTACATCGCAGCAGGGAGAAGTCGGTGGGAGCTCTTTTGGCTCAATGTGATGAGGACAACAAAGAACGTTCTCTCTACTACCTTAGCCGAACATTGGTGGGCGCCGAGCTCAACTATACACCGATTGAGAAGACTTGTCCGGCTCTCATATTCGCAGTTCAAAAGCTTCGCACTACCTCCTCGGCGCATTCGACAAATCTCATTTCAAGAGCTGATCCGTTGAAGTATATTATGTCGCGACCAATTCTCTCGGTCGATTGGGGAAATGGGCCGCTTCTTCTCTCGAATTTGAGATCAACTTCGTTCCACAACGAGCTATCAAAGGTCAAGCTCTTGCTAATTTCTTGGCCGACCACCCGATTACTGCCGAATGGGAGTTAACCGAGGAATTCCCAGATCGAAGAAATATTCCTGGTCGGGCAGTACTTCCCCTTGGGAGATGTATTTTGACGGCCCCAGACGAAGAAAATGGAGCTGGCGCTGGAGTCCTTTTCGTGTCTCCAAAGAAGGATCTACTGCCGTGATTCGTTCGTGCTATCCCACATCTGTTCAACAATGAAGCAGTAGTATCAAGCCATCCTCCTAGGACTTCGGTATAGCGGTCGAGATGCAACCGCCGCAATTAAATATCTACGGTGACTTCGGCTTTGGTCATCAAGCAATTGTCGAGAGTTCAAGTCAAGAAACTCGAGCTCGAACCTCTCTGAGATATGCCGGTGAACTTCGCCCAAATCCCGAAGTTTCACTCCACTATGTCCCTCGCACCGGAGAATGGGCCAGCCGACGATTAGCCGGCATTGCCGCCAGCTTAGCACGCCGACGAACGGCCAAACCAAGTTCCCATTTGTGAACGTTGGGTCATCCCTCCACCACTCGAGGAAGAAAAAGAAGGAGAGCAAACAGAGGAGACAGAAGAATCTCTCCCTATCTCGACTACCCAAAACCAGACCGAGGACTGGCGCAAGCCTATCATCAACTTCCTTCGTCACAGTACACTCCCAGTCGACCTACGAGAGCGAGTCCAAATTTGTCGGACAGCTCCTCGGTACGTTTTCATCAACGACATACTCTACCGAAGGTCGTGCACGGTCCGCTCCTTCGCCTTCTTTCAAAAGAAGAAGGACTGCAAGTGCTGAAAGAAACACATGGTGGGATCTGCGCGGCGCACATCAAGCTGGCCCAAAGCTCCACCTACAGGTCAAAAGACTTCGGCTACTATTGGCCAACTATGCTCGGGGGCGCCATCGAAATGGCTCGAACCTGCAAACCGTGCCAACTCCATGCCGATTACATACATCAACCACCGGTGCCGCTTCACCCAACGGTCGCTTCCTGGCCATTCGAAGCTTGGGGTATGGATATCATCGGCCCTATCACTCCTAAGTCCGACTCGAACGGCAATACATCTTGGCTGCCACCGACTATTTTCTCCAAATGGGCGAAGCCGCAGCCTACCGAGAGGTCAAAGCCACCACCGTCGCCGACTTTATCCGAACTCAAATCATATACAGATATGGAATTCCACGGTATATCGTGACGGACAACGGCACACCCTTCAAGAATAAAGTCATGGACCGCTTCAGCGAAAAATTTCGCATACAACAGCGGATGTCGTCGGCTTACAACCCGGCAGCCAATGGACTCGCAGAGGCCTTCAATAAGACACTCTGCAAAATTCTGAAGAAAACGGTCGGCACCCACAAAAGGAGCTGGGACGAAAAGCTTCCCGAAGCTTTATGGGCATACAGAACGACGGCCAGAACGCCTACCCAGTCGACTCCATACTCGCTGGTTTATGGCACCGAAGCGGTACTCCCTCTCGAAGTACAACTCCCTTCCTTACGCATAGCAGTAAGAGAAGGACTGACGACGGAGGAATGCGCCCAACTGAGACTCGCAGAACTTGAGTCTCTCGATGAACAACGGCTCGAGGCACAACAACGTCTCGAGTGCTATCAATCCCGCATGACCAGAGCCTTCAACAAAAAGGTACGACTCAGGTCATTCCAGAAAGGCGATCTCGTGCTCGCAGTAAGACGGCCGATGCTTTTCACCAGCAAAACCGGGGGCAAATTCGCCCCAAAGTGGGAAGGACCTTATGTGGTGCAAGAGGCATATACCAATGGCGCCTATAAGCTCGTCACTGCAAACAGGTCGGAGCTGCCAATAACGAACGGTAAATTTCTCAAACGATTTTACCCATGAAAAGGGCAGCAGAAAAAAAATGCGAAAAGGAAAAGTAGTCGACGAATAAAAGAGAGTACTTCTCATAAAAAATCAAATGGGAATATTCTCAGCCTCACAAAACATAGACGAGGCAAACAAAAAAAAAATGCAAAGGAAAGAAAGAGTGATATGGCCTCAAAGTCGCGGAAGCTCGAAACTGGTAAGTTGGCCCTTCAAACGGATCACCTCAACCTGGGCGTCGGCTAGCTCATGCCCCTCTTGCTCGCTAAAGGTAAGCCGAGCTCTAACCTCGGCCAAACGTCGACGAATAGTGGCAGCCTCCTCATCTTTGGCATCAAGCTGTCTCCTATCGGTCGCAAGTTGTGCATCTAAAGAGTCAAGTCGAGCTGAAACCTGAGTAAGTTGCTCGCGAAGCCGCTTCTGTTCCTCTTCGGCAGCCTGCCTAACCGCCCGATTCTGGTCGACACTAGCGGACAGTCGGTCACGACTGCTGGTCACACGTCGCTCAGCTTCGGTAAGTTCAGCCTCTGCAACTTGGCGTTCTTCTAGACTGAACTTCCCCTCCAACGAACAGCGCAAATGCTGAAGTCGAGCCGCTCCGGACGCGAATTCCTCAACCCAATGCCCCAATATAGAGGTGTCGATACCTACCTCAATCAGCTTCTCAAAGCAGACGAAGGCATCCTCCACCAGCTCGGGTGAACTCGGATCACTGGACGACTCCACAAGTCATGCACACTCAGGAGTGTGGGCGCAGACACCGGACTGACCCCCAAATACCGATTCGCCCGTGAGGTAACAACATCGACTTCTCTTGTCCATTTGAATCTCTAACCCGCAGGCAGCGTCGTCAAGAACACCATCGGATAGAAACGAGAGATATCCGCTAAGGTCGGACCGAGGAGGGTAACTAAAGCTGAGACAATGACACATCTGCGGCAAAACAAACAGGTACGTCAATCACTCTTTCAAAAAAATTTCTTATGCATCCCCTGCGACAAAAAAAAAAAAAAGAGAGCAGAGTCGCAAATAAAAACAAAAGAAAGGGAACCTGAAAAAAAAAAAATCGAAGTCACCAGAAAAGAAAAACAGAGGGACGACAAAAAGAACAAGTTGTCAGTCAAAAAAAAAAAAAAAAACGGAGAAACAAAAAAAAGAGAGAGTGGGCAAACCGAAGAGGTATACCAATCCCCTTCGACAGTGCGACAAACAAGTCTCGTGCCCGGCGACCGAGCCGAGCATAATCAAATTGGAATCATTTCATCCGACAGCCAAACTGGGTGGAGCACATCTTCAAATTCGCAGCCAACTACAAGGCTGACCGCAGTAAAAAAAAAGCAGCACCCGACGACCAAGTCGGGTGCGACCAAAACAACAACACTGTCCTCGACAGCCCAAACCGAGAACAGTCCCGAAGTCTCGCGGCCACCAAACCGGAGGCGAACAGGAAAGAGTTCTCTAGTGCTCAACGATCAAGTTAGGCGCACCGAAACAGAGAACTCAGCATCTAATGACAGAGTTAGATGTCGCATACCCGATCCTAGTGCCGGACGATCGAGTTGGACAGGAAAGGGATATTACGAAACAAAATGCCCGGCGACCAGGCCAGGCGCAACTCAACTTATTGCGACCAAGTCCAACAGTTGGCCGCAATCAAAACAGACGCCCAACACCAAAACGGACGTGAAGAAGAGTACAGAGACACTACCTGACGACCGAGTCGGGTGCTGCACTTCACACTCCTGCGGCCGGCGACCGAGCCGGACGCAGCCAACTAAACAAGGTACGCAACCCATCTTCATCTTCTCCAAAAAAAAAAAAAAAGAAAGAAAAAGGCTGCGACAAAAAGAAGCCGTCGTCGAACAAAAAGCTGCGACAAAAAGAAACAGTCGCAAAAGAAAAGAAATGGTTGACGACCAGAGCTGACCACTCAGCAGCTCGCAGCAGCTTGCACTCGACGACCGAGCCGGGTGCGCCAACGCAGGAATTCAGCCTCCTAGCGACCCTACCGAGCTCAGCCGAACCAAAGCCTCGGCACTCGGTGACTAAAACAGAATTCAGCCTCCTAGCGACCCTACCGAGCTCAGCCGAACCAAAGCCTCGGCACTCGGTGGCTAAAACAGAAGTTAGCCTCCTGGCGACGACTGAGCCGAGCTCAGCCGAACCAAAGCCTCGGCACTCGGTGACTAAGACAGACGTCAGCCTCCTGTCAGCCTTCTGGCAAATGAGCCGAGCTCAGCCGAACCAAAGCCTCGGCGCCGGGTAACTCTGACCGGGCGATCCAACCTCCGGCCCGACCAGAGCCGACCGCAATCAAAGGGTGTCAGGTGCGTAACTCGTCCCCGAAAAAAAAAAAAAAAAGCAAAAAAGAAGCGGTCGCTAAACAAGAAAAGGCAGCACAAAAAAAGAAGTCGTCGCCCAAAAAAAAAAGGGCTACGACAAAAAGAAGCAGTCGTAAGAAAAAAAAAAGGTCAACATAACTCGCACCCGGCGACCCTTGCCGGCTGCGACCTCAACTCAACTCGCACCCGGCGACCCTTGCCGGCTGCGACCTCAACTCAATTCGCACCCGGCGACCCTTGCCGGCTGCGACCTCAACATAATTCGCACCCGGCGACCCTTGCCGGCTGCGACCTCAACATAACTCGCACCCGGCGACCCTCGCCGGCTGCGACCTCAACTCAATTCGCACCCGGCGACCCTTGCCGGCTGCGACCTCAACTCAATTCGCACCCGGCGACCCTTGCCGGTTGCGACCTCAACTCAATTCGCACCCGGCGACCCTTGCCGGCTGCGACCTCAACTCAATTCGCACCCGGCGACCCTTGCCGGCTGCGACCTCAACACAACTCGCACCCGGCGACCCTTGCCGGCTGCAACCTTGCATTAGCAATCAACTCTGGCCTATTGCGACCAGACTGCTAATTGTACTCGGCAACCAAAACAGGTATGCTAGCGCAGACAGACTGTCTCCTGGCGACCAAGCCGGATCAACCCACAGAAATTTCAGCACCTGGCGACAGAGCCCGGCGCGACCCGAATGAAATTCAGCACCTGGCGACAGAGCCAGGCGCCACAAAGAATCACAACGCTGGCAATAAACTGCCGATTTGTCACAAATGGACAAATTGGCAAATACGTAGATCGCAAGACAGAGAGAAAAGAAAAATTAAAAAAAAAAAAAAAAAAGAGAACAACTCAAAAAAAAAAAAGAGAGAAAAAATGAGAGACCGAGGGAGGAGTCGAAAATGAGAGGAGAGAAAAAAGAGGAAGGAAAAGGAAGAAGAGAAGAAAAAAAAAAAAGAGTGGGATCGACCCTGCTAACTCGAATTCAATCCGAGGCTGCCGAGAAGAAAAAAATCTTACTGTACCTTGAAATGCTGGTTCACGGAGAAGTTCTCGACACAAGCCGGGAAGATTGCAGAGCCAAATCGCAGTAGCAAGTCGTAGTTCCAAATTTTACAGTTCACAGACTGTCTCCCAGAACACAGTGTCTCAAATCGTGGACTGACAGAGAAGGCTAGGTCGCAGACAGTCAAGAAGAAAAAGAGAATTTTTAGAACAGATTCACAGGAGAAGCCAAGGGAAGTCAATGAGTTCCTCTGATAGGGGGCTTATTGACTAAAGTTATCAAAGAAGAGAATTAGGGCGGGGCCCACATCCTTTAAAAGAGAGGCACGACCTAGAAAACCCTAGGTCAGCGCCAGTCCAATTAAGGCGGGACCCACACTTCAGGATTAAAGAGGCACGACCAGGAAAACCTAGGTCAGCATGAAACCTATTGGGGTGGGGCCCACAGCAAAGTCCCAATCTCCCTCTCCCTTTTTTTTCCCAACCTCTCTTCCTCCCGCTTCGCCTTTCTTCCTTTTTCTCCTTCCGCCCCTGTTTCGTCCCGCGGCAATCGCCGCTTCGTTCCTCTCTCTCTCACCTCATTCTTCTCTCCCTCTTCCCCTTCTGCCTCGATTTTCTTCTCGTCTCCCTCTTCCGCCCGCGGCCTCGCCTCCCTCTCCCGCCCACGGCGTTGCCTCCTCTTCCTTTCTCCTTTCCTCCTCTCCCTCGGGGTTCTCCTCTCCCCTGCAGTGGGCTCCTTCCTCCCTCAGGGCTGGGTCCCTCTCCCTGGGGTTCCTCCTCTCCCTCGGTGGTTCCTCCTCTCCCATGCAGTCCTTCCTTCCTCCCCTGGGGCTGGTCCTCTCCTCGGGGTTCCTCCTCTCCATCCCCGCGATCGGTTCCCCCTCTCCCTGACCCTCACCCTTCCCTCCCTCTCTTCATTCCGGCTTCATTCTTCCTCTTCTTTCTCTCCCACTTCGTCCCCTTTTTTTTTTTCTCTTTCTTTTTCCTTCCGCCTTGGCCCCCCTCTCTCTCCTTTCACTTCAATTTCCCTCTTTCTCTCCCGCCTCACTCCTCTCTTTCTTCCTCCCCTGTTTGGTTCTGCGACCTCGTCCCCGTTCCCTTCGATCTCTCTCTCTCCCACTTCGATTCTGTCCCCTGCAGCGTTGTCCCCCTTTCTTCTTTCACTTTTTTGCCCATTTGACTAATTCTCTTCTCTTCCCTTACGTTTTAGACCCTCTCTGTTTTTCCCATCCGGCGGCGACAGCGGCAGCCGGTCGACCTTCAGCGTCGACCCTACCTCTTTCTCTCCTTCCGGCGACGGCAACAACTCACTTTCGGCGTTGCGTTCCGACTCTCAGTCTTTCCCCTTGATGGCGCAGCAGCCCGATCGCCATTAATGGTTAATGGTCGGTGGGTGGCGGCTTTCCCGTCCCCACGTTCCGGCGACGATGTGCAAGAGATCCATCTCATGCTCGAGTCGCCAAAAAAAAATGAAAAAAAAAAAAAAAAAAAAAAAAGAAAATTTGTTCAAAGGTGTCACCGAGATCTTCATTGCGACCAGTTCTACAGAATTGACAAATACCTTGGGTCGTTTAGTCGCGAAATCGAGCCAAACGACCTGGTGGGGCCCACAATCGAACAACTCCGGCGCCGCCGAAGCAATCCTGCCGAAATCGGAGTAACTTCATTTTGCCGTAGAAGTAATTCTGCCCAAATCGAGTAACCATTTGCCGCCAGCAGAGCTTCGTCGCCGAGTCAGCCACCACATAGGTCGGGGCCTGGCTGCCTCCTCCCCCCAAATCGAACAACTCCTACCTGCAGGGGGTTCGTCGGTGAGTCCGCCACATAGGTTTTGGGCCTGTGCTGCCTCCTCCTGCCAATCAGAACAACTCACATCACATGAGACTGCTTGCATGCCAGTCCCGTCCACCTGGGTCCGGGGCCACCACCACCTCCCTTCGGCCCGGAACTGAATACTTCTCTGAGATCTTGAAGTGGGTTCTGCTGAAAATCGGAACAACTCAGCTATCAGTGAGCTTGCCACTGAAGTCCCGCCACCACACATAAAGGAGCCCCTGCCGCCTCCCCCCTTCGGGCGGAATTGAGTACTTCTGCGAAGCGGTATGGTCTCCCAGAAATCGGATGACCCTGGCTGTGTGGAGCTTGCCAGCTGAGTCAGTCCCACACAAGCCGGGGCCCACAAAGATCGCCTCCCTTCCCTGCCAAATCGAAACAACTCATTTGCCCTTGAGAAGCAATTCAGCCGAGGCGGAACAATTCTGCGAAACCGTCCTCCCTTCCTCCCCTCGCTGGGGCAGGTGCGCCCGCCGGCCGGAGGTCGTCCAAGATGAGTCGGCACCACGCAGATCTCCCCTCCTCCGGTGTCGAACCAATTGGTTGAAGCAGAATTTCACTAGCCATCCGGGTTTTGAAACAACTTTCGGCAACACTCAAAGCGGGGCCGTAGCCAGCAGCTCAACTCCAAGTCGTCGTTGTTCTTTGCGACATCTCTCGTTCAGGTGCTCATCATTTCTCTATACCGTACATACTCCACATAATGTATACAAAAAAAAAAAAAAAAAAAAAAAAAAACTCTAAAACAAACAAGAGAGCCAAAAAAAAAAAAAAGAATAAAAAAAAATATATATATATATACAAGGTGTACAGAGAATATACATTGTCCTAAAAAAAGCAAGAGGACGATAGAAATACGCATTACACAAAATATAAACGATCCTAAAAGAGTAAGAGGATCAAAAAAAAAAAAAAAAAAAAAAAAAGGGTGTGTGTTGTGTTCATTCATCTTCATGTTGAAACTTGTTCGTTCCTCCCGAACGAACAAGTCTCGAAAAGAACAATCTGTATGCACCAAAATGTGCAGGGCCCATGTTCGACAGATCCAGGAGTCCATCGACCCAACAAACAAAGTTCGTGGGCGGGCCGCGACAATTCTCGAAATAATCCGACGCAGCCCATCGTCGAACTCATCCGTCTCGCCGCATCATCGACCTGGCGGCCGAGCCGCTCGCCGCATCGTCAACTTCGGTGAGTCATCGTCTAGTCAACAACGATTCGATGAGTCATCGCCACGTCGGCGTGAGTCGACATCTGATCGACCATTTCAAAACGAAAAGATGAAAACCTATAAAAGAGGCTACGATCCTCATTCGGGGATCTCAACGGGGAGTTCCCCGGTCTCCCTCCTCCCCTCTTCCCTCAACTTCCACGGCGAGAAGGGGATCGTGATCCCCTTTCCCAGCAAAAATCCCTCAACAACAACAAAGACTGGCTACAAAAGGCCAAACGTTCCCTGTCCCAAGGGTGGGTTGGAAAATTGAAAGGTTGGTTGAAAAAAAGGTGAAAAGTTAGAGAAATCACATTCGAAAGGCTCTCTGAACTCTCTCGTTCCCAAATCGAAGGTCTAAAGCTCCCTTCTCCGAGAAGAGTTCCTCACGCATAGAGGTTCTTTCATCGCAAAGAAGTCAACATCTGCAGGTTAAATGCTTCTACCGACCGAAGCGATTCTACACCGTCGTCGGCATCGTCACAAGTCGAAACACACGGAACACAAATACTTCCGTTCGACCGACAAAAGCCACACCAGATCGTGTACACCCGTTTCTGTAACTCGAAGTCTCGACGACGACTCGCCAGAAGCTTTAACTTCACCAAAAACACACGGAGATCGAATCAGAGGAAGCCTAGGAGAGTGAACTCGCATTTCTTGATATTTACAACACACCTTGTAAACACAAATTATTCTAAAGTAATTGAAAAATTCTCTCGGTCGCGCCTCTTCGCGGACCGACGGATTTTCAGTGAAACACTTGTAAACACAAATTATTCTAAAGTAATTGAAAAATTCTCTCGGTCGCGCCTCTTCGCGGACCGGCGGATTTTCAGTGAAACAAATATTAAGATTAAAATTATAAATCATCCAGTGTAAAAATAATGAATTAAACTTCACTTGGCTAATATAATAGGGTCCAAGGGACAGTTAATAATGAATGTTACCCCAGGATTGATTTCAAAAGGTAAGAAGTATTTAAAGACTTTCTCTATTTCTAGCCAGTGATTTCTTTTAAAGATTCCAAATGTCCATATATTTATTCAACACTCATAAATAAAATTAGTAAATTTTGTTTTCTTGGTAATAATCATGGCTGAATAAAAGTAAAAAATAAAAAGAAATAAACAAGATTTTAATGTGAAGTTTCTAGTACCATAATTCTTCCACAATATGGTAACCACCACCAATTTTTTTATAGACTCACCGAAATATGAGAGTTTTCTTTTCTGTTTTTAAAGGTTGACTCCCACCGGCTTTTATTTTCAAATTGAATAAGCTTACATGATAAGATGAGGCAGTAATAAAATAAAATTGGGTCTATAAGGGTGTAATTAGGTTGGTTTTATAAGGAGTTCTTTTGACTCAAGACCAAAGTGGATTCTACCTATGCCTCATACCTATCATTAATATCATTCTCATCAAGAGAAGACATTGATATATGACAATTATCTAATGGCTGCCTCTGCTTCTTTTTGGCAGCTCCATCTCATAATCCAAGAAATCTACTCTGCTTTTTCTCAAGAAGCCCTTAACATTTTTTCCAATATGGAATGGCCTTTCACTTAGTAATCTTCAGTTTCTTTAATTTGAAGTCATGGAGTGGATAGCACACTAAGCGTCTCTATGACAAGTTGACTGTGCAATAAGGCAGTTGACTATTGATTTAATCGAATTGAGTATTGTCATATTGTCATATTAACCAATGAAGACTTTTCAGTCTGGTGCATGGTTGGTGATTTTTATGTACTCGGTCAAATGTGGTATTTTAGACCCAAATTTGGTGTTTCAAGAGGTGCTACTATTTTGGCATACAATAGAATGTTTTAACCCCGAATGTGGTATTTTAGCACTATGGCATATCGCAATTTGGTTGGTAGCACTGTAGCTCCACCATGCCACCAGGTGATCCCGAACCCTTTTTGGTCAGTAGCTTTACAAGAGACTTCAAAAAGATAATACCAAAGCCTGTCTTCTCTTCTTATTGATAAAACAGCTCCAGAGCTCTCATATCTCAACATTCAGAATACTTCCACTCACAGTTGAAACGAATTGATTGGATAATTTGCACATCTTATACAGGGAATCAAAATAGTATTCACTAAATCCCACAAGAGCTTATTATCTGTACATTCAACACTATATTGAGCTTGAAAAACTCCGGGCTTGACAGGAGCTTAAAGCTTGGAAGCAGTCAGTCCTACAAGAGAGTACCAAAAATTAAGAAAAGTTGAACTGGGAGGCTTTAGTTTTAAAGCAAAGGGTGTTCATACAAACCTAGCTGTTTTGCATTGACAATGCTTGGACAGGCAGAAGGAGCAGGAGAATTCTCATCCAAGAAAGGTTCTACCCGGTTTGGATCAGGCCAAAGTGGGTACCCTTTGATCTTTCCCTACAGTGTTAAAAAAGGAGAGAAAAAGAGAGTTAGCAGTGGATTTAAACTGTTTTGCATAATTTAACTTGATTGTTGTTAACATACCAAAACGTTTAGAGCTGCAAGAGTTGCCATTCCTTCACGGGTCCACTGCAGTAAGAAGCAGAAAGGTGTCTGTTTAGCAGAGAGAGGGAAAGCAACCAAAGTGGTTGATAACTGTAAAATTTTCCCTGTTTCTGTAGTTAAAAGTGGGAGCTGGTTATTCACCTTTGAAGCTGAAGCAATGTGGGGAACAACAACAGCATTTTTCTGGTCAGCAAGGCCTGGTTTCATGTGAGGTTCATCCTGGCAAACAGCCATGAATCAGTTAGTTCCCAGTTTTACTCTAGAGTTTGGGTGAGAAGATTAGACTGATAAGCACCTCAAAGACATCAAGCCCCACGCGGAACATTGGATTCTGCTTCAAATGCTCTACCAGGGCTGCTTCATCGATCACTGGACCCCTGCTCGCATTCACGAGAATAGCTTCCTGTGGAAGAAAAAAGAAAATTGATTTTTTAACTCTCCTTCTGCATATCATTTACTCGAAGGGAGGCTATTTGAGTTCTTTTCACCTTCTTCATGATGGCAAGACTGTTTTTGTTGATCAAATGGTAAGTAGTTTTGTCCAAAACTGGATGCAGACTAATCTGAAAAATCAATAAATTGGCTTTAATTTTTGAACAGATCTCAACCTGGTATATAACTATAAATTTGCCCACTGTAACAAGAACAAAGTATCTGTTCTTACAACGTCAGCTTCCCGAAGCACATCTTCCATGGTGGCTGCTCTTTTCCATGTAACTGGCTGCTCGCCATTGGCTTTTAGGAACTGCCCATAAGCTGAGATGACAAGCAAGAGTTAAGCCAAAGCACAAAATTCATCCTTCCAGTAAACAACTGGTGTAAATTAGTACTAAAAGCTAAAAACATAAAAAGCCAATACCTGTAACAAACTTCTCCAGCCTAGTTGACTGGTACAAGTCATAGTATATCAGGTTCATCTTGAAGCCTTCAATCTGTCACAGGTCTTTATTATTAACCTTTCAAAAAGTACTAAAGATGAATTTCCTCATAACAACTACTTGAATATCAAATTTGCAAGCCAGACATGAAAAGAACAAGAAGCTGTTACCATCATTCTTGCATATGCAGAGCCAATCCGGCCAGCTCCAATGACTCCTACTGTCTGTCCCTTCAGCAAATTGCCCACAAACCTAGGAAAACAGGAACCCAGATCCAGTTTTCAAAATTATCCTCTGTTCTTCGTTTGACAAGCTAGACTATGAGAGAAGTCATGCATGAAAATACGGCACTACACATACAGATGAGGAAGCCATCCATCATAGAGACCTGCCCTCATGAACTGATCTGCTTCAACAATTCTTCTGGCAGCTGCCAAAGAAAGTGAAGCTGCTAGCTCCGCTGTTGTTTCCGTCAAGACACCCTGTGATTAAATTCAACAGAAAGATGTACAGTCACTTGGCCTGAAAAGTGCGAATTGACCAGGTTCTGTTACACTGGATTTTGCCATGGCAGAAATGGTCATCAAACAAGAAGTCCAACAAGCCATTCAAATCATGTCCATGAGAAAATATGTTTTCTCACAGACAAGAAAATATGATTTCTCATAGCCAGAGAAATGCAATTAACTCTACTCTCTTTGCCGTGACTTACAGGGGTGTTTCCAACGGCAACTCCATACTTCGTAGCAGCATTAACGTCCACGTTGTTATATCCCACGGCCATGTTGCTAAAAGCTTTCCCACCAGCTCTGCTCAGAGCGGAGAACAGCGCTTCACCCCAGTCTTCTGTCAGCTAAGCAGCCACGAAAATAAATCATTTTAAAACTATACAACAGTAAGAACCCAGTTAAAAACGTTCATAGTCTAAAACAAATTCAGTCATGGAACGGTAAAAAAGAAGGAGAAAAACGGGGTTGACTAGATGGTCTAATACTAACCTGCCCGATCACTCCATCGCACTTATCACCAATCAAGGCAATGATATCCTCGACAGACAAGATGGTCGTGTTCTGGGTGCATATCTGAATTTAAACCAAAACAAATACTTGAATCAGGGGTGAAACCAAACTGTTGTTACTGTGCCTACACATGCAGTTGAACAGGGAGACAGTAGAAGAAAATAAAAGAAGCAATAGAAGATTACTTCAACACGGCAGTCCTGGTCCGTCAGCAAACGAATCCACCTGGTGCCCGGCATGGATTTGGTGCTGATGACTCTGTATTTCCCATTTGGGTTCCATACCTCGATGGAAACGGGCTTCGCCATGGATAGGTTGCTGTTGAATGGGGTGCAGAGTGGGGTGGTGAAGCTCTTTGAACTGAAACGACACCCTTTTCCTTCATATTTATTTGATTCGTGCAATGGAGTTTGAGCCTCTCGTTCTCTTCAGGATAACAAAGATAAGGAGAAGGCAAGCGATGTGCCATGTTTTGCAATTAAATGGGAGAGGTTTTTGTGGCTATGGAGATCGGCTGTGTAGCGGGGACGTGAGGAAGAAATCTTCTACTGTTACTGCTGTTGGGCTTGCGCCAATGTCCACCATACACGTTCATGGTATAGGCTTACCAGCCAAAACCAGCCAAAACCAGCCAAAACAATTACAGTGACAACGATGGGCAGAAAGAGTACTGAACGACTAGGTGAAGGTCCACACCGCTAGGAAAATTTCTAGCATTCACCAGTGATTAGCCAGAGAGACCAATGAACCATTTGTGCTGAGCCAGAACTCCCGTATTTTCTGGCAAGGGGTGGCCAAGAGATTCAGTCTGCAGAAGTGTTGAGCTCGCTCACTCGAGAGCAGTAATTGCTGGATCGGCCTTGGTTAATTGATTATTCCTGAAACAAAATTAAACGGTCTCCTCACCTTGTAACAGTGGCTTTACAGTGTCACTGATTTATGCAATTGAAAAGCAATCACTACGTAGAACAAGATCCGGGTCATGCATCCATTAAAGACTGACACCCACTACTCGAGCTATATACAATCCACTTCTGTAAAACACTTTCAGACTCCAGAGAGACATTGAAAAAGAAATGAATTCTCTCTCATAGTCATAAAATGTCCAGAGCTCAATATTCACAAAAATTAAGACCAAAAACTAACACTTTTCTGCTTTGCAAAAGCCTACCGCTTAAAGAGCGACGCGAGCTGTTCAAACCATTCGCTTGATCTAATAAACTGGTCTATGATACAAACCATGATAATCACATGTGTACAATCTGCGAACAAATTCAAAATGAAACCCATGTACAAGTACGATGCTGTATCAACTATCTGCATCTTTCTTCATTCAGTTTCAAAACAAAAAATTGTTTTACTGGAGCTTTGATTTCCTTCAGTGGCTACATCCCGAAACGAGTTAATATTCCATGTACTGCGATGGTGGTGGGCTTGTCTTGGTTTTCTCTGGACATGCTGCAAGGATGAATAGCGTTAGAGAACAATGAAATCATACTACTTGTTTCTGTCCTAGTGTAAACATTGGAGTTCATGGCTCAGTGTATTTGAACGGTACATAGAGAGATTAAGAACCATGGCTGGGATACTTTCATAGGCACAACAAAAAAGGAAAAGAAAATGACAGAAGAGTCAAACCGACAGTACCATAGATGCCACGCATCTCCACTTCTCGCCATTCTTGAACAAGAGCACAGCAACAACAGAGTAAATGTGACAAGAAATCGTCACATAAGCCTCCCTGTGGATACAGTGCATGATCAAAATATCAACCAAAACCATTCTTTCCGTAGCAGCCTATGAAATACAGAACTGCCTGCTAAGCAGACAAATTTCTCTCAATGAACCAAATTACTTCAAAAACATCTAAGCACCACAACTTGCTTATTTAAATAACTAGAAAGTAATAAAGCTATAAACTTCAACTCAATCGATTTTTATTTCCGAAAGAGCAAATCACTTGATTTGATATGCACACTTTATTACCCAGGATAGACAGTACAATCCCAGAAGGCCGGAGTCAATTAGTAAAACCATGCTCACCACATCAGTGGGCAAAGAGAAATGCAGAACCCATGTAAACCTACAGAAGATTATATCACCTGAATGTTCCACATGCCATAAAATAAAGAGAGGCAAAAGACTATCACCTGACTGTCCCACATACGTCATAATATAAAGGAAAAAGCAAAAGACAACAACTCAATTTCCCCATCGGGTAAATTTAATTTGATGAGCTTGTTATAATTGAATATAAATCAAGTTACAAGATAAACAATTATCTATTGCCATTTGTCAGATTCATTCTTTGTCCAGTAAACATGAGTGTGCAAAACGATGTCCAAATACTTTGAAGAACTTAGCTTGAGAGTTGAACCATTTGTACAAATTGCATATCTCAGCGTGTTGGATGAAAGGTCAGTATTAGACAGAAGTTACCAGTGCCTTGTGTGGTTCACGATCACCGGTTCATTTTGGTCATCAAAGATAAATTTAAATGAGAAGGAAAGAACTGATGTTGAGTCAAATTCAGCTTTATTGCCCATTTGTTCAGAAGATCTGAAAAGAGACTACATAACAGGACACCAAGGGATACTTCAGATGCACCTTGATTTAGTGATTGCCCATTGTGAAAGAGCATGTTGCGTCAACATGAAGCAACTCTCTTAAAGGAAAAACTGACATACATCTTCAGCAATTACCTTAACATAGATTTAAATGTTTTATCATCAGTCAGAGTGAGTGTGGGGTGGAAGTGGGAATCTGAGTGGGAGTGTTAGTGTGAGTGGAGAAAGTGCAGATGTCTCTGTGAGTCTGAGATGGAGTGAGAGTGTGTGTGGAAGTGAGCGTGGTAATGGGGGTAAGACTGTGCATGTGTTTGGGTGCCAGATTTGGGTGCCTGGCAAGTAGGTCAGTCAAAGAGCGAGAAAGAGTATTGATTTACCGTGATGTTGAGCATCCTACGAAGCTTCCTTCTAACACAGCAAGTGTAACAGCAACATGCCAATATCATTGAATAAGCCATCAGTTCGTTGCAGGCTTCTCCTGATGCTGTAAGTCCAACCACTAGAGATTAATCACTATCCATATAAAGAATTTGAGAAATGAAGTTCATATGTCATATCAAATGGTCAAATTCAATTTTACTTCTTTTAATCCCTGTTGGCAATTGCAAGAAGGCAGGACACCACCCCATCTGTGAAGAGCAAGGGAGAAAAGAAGGCTGTTTGCCCACCTCCCTCCTCTGCACAAACTGGGAAGGGACAGAAATTCTCCCCACATGGTAGGGGTGATACAAAATCCTCCCAGAAATCTGCTCCCCTTTCCCTGCTTCCAAAACCCTATGGAGACTTTCTTCCCAGAAATTTATTGAAATAGGATATCATTATCAGTTCAAATAAACCCACTACAGCCCACTTCTCTCTTTTGTACAGGCAAGGAAGAGGTAAACATTATCCTCACTCACGCAAGGAGGACAGAAGCCCCTCCCATGCACACTGACTGCAACAGGGAAGGGGGTTTCTGCTCCATCTCCCCCTCAACAAAAGGTCAATGGGGACATTCTCTGGCTATGCCTAAGCAAACCTCCATATTTATCTTCTATTACAAGAACATGTTTAATTTCTGTAAGAACCAGAATGACTATGTTTTCAGTTCATGACTCGCAACAAAGTCACCAGAATAAGGGAAAAAAGAAAGAAATGCATACTTACACATATGCCTACTTGTAGCAACAGTGGCGATCCTCGAAAACGTCCCACATGGATAGAAGAAAGTCTTCATGCCTGGAGAAAATTAATAAGATGAGTTGGATTGATGGTAACATGCTAATTGCAAAAGCCAAATTGCAAGCACCACAAAAAAGTGAATATCAAGGAAAAGAGCAGCTGAGACATCACAATAAAATATCAGGCTGTATTTCTTAATGCACCTCATAAATCATTAATTGAAACCATTTACTAATGTATAAATATATTGTTATTCTTGACTAAAGGGAGAGAAAAAGAACTATAGCAAGGACACAAATTGCCATGTCTCATCAATCTCCTGAAAATGTCCTACACAAAAGAAACCCCACTCAAAAGCTCCATGAAATCATGAGTATAGACTCTCACGTGTACATCAAAATGCAGAGGGAAAAAGACACTTTCTTTTTCTTTTTTTTGAGAAGCAGTAAGCTTGAAATAATAGAACAAATTTTAATATTAGTTGTAACAATATATGGTGTTCAATTGGTATAATAAAAAATGTAAAACCGTGTCAGTTATAGATTTGAATAGTAACAAAAAACATACATAAGCCAGGCTCTGCACAGCAGTCAAGTAAATCTGAATGCCATTCCTCCTGCTGATATGAACCCCTCATGGATTTCAGATCATGTCCTGATGAAACATGAGAAGCATTTCTGCACAAAATTAAATGATTTTAGACACTAGGGCTCCTTTTTGAATTGTAATAGTTCTCCCTATATTTTCCCCGAGTCAAAAGTAGGAAGAGGGGGAGAGAGAGAGAGAGAGAGAGAGAGAGAGAGAGAGAGAGAGAGAGAGAGAGAGAGGGGGGGGGAGGAAGACAGAGAGAGGGAGACAGAGAGGGAGACAGAGAGACAGAGGGAGACAGAGAGAGGAGACAGAGAGAAAGAGAGACAGAGAGAGGCCTGGACAAATACTAGCAGGTGGTGCAGTATAAAATAAAAACAGACCTTGAAGCAGTATTATCCTCACTGACTTGACGAACATAAGTTTTTTGTACAGAATGATCTTTCTCCTTCTTAGAATTTTTTACAGATGAATTTTTCTCAGGAAGAGTATGTGCAGCAGTTTCTGTGACTTCAAGTAAATGCTGAATCACTTCACACTCACGAACATCCATATTGGCCTGAGATCTTTGGAGTTCTACTTTGAGCTTCTCGCTTTCTTTTTGTAAGGCTTCATTGAAACCCAAATGAGGATAAGAACAGGAAAGAGACTTCTTTAGCTCTATCGCATCATTTGGCATAGGTTCAGGCTTCAAAATTGCATCATGCAATTTCCTGTCCTCCTCATCCAATGTGTACTCCCTTTGGTCCCTCTCAATGTCTTCCAATCTTTCCTGAAAAATCAGGTAAAGAAGTACATAAGTTAGAAAACAAACAAGTAATGTATGCTTCAAGTTCAAAGCAAACAATTAACCTTCCTTGCTGCTCTCATTCTCTTCACTTTTTCAGTGTAAGTAACCTCACGCAATAATGCGAAATCCAACCAATAAGGGCTTTGAACACTAAAAGCAAGCCCTAATTGTTTCCATCTAGAAACAGCCTGTGGTTTTCTGAGTGTGATTTTGTGTATATGCTTTGTTTCAGAAAAGGTAAGATAAATTGAAGACATACATGCCCAACTACATATAAAAGATATGTGCTATAAGTTTGTCAAAAGACAATTTTTTCTGGATGAGCTTCGATTCAAACAAATCCTAGTTGAAGAAACTTGAAAGTAGCTAAAACACATCCTGCTTAATGAGACTATCTGATCCCATAATTTGCAGGATTCAGGTGAAATTTGTCAAGTACCAAAAGTGAACCAGCAAACTTGTCAGTGGAATTGATTAAGGCAAAACACTTACCCCACTAAACCTAAGGTGTCACTAGTTTGAAAATTTGTCTTCCATGTACCACATGCAGTGACAGGTCCAAGTGATTCTCTTTAACTACCACTCTCGCCATATATATCAAAGATTAAACTGAAGGGTAGAAAATCTTTTCACCTTAGTATTTTTTTTTTTGAGGAAAGTGAATACATTTTACTCCCAATTACAAGTTTTACTCCCAATGCTGCTGTGGAGACCCGAACCCAAGACCTCCGGCAGCAATAACTCCCATGGGACCACTGAGCTAATGCCCAAGACCCCTTTCACCTTAGTATTTAAAAACTACTTAATTTCTTTATCTTATATTGCAATCTCATATGTTGTTGATGGTTCTCGAGCAAACACACAACCAAAACAGGCCAATTGTGTTTCTCTTGTTCTGCAGTTGGTAGCAGCAAAAGGCTACGTTCCATATTTAAACAGGTAACTATTCCTGACCAACTAATGCTGTAATATGGACAGAGGAGAAGCTCTAGCATTTAGAGACAAAAGCATCAGGCTAAATAAAACAGTTTGTTGGCCTCCAGAAGACAGACTCAAAGAAAATTTAATATGAAACAAGACATCAATTAAGGAAAAATGTAAAATACGTAAAAATGGGAATGAAAGAAAGCACCTATTAAAAGACGGTAAAATATAAGGGCACACCCCTATTAGAAAGCACACTTTAATGATCCACTCCATCTATCAGATACGGAATAATAGATGCCAGAATTTAAGAAGCGTAAATGAGTGGGTTATTCACTATCATTGGTAAACTTTTAGCCAGTACATGGGGTATGTATCATCCCACGGCTGGTAAGTAAAGAGAGGACTACTGTAAAATACCACTCTAATTCAGGACTCTAACAAACATAATAATAGATAGGAATATTCAACTAATAGGGGGCCCAAAATCACCTGGTGCGCAAAGAGTGGAGTATTACAAAATACCACTTTAATTCAGGAGTCTAACAAACAGAAGATAGACAGGAGTCGTCAACTAATAGGGGAGCCAAAATTATCAGGAAGCAAATACTGAAACTGGAAATACGTGAAATGAAGCTACAACACAAAAGACAATTAAAGTAACTGTTATGCGCAGGGGAATCTAACCTTAACCCTAGCATTATCCACAAGAGTGATAAGCGGAACAATCTTCAAATACCGATCAATCTCCCCTTGCGCCTTCCTGAACTGGTAAACGATATTCCACCCCATCGCGAGAAGATAAAGATAACTCCGGTCTTGACAACTATTCACCAATATGTATGACCTCCTCAACGCGTCCTCCAATTGTTCCAAGGGTTCTCGGGTTTCAGGGTATTTCTTCAGCTCAGAGATTTTGAGCTGTTCCAGTAAATTACCAATCAGCTTCAAGTGCTGCGCAAACTGCCGACAATTCTTTTTGTGCATCCGAGCGGTGCTCGCAGCCTTCACTATCATTCCAATCAATCTCACAGCGTCGAGACCCGTTAGCTGTGCGACATTTGCAATCTCCCCAAAATGATCCCAGTGAGAGGCCATGGCTGCTCGTTATTACCAAAACCTGAGAATATCAAACGACTACCATATGCAGTCCTGTAGAGGAGTCTACTGGTGACCTCCAGTAATCCAATTCATCAAAATTGAAGTAAAATCAAAACTTCCTAAAGCTTAACCACGGAAAACCAGCAGTCTCTTCCACAATCTTTCTTTGAGGACAATGAAGATCATGTCAAAATTCCTCTTTTCTTTTTCGTCGAGAGCTCTGTATGTACCCTTTCAGCAAATTCTTCAATTCTTTAAAAGCATCAACTTTTGCTTACTGACTTCTAAGCTAAGTTAGGACAATGAAATCTCTATGAACAAGTTGAAGAGATCTGACGTTTCTGCTCCAAATCTCCGGATTCCGCAAGGTCAAATGCAACTGACAACGAACCTCCAAGGACCACTTTACCTGCATAATCCTCAATGACAAAGTTAAAAAGTTAGTCCAGAATTCGCGGATACAGAAACAAAATCATAGAGAAAATTTCATCATCTTCTTATCTAATGTCTCATCCCAAAGGAACAGACATTCTCCGACTAGACAAAAAAATTTAATAATAAGGACGAAGAAAATCGACTACGTAAAAGAAAAATTCTCCAGAAAAGAATTACGCTCGCGATTTGTCACTCACGACTTCACGAGCTAAAAAGGAAAAGAAATGAAAATAAACATAAAAGAAATAAAAAAGGAAACCGGCATTGCGCTAAGAATACAATGTATACGAGAGCAAAGACGCGATAAAAACGGAAACCTCCCAGCCGACAGCAAAAAAAAATCCGAAATGCTTACGATGAAACAACATAGACACGAACAAGACGCATCGACTCCGTAGAGATCTCGATAGCGCCACGCGATCCACTACGCGTACCACTAAAACTCCTCAAAAGACGGTCATTTTACTCATTTCCTGCAGAGATCACAGGAAAGAGCAGCGCACACAAAAAGTCGGAGCATTGCAATCTATCCAAGCCGTAAGTTTGCTTACTTATTTTCTGCCTCAGACACATGCAGCTTCCACGACGCCTTATTCCTCGTTCCTTTCTTTTATTTCCTCGGAACAAAAAAGAGGAACGTCAGTCCAAACAGAGTGGTTTAGGAATTCTGCGATTCTCTCCGACATTGCTTTGCGCCAAACGAATGCCTCGTACTCTACCTAGGGCCTCCTCGCCGGTTTTCCAGAACTCCGAAATCTCTATCGTATTCTCTGCGCTGTCGCAGGCAGCAGCTCAGAGAGGTCTCTCACTCGCTCTTTTTCTCTCTTTGCCGGCCGCAGAGGACGACGACGAAGAGATGCACGAGCCCGTATTAAGCGAAGGGAAACGTAAATACCCCCACGCTTCTATACTATTCCTAAAATGCCACTATTGGTTGTGACTTCTTAGTTCCGAGTCCTGACTGACATTACTCCCGAGGCAGGTGAATGTTTCTCCACGTACGCTGCTCCGGCACGTGCGAAGGGGTAGAACTTCACCGTGGAGGCGTTTCAGTTTTAACCTTTTACTTACCCTTTTGACCTGTCTTCTTTGACTCATGGGTCCCGGGAAGTAGTGGCACAACATTGCACCTTTTTATAATGGCACTACAGTACCACGTTAGCAAGTAGCAATGAAGCCATTCCTTCTCTTACTTTTCCGTACCCTTAAAAAGCCCCCAACTTTTTTAACTTGACACATGTGCATGATAACCCACACCATTAAATAATACGTTATTTTATAAAATATATATATCTGGTTCAATGTGGAAGATTGATGGGTTAATTTTTAATGAATTTAAAAAATGTGTAAACCAATCGTAAATAAGGGGTATTTTGATTTTTTTTATTTATTATTTAATATTTTTAAATTAAACATTTATGGTTTAATTTTTACTATGAGTCATAATTCTCCCCTGTTTTAAGTTTTTATTGAGTCAGCTCGGTTCACTTAACCCACACTATTTTTTTGACTTTTTTCATATAAAAATATCAAATTTATAAACTATAAAATATAATATTTAATGGCTGAATCATTGGTCCAATTTAGTTTAACTGGGTTGGACCAAAATGGAACTACTGTCGGATTGATCACCGCTTCGGTTTGTAAAACATGGATGAAACGTCCATTTCAAAAGAAGTCTAAACTTAATAAGAACTTTAAAATCAATTAAAGCCCTCATTAAATACTCTTCACTCCTCCCTAATTTTTATTTTTTAATATATTTTTACCCCTTAATATAAGTAAATCAATAATAATAATAATAATAAATTTATTAAATCCAAAATTTAGTGTGTAAATACAATATAAAGTCCACGACCACTTGAGGGAACCCATGTAAGGGGGAGGGTGCACATTGGTCTAGATTGTGTATTTTGCTTAGCCAAAAAACCATACCGTGTTGATGTATATAGGGGACCGAACCATGGTGACGGACGGAGAGGTCCACTCCCACCTTAGATTCGTTCCAACCAACTGAAATGTACATTACCTGATGTGCCTCCCATAGGGCCCACGTCCTCCCGAATCTCCGGTCAAAAATAGTACAGAGACGGTAAAAGAGGTAAAAACCCGCATGTGCACCAGGCTGGCAAGCTTTAAGCGAAATGATTTTTCACCGGATATGTTTCCCACGTCCGGGCCCACCTCAACTGTCGTTTCATTAATGGCCCGAGTCTGTTTCTGTAAATCGGGTAAAAAAGCCACTACGCCAGCGTATGCGCTTTTTATTATTTACAAAAGGGAAGGCAATGAACATCATTTCTATATATGCCCTTGGATCGTTCCTATATTGCAAAATTACCTGAAGGCGGAGGAGGAATCTGGGAGCGGATTAAGTGGTATTTTATTTTGAAAATATACCTGGAATCCCGCCTTAATCGTTCGAATACGGTGAATATTCCCGATTGATTGAGCCGCCGAACTTGTTAGCGGGTCGTTTCCAAGCAAACGACCTCGAGTCTAAGGAAAATTACGCAAGAGCCACTTTGGTTTGGAAGTCCAGATTCCAGAACCCGTGAACAGTCACGGGCGCCAGGGTGCGGACCCACGAGAAACAAAGGGATCTGGGACCCACCTACGTGGGGCCCCTAAATTCAGTAGATAACATACGGGAAATCCATTCTTGGGAGCGAGGGTATTATTGTCATTTTATAAAAGGTTAATGGAGATGTGAGCGGGCCGACGGCGTCCGTTACTGCTTCTGTTTTCTAGCAACTGCCGCGGCGGGCCCACCGGCCGCACCCTGCGACAAAATGACCGAAAAGCCCATCCTTCACGCTTGCCACGTGTTGCCATCCGCGAAGGGCGGCGGGTGTCAGTGCGCCACCTCACTAGGACACCTGGCGTCGCGCTTCCCGCGCCGTGACTGCGCCCACAAATTTGATGAAATCGTGGACCCACTCGAGAGAGACGTCAACGGCAGACGGGAAATGTCAACTGTTGAGACTCGTGGGCCCACGTGCTTATTATTCGATCTCCACCGTCGATCTGGGAAAGAAAAATCGGTGGGGCATGGTGTGATCCTGACCGTCTGTCTACGTCCCCACGTGGAGTCGATTGCTTGTCTGGTCTAGGAACAAATTAGATGGGTCCAGCAAATATTCAGTTTCTCCTTAAAAGTGACCTACCTAACACCTTGCTCCTCCTTAAACATGTTTTTATTTTATTTTTTCCAAATTAACTTAGTTTATAAATTTTTTTTATTAAAAATATGCTTCTAAAACCAATAAGAAAAATATATATATATATATATATATATATTAATTTTATTAAAAGAGAAATTTATCATATCCAATTAATAAATATAAACCTTGAAATAAAAATTATTATATTTCAACTAATAATATGTTGCTTAGATACATGGCATAAACAATTTGGTAAAATGGGTTACCACTAATCTAACTTTTACTTAACAAATATTTGATTCTTTTGTCTTATCTTTCCTCTGTTTGGTGCCTCATGTGTCATGGCACACTTTGCTTCCTCCCATGCCTGGATCCATATGTTACAACTAGATATTATTATTTATTATGTATATGACATACATGTGAAGCTATGGTCATATGTGTTATTTTAACAAATGGGTGGCTTCACATGTCTGCCAAAACCCTATTCTCACCCCATTCTCTATAGTCTATAGACTCTATTCTATTTTTTATTTTTTTAAAAAAGTGGCAATATAAGCTACTTGTGTATAATCTTAAAAGAACTAAAATAATTTTATTCTTATGGATTTGGTCTTATAGTATGATACTCAAACTAGGTCTATCTTTAATTCTAAACCCATTTTATGGCCACTCTTTAATTCTAAACCCATTTGATAATTTTAAACCTTGCTTTAATGAAATTCAAGAAAATATCAATCATGCATAACCCTGAACTGTAAAAACACAGTGAAACCATGGCTTCTGCAGCAATGCAATATGAAGAATCTTTTCACTTTCCGAGGAAGATTTGCTTGGAAATGCACTCAGTCAAGAAGCCCCACTGGTGATCACATCCCAAAAAGTTTTGGCTTCATCATTCTCTTTAATTGATGATTAACACTTAACCAACTCCCACTCATTGATACACATGGCTGCAACCTTTTCTTATTCTCTGAGCTTAACTGTAATCTTGAGCATGATCTCACAACTTTTTATAATTAGTACTAAATTAATTGGCTCAAGTTCAAGACCCAAGAGGGTTTATTCTATTTGGTCTGAACTCACCTGACTTCACTCCAGAGGATTTTTTTTTATTTTATTTTTTTATTGTTTAATATTGAAAGAAGCTCTTTGCCTGTTATCATCTTTTTTAGTTGAAAATATTTGAGATTTTATCTGATATTCTTTTCGTGGAAGCTAAGCATGTGGTTTTCTCCAATGCAAGATTACACATTCATAGATCGTTTTCCTCTCTTCTTTGGGGGGGAGGAGTAAAAGCGGGTTGCTTCTCAAAAACGGAGCAAGACTGGACAGACGATGACCCCCCCAATAATTCTCAAAAGATTTAATGTCGTGGAGAACGATTCTTTGTCTACAAGCAAAGGCAGAGTAAGATTATTTTCTTTTTTTTATGGTGTGTGTATGCCATGGAGAGTCTTGCTTCGTTATCCTTATCTTTTCATCTGCATTGGGCAACAGGAATGTGTGAGCTTCCGAGAGTCATTTCCCCAATTTCTTTAGGGTATTTTCTCTGGCATTGTGTTTCTTTTGTATCTTTTCTCTTGTTTGAATATGGAGTGAAGTCTTTTTCTCACATTACTGATCATTTGGACAGACTTTCAACAAACAAACAGCCATGAATGGACAGAAATTTGGATTGCACTCAAGGTATTTTTTCTGTAACCCAAAGATGGAAATGAAACCTAAGGACAGTTGCTTTCTGGACATTGCTATGTCTACAAGTGTACATTATCTAATGTGTTAAAAACTAGCAGAAATGAGATAATTGGAAAATTTTCAGTTATGGATTAGTATTTGAAGGAATACTTTGTTTACAAACTATGAAGTTTGTACAAGCAAACAAAAAAGGATGTGCAATCACTGAAATGTGGGCGAGATAAACAATGTACAAACTAAACATGCAAAAACAAGTTTTAAGTTAATAAAAAACATGATTAAATACCATGCAAAAGTTCGGTTCAACTTTGTCTGGTAGGATTTGTTTTTTTTTCTCCTTTGTTCAGTTTTAACCGGAGAGGATTATTGCTGCTAGAAATAATAGACGACAATCTCAAGTAGAAAGGACTGCATAGAAACCAGATGGAATGATCTGTTGAAAATGACTAAACCCTCTTGCAGAAAAAAACAAAAAAACAACTTCAAGGAAAACTTCCCCACCTCAAATCCTCCCATTTTCTATTTAGATATAAATATCTGAAGGATCATGGATGAACAGAAATTTGATTTACTGTGAAGCTCTTTAGGGTGGTCATGCAAAGCAGTAATATTTCTTTCTAAAATGAAACTACAACTTACAAGTTAACCATATCCAAAAGTAGGTTCAGTGTTTCAGGTGTCCATATCTGATTGCCTCAAACTGAAGCATAACGGACCATACCTGTCACATAATATCAGCAACACAGGCTGTAATGTCACACTGTTGAAATTTGAAATGTAATAAAAAGTTATACATTATGTAACACTGACAAACCCACCATAACCAATATGAAGATCATACGAACTATCATAAGAAGACAAAACTATAAGGGAAAATATGCAAGTTTCTTGACTTGACTTCTGAACCACAAACTCTTATTAAATTCTTTGTTTGGGTCAAAACAATAATGAACAGCATGTCTTCTCAGGGAAATTCTCTTCGTAGACAAATTCCGTTTCTTTCTTTGTGTGTAAAGCTAAATACATCCAAGAACCTGGAAAGAAGGGTCTACATTCTTTTTTAGCTTTAAAACATATACTAACTAAAGGCCAGTGCTTAGCTATTGAACTTTATTTGTTCCCTCACCTTTAATTTTGGGTAACGCTTTTATAGCGCTGCTGTCCTTTCATTTGCTGTCCTCATGAGTCAAAACATAAAGCGACATAAACGAACCATCATGAGGCTAAAATAGCCGGAACAAGATCGGCAACCAACCGAGGATCCTCTTCATCCAATTCGACCCAACAATTCATGTATGCAGCCATGTTTGATCACAGTGACCAACTTGAGCGCAGCATAAGTGCGGGAATTCTTGTATCCTCATGAATTGCATAGACAAAACCTGGCTGCAAGCTAAACCTTTTACCCAAATTGAACCTAAGGAAGGCTTCCATTCTGAAATGCTCTGATGACACTCCACCAACACTTACACCCCATCCCAGCTCATCCTCGGGAGTAACAGAAAGAGTTGAGGACCAATGCAATACACTCTGATGTGATTTTTGCAATTCACACCATGCTCTAAATGTGGAAGTGTCATCAATCTCTGACTCCACCATTAAAGCAACAGAGCCCTGAAAAGAGCTGCTCGCTAGACCTTCTTCATGAGAAAGTGGAGAGGTCTCCACTGGTGGAACTGTGGGGCTGGCATGGAACCTGAAACTGCTCACAGGGACCGTGAGGGAACCAAGTCTGACCTGCCTAGATGGTGGTCCAAGCATGTGATGAACACCTATTACTGAAAATTTTGTTCCTTCCAATAGATTATAGGAAAACTGCCCTAAGGTGCTCAAGGAACGCTTAACATTATCAGGTTCGGTCCACAACCATGAAATGAACTCGCCAAAAGATGCAGCATAATTTGATCCTTTTATTGTCGCACCAGCACCACAATTATGAAGTTGATTGAAGAGAGGCGGTCCAAATGAAGAAAAATCAGTTAAATGATGGACCTGGAAAAGAAGCAGTTACATGTAAAGCATGGTTAATTGGCAGTCATGGAATCATTATAAGTAATTAAAAAAAAAAATCAATAAGAAGAATGATTGAATTCCTCAACAATATGCACCCCTTGGATGACAAAACCTCTTAGACACCCATTAAAGTAGCAGAACATGATACTGACCACGAAATGAAGGTTTCAGATGGACTGATCACAGTTAATACAAATTACACAGAACACCAATCCTACAAATGATTAACAAAAAGAGGACATAGAACAAATACTGTCTAACCACTTGCTTGAATATCCACTGCCAAAGAGACAATCCTACCATCTGATAATCGATATGAGCAAAAGAACAGACGGCTTCTGATCATTGGCATAAATATTCACTGCCAACAGGAGAGGAAAATTTCTTGTTACACACTGGGATGCTCATGCTACTGACACGAAAGCTAACCTTTTTCTTCATGTTTAACAAATTAGGAAGTCATTAAAACTGAAATCAAACACATGAGGCCAGGGGCTAAACCTGTCAAGAAAAATAAATAGGGAAAATAAAATAACAAAAGGGCTAATCAATTAATTGATTTTAAAAGTATATTTCAGCACATGAAGTAAGTTTCATATAGTTAGCTACCTGTGAAGAAGGTGTACCCATGGTAATATCTCTGCATTGAGCTCCAATTGGCACTGCTGAAACTGAAAACCAGTCGTTGATATTTGCCAAATACATCACCTTTGATAGTGCTAGTGGCCCACCAAAAGCATCTCCATGGGTGCCATGATGCTGCCTTACAGCAAACTCAGCCAATACAGCATCCTTCTCCCGGACAACTGTCTCAAAAATGAATTTTGAATGCACCCCAGTATTAACCCCTACACTACTCAATGCATTGGGAGTTTGCTCACCAATGTTCTCCAGAAAAAGAAAAGCCCCACTGGCATCGATTTTTCCTCTCATTTGGGTCTCACTGAATGCCCCTCCTTTACTGATTTTGCAGAAGGAAAGCATTCGCTCAAGTTTATCTTGTCTGTCTCTTAACTTCATTAAATCAGAAAATGCTTCTCGCTGTAAACGTTTCAAAATCTCAATCTGCAATTTGTATAATATCCACATGTTACTAAATGTTCAATTTTGTATGCTGAGAGTCCAAAACGAACTCTACCAAAAAAAGTAGCCAAACCGAATAAAAGTGAACTCTCACATCACAGCAAGACAACCAATTGTAAACAACAATGACACAGCAGAGATACTTAATCAAGTTAATTTAACTCAACTGATACTGGATTACCACGAGCACTATCAAAACTTCGTTCTGATTATTAGTTATGCCAACAAGTCTATTAATCAACTTCACCAAGAAATAATAAGTAATCAAATTGAGTAGACCTCCTTTACACTATTAAAGCTTCAGGTCAAACAGGGAATCAACCCTCCCACTTCCTTAACAAGGGGATGAGAAGGGCACCATAATTTGTTGTTACTACTCAATGTTTTTTTGTTACTCATAATGTAATGAGTGGCAAGAAAAACTCAGCTCCATGAAGGGATATTTCCAAGTAACAATGTGGATGGACTGACATATATCCGTAGAATAAAAATGAGATTGTAAACTCGAGCTGTAAGCAAGAAACACAATCTTCCACTACTACAGCGGACCCTTGCCCATGTTGGATAGGCAAGTCATAGGATCATGATGATTCCATCACCCGGATTGAACTGAACAAAAGTTACCATTAACCTCAATGTCCCAGACTAAGTCCCGCCAGTGATGGTCACACTCAGGCTTCTGCTTACATCCACTTCGGTTAACATGAAAGACTGATAAACGAGTGGTAATGCAGCGCCCACAGTTGTAGTCATTGTAAATGATTATGAAGACTCATAAACATTTCCTTACGCCTCTTCGTTGACGCCCCATTACAAAACCACCCACAATAACAGAAATAGTTATAAAAAAAGTGGAACCAAAATGATGTCCCAGAACGCTGGCGGAGGAGCCAAAAATGGCACAGTAGAAAGAAAAAGTCTTGTTGCAGCTTCCATCCATTTACAAGCAAATATGAAACTGCAGGACTCACACTGAATAACACAAAAAAAACAAGGCAAAGCAAACAGAGACAATGATCTAACCGGATTCCGGCGGTTCCGATTCATAACATTTTTACTCAAGCCCTTGAAGAAATTCTCGCTGGATTTCGCCAACACCTTAAATTTATCGACGACGCCAGTCACGTTGTCCATTTCTCCAAACAGCTGAAGCCTGAAGCTCACTGAATCACTGAAGCGAGAAAAAGGGTAAGGAAGAGGAACCCAAGAAGTAAGGAGGAGGGCACAAATTTGGGCCGTTTCGCAGGGAAAGAATTTCCGGGACGTTGCTTTTCAAATGCTTCCAAGAGAAGAGGAAGCTCCTCTTTGCGTGTCAACCGCGACGTGTGAGATTAGAGAGGCAAAGCCGGTCTTCGTTCTCACCGTCGTCATCGTGTCCTGCTAGTTTTTAAGCAAAAGGCCAAAAATCTCAAGACGAAGGAAGTGGGCTGAGGAATTTGGGCTCTTTTTTGGGCCTTCAAAAGGTGGGCTTAAAACTAAGCTCTCATTTAATGAGTCCAAGATCCATATTGTAAAAGAATTACAATACCTTTTCTAAATATAATTGGGAGATAAATCATTAAGAAAAAAAAATAAGTTTTTAATAATGTAAGATTGATTAATTCAAATTTAATTGGAGGAATTCATAGGCAGGCTTAATAATAATAATAATAATAATAATAATAATAATAAAGGAAATAGATAGATCATAACATAACGCTTTACCTTAGTGAGTTATTAAACTGATGTCACAGACGTCGTTACTGCGATTCGATGCCGGGTTGCTCTGTCCGGGTGTCGCAGTTGTATGGCGTGCGGTTATAACTTAGTCCCACATTGAATAATTCAATAAAAGTTTTCGGCTATATATTCATTCACGTGGGAGAACGTAGTGTCTCTTCGGAGACATCCGATAAAATTGGAACGATACAGAGAAGATTAGCATGGCCCCTGCGCAAGGATGACACGCACAAATCGAGAAATGGTCCAAATTTTTTTAATATTTATTTCAGTTAAATGGTCTTTTACTCTTTTACCCCCCTCTCGTGTAAAACACGTCCTCTCCCGTGGTTTTATTACCGACTCGGCCATTGAGTCGGTACTCAACCTGGGTCTAATCGTCTAGATGGGCTTTTTTGGGCCGAGTGGACCTTACGAAAAGGTTGGATCAACAGTTCAACTAGTGAAATATTATATTCTATGTTTTACATATATTTAATATTTTTTATAAGAAAGAAACACAAAAATAGTGTTCTAGTTACCCAATCGCAACCCGACCAGGGATTATTTATTATATTTTTTGAAATTTTTTATTTTACAGTTATAAAAAAAATCAAGGTTTTTATGGGGTTGGGTTCGGGTTTGTAAAAATTCAATTCGGGTTGGATTCGGGTTTAAGTTTACAAAAAAACCCATTCGGGTTTAGGGCTTTCAATGTCGGATCGGGTTCGGGTTTCAAAAACCCCAACCCGTGCCTAGGGATGGCAACGGGGCGGGGCGGGGCGGGTTATAAAACTCTTTGTTATAAAACTCTTGAAATCTTTAAACCATGTAATTACTCTTGTACTAGTATTAGCTACTGATAGTTGGCTTTAGGATGTATCATGTCTTGAGTAGAAAATATTGGCAGACAAGCAGCATTCCCAGCTGAAGAGGATTGGAAAATGAAAAGGGGATCGGATCAATATCCTGTTGAAAAGCAGCCACTACTGGTTTTTGGGTCTGAATTACTTACGAGAATATTAATGGTTGGACCACACATGAATCATCGATCTCAAAGGCAAAGACCTTTCTCCTTTCACTTTAATTGGCATGCTCTCTACCCATCTTTCCCTAACGAGGAAGGGAAGAGCTAGCAGTATATATAAAGGAAGCAAAGGGCAAGACAAGGGAAGGTGGAGCAGGTGCTTAATGCTTCTTTTGGCACTTTTCCAAAGAGACGCCGTCCTTGTTCTTCATCATGCACGTTCCCAGATGATTTAGATACTAATATGATCAGTACTGGGTGCTGCTGCTTTTCAGTTATTTTTGACAGATTCATGGCGTTTCGTTGGATCCATGAAACTTTTGGCCTTTGGGGTTTGATTAAATTAATCCTTTTCCTAATTCCTACCGGCTCTTGGGGTCTTGACAGATGGGAAGGAAAGAGCTTAATTTCCTGGTCAATTAATACATGGTGGAACTGGGTACGACCCCATTACCTCTCTTTTTTTAAGATTTTAAGCAACTGATCATCAAATTAAGATTGAAAGTTGATCGCTTATTGTTCAAACTTGTGGATTTTATTGGTAGATAATCGCAAGTGTCTGATTTGGAAGTTGAACGGGTGAATATATTGGAAAAAGTAGCCCCAATATCTCAGCAGATTAGTTTAGTTTTGTACAAGAAAACTGCAGGAAGGCTCTCCTCTTGGCCATGGATATATATAGGAAGGCTCTCTCATGCATGATCAGTTGTTAATTAGAAGTGCCCACTTCCTAGACATTTCATATGTTATAAAACAAAATTAAGGAGGTTGATAGTGGGTATCGGATCTTATCGGAGAACTTCTTTTAATTCCTCAGTCATGCCATTTTTTTTTTTTCTTAAAATCGTAGCCTGAATTAAGCCCATGTACAGTGAATCTTGCAATGCCAGCGCCCGTTGTTTATATATATATATATATATATATATATATATATATATATATATATATATATATAGGAACTTCTCCTTTTAATTCCCCTTCTAATTTGTTATAGTCTTCTTCTACTTCTTCTTCCTCTTTCACAACAGAAAACGGGTTCTTCTACAACACAAACGTACGTCTGCATGAAACTAAGTCTTGCTTGTGGAACATGGGCTTCATGAAACAACATTAATATTGGAGAAAAGAAGTTCTCAATCGATACTAAGTGCATCATAAGTAGAAGTTTACACATTAAGTTCAGAAGAGAGCATTATATATATATTACTATTTCAACGGAAGCAACCTGTACAAATTATATATTCTTCAACACTCTTAAGTTGCACCACAGTACTGATCAAGCAGATTTGACGGCCATATTCTCATAAACAGAGACTAAATGTTACGCACAAAAGCTCAAGAGCTGATGGAACAAAAAAAAAAAACTAGGCACTTAAACACTTAAACTAGGATGGTAACACTAAACAGCAAGGAAAAACAGGAGATTTATACGTAAGTGAATGCTCGGACCGACCCATGTCAGTACCAGAGGAGGTAGGTCTATACGCCGTCTTAAAGCTCCATTAACAGGGAGGCGGTTTTCATGGCCACGGTGAGTTGCACCAGCGTAAGAACCAGTAGCATGAGCTTCCTGGCCATGGGGATCGATATGGGTGGACGTTGAGCCACCTCGGCGAGCATCTGCAGCCCCAGGCAGACGCAAAAGCAGACCATGACAGCGACGAAGCAGCCCTTGAGAGCGAGCTTGAAGGGATATAATCTGTTCAATGTTGAGAACCCCATAATATTAGGAGGAGGATCAATATCAACAAGCCCTAACACAGCTGAAACGATGGCGACGACGGAGCCTGTGATCTTCAACACCCCCTTACGTACCCTCTTCTGATCTCCTTCGATTTGGTCTTCAGACACATGGGTTTCAATGCGTACATGATCTGCTATAAGTTGTATGGTCACCTCATCGGCCAAAACTTGGATAACTACATGATCATCTTCTGAGTACTCCAACCTTCGTCTGAAGCTCCTTGCTAAGAATTTCCCAGGGGAAGGAGGAGACAAGGGTTCCATTGGATCATACAGAGGCCTCAAGAACACGAATATATATATATCCTTTGTTATATATAAACACAAACTTTAGTATCGATCAAATTTTCAAATGGAAGAAAAAGAGAGAGGTGTAAAGTACAGGTTGACGGAGTGCAGCATGCGCCATGGGAAGTTGTAACGAAATTTTCTCAGATTCCAACTTTCAAACTGATCACTGTAAACCTAGCTAGCTAGAGCCCACTAGGTTCATCTTGTCTAAAAACAAAGCAATTAATTAAACAAATAAAAATATGGATGAGCAGTGCATGCCTCCTATCCATGCATGAAAGTCTCATGGATTAAAGGATTACATCATGGCATGCAGTAAGCATATCCCATTTATTGTCATTAATGTACTAGTTTAGTTCTTAATTACAAGCGTGTTAATGTTAGTGGTGGAAGCATAATAACGTGGTTATATATGTATAACATACCTATTATATATATTGGTTGATCATGCATTAATGTTAAAGAAAGGTTTCATTATTTCTAATTTCTAAGGCCATGTCTCCCTGTCCTCTCCCTTATACCAAGTGGCATTTGCCATATTTATGTTCAAAACTCCATTTTGTTTTTTGTTTTTTTTTTACACGTATGGAGTTTGAAGGGGAGGATGTTAAGTAAATATGAATTAATTTGCATAAAGGTTGTTTTGTCTTTTAACCTATGATCTAGTTCTCTATCTTTGGTTCTCTCTCTAGTTTTCTCTCTCTGGTTTTCTCTAGCTCTCTGGTTTTCTCTCTGCAGGTTATCTCTCTCTCTTTGAGTGTTCACTGTGTGGTTCCCTTTCGCTGGAATTCTCTCTGGTTCGCACTCTGGTTCTCTCTTTCTGAGTTTCTGGATCTCCCTCTTTTTATCTCTTTCTCTCTCTTCCGGCGGCGTGGCGACGGCTCTAAATCGCTATCATCTTTTGGCACATCTTTTGGAAAAGAGACAGTATCCCGTACCACTACCAACGAATTAAACCCAACTCAAAGTCCTGGTCAACTTTATAAATCTCTTCCCCACTAGATGGAATAATTAATTAAACGTAGAAAGATTGTCTCTAGCTTGTAAAGTTCCTCTCCACACAGCCTGCTATGTATCCTCTGTCAATCAATTCAGTTATCAACTCCTGTGTTGGGAGAAGGTGAAGAAAAATCGGTAACAAATGTTGAAAAACTAGCTGAAAAAAAAAACTGTTGAAAAACTAGCTGAAGTCTTCGATCCCCCGAGATTCAATCTCCCTAGTTTAAAACGGTAACAATTGTTGAAAAAATGTTGAAAAGCCGACCTCTCATTTTAGGCGGGCCACACTCAAAAGGGCGGGCCTCTTGGAGGCCTCGGACATGGGAGGACCTCTGGTAGGGCGGGCTCCCATGATTGGCGAGTTTCGAATGTTGGGTGGGTCTTATGTTTGGACAGGCCTCAAGTGGGGCGGACCACGGACCTCTCAATTGGGTCTAACATTCAATTTAGGAAAGCCCAGCAAAGGAAGATCCTCCCAAATAGGGGCTAGGTGGGGGCCTGAGTGGGGCCCGCCCTAGGCCTCTCATTTTATGCAGGTCACAGTCAAAGGGCAGGCCTCTTGGAACGGGGCATCAGATATGGGGCAGACCTCTTGGAGAGGGCCACAAATATGGGGCAGAGCTATGTGAGGCGGGTCTCCGTAGTGGGCGGGCCATGCATGAAGGTAAGTGTCGCATGTGGGCCACGAATATGGGGCAGGCCTGGAATCTAGAGTGGGCCGCGAATGTGAGGCGGTGACGGGCCTCACAAGTGGCTGGCCTCGAGTGGGGCGGGCCACTGGCCTCTCAATTGGGGCAGACACTCAATTTAAAAAAGCCTATTAAGGGAAGATCCTCCTAAATTGGGACAAGGTGGGGGCTATAAGTGGGTCGGGCCATGCTTGAGGCCCGACCTCTCATTTAAGGAGGGTAACACTCAAAGGCGAGCCTCTTGGAGCGGGCCTCGGATATGGGGCGCACCTCTGGTAGGGCGGGGCTCCCACGATTGGCGGCCCACACATGTGGCGGGCCAAGCGTTTTGTGGACCTCCAGTGGGGCAGGCCACGGGCCTCACAATTGGGGCTAGCTCTCAATTTGGGAAAGTAGAGCAAGGGAAGGTCCTCCCAAATTGAGGCTTGGTAGGGACCAAAAGTGGGGGGGGCACGCGTGAGGTCCGACCTCTCTTTTTATGCAGGCCACACTTAAATAACTGGTCACTTGGAGTGGCCTCAGATATGGGGCAGACCTCTGATATGGGGTTGACCTCTTATATGGGGCAGACCTATGAGGGGCGGGCCTTCCATTGACGGGACTAACAGGTGGGGCAGACCTCCGAAGTAGGAAAGCCTCGCATGTGGGCCACAAATGTAAATGGGCCTCGAATCTTGAGTGGGCCAAGAAAGTGAGGCAGGCCTTGATTGAGACGAGCCTTACATGTGACAGGCAAAGCGTTTGGGCAGGCCATGTGCCTCTCAATTGGGGCTGACACTCAATTTAAGAAAGCCCATCAAGGGAAGATCCTCCCAAATAGGGGCAAGGTGGGGGCCAGAAGTGGGGCGGGCCACGCACGAGGCCCGACATCTTATTTTAGGCAGACCACACTCAAAGAGCGGGCCTCTTGAAGCGGGCGTCGGATATGGGGCGGACCTCCGGTAGGACGGGCCTCCCACGATTGGCGGGCCTCGCATGTGGTGGACCTCCAGTGGGGCGGGCCACGAGCCTCTCAATTGGGGCTGGCTCTCAATTTGGGAAAGTCCAGCAAGTGAAGGTCCTCCCAAATTGAGGCATGGTGGGGGATAGAAGTGAGGCAGGCCACGATTGAGGCCCGACCTCTCATTTTATGCAGGACACACTCAAAGGGCAGGGCACTAGGAGCGGGCCTCAGATATGGGGCGGACCTAAGTGGGGCGGGCCTTCCATTGACGGGCCAAGCATGTGTGGGGGGGGGGCTCGCATGTGGGCCACGTTAGTGGGCTGGTCGCAAACCTAGAGTGGGCCACAAATATGAGGCGGGCCTTGATTGAGACTGGCCTTGCAAGTGACGGGCCAAGTGTTTGGGTGGGCCTCGAGTGGGGCAGGCCACATACCATTTTATTGGGGCTGACACTCAATTAGGGAAAGCCCAACAAAGGAAGGTTCTCCAAAATTAAGGCTTGGTGAGGGAGGGACACGAATGTGAGGTGGGGCTTGATTTACACGGGCCTAGCATGTGGCTGGCCTCGAGTGGGGCGGCCACGGACCTCCCAATTGGGGCTGACACTCAATTTGGGAAAGCCCATCAAGGGAAAATCCTCCCAAATTGGGGCTAGGTAGGGGCTAGAAGTGGGGCGGGCCACGCTTGAAGCCCAGTCTCTCATTTTATGCAGGCCACACTCAAAGGGCAGGCCTCTAGAAGCGGGCCTCAAATATGGGGCAAACCTCCTGGAGCGGGCCTTTGATATGGGGCGGATCTCTTGTGGGGGGCTCCCACGATTGGCGGGCCTCGAATGTTGGGTGGGCCTTATATGCGTCGGGGTCCTTGCAGGTGGCGGGCCTCACTTGTGGTGGGCCTTTTTTTGGGCTGGGCCTCAAGTGGGGCAGGCCACGGGCCTCGTGCCTCTCAATTTGGGCTGACTCTCAATTTAGGAAAGTCCAGCAAAGGAAGACCTCCCAAATTGGAACAAGGTGGGGGCCTGGAGTGGGGCGGGCCACGCTTGACGCTTGAGGCCCGGCCTCTCATTTTATGCGGGCTACAGTCAATGGGCGGGCCTCAAATGTGGGGCGGACCTCTTGGATGAGCTCAATAACAAAGATGGGCCAAGCCTAGTACCTTTGAAATGCCGAGTTCGACACGCCGATCGACTCAGATAGGCCTCAGTGACTATGATGGGTCAAGCTCATTGACAAGGATGCGCAAGCCCAACGGCAAGGTTCGACTCGTAACTCATTGACTAGAATGGGCCCCACTCAATTTAGCGAGCCCAACCCATGCAATCGAGCGAGCTCTGCTTAACCACTTCATTGTGCAAGTACAACGCACATAAAAGTACGAGTCGAATCCACAGAGCCTAACCATGCAATTGAGGCAAATTGAAATCCTAACAATGCAATTGAGGCAAATTGAAAGCCTAACAATGCAATTGAGGCAAATTGAAAGCCTAACAATGCAATTGAGGCAAATTGAAAGCCTAACAATGCAATTGAGGCAAATTGATTCAAAAATATCAAATCATGGATGAGATAACCAAAATTCCCCTCACTTACCATCACTTACCATTGAACCAGTTTACAAGATTTTTAAACCCATTAAAAACGAACCCATCAATCATTCACATTGAATCAGATACATGTTTCATAGAATAATTTATTATCTAATAGTTTGTACATATTATTATGTTATACTTAATTTTTTATTCAATTATGATAACATTTAATTATATTTTATTTGTCATCATTCAATGGACTATATAATATATTTTCTAAAATAACATATTATCTAATAATTTATAATATATTATTATATTATACTTAACTTATTAATTATATTTTACTTATTATTATTCAATAAACTATAACACATATTTTCTAGAATAATATATTATTTAATAATCTATAATAGATTATTATATTATACTTTTTTTTTTTTTTTTTAACATATAATTATATTTTATTTGTTATCATTCAACTATAACATATACATATATATTTAATCTAAAATAACATATTATTTAATAGTATATAATATATTATTATGTCATATTTAACTTATTATCCAATTCTAAATAACTTAGAATTAATTTTTATATATTTTAAATTTAATAAGAGAGTAAAATAATTAATTAATTTTTTAATAGGTTTAAAAATTATATCTCTTGGTTCTTTTATTCATTATTCAATATTTTTAAATTAAATATCTATAGTTCAATATTTCGAGATGAGTCGTAATTTTTCCTATTGTATATGTAAAGGCTATATTGCACTCAGTGATGTGTAGTTCCGGAGGGGAGTTTAACTCGCGATCATGAAAAGTGAAAAATTTATAGAACGGGTGATGGGCCTGCATAATACTCAACAGGAAAATTTGTCCCCGACTATGGGCGGAAGCCGCCCGAAGATCCGAGAAGTCGGATGGTTATACAACAACCGTACGTACGGCATCCATACGGCAAATTTATGACAGGGAAAAACTCAGCCTCCTGAAGGTCTTCCTGTTATTGCTCAAGACCAACGAATTCCCTTGGCAGGCAAGCGGTTTAATAGATCATTCAAGCCGTCTTCTTGCAATAGTTTTCCAGCCACTCCATTGTCACACTCTTAGGCCTTTCAAGTGGCAAGCCCAGAGCGCGATCCCATACCAGCTGCATTCAAGATGTGGGTACGGAAAAGTTCAGAGACGTTTTAACACTGAAACAAAAGTTAACCACTCGAACAGCAATTGAAACAGGGAAACAAACAGGCTCGAAGGGCATCGCACCTGGGAGCATACTCCTATACTTCTTGAAACTCCAAACAGGACGGTGAAATATCTGACCAGCATCAAATTTCTCAGTACTCGAGCGTCAATTAAAGAAGAACAGTATACTGAAGACAACATGCATTTGCGTTTCTATTTTCTTCTCTTTGAAAAAACCAACCATTTCTGATATGAACAAAGAAAACAAGAAGTTGGCTAGTTATGTAAGGTTAAATACCTGGCTTCAGTCAAACCAAAATGATTCAGCAATACTCCACTGTGAGCATCAACATTTGGCCAAGGGTTTTTAACCTGAGTAAACAAAGCGAAGAAGTTTAACAATTCCATCCGAGAAAAACAAAAATTTGGAACTAACGCACCAGGTTTGAGTAAACCAACAAGTACAAGTCTAAAAGAACCGTGTCCCAGCTGAAAGAAAGGGTAATAATCATTAGTATTTTACCTTTCCCAACTCGGTGAGGATCGGCGGAACAACTTCATAGAGTTTTGAAACCTGCACAACCAAAGATAATGTAAACACCAACAAGCATAGGACACCATTAAATTAAAGAACCGTGCTTAAAGAACAAAGCTTAGTAGACATAGGAGTGTACCAGCTGGAATAGTGGATCATCAGGTAAATGCTTCAATGCAAATTCTCTCTGGCACATGTATCTGGGATCAGTTTTACGCAGAACTCCATGCCCAAAACCAGGGACAACCTGTCAAGCAAGTCTCTTGACTTCATGGGAGTTGGAAGTAAAAAATGAACAATACAACAAATTAAACTTGAGCATAACACTGAAGCATATGAATGACGACACTGGCTTACAGGCTATGGCCCATAAATATGAATTTGCCCCCAAGAAAACTAATAAAGGCAACTTCTGTTATGACAACAATCTCTTTGCAAAAAAGCCAAATTTAGAGACTGAATGACTGAAGCACTGTAGGCCCTCAAAATTACAGCCAAGTTCAATGGGCCTTGTTGACTGACCAGGCACTGGACCACCTCAAATGCAAAGAAGGGAGAGTTAAAATGGTAAAATTGATGAGTTTGTGAAAACTAAGAAAGAACCTCATAATTTAATCATTTTGTTTACTACACATTTGAAAACGAAAATGGCACAGTGGAGGAGAAAATTATTTAGCAGATGAAACACCTACTTTCGGCAATCAAAGACAACTTCAAGGGTCCTTCATCCATAATCTTTAAATTCCCCAGCATGATAAATAAGAATATCAATACAAACAGCAATTCTTGAGATGTGTAAGACATTAGTATCTAAAGTAAACACTGGACTAAAATCCCCACCTTGCCACTATTTAATGTCTTCCACACGTATTCCTTAAGTTGTTCAGTCGACATATTTTCTCCACATTCGTCAACCACAGACTTGATCCATAGCAACACTTCCTGAAGAAGAAATAAACTAATGTCAGTAGCAGAACCCAAGGTTGTTATGGGCCAAACAGCCAAAGAAAATTAACTAAAAACAAACAAATATATACACTACCAAGTTATCACCTGACCTGCCCCTTTCATGGACAGGTAAGAGTATAGCAAGGTAAGGATCTGAAATGGGATCACCTAACCTGATTAGCCAACCCATGGAGTGGACCAGCCAATCCATTCAAAGCTGCAGTAAATGATAGATAAGGATCTGAAAGAGCGCTGGCAACCTGATGATCAAAACGAATTCCATTAAGTGAGCAAGAAATTCGAACACCAAATAAATGAGGCCGGAAAACTGGTATACTTAGATGTTTCAAACCATTAGACATTGGTAAAAAAATAGAATGTTAAGGTTTTTGTCACCATTACTGACTTACCAGATGAGCAGTGTGAGCGCTCACATTTCCACCTTCATGGTCACTGCAACATTGTCATTTACATCATTAGCATTAAACTTAAGCTATCAGACTTGCTCTCTCTTCTGAGGAAATTACTGAATGGAGAAGTTTACACTGACAATAGCAATAAAGAATGTCGTACTAAAAAGAGTAAATTCAACTCACGTATGAATTGTGACGTATAGCCTCATCAGTTCTTGCATCTTGGGATCATCAAACCCAAGCATGTGTGAGAAATTTGCTCCATAATCCAAAGAATCATCAGAAGGGATTGTCTTCCCATCCTTGTATATCCTACACTACCAAAGCAACAATTTCATCTCAAGTGTACCACCTAAAGTATGCATCACCCAAGAAAGCAAAATACACTGTTGATAATTTAGTGAAATAAAGACAGACATATAACAGGTCTAATATGAACAGACATCTTTTATATAATATGAACAGATATTTTTGTAGCCATAAAAATGGTGGGCGAAGGGCAGGGGATAGAAGAACAGGTGAAAGATATGCTCAAGACTCAACATGAAAGCAACAAAGTAAAGTAAGAAATTGACGAAACAAATACTCATTAAATGTGCTCACCTTCGATATATATAAGAAGCAACTGCAGGAAGTTGAGCAATCAAATTGAGGGAATCTTCATATGTGGGTTCCCAATACCTGAAATAGAAATGACAAGCATGAGAACAATACAACAATACACTAAAAGGAGTTGGTGGAACAAAAAATAAAGTGATAAGACTACTTGGATTTGTGGATGCCCTTCTCATAGGCCTTTTGAAATTCACTTCCAACCTAAGATTGAAAAGAATAAAACAAATAAAGAAAATGAGAAGGTCTGAAATGATCAAGAGATCTCAAAGAAATACAGGCAGTCTTCTGATTGATTGACAAAGTTTCAAACTTAAAGTAACTTAGAACGAAACATTAGGATCTACTTCTGAATCAGCATAATCGTTAGCACTTTCCAATGTATTGATACGAGTAACAGCGCATAATCTGCAAATGTCTTCAACCTCATAAAAGCACACAAAGAAGCATTCCTTGACCCACTTTTCCTTCTTAGTTTAATCACAAAAGACCATTTTATATTCTGATTAAATTATTGAGATTGAATTGACTCCTGGTCATACCAAAATAGTTCTAAAAGTAAGGTTTAGTTTTCTCTTAATACTGTTGATATAGATCGACTACATCACACTGTCAAGTTAAGTCAAAGTCCAAACCTGCTGAAACAATTTACACAAGAAATTTTCTTCAGTCATATAAATTGCCTCAACCCCAAGCTTTCTTCAATCATATAAAATACTTCGAAGTTAGCCCAGACATCATCAGGTGAATAGATCACCACAAGTGGCTTAATAAGTTGAACTAACTGGATAAAACAGAGACATAGATAAACTTTATTTTTGGAATAGAGATATAGATAAACATGACCTACATTTAACTCTTCCAACAAAATAAATCCTCAGCTGATGGCCTTAAGTTAAGGTAAACCTAACAAAGACAAGCTCTGTGCCCCATGCACTCCAGGTCAAGATATTTCTCTTTATTTTGTGACAATGGTGTACAATAATAGAAGGCCCACTAGTTGGAGAAAACTTCGATTAAGTCAAGAACCAAGAACAGCTTTGCACTTCCAGAGCATTTTACAAGAGATGACCAAATGTTTGGAAAGCACAAGATTCTCACAAAAAGAAAGCTCAAAGAAGGGCAAAGCCTTTTCAAACCAGAAAAGTAGATCATAATAAAAAGTCACCTTTTCTAATGAAAGGCTGAAAGAACTAACCCAGTATAATATGCATGACTCAATAAAAAAAAAGGAAGATGAAAAAGAAGAAGTTACAAACATAAATGAGCACATTATTCTACCTGAAGTGCCATAACACCAGTGGCAAATTGAGTCATAGGATGTGAAGTCTTTGGAAGAGCATCAATAGCTTTATATACATGATCTGCAATTCATCCCAGTTAAGTAATAAGTTCTAGTCCCAGTTACTTAGACATGTCAACCACGAGCTCTACTTGAACAGGTATGTCTTAGTACTGGCAGACACATAAACAGAAGGCTTATGATGCAAGTTTCACATGAAAAGAAACATTAAAGTCGATCGTTTAGGGGCTTAAGGAGCAAACCAGGATGTGAAGCACAATCATCTTCGACATTATTGTGTTGACAAGGGAATAGATCTAAGATCCATTGCTAGTTTGACAATGAAAGTCATTATAAATATATCACAGTAGTTGCTTGAGCAAACTTCTCTTTCAAAAAGAAAAGGTTTGTTTCCTCAAAAAAAAAAAAGGTTTGAGGTCACCAAACAAATGATTAAGCCAAATTCTTCATCATCCAAACATGACGATAATATGCTAATTGAAGCAAAGTAAGATTTTGAGCAAGTCTTAATTTCTTGAGTGAAAAACATCATTATAGATTTATAACAATGGTTGTTTCAGATAAATAAATGAATGACTTATTCAGAATATCCTACTCATTCTACAAACATATGGATGAGACACAAAGTGACAACATATGTAAATTACCATGCCAACTCATAACAAATGTAAATTACCATGCCAACTCATAACATATGTAAATTACCATGCCAACTCATAACACATGTAAATTACCATGCCAACTTATAACATAAACATGCCAACTGGCAACAGAAAGAAAAATGGCACACCAAAAGGAGACATAAAGTAAATTAACAAGCCAGCTGAAATCACAAAGTATATCCACATGCCAAACTAAAGACAGTAAATGTAATGAACCTGGAATTTTAGCACGGCTTTGCAACTCCTTGGATAATGCATTCACCTGCTCCTTGTTTGGTACCTAAGACATAATGAAAGTTTATTTAAACAATACCAATCTAGAGCAAAAGGCAAATAGATAAATATTTTCCTAGTTCCATATGATGTTGACGTGGTTCCAACTATTATACAGCCTTCTTAAAATGAAATATCGTACAGCTATAACTTCTAAAATAATCATTTATATAATATACCACAAATTTTAAAGCAGATTAGTCATGTAATACATAAAATATCATTATAATGCAGCAGTGACATCGTCTTTCAGCAATGAAGGCATATAGATGTCAATAATCTCCTTTCTCCACTGTGTCTTTACAGATAAACTAGAGCAGATAAAACTGACTAAAAAAATCCTAGTGTCCCTTATCTGTTACCACTATAAAGGTACATTACCTCATTCTCCTCTCCCCTCAGGATACCAAGTAGGGTTAGTGGATGTATTCCAAGACAGTACTTCAGAAGTTGTTTGTCTCATAGCAGTTACGCATTCTGGTTCAACCCATACTGAAGCCTCACTTTTGCTAGTCCACTGTTCATAGTTCAAACCCTAAACTTAAAACCTTAAACTGCAAATCTCCACTTTACATTCTGCATGCTAAATAAGGTTTGTAAGAGCATCCAACGTCATCTCTCAAAGTTCCAAACTTTCCTAAGCTCAAGATGGTAGTATGCTCCAATAAATGCTGAAGTTTCAGCTTTGCTAGTCCCTTGTCCAGTGATCTAGTGTCACCTCCTTGTCATGGATTCCACAAAATTTACATGGTCATAAACATTTGGAGAAAATGAAGCTCTTCAAACTCTTTAAATAGCTCCATACACGAATGTAAAAAAGAAAATCTACCTTGTTCACATCTAAAGCATCCTCTTTTAAGAAGCCTTTTCTTAACAAGTTTTAGAGACTTTGACTCTTCTCTCCCCTCTTACTGCCTCCTTTTGTATAATTTCTCTCCTAGTCTCCAAACAATAAATCCACCATTACCATTACAAAATGCATTAATCACCTCATTTTCATTTTCTTAAGTATTTTATGATGTCCCCAAGTTACATGTCAATAGTATATTGTTAGTTACTTTTTCATGACTTCAATGTTTTATTACCTGCCCCCACCGCAGTCCTCTAGCCTTACTCATGTTGTTAATCAAAGTATCTTCTTCATGTGTCAAAACAAATTTGCCATATCAAGCCTGCTGCTTTGTCAGTACCCTCTTTAGAAAAAGGGAAAAATGTTAGCAGTGTCTTGCAGATTGGTTTGCAGCACCCAGGGCGCCAATATTGCCGTGTATCAACATCTATTCTTTCCTCTATTTCTATCTTCTTTATTGCCTAATCTTTTCCTTATAATTTCCCTTTAAATTTTAGTAATGCCAATTCACTCCTCTTAATCAAGAGCACAAAGCAATCCCTATCCCTACTGTCTGAAATCCAGAGAACTCTGCAAGATAATATTTCGTCCAACCATGATAAGACCTCTAAACTGCATGAATCTCTAATAAAAATGGCTGTTACAAGAGATAACAGAACAAAGTTCCAATAAGAAAATACAAAGAAAACCGGAATAATTTCAAAATCCCACAAACTTGGTTTAATACAATTAGAATGTCAGTTCCAAGAAGTAGGTTCTCAATTTCTTCTTTTGTTTCTTACAGAAGTGTGGGAAGTTTTTACTTGTGTAGCATTCGAAAATAAGTGGCAGTAACAAGAGAAGTACAGTATGCATATTCACTACCTTCCCAGTCAAAAGAAGCCAAAGAAGGCCTTCAGGCAATGGTTCTCCTCCATCAACAGCAGCAGGAAGCACTTTCTGGCACTCAGGAATGGAGAGGCCTCTAAAGCGAATTCCCTAACAGCAAATCATAGTTATGGTGAGCACAAAATCACAAAGGAAAAGAATCACAAAAAATTGAAAGCAAAAATGATATAAATAAAAAAGCTACCTCTTCGGGATCTAGAAGTGAGGTTTCCCAGAGCAACCCAGTCATCCCTCTCATTCCACCCAAAACCTTCAAAAAATAATTGAAAAGTCAATATAAAAAATAACTTATACTTCCAGATCTCCCATAGTTTAGTTCTGACTTGACAGGAGGAAATAAGATTATAAAAAACAAATTAAAGTTCCAAAAGGAGGGGGAGAGAGAGAGAATATCAATTGTAGACAGTAAGTACTCAAATACCATACCATATCCACAGTAATGTTCCCAAGCTGGGTTTTCCCATATTCTGTTTTTAGCTTCTTCAATCTTTCCTGTAGCATAAAACATGAAGTCATTAATGTTCTTCATAACAATATGCCCCAATCTGGACTAGAAAAAAGCAAACAAGCACTCAACGATCAGTGTGATTCTGCCTATGTCAAATTTATCACAATCAACAAACTTGCAAATTAAATGATAGTAATACCGCTTGACGTCCTAAACTTTACACAGTAGAACAAGTGAGCTATAGCATATTCCAGAAAAAAAATAAAAAATAAAAAATCACACAACAAAGTATAAAAACATTGCAGCTTTACCAAAAAAACCAGGACTTAAAAATACAAAAGTAAGAACTTAAAAAGCAAGGCTTTCACATATAGACAGTAAAGTGTCTAAAGAACCATTTGTTTATTTATCCAACTGAAGCCAAATGAAACAACATGACTGAGAGACACGGCAATGTCAAAACCAGTAAACAACTGGATGAATCATCGTGGCAAGCATAAATGTCAAATATCTAACTTTCAGTTTTTCTGTTGAAACATAAAATTTCAAATTTTGGATATGAAAATTTTTAATCCCCTTATAATTCCAGGAGTTAATCATATGAACAATTGAACTTCCCAAAGCAAGAATGGTCACAAGAGAAAGATGGTTGACAAACCTGCTGTTCTGGGATCATCTCCTTCAACTGTGAATGAAGGTCCTAAACAACGAATATCAATAAGTCAGGTGGTTAAAATTGCATAAGAAAAAGTCTGTGGACACATATCAAACCAAATCAAGATTAGAAGACAACTACTTAAGGCTTCTAATTAATAAGTAAAGTAGTCAAGAATTAGAAGTTCCGCAAGCCAGAATTATCTGCTGAAATAAGATGCGACATCAACAACATCAAATATTCTACTCCAACAGTTGATCCTGAATTCATATTATAAGAATAGCAGATTCCTGAACAAAACCACAATAAAAAAGCAGTAGATTTTTTTTAGTTTAAAAAAAAGCTAATTCAACAAGGAGATGATAACGTCGCAAGTATGGGAGGACTGGTGAGTTTATAACTTGTAGAAACATAGAATTATGCATATAATTCATCAAGTTAAACAGATGTAAAATTTGCAGTGAACACAAAGAGTAGCCTTGAGCTAGCTCCAGCAAGCTGTGCATCAATGGTTCATTTATCTGACGATTCAGTGAAGATTCAATGAAAAATGTGATAGAGAAATCTTACAATCTCAGAACCACTTTGAATCTGTAGCCATCGAACAGAACTACTCAAGGACGGTTGCTGCACCTGTATCAACACAGAGAAACAGCATTACATATACAACAACTGACCAAATAAACAAACATCCATCTCAATGCAAATTTTTCACACGAATCAAAGCTAGGTAAATCACTTACAAGACGAGATCGGAGTCTCGAAAGCGCAGCAACACTTCGGAAGAAAACCATCGCTCACTCAAGGCTCTGCACAAATAAGAAACACCCCATTCTCAGAAGAACTTCAAACCATAAAACTCAAAAATTTAAAGAAAAAAGAACACATAAGCAAACACACGCGAAACGACCACCAATTATTCAAGACTTCTGATTAAATCTTTACTGAGAAATGAAGCGTAAAATCCATAGCAGAGACAATTAATTGTGAATGAAGTGAAAAGTATTGGAGAATACTAGGACATAAGCCCGTCAATGTGGTCGGTCATGTGGTAGTAAAATTGGGAAAAACTAGAGAAGTTTTCCATATTAATGTTTCTTTGAATTTGTTTAATATATAACGAAAAAATTAATATAAATAATAATAACAACTAGAAGTACAAACTCAATTAAAAAATACAATTGACAAAAGGCCTATGTCCTTGCATTAAATAGTCAAGCATTATTGGAAAACCAAAAACAATGAAGAAATACAAAGTAAATTTACTCTAAAAAAATACCAACTAACTAAAATCAGGATGAAAATTGTGGACAAACACACATGCCTCCCAACTTAATCTGCTGAAAGACTCCAAAGCATAAAAAGTAGGGTGACAGCATACAGCCAAAACCAACCATCAAATATAAAATTAAATATTACATCACACCCCAAAAAATTAACCAATATAATGAACTAAAAAAAGAGATTGAAGAAGAACGTAAGAGAAGGCATGCGAGAAACAAAGAGTGGTAGAAAGAGAAACTTAAGAAAAAAACAGTACAAATTTTTAAAAACTAATGAAACCAAGCAGCTTGGCGATCAGCGAGCGCTCAAGAGAGGAAGAGCAACACAAAGGAGACAGCTCAAGCGCTCAATAGTACGTGAGAGGAGCTGAGAGTAAATCCATGTTCTTAACATTACTGAGAAAATAAAAAACGTCCGGCTCAACCACAAACGATTAACAAATTAAAAAGTAACCCCTACAACATCAGCCAACAACAAACGAATGAAACAGAGAGAAAATAATGAATCCAGATTGCTTTTCTAAAACATATTAGTCCAAGATCCAAGATGACTTTTTTTTCAGCAATCATCAGAAAAAGGGTAAATTTAAGAAAAAATTAACTCAATTGACGAAAATTTATATTTTTATACAAAACGGCTGAGCATTAGTGAAAAAAGAAAACATAAACAGATAAAAAGGAGAGTTGAGAGTAATAGAACTTACCTTTGAAGAGATTTGAGAGAGTGACGAGGCTGCGAAGCTAATCAGAAACAGAAAAAAGAAGACAAATCGCAGGTGGACGAGAGATCGTCGGCGGGAGAAAAATCGCAGGTCGGAGAGGGATGAGAGCGATGGTAAGTGTGAGAGGGAAGGTTCGTGGAAGAGAAGTCGCGGGTCAGCAAAATTGCCAGGGTGGAAGAATGATTGTGAGAAAACTTCAAAAATTTATATCAGATTTCATTCATATGAGACTAGGTCAGAGTCGGCTCCTAGAAACTCTGCAGCCGCTAAGTGCGGGGAAGGAAAAAAAAAATAAATCTGAAATTAATGTAAATGATTTGATTACATATTATGTTTCCTATAAATAAATCATATATAATATATTTGATGACTTGTTTATAACATAATTTCAGATTTTTAGTTTTTTCGTCAATATTGATCATATTGTTTTATTATTATTTTTTTAATAACCTTATTAAAAATGTATATATTAGTTATATATAAATTTATTAATTTGGGTTTTGATTCTTAAATTTAAAATTTTAATAAAATCTATTAAAAATAGTTCAACTGTTCAAGAGAAATATCTCGTAATAATAAATCAAGTAAAATTATATAAAATTTATTAATGAAAATTATATTTTTAAAAAAAAATATAAATTAATTAACTTAAATTAACCACATTTTAAATTTAGAATTTTTTTTATCTTATGTCTCTTTTCATAAAAATTTAACTAAGTTAGCAAGATGTCAAGAGGAATATCATTCAACCTGTGTTGAGGGGGGAGCTTACTATGATATTGTGTGAGAAATTTTATGTACGTGATGACAAGTCAACATTGAGTCATCAAGAGGACTTCAAGTCTCATGCCTATTCTCAGATTCAGAGTATTTCTGGAGAAGGAATCTTCAAAGGAAGAAAAAGCACTATGAGGGGGAGCTTTTAGACTGAAAGAGTGCTGAAATACTGTGGTGATTCTATGACGAGAAGTGTAAAGAGAGTGGTAGAGTTCCAATCTTATCTTGGAGGAGCACTATAATTGAAACTTATTGTTATTGTTTTTGTAATTCTCTTTAGTGAATTTTATACTCTAGCCAGTCAGAATGCCCCGTAGATTAGGAACAATTGGTTAGTCTTACGTGCATGTCTTGAACTGTACCGTTGAGAGTAACTAACATCAGGTGTTATTACGCATGGTAATTAAAGAAAGACAACAGATGAAATGTGAAAAGGAAAGAGTTAAAAGAAAACAAAAATTAAAAGAAGAACTAATAAAAATCTAACCCCTATTGTTGGCTTATAAGTGGGATATTCAGAGTACTCTTGTCGTCTATACTATTTAGAGCAGTACACTTTGTAGTATTTGTTGGATACATACCAAACGTCTTTTCCAATATCGCTTGGCGTAGATTGACGAGTTTTTCTTTCGGGGTTTTTGATTGTGTCATTGTGAGACTAATAGGTACACGATAACTTTTGGATAGCGTTGTGGTGAATCGCCTTCGAGATGTGTTTAGATTTGTTAGTTTTGTTGCAATGTTCCTCGTACTTCTTTACCATGCATCTCCAAGACAACCTTAGATGTGTTTAGATTTGTGAGTTCTCAATCGGGTGTTGATTATACAAAGATTGTGATGTTTGTATGGAAAAAATTGTGAACGATTTCACGATTGATCAAACTCTGTTTCTGCTATCAACATTCTAAATTCCCAATTACACAAGACGCAAGCCAATAAAACCGAACTTTACAAAGAAGATATATGAAAACATCTATACAAATGATGATTTAGAACCTTATAAGAGTCTCCCAACACCCCAAACCATCAAACTCCAGCACAAAGCCCATTACTAACGCTCGCTGCGATTTCACTATATTTGCAGTGCCCAGCAGGAGATCCAGATCGACGAGCGTCTACTTGCTAATACGAGTACCCTCTACCGTCATCGAGCCGACATGCCCTCCGTCTTCCTTTTGTTGGAATCTTATCCACGGCTTGTTTGGACGAGGATCGGGTGGTGAACGTCTGAAACCACTCCAGCACGTCAAATTCTGGAGCTACTCTCGATCAACAACTAACTTCTTTCCTCCATTCGATTCGAGTAATCGGTTATCCCATTGCTACGTTTTTTCTACGGTCGAAGAAACAAGAAAACGAAAGACTCGACGAAGAAGAACCTACTACTCGACGATCTCTGGCTGAGTGTCTCGGAGCTCGATATCATGTCCCATTGCTATACGTTTTTCTAAACTAGAAGAAACAAGAAAACGAAAGACTCGACGAAGAAGAACCCAATACTCGACGATCTCTGGCTGAATTTCTCGGAGCTTCTCAAAGCCACGAATGGGTTTTCTCCATGCATGGACGATTTTCTAAAGGAGGAAATGTTTCCCCTGGCCATGAGCAGATACGTGGAGCATTATTGGGGACTTGGTACAGGGACTCTCTACCCCTGCAAAGCAGAGAATCTCATCCCCGGGGTAGAAATGGGATGAGTCGAGCCCAAGCCGGCAAACCCTAGTATATTCAGGCTTGGCTCGATATTTTTTCTTCAAGCTCGAACTCAAAAAAAAATTGAGATCTATTCGAGCTCTAGCTCAAAATTTTTTTGAGTATTCGAGTTGAGCTCCAACCCATTTCAAGCTTAAATAGAATAAAACCTACCCTTTTATTAGTGGAAGAAAACAAAGATCAGAATTAGTATGCATGCCCTAAATGAAAATATTTAAAATCAACTTATTTTTCTTATTTTAATTTATTTCTAAAATATTTTTTATAGTTTAATATGAAATAAATATTATTTTATTAATAATAACTAGTTAATATTTAATATTTTCTAAAAAAATATAACTTTAAAATACAAACGAGTCGGCTGATTAGGCCAGCCTTTCTCTCAGGCACGATCTTTTGGATAAAGACAAGCAGCGTACCCTACTACCGATTCGGTCTGGAAAAAGGAAAAGGCCGGATCAGCCTACCGAAATAAGCAGCCGCCACTAAAGACTGGATTTTTGAGTCTGCATGGCAGGTCGGATATCATGGATCATGTCATGAAAAGCCAAAAGTTTTCTCCTTTAATTTCCGCATGCATGCCTCCCATCTTTCCCAACGAGGAAGGGAAATATACTGGCCTATATATATGCAAAAGGAAAAGGTTAGACAAGGGAAGGTGGAGCAGGTGGTTGCTTCTTGATTTCAGCAATTTTATGGAGCACGCCCTTGTTCTTCATCACTTTCCTGGCAATGACAAGGAATTAAGAACTCAAGCTAATTTTGATCCAATGATCAGAACTGGGTGCCGCTGCTTTTCAGGTACTTTTGACAGATTCATGGCGTTTCGTTGGATCGATGAAACTTTGGCCTTTGGGATTTGAATATTACTCCACGACAGAGCTGGGGAAGACAAGAACTACTTTCCTGGTCAATTTATTCTGGGGCAAAAGGGAGGGAGCTCAGCTAGCTAGGTACCTGCCCACAAATGGTGGAACTGGGTGTGACCCCTTTCCCTTTGTGTTTTAAGATTAATTTTAATTAACAAAGGTTGAAAGTTGTCAAACAATTAATTGAGGTTGATACAGGGGTATATCGGATCTTTTCGGGAAAGATAAGGAAGAAGAACAGAAAAAGTTGCCTCCAGGCTGATCAGTCATGCCAGTAATTTTTTCTAATTATAATTAAAAGTTGTTAAAATGATCGAGCAAAAGACTTGAATATGACATGCAATAAGCAGCCAGTACTGCTTAAGTACAGTGAATCTTCTAAGATGTAGCGCTCACTGTAATTTCGACTTATATATATATATATATATATACCATCCCTATAGTTCTTATCAGACTATCTCTATGCTATATATACCTCCTTCTTCTACTTCATCATCTTTATCATATCTTCTTTTTCTTCTTCTTATAATTTCTCTTCTGCTATTCTTTCAGAAAACGGGTTCCCCGGTGTTGCTTTTACTTGCTCATTAAAAGTGACCAGGCTCACCAAAATATATATGACCAGAAAGAGTTCCACAAGCATGAAACTAACTAGTTCTTCGATCTTGTGGGTCTGGGTTCATATATTACCGGAATTTAATAATGGGGTTGTGGCTTTCATCAAACAACATTAAAATTTCCACTTTAAGTATATAATTTGGAAGATCATTACTTCAACAGCACCCCTGAACATATTATTTTACAACAGTACTACTCTTACGCGGCAGAACCACGGTCAGTGATCACCGGAAGGCCTGAAGCAGATTTCATGATTTATGGAAACCCTATACATAACAACATAGCTATATATATATGCACGACCATATTAACATAATTAAACAGAAACCCAACAACATATGTTACATGTACACCTGGCGGATATGCCAAAAACTGGTAGAAGAAATAAGAGTAGGCACGTAAATATTCAGGATCGTAACAACACAGAAAAACGGGAGGAACGTATATATATCCTTAGATGAATCAGACCGTCGACTCATATCGGAAACAGAGTACCCACGCAGGCATCTTAAAGTTCCATTAACAGTGAGGCTGTTTTCATGGCGACGGCTACTTGCACCAAGGTGAGAACCAGAAGCATGAGCTTCCTGGCCATGGAGATTGATATGGGCGGCCGTTTAGCCACCTCAGAGAGCATCAAAAGGCCCAGGGAGAAACAGAAACAGACCATAACAGCCAGGAAGCAGCCCTTGACAGCGAGCTTGAAGGGATATAATCTGTTCAGTGTTGAGAACCCCATAATATTAGGAGGAGGATCAATATCAGCAAGCCCTAACACAGCTGAAACGATGGCGACGATGGAGCCTGTGATCTTCAGGACCCGCTTACGGACCCTCTTCAGACGTTCGAGTCCGTTTTCGAATTCAGGGGTTTCGGCTGCAATTCGGATACGATCAGCAATGAGTTGAAAGGTCACCTCATCGGCCAAAACCTGGATTACTACGTCGTCTGAGTCCGACCTTGTGAAGCTCCTTGCCATGAATTTCCGACGAGGAGGAGAGAAGGGTTCCATGGATATTGAGAGAGGCCAGGAACAGGAATCATGCATCCCTAGTTACATATATTTATATACACACACAAAGTACTTGTAGATTTTAATCGTTACTCACTATATATTTTTCAAAATTTTAAATGGATGAAAAAGTGGGGTACTGTAAACTGTAAAGTTCAGCCGCCACACAGATCGATGGCATATGCGCCATGGGAAGTTGTGAGGAAATTTTCTCAATTAAACTGATTCCAAGTTTCAAACTGACTGTAATATTTAAACTTATCCCACAGCCCACTAACATGTCTATAAACAAAAGAAAAACAAAGAGAAGTTATCTCAGTGCATCTCAAATGTCATTAATTAATGGTAGTGATATTAGTCCTTACAAGTGCTTGTTAATTGTACGGTCAATGTCGATTCATATAATCAATATATTATAAAAATGTTGTTATTATATATGCATTTTTTACATCATTTCTCATTCACAAAAAGGCCACGGCCCCCGTTGTTGAAATGAAGATCAGTATAACTCATTAGTAATTAATTGTTAATTAATAATTAACAAGCGTGGATCGATATATCACATACCTGACCAAAAATGTTACTCCAATAATTAATGGTTTTTATGTTTAAATCAAATTTAAATTTTATTCTTTTCATCATCGCGTGGATGTTTTGTATTTTCTTTCTAGATAAGATGAAGTACTTACAAATTGTCATGTATATAACGTAAGTAATATATTCATAATATTAGTTATTGTTACGAAAAATGTGGAATTGCAGTAAAACTAAACCGGTGCGAATCAATAACAAATAAAATGAGACACAAAGAATTACGTGGTTCGGCTAGGGTAGCCTAGGGTTTCAAAGATCAATCCCTAGGTCCTTAATACAAAGTCTTAAATGAGTAAATTCTCAAAACGCCCAACCCAATTTAGACGGGTTCAATTATGGGCCTATCAGCCCATATAAATTCAAGGCACAACATAACAATTATAATTATAATGTTCTCCCTCTCCCTCTCCCCCTTCTTTCCTCTCTTTGATTAATTTGCTTTCTGGTCTCTCTCCTGTCTTCTTGCTCTCTCTCTTCTCTTCTTTCTCTCTCTCACTCTCTCTCTCTCTATATATATATCACTCTATCTCTCTCTAGTTATTTAAATCGTTATCATGCTATTTTTGGAAAATAGTCAACTTAAAGATACTATCCAGTATCCACTAGCAACGAAACTCAACTGTAAATCCATGGACAACTTTCTATATATTTCTCTTTTCTACCAGATTGACTAATTAATTAAGAGGGTGGAAGGAATCTCCCTCTCCCTCTCCATCCCCCTCCCCCCTCTCTCTCTCTGATCATTTGCTCTCTCTCCCTCTCTCATTTGCTCTCTCTCTCTCTCATTTGCTCTCTCTTTCTCCCTCTTATTTGCTCTTTCTCTCTCTCCCTTATTTGCTCTCTCTCATTTTCTCTCTCTCCCTCTCATTTGCTCTCTCTCTCTCTTTCTCTCTCAAATTCTCTCTCTTTCTCTCTCTCTCTCTTCTTTGCATCTCTTCCTCTCTCTCTCTTGATCTCTTATTTGTTTCTATTTTTTCTGTGATGAGCTCTCTCTTTAATCTTATTTGTTTCTAATTATGATTAATGTGTAGATCATCATTTTTTGAAATGCTTTCTTTATTTGATTATAATAATATATGTCTTTCTATTAATTTGATTGATATATATGTCTTGATATAATAATATAATAGATTTCGAATATGAAAATAATATATATAAAACAATATATGTAATGTATGTAATAATATTAGCGTAAATAATCTATTGGGAAGCTTATATCTCTCTGCTGTTTTCTTGTTTTGCCTATGTTTGCTATCTCTTAATCTTTATGCTTAATTCCTGTTGTTTTCTAGCCAGGTAACATGTCTCTGATTTCCCTCTATAATCCCCTCTGCTTTCTCTCTGTCTCTTCCTCTATATCTCTCTCTCTAAATATATCCTTTCTTTTTTTGGTAAAAGAAACATTCTAAAGATACTATATCCACTAGCAACGAAACCCAATTGTAAATTCATGGTCCACTTTATATATCTCTTCCCCACCATATCAACTAATTAATTAAGAGCGTGGAAGGAATCCTTCTCTCGCTTCTAAAACTTTCCTTGAAACGAATAAACGTTCAGTTAAACTTTCAAAGCTGCACGTTAATCCTTCAATATTATTTTATAAAACTCGCGGGCCTGCTATTATATCATATATTTGTTGTCCTTCAATTTAATTATCAACTCCAGTTCGGGAGAAAGTGCGGAACAAACTGTATGAAATGTTGAAAAACTATCTCAAGTCTTCTTAAACAAATTAATTAATGGATCGAGCTTCCACCTAAGATTAATTCATGGGTCCTCTCGGTTCATTCTTCTAAGTTTTTTTAACTGTAAGAATGCTTTTGTTGAGTATAAAATTCTTTCCCTTCTCAAGAGTAGTCCCGAGTCTCCCGACTCTTGAAGCAAGTGTGGAGGGGCCTCTTGGGGGTCATGAAGGAGAAAAAGAGGGAAGGGAGGGCTATTACAATTCAAGAATAACTGTCAAATGATCTAGAAAAGAAAACTTACCCTTTAATTAATCGAATCTCATCGCTGCTCCAACGACCAAGTTGTTCATCATCACTGGTTGGATGAGCCAGGGCAAGAAACTCAACTAGTGGGGGTTTGAGAACTGGGAAGAACAGTAAAAGCCGTGAGACCAACATATTTTCAAGGGCCCCGGATCTACTGCGAACAAGGCTTGTGTGCATCGGTGCGCATAGCCAATAGTTGTTCGCAGCCGCATGTGGGGCGCATGCGAACGGGGCATAAATGTTATTTTTGGGTGAATGGTGGGATATTTTATGCCCCTTCCATGCGCCCTAGGTGTGGCTGCGAACAACTATTGGCTGTGCGCACCGATGCCCACAAGCCTGGTTCGCAGCAGATTCAAGGCCATTTTCAAGCGGAGTAGAAGCAAACAAGAGACATTTTGCCATTCTAAGGGAAACAACAAAGAAGAGACATTACCATTTGGGCACTTGAGCATTAGCCCAGTGGTCCTATATGAGTCATCACCTAGGAAAAGCGGGCCGGGAACTGCTCCGAACAAGGGAATAGAAAGAGGTGGTAAGCACAGCTAAAATAAAAGCGCCGCTAAATAGCTCCACATTTATTGCTGATTTTGAAAAAATAAAAGTGTTCGCACGCCTGGGTCATGTGCAGGGGTGGTTCTATTGGTTGTGCGTACCCATACACACAACCCTTGTTCACAGCAGATCCTGGCTAAGGGTGGCAATTTTACCCGATTACCCGATTACCCGATTAACCAAATGGTAATCGGATGGATAAAGAATAAAACCATGTGTTTCGAGTACCCGATTACCCGATTATACAATTACCCGATTATACAATTACCCGATTACCCGGTTATACAATTACCCGACTACCCGGCTCTTAATCGAAACGGATATGGATAATGGGTATTCCTTACCCGATTACCCAGATGGTAATTTGGTAATTTTTTAAAACTTTATGTATTTGATGTTATTTTTAGATAATATGTGTGTTGTACTTTGAGTTGTTTTTAGATAAACTTAAGAATTTGGATGTAATTTTCATATAATTTTAATTTTTTTTGTATATATTTTTTAATTTATAAGGGTTAGATAATTAATTTTATTAAAATATTATTATCCATTTATTTACCCGATTACTCGGGTAAGAAATTCGGGTGACGGAATGACTAATTTTTATTCGGACGAAACGGGTGACGGAACACAGGTCGGGTAATCAAAACGGGTAACCGAATAACCCTTACCCGTTTCGATTATTACCCGTTTACCCCCCTAATCCGGGCCCAGGAAAAGCTACCATTACTTGACCGACTTTTTGGATCGGAAAATGCAAGATACCAAAAGTGTCGGATTCGGAACTCTCCGAATGTCTTCCTCGTTCGTTGCTTTTTACAGGAAAACTGCAGGAATGTCTACCTCGTTCATTGCTTTTTCCTTACCTTCGAAGCTCGACTCTCGCATTATCAAACAAAAGTTTATTTCTTGTGGTGTAACAAATCAAGGGCGGGCGTTCTTAATTACGGCTTACCTCATCGCCCCAAACCTGGATTACTACGTCGTCTGAGGCCGACCTCGTGATATATATACCTGATAATAATCCCGTATCGACCTATGTAGGGCGTAACTGTGTATCGGATAAGTTGAAATCCAATACGCTATCGGCCAATACGATTTACCGACATAAAAATGAATAATACACGTTTCACTTTTTTTAAAAAAATATTCGGAAGCATCCGACCGTCTTCCTCGTTCATTAGGTTTTACAGCACCGTCAGAAGATCCGGAGAGCAGGAATAAATGTTGGTCGTCACACGGACTAAGACCTGGAAGTCTTCAAATAATTTTATGTATATGGGGATTGTGGAGGAGATTTGATTTTCCTCGTACCTCTGAACGTCTCTTGCATTATATATCAAAGTTTTAAAATTTTATGTGATCATTTTTTTACGGCTGCCCTTTTTTTAATTGTTCACGGTCGTTTTTTCAGTTGTATGGGGATTGGGGAGGAGATTTGATTATCCACGTACGTAATTAGTTTATTAATTGGACAAGGCTCTAATTAGTCGTTGACATCTTTTAGAAAAGACAAGATCTATAGTACTCCTGTAATATATATATATATATATATATATATATATATATATATATATATATATATATTGTTGTACTTGTACTATACAATGAATCTAACCGCGCGCATTAATATTGATCATACATTGAAATTAATTTACACATTGAGTTAATTAACTAAGCATTAATTCAAACATCACTTTACAATTACCGCACTCTTAGGCTGCGGCACGATCTCTGTATGATCAATATCCAAAATTCATAAACTAAACAGCAAAGAAGCCCGTTACGGGACCGACATATAACTACCTAGTTCACTGAATAATGCTCACAGAGACTACCAACATATATATAATTAGAAGATTCCTTACATGATCTTGTATTAAGAAGATTACTTAAATGAGACCCTAGAGTTTCAAGTTTAAACCTTTTTCCCTTACGCAATCTTCCTGCCCGGGTGAGATCGGGGGGTTTGCAATTGCAGCCTTAGGGAATTCGAAACCATGAAATTAATTTATATATATTTTTCAGTACTAAAACATATAATTTTAAATACATTAAAGCTCAATTATTAAATCCGAATTACATCAATTAATTAAATTTTAATAGTATGACAGTTTTTTTCTTGAAAGAACTAAAGATGTATTTATTTAAGTAATAGAATAAATACATCTTTTCAAGGGTTTATCACAACAAGGAGTTGTGATGAGACCCCTGACTCAACATTAGCAGATACTAAAGTATGTTTCTAAAGTTCGTTATACTCCAAATTTCTCTAAAATATGTAAGGAATCTCTAAGGCGGCTGTGCATCCTGCTTTTCCGACATCCAGTGAGTCTCCTTCAATCACCCGAGGAAGAATTCCTTGTTCCTGTGAAATTCTAATGCATGCCGTACAGCAAAGCCTCAGTCGGAGTCAGAAGCCCATAGTATTTAAAGATGAATTGCCCTTCATGATTTCTCATTAACCCCCCATAGGCCTAGGTTCCCCTTGGATGCACCATCAAAAGTTTATAATAATACATAATTATTTAAATATATAAGCTCATAATCCAATTGCCGATACTGCATGCAAACCTTGGCTGCACCTCGATCGTACAGAATTATTTTAAGGAGAAGCATGGGACACATTATAACTACCTATTTCAGTACTGAATATGGAGACTACTTACGTACGTACGAGACCAGACGTCAGAAAGTGAGACGTACGTCGTGCGCGCAGGCCCTCAGAGTTTCATTAGTAACAGGCTAACAGCGAGGCAGCTTTCATCGCCGCGAGTAGTTGCACCAGGATGACGACCAGAAACAAGAGTTAGTTAATTTCCTTGCCATGGAGAGTGATATGGGTGGCCGTTTTGCGACCTCCGATAGAGGGGATACGATTTGTGCAATATTGGGAACCCCATTTTGGAAGGATCGTCAACGAGTCCAATCACAGCTGAAACGATAGCGATGATGGAGCCTGTGATCTTCAGAACCGCCTTTCGGACCCTCTTCTGTCCTTCCATTTGGTCCTCAGATACAGAGGTACTGTCAAGGATTACACGGGCTCGATCGGCCACGAGTTGAACGGTCACCTCATTAGCCAAAACCTGGATGACGACGTGGTCTGAGTTCGACCCGGTGGAGCTCATTGCCGTGGATTTCGAACGACGAGGAGCAGAAGCAGGAGTCAAGGAGGTGACAAGCAGGAGATTTCAGATTTTGGGCTATCCTATTCGTATCAGAAATCTCAGGCAACCCTGATATATATACTACTGTTCTTGACTACAGCAACGAAGGTGATGTGTAAATGATAATGACAGATGCTCATCCACTTGCCTGAGGACTGACCGAGCTCCTACTTTCTAGTTTCAAATGGACCGATCGATCTAGTTCGAGTCTTAGAGTAAAGAGGAGCAAGGTTGAGCGTATAGGATCGGGCAAAACCAAGATATGTATTACGGGCCCAAGTTCAAGAGTTTGGATCTGGCTATACTCGCTCAACTTTTGACCTGTTGAATAGCCAATTGCAGTCGAAACGTACATGCCCTACACTTCCAGCTCAACCCGTCCCAGATGAGGGTGGGTCTGTGGAGTGTGACTGTGTAAAGCAACCTACAGAATCTTGGAGAAAACTTTCCCTGCGAACCCGCGTGTGTCTATGTAGCTTGCCTCGGAAAAAGATAAAAAGCAGAAGTCAGATTCAACTGAAAGTGAAGGGAGAGCAACGTCCGATCTTTTACAGATCATAGATCTATTTTAATTTAAATGTTGAACCATTATTAATTTAGATTTTGATCGAATGGTATATTTTAGGATATTTTTAACCCTTCTCAACCCGCTGATTCGTTGAGAACCGGCCCAACAGACTTAAATGGTTCACATTAGAGAACCGGTTAGCCAGTGGTTGAGGGTTTTATTTCTGGAATGTTTTCTCTTTCCCCTAATTTTGTCGTGTGCTACTTAGAGAAAATCGCTTTGCCATCATTGGTCGCCGCTGTTTGTGTCGCCGGTCGTTTCGCGGTTGTTCGCCCGGTCGTTAAGCCGTTAAAATTCGCCCGGTCGTTCGCCATCGTTCGCGATTGTCGTTCGCCGGTCGCTCGTTCCCCTTGTTCCCCTTCCCGCTCGTTCCCCGCTTCCCCGCTGTTTCCCTTTCGTTCGCCGTCCCCGCTCGTTCCCCGGCTTTCGTTCCCCGTTCCCCGCTTCGTTAAGCCGCTTCGTTCGTTCGCCGTCGTTCCCTTCGTTCCCTTTCGTTCCCCCTTTCGTTCCCGCTTCGTTCCCCGCTTCGTTCCCCTTCGTTCCCCGCTCGTTCCCTCTCGTTCCCATTCGTTCCCATTTCGTTCCCGCTCGTTCCCCGCTTTCCCCGGTTCCCTTATTTCGTTCATTTTCGCCCGGCTAAATCGCCGCTTCTTTCGCCTTCGCCCTTTCGTTTCCATTTCCCAGCTTTTTCCCAGCTCGTTCCCCATGGTTCCCAGCTCATTCCCCTCTCGTTCCCGGCTGGTTTTTTCCCCATTTCGTTCCCGGCTCGTTCTTCGTTCCCATTGGTTCCCGTCGTTCCCAGCTCGTTCCATTCGTTCGTTCCCATTCCCATTATTATTCCGCTCAGTCCCCCCGGTCGTTCCCGCTTCGTTCCCGGCTCGTTCTGGATTCGTCGTTCCCCCCTGGTTCCCCGCTTATTCCCATTTCGTTCCCCTCGTTTTCGTTCCCGGGATTTATTGGTTTTTTTCGTTCCCATTCGTTCCAGCTGGTTCCCCATTTCGTTCCCGGCTGGATTCGCCCGGCTCGTTAAGCGGCTGGTTAAATTTCGTTAAACATTTTTTCGCCCGGCTCGTTCCCGGCTGGATTTCCCTTTCCCCGGCTTCGTTCCGGCTTCGTTCCCCGGCTGGTTCGCCCGCTTCGTTTAGCCTGGATTCCCAGCTGTTCCCAGCTCGTTCCCCAGCTGTTCCCCCGCTCGTTCCCCTTTCGTTCCCAGCTGGTTCCCGGCTCGTTCCCATTCGTTCCCATCGTTCCCGCTCGTTCCCCCTCGTTCCCATTCGTTCCCCGGCTGTTCCCCCATTATTCGCCGACTCGCTATTCGCCATTCGTTCCGCCCGCTCGTTCGGCTGGTTTCCCCTCGTTCCCGCTCGTTCCCCGCTCTTCCAGCTCATTTCCCGGCTGGTTCCCCCAGGTTCCCTTGGTTCCCGGCTGGTTCCCGCTTCGGTTCCCCGGCTTCGTTCCGGCTGGTTCCCCGGCTGGTTCCCGCTGGTTCCCCGGCTGGTTCCCGGCTGGTTCCCCGGCTTATTATTATTTCATTCGGCCGCCCGGCCATATCGTTTTGCTTTTTAAGCTGCTCGTTCCCCCTCGTTCCCCGGCCTGGATTAAGCCATTAAGCTTCATTAAGCTTGGTTAAGCCTTTCGTTCCCCTTTCATTCCCCTTCGTTCCCCATTCCCCAGCTGGATTCCATTCCTTCGTTCAGAAATTTACTGGTCTCTGTATGTATTTGACTTGCTCTAACACTATAGCTCTGTCTCTCTCATTCTCTCTCTCCCTTTCTCATTCGGTCTTGCTCTGTCTCTCTCATTCTCTCTCTTCCTTTCTCATTCGGTCTTGCTCTGTCTCTCTCATTCTCTCTCTTCCTTTCTCATTCGGTCTTGCTCTATCTCTCTCATTCTCTCTCGACCTTTCTCATTCGATCTTGCTCTGTCTCTTTTAGGTTGTCTAAGCCTTATTAGTGTGCTTTGAACTGTGTTTCTTGCTCTAGCACTGTCCCTCGTCTCTCTCGTTCTCCCTCTTCATTTCTCATTTAGTTTTGAACTCTATCTCTCTTGGCTTGTCTAATATGTGCTTTATTAGTTTGCTTTGAATTGTAATTTGCTAGTATTTCACCGAAAATTCGCCAGTCCACGAAGAGGCGCAACTGAGAGAGTAAATCGATTTACAACAGAAAATTTGTATTACAGTTTTGTATTTGAAAGTCAGTAATGCGAGTACAATCTCCTAGTCTTCCTCTGATTCGATCTCCGTGTAAATTGATGAAGTTTTAGCTTCTGGCGAGTTGACATCGAAATTCGAGTTTCAGATCGAGTGTGCACGAACGATGATGGCTTTGTCGATCGGACGAAAGTATTTGTGTTTCGCGTATATCGACTTGTTGACGTTTCCAGTGAACGTGTAGAGCTGCTCCGGTTGAACTGGTGAACTTCGACGAACTGCGAGTCGCTTGAACTTCTTCGGCTCGAGAGAGCTTCTATGCGTGAGAGTATTTCTCGATAAAATATTTTTTGAACCCCTTTGACAGAATGTTTCTGGTTATTTGTAGCCGTTTCTGCCCACTTGTTGGGGGTCGATCCTTGGAATGGGGATCGAGACCCCTTTTTGTTGTCGCTGTTGAGATGGGAGGAGGACTTGGGCGCTCCTCCTTTTCCTCTGTTGGTTCCATCGAATGAAGATCGTCGATGGTTTTCTCGACTTCTGCAGTTGGCAACGAGGCTTGGTCGTTTGTGCATGTACCAAACAGAAAACAAAAAATAAATAGCATTGTAATGAGTTGGATTGTGTTATTTTTACAATGGTATTTGTTTTTACACTGGTCCAACTGTATTTTTTATCACATCTCAGGTCTAGCTACAAAGGTTGGATCGATATCCTGCCATGGTTCACAATGTAGAAGTGATATATCTCACAGAGGCGCCCACGTTTATAACATTGTACTTTTCTTGCTTATAACATTGTACTTACCCAGTTTATAACATTGTACTTTTTTAGCATATAATAGAGTACTTACCCCGTTTATAATGTTGTACAGATCAGGCGCCTAAGGCGCCAACAATGGCGTTGTAGCACTGTGAAATAGAGAGCTGGGCGTCGTTTATAGCATTGTACTTTTTATACTGTTAACATAGTACTTTGATTGTAACATTGTACTTTTCCAGCTAATAACATAGTACTTACCTTGTTTATATCATTGTACTTTTCTTACTTATAACATAGTACTTACCCTCTTGCTCATAACATAGTATTTTTCGTGCTCCCAGTTTGTCTCACACCTGTGACTCAAGCCGTGATGGGCATCACAAGCCAAGAGTTCTACCTAACAAAGTCACTCACGGTTCATCTCACGCCCGTGACATAATGCATGACCGGTTCACAAGTAAGTAGTCAACTCTAGCAGAGCTCCTCATAGTTTACCTCATACCTGTGACACTAGGCATGAGCGCATCACTAATTAGGAGCTTCACCTAATAGAGCCGCTCACGGTTCATCTCATGCCCGTGACATAAGGCATGACCGACGCACAAATAAGTGGCCTCACGCCCGTGACACAAGGTGTGAGCGCATCACTAACTAGGAGTTTCACCTAACATAGCCGCTCGCGGTTCAGCTCACGCCTGTAACTTAAGGCGTGACCGGCTTGCAAGTAAGTGACCAACTCTAACAGAGCTCCTCAAAGTTTAGCTCACAAGGTTAGTAAGTGACACAAGAATAAAAGATCTTTGGTTACTTGAACAATATTAGTAAGTTCTTTCATATAACTTAAAAGTCATCTATAATTGAATTTGTCTCTATCTTTTCTGCAAATTTTTTTAATATATGTAACCAAATAATTAATCCTCAAGATATTCATCTCCATCCTACTCCGAAACCTTAGTTTTGGCAATACTCATTGCATAAAAAGCTCTATCCATAATAATTGTAGAAATTAAAAATATCAATAAAAATTGAAGCAACGTATCAAAAAGATGTAAATAGTGATTATTTCTGTTTCAACCAGCTTTTGGCAAAGCATTGCAGAAGGTTTTTTACTTCCGGTAAATCCATATGTTAGCCATTCAATAAATATATCACTAAGAACTGATTGACCAGAATTAAACATACAAATAAAACTAGACATAGAATTTCAGCATGACAGTCCTCATGCTCCACAAGGTATGTAGGATTTAACTAGGACAAAGAAAAGCTAATATGATTTGGTGAGAGAGATAGATGAAAGCTATGTTTGTTTATTAATTGGATATAACAGGAGCATGATTAACTAGAGCTGTCAATGGATGAAATCCAATCCAAAGATATAAAGTGGTGGAACTCGTAAGCTGAAGTACTACTGAGTAGTATTGCTAATGGATTGTCGCGAATGTGATTTTATTTCATGATCTGATTATGTTTTTTCTTATTAATGCAGGATGACATAACTTTATATCATGGTTCTATTCTACATACACTAATTAAGTAGAAGGTTTCTGACTCATATCTATATGTATTCTCTCATTCGATCAATGAGATTACATTGGAATTACGGTACTTTGTAGATCAATGAAACTTTGACCTGAAGAAAAACGTGGAAGGATGAAGAAAATATGATCAGAAAAGATAAAAAACAAGAGAAAAAGAGATATCCATGGCAGAAACAATCGTGTTATGGTTTTTTTTCTTATACTTTTCATGTAATTACATGGTAGATTGGAGTGGTTGATTGGTTGAATACGTGGTAGATTGTTTTTATACAAGAAAACTGCAAGAAGGCTCTGCCCTGCACTCACGGCCAATAACGACGCTAAAAAGTGTCGTTAAATTCGTAGCGTTGCTAAAAGGTGAAGTTTATTAACGGGTTTTGTTAGTGCATAGAGGCTTGATTGGTTGTTTTATGACAAAACCGATGTTTGACCAAGTCAACAGTATATACCATGAAGCGTGAATATCTGGGTTTTCCTAACCGTGGAGTATTAAGTTTCCTAAAGTCTATAAGAAAGAAATCAGCATGCAATATTACTGGTGATAAGGTTGATAGAGTTTCCTAGTTGAGATAGGAAAGTAATAGAGGATGTGATATGTCAAAAGACAGATTTAGACATGATTAAACCCTAATGTATTAATAGCACATTACGTGCTGGGAAAGAGTTACGCAGTGATTAACGAGGATTCAGAAAGGGTGAGTTTCAGGGGGAGCAAGAAGGAGAAAACTCGTATGATCACATCCTGAATATTGTGTGTTTTTTGGTGAAGCTGAACAAGAGGTCGACGAGCTTGTCAAGAAGCAACTGACCATTGTAAAGGTGTTCTCATCCTGAGAAGCCTGCGTGAAGAGATTCCCTGGTGATAGGGAACACACTAAGGGGGAGACTTAGTGTGTGGGTATCAAAGAGCTTCTGTGGAAGTGTGTTGACAGAAAGCTAGACTAGGAAGATCTGCTGTTCGAATCCTTGAGGGGAGGAGAACTTATTACTATAAGTCGATCTGTTAGATTACTGTAATACTCTTTCTAGTGGATTTTGATACCCTGGGCCGCATGCCCCGCAGATTAGGAACGATTGGTTCCGAACTGCGATAACAAATTTCTGCTGTGTCTTTTACTTATAAGTATAACGTTAAGTGTCATTACACCAGTCTTCGGGTGTAAGTACACTCCTGCGCTCACGTTTAAGTTCACAGGAAATTCTGTAAGTGCACTTCTAAATACACGTCTTGAGGTTACTGGGATTTTCAAGTGGTTTCAGAGCGGGCTCCAGATTAGTTTGGAGATAAACGATTTTACAAACCTAATGTGAAGGAAGATGGCAGTTTATCATAAGGAAGGGGCTTCAAACACAAGACCACCTTTGCTTGATGGAACAAACTATGCCTACTGGAAAGCAAAGATGAGAATATATATCAAGGCTCAGGACGAAAGAGCCTGGCGGTCTGTTGAAGACGGATGGGAACCTCCTACAGTTGAAGTTGGAGAAGGTGCAGATAAGAAGAGAATTTTAAAGTCTAGTGCCGAATGGAATGATGTGGAAGAGAGATTAGCAAACTGCAATTCCAAAGCGCTGAATGCCATCTTTGGAGGAATCGATGAAGTGCAGTTCAGGAGAGTGTCTGCATGCACCACGGCTAAAGAAGCATGGAAGATACTGGAGGTACATTATGAGGGAGCCGAAAGTGTACGTGCAGTCAAGCTACAGATGCTGATGACCCAGTTTGAGCTCATGCGGATGAGAGACGATGAGACGATCTTGGAATTTGAAGGTAAGATCAGAGACATTGCAAATCAGTCTTCCAACCTGGGAGATAGGATACCTCAGGATCGACTCGTCAAAAAGGTACTTCATTCACTTTCTTCAAAATTTAAGATGAAAAGAATTGCTATAGAAGAAAATAGGTTTTTAAATGATATGACCTTGGATGAACTTATTGGGTCTTTGAAAACATTTGAGATGAATGAAGAGTCAAGTAATTCAGTAAGAGAGGTTAAGAAAGATAATGTAGCACTTCAGACTCTTGCCAGTAATGAGGTGACTCAGTCAACTCTGGAGTCAGATATCCCCACCATTACGCCAGCCGAGCTAGATGCAAAAGTGTCCTTTCTGGCTAAAGGATTTAACAAGTATATCAGAAAAAGCAAGAAGAAGAATTTTTCTTCAGGAGATGGAAAATCGAGAGGAGGTGGTTTTGAGTCAGCAGCCAAGAGCAAAAGTATAACATGTTATGAATGTGGAGGAAGGGGACACATCCAAACAGAGTGTCCTACTTATATGAAAAAGAAAAAGTCATTTGTGGCTGCTTGGAGTGACGACAGTAGCGCTTCAGAAGATGAAGAATGTAATTATGTGGCCTTCACTGCTAATACCAAATTGAATACTGAAATACCAGAGCAAAGAAGAATACCAGACATCTCAATTGTTTTGGAAGATGAAACAGATGATGATGATGATATGGAAACAGTACAGAACATGATCAAGCAATGGGATGGGGTTCTTGAAAGTATTAACATCCTAAAAGAGCAAGTTGTAGTTCTGGAAAGGGAGAAAGTCATGCTGAAACAGAAATTTGATGAAAAAGAGGAAGAAGCCAAAGAATCAGAGAGGAAAGTAGAGCTGTTGAGAGATCAGACCTGCACCTTAAATGAAGAAAACCACTTGCTGAAACAGAGAGTAAATGAGAAACAGGAGAGAATTCAGAAACTAGAAGAAGAACTAAGAAAGGCAAAGGAGATTTGGGTGAAGTTTGACAAAGGCAAACAACAATTGGATGAGATATAGACTCAAGAGACAATAATGGACAATAAACATGGACTGGGATACAGTGGGGCCAGTTCATCTCAGCAACCAGCTCATATTCAACCTCGTTATAAACAGGTTAGAAGATTCATTCCTACATGTCATTTCTGTGGGGTCTATGGTCATATCAGACCTTATTGCTACAAGTTACAAAGAGTTCGAAGAAGACATGAAAACTTTAAAGGAGTTAAGTCTAGTGTCCAAAATCTGGTCTGGGTAAAGAAAGATCTTAGTTTGTTTGCTGCTCATACTACCAGAAAAACAAACATTGATGGAATATGGTATTTTGATAATGGCTGCTCTAGACATATGACAGGAAATGTTGAGTCCCTTACAAATCTACAAAAGGAAAATGGTGGACAAGTTACCTTTGGAGATGGGGGAAAAGGATCTGTAATTGGAAGAGGTGATTTGAATGTTCAAGGACTTCCAAAGTTAAGGGATGTGCTATTGGTTGATGGGCTGAAAGCGAACTTGATAAGTATCAGTCAACTATGCGACCAGAACTTATATGTGAATTTTACCAAATGTAGCTGTAAGGTATTGGATGAAGAAAACATCTCTGTATTGGAAGGAAAGAGGACATGTGATAACTGTTATAAGATAATTCTGTCGCATCAGTGTCAATACACTAGAGAGAACACTGCTCAACTGTGGCATAAGCGTCTTGGACATATACACTCTAGAGGGTTACAGAAACTGATAAATTATGGAGCTGTCAGAGGGTTGCCTACTCTAACTGGAGCCGTTGAGACTATGTGTAAAGGCTGCATGGAAGGCAAACAACATAGAACTCCACACTCTGCATTGAAAATCATTACAACCAAACAACCACTGAAGTTGCTGCATATTGACTTAATGGGACCAGTCCAGACGGAGAGTATAGCTGGTAAGAAGTATGTTATGGTATGTGTTGATGACTTCACCAGAGTCACATGGGTTGAGTTCCTCAGAGAAAAGTCATAAGCCTTCAAATTGTTTATAAATCTGTGTAAGCTGCTTATGACTGAGAAGGGAGTGACCATAGGGAGGATAGTTCGGATTAGAAGTGATCATGGAAAGGAGTTTGAAAATCAGGATTTTGCTAACTTCTGCGAAAGTAAAGGAATTTTACATGAGTTTTCAGCACCCAAAACTCCACAACAAAATGGGATTGTAGAGAGGAAAAACAGAACATTGCAAGAAATGGCAAGGACTATGATCAATGCCAAAGAACTACCTCATAAACTATGGGTAGAAGCTGTAAATACGGCGTGCTATGTTAGAAATCGTGTACATCTCAGGTATCTAACTCACAAAACACCATATGAGCTGTGGAAAGGAAGGAAGCCCAAGGTACATTACTTTCGTGAGTTTGACAGCAGATGTCATGTTCTCAGAGATCGGGAACAGTTGAGAAAGTTTGATTCCAGGAGTACGGAAGGGATTTTTGTAGGTTACTCTAGGAATAGTCATTCTTATAGAGTATTTTTGAAGAATGCAAACACAGTCATTGAAACTGTGAATGTGGAAGTAGCGGATCAAACTGAGGATCTCCAGATGTCAGATGATGAGCAAGAACATGTTCCCCGAATCCAAAAAGAAGGAACGGTTAGTACAAAGGACGAAAGTACTCTTACCCGTAATGAAGAAACTGTTGAATGCGATTACAGTACACACCTGAAGGTGCACCAGAAGATACGGGAGTGTCTTCTACAGAAGTCCAGGAAAGTGTCGTTGTTACAGAAAAGACACCATCTATTAGAGAGCAGAATAATCACCCAACTGATGCAATAATTGGAGATATACATGAAGGAATGAAGACTAGAGGTAAGAAGAAGAATTATGGAGATATGGTTAAATTTGTGTGCTACACCTCGTTAGTGGAACCCAGAAAGGTGGAAGAAGCTTTGAAAGATGAGTTCTGGATAAGAGCCACGCAAGAAGAACTTGAACAGTTCAAAAGGAATGAAGTTTGGACACTTGTACCCCGTCCAACAAATATAAATGTTATCGGTACCAAGTGGGTATTCAAAAACAAGACAGATGAAGAAGGAAATATCATCAGAAATAAAGCAAGGTTAGTTGCACAAGGATATACCCAGGTAGAAGGGATTGATGTTGATGAAACATTTGCGCCAGTGGCCTGACTTGAATCAATCCGGTTATTACTTGCTGTAGCCAGCATGATGAAAATTAAGCTGCAACAGATGGATGTAAAAAGTGCATTCCTGAATGGGTATCTGACTGAGGAGGTGTATGTTGAACAGCCAAAGGGGTTTGAAGATCCACGTAAACCAGACTGTGTATATCGGCTGACTAAGGCATTGTATGGACTAAAACAAGCACCAAGGGCTTGGTATGAGAGGCTGACAAATTTTTTGTGTTCTAAAGGATTCACTAGAGGAGGTGTTTATAAGACATTATTTATCAAGAAGAGAGATCATGAGTTAACACTTGCTCAGATCTATGTGGATGATATTATTTTTGGTTCCACTAGTGATTATGCTCAAAAGCAGTTTGTCAAACATATGCAAGAGGAATTTGAGATGAGTATGGTAGGAGAATTAGCATATTTTTTCGGATTTTAGATAAAGCAGAAAGTTGATGGTATTTTCATCTCTCAAGAGAAGTATGCTAGAAACTTAGTTAAGAAGTTTGGACTGGAAGACGCCAAAGGTGCAAGAACACCAATGAGTACAACAGATCGGGTTAGCAAGGATGAAAATGGCAGATCAGTAGATCCAACTTTGTACAGAAGCATGATTGGGAGTTTACTCTACCTGACAACTAGTGGACCAGACATATGCTATAGTGTCGGTCTGTGTGCAAGATTCCAATCATCACCCAAGGAGTTACATGTGAAGAGTGTTAAGAGAATCATAAGATACGTCAAGAACACAATTAATCTTGGGATTTGGTATGCTGTGAACTCCAGCAATGTATTGGCAGGATACAGCGATGCAGATTGGGCAGGAGATGCAGATGATAGAAAAAGCACCTCAGGTGGGTGTTTTTATTTAGGGACTAACTTAGTGTCCTGGTACAGCAAGAAGCAGAATTCCATATCTCTGTCCACTGCTGAAGCTGAATATATCGCAGCAGGGAGTTGCTGTGCACAGCTCTTATGGATGAAACAAATGCTGGCAGACTATGGTGTACCAAGTGGGGTACTTACAGTGTATTGTGATAATACCAGTGCCATTAACATCTCAAAGAACCCTGTACAACATTCGAGGATGAAACACATTGATATTCGGCACCATTTCATACGGGAATTAGTTGAAGGTGGAAAAGTTATTTTGGAGTACTTATCAACTGAGAATCAGCTGGCAGACATGTTTACAAAGAGTCTGGATGCAAAAAGATTTGAGTTCCTTCGTGGAGCTCTGGGGCTATGTTGTATTTAAAAGAGTACCAGGAAGTGTACTTATACGTGTAAGTACACAAAAAAAGAAAAAAAAAAATGAATAAAAAACATAAAACACGAGTTTGTGTTTTAGGGAGAGTGAAAAGGTAAAGTTAAAAGTGAGATTTTTGTCTTTCAAGTTCGGAGCTACAATCCGAATTTCAGGAGGAAGAACGACAAAGGGGAAGACATACAATGAAGACGCGCGATCAAAATGGCAGTAGTGACTAACGATTCAGTCTCACCCAGCAGCAGCAAAGGTACGAACCCCTCTATTTTCTTTTTTTTTTCGTATCCTCTTTGGATGATGAAAAAGATGGTATTTATGGGAAATCGACGACTCCCACATTGGAGACATCAGCCGCGGGAGTTGATAGATCGTCTCAGGCAAAGGAGAGTGGGTTGATGGAGGACGATACTACGCTTAAACAGTTCCTTGATGTTCTTGTATCACTCACAGAGGGACTGTACACAAAAGTATGCTCGATTTTCTGTACAGATTAGGCACGGAACAACAACTTGATCTGAGTGGGAGGATTTTTTAATAGATTGTCAAAGTATCTGACCAGACTGATAAGCAAGGGTGTCTCACATTCCCGTCTTTAATTCATGGCATTCTGAACAAGCAGAAGCCCATAGGGCTCACAGAATTAGTGCCGGTTAATAGCAAAAGGAACAAGTTACGAAACAAGACAAGCACGTTGAGCAAAGAAAAGGGGTCAGAAGTTGATACAGTTCTTGTTTCTGAAGAAGGTCATCTTGCTGAGGTACCTGATGTTGTGGTCAGGGGGAGTGAGGAGCATACTCTACCTGTGTCTGTATCATTGAGTGCAATCGTCACTGACAGTACACTTATGACTGTAGTGAGTGATGTACCTGTTATTCAGATCCGAGGCACCATCATTTTTTTGAGATGAGCATATTGAGGATATGTCTGTGCATGAGGGTCCGATAATCACCCGAAGTGCATCCGCCACGGGATACATCAGATTCAGTTCTCATGCCCCCACCATCTATGGACAATGCCACTAGTCTCAGCTCTCCTCCAAAGACGACGACTGTGTTTGCAAGGCTCCTCGTCCTCGGGTATTTCCACCGATCGATGACTCTTGATTATTTGACTAGGAGGTTGCGGGGGTGTAAAGAATGAGATGAATGACTTAGTCCGGCGACATCATTTTCTTAAGAATGAAATGAGACTTGTCAAGTCTCTCATTTCCAAGATCAACCAACCTCCATCTTCCCAGTAGAGAATTGGTGAGTTGCATTTTTTTTTGACAAAAAGGGGGAGAAAAAGATGATAATAGACTTGTGAAAATTATACCCTTGTGATTCTGTTGTAGTGATAGTCGTTGGCATCTTGCTAGTGGTGAAAGATAGCTGTGATGTGGAATGATGCTTGGTTTGGTTGTGGTATGTTTTGTGGAATTGAATGCTCAAGGAATTAGTAACTCAGATTATGTTTGTGATGTCTTCTATTTTTGCTACCTATGAGATGGTGAAGCGGTTTTTTAGTTGGTGCTTGCTATGTGTATGTGTGAAGGATTGATGTGATGTGGATAGATGAATGTTGTGTGCATTCTGATTTGTGTGTTTCCATTTGAATCTGTGCTTTTAAAGATTTGTATGCTTGAAGAATCATGGAACTCATATTAGATGCAATTGATTTCAGAATGGATGTGAAACAATATTGATGATATGTATGGATCAGGTTCATCAGAAAGTTTTGTGATATAGCTGATTTCAGAGTGTATGTGGAATAGTGGTTGTTATGTGTGCTAGTCAAGGTTATCAAGGAGTTTTGTCAAAAAAGAGTCAAATGGGGAGAATGTTAGTGCATAGAGGCTTGATTGGCTGTTTTATGACAAAACCGATGTTTGACCAAGTCAACAGTATATACCATGAAGCGTGAATATCTGGGTTTTCCTAACCGTGGAGTATTAAGTTTCCTAAAGTCTATAAGAAAGAAATCAGCATGCAATATTACTGGTGATATGGTTGATAGAGTTTCCTAGTTGAGATAGGAAAGTAATAGAGGATGTGATATGTCAAAAGACAGATTTAGACATGATTAAACCCTAATGTATTAATAGCACATTACGTCTTTGGGAAAAGAATTACGCAGATGATTAACGAGGATTCAGAAAGGGTGAGTTTCGTGGGGAGCAAGAAGGATAAAACTTCGTATGATCACATCCCGAATATTGTGTGTTTTTTTGGTGAAGCTGAACAAGAGGTCGACGAGCTTGTCAAGAAGCAACCCGACCATTGTAATGGTGTTCTCATCCCGAGAAGCTGCGTGAAGAGATTCCCCGGTGATAGGGAACACACTAAGGGGAGACTTAGTGTGTGGGTATCAAAGAGCTTATGTGGAAGTGTGTTGACAGAAAGCTAGACTAGGAAGAGGCTGCTGTTCGAATCCTTGAGGGGAGGAGAACTTATTACTGTAAGTCGATCTGTTAGATTATTGTAATACTCTTTCTAGTGGATTTTGATACCCTGGGCTGAATGCCCCGCAGATTAGGAACGATTGGTTCCGAACTGCGATAACAAATTTCTGCTGTGTCTTTTGCTTATAAGTATAACGTTAAGTGTCATTACACCAATCTTCGGGTGTAAGTACACTCCTACGCTCACGTTTAAGTTCACAAGAAATTCTGTAAGTGCACTTCTAAATACACATCTTGTGGTTACTGGGATTTTCAGGTTTTATACCAGGTTTTCATTTTGTAAGTCATGAGTGACACGACTATCTGTACGTGCACGCTCAACCCTTGTTCGCGTTAGATCCGGGTCCATGTGGGGAGAGGCAGCTTGGATTTTTCCTCACACGAAGGTCTCTCGCATTATCAGTTTTTTAATTAAAAGCGGCAAGGATTTAATCATATCCTATGATATATAAGTCTGTATAATTTATGTTTGGTTCATCTTGATATCCTCAAAGCAAATTAACTTTGATGAATCCTCATCCATGGGTTTGGCTGGTAGTGGATTAATCATACGAGATCACTGATCTGGTACGTGCTCCTTTACTCACTGCAACATGGCGGCGCCCCTTATCAATGAAACAAACAACTCCGCAGAATTATGAAGCTGTTATAGCTTCCCAGAGAGACAAGTGATGGTACAGGGCGACTCCAAACTGATCATCCAGTTCATCATGGGAGAGACGAATCCCCACTGGAAGCTCAGACCACTTGTACTTAGGGGTGTAAATGCAAACGAAATGGAATAGCCTGTTTCGATTACTGTTTCTAATTATCGTATCTTATATGGTTTCCGTGTTCCGTCCCATATTAATTTCTGAATTATTCCGTTTCAGATTATTTCAGGTTATTTCTGAATTTTTGTCGGAATAAACCAGTTTATAATAAACGGTAAACACATAAAAAATGATATAAATGTTAAAAAAAAATTAAAAAAATATGACAACAGTATATATAATACCATCACAACACAATTAAAGTAAACTTAAAATTATTTATTTATATTTCTATAAGTTCAAGAAAACCATTGTTTTTAGGCTATATATATATATATATATATATATATATATATATATATATACTTTGTAATTGGGCTTTTTGGAATGAATATTATTAATCAATGGGTATATTAGATTATAAAAATATATAGAGGATGTTTTAGATATTTTTTCACTATAATATTAAATATTAAAAATTTAAAAGTGATGCTAAAATTATGTAAGGGGTACGGTGTAAATAGTATAAATAATATCTATAATACCTAAAATAATCGGTAATTGGAGTAAACGGTAAACGGTAAACAGTATACGGAAACTATTATTTTATTTCCGTTTTCTTAATAATCGATGGAACGGTAGCCTCTATGAGACCGTCGACTCATATCAGAAACAGAGGAGGTACGTACGTACGCCACTTAATTAAAGTTCCATTAACAGCGAGGCTGTTTTCACGACGACGGCAACTTGCACCAGGGTGAGAACCAGAAGCATGAGCTTCCTGGCCATGGATATGGATATGGGCGGCCGTTTAGCCACCTCGGAGAGCATCAACAGCCCCAGGGAGAAACAGAAGCAGACCATAACAGCCAGGAAGCAGCCCTTAACGGCGAGCTTGAAGGGATGTAATTTGTGCTGCCATGTTGGGATCCCCATCTTGAAAGGATCAATATCAACAAACCCCAACACAGCAGAAACGATGGCGATGATGGTGTTTGTGATCTTCAAAACTCTCTTCTGATCTCCTTCCTCGACTTTGTAGTAGTTCTCGGACGCAGGGGTTTCAATGATGACATGGGTGCGGTCGGCTACGAGTTGAACGGTCACCTCCTCGGCCAGAACCTGGATCACTACCTCCTGCGAGTCCGACCTTCTCAAGTAGCTCCTCGCCATGATTAGTTCCCCATGAGTTGGAGGAGACATGGGTTCCATGGATCAGTAAGTGCGTAAGCCAAGACATGGGTTCAGTGAAATATTGTTATATATATATATACACAAAGAGTCAAAGACACACGCAGATCTTTAAGCGTTAATTACTACTCAATTAAATTTTCTAATGGAAGGAAAAGTGAGGTGTAAGTGCAGCGCATTCGGGCCATGCGAAAGTTACACAACAAAAGAAAATTTCTCATCGTACTCGTCCAAAGTTTTCATATAATTGACAATAAACCGAAAGTTTACATGGTACGTACTAAAGGAAGTTGTATAAACGAAGTAAGTACTTGGGAGAAACGAAAGTTGCTGTCAATTATTTCATTCAAGTACTGCTAAAGAAGAAAGCAATGGCGCCGGGGCGACCCTTGCAGTTGCAGATAAGAACCAAGCGGAAAAATTAATGTTGGAAACGAAAACTAGCTGTAGTCTTCTTGATCGTACGTCAAAGCAATGGAGTTCTTCCGGGGTCGTCATATTTTATTCTTCCCAGCTTTTTTAAATGGCATGTAGTACTGCAGCAGAATTGTTTTTTGTTGTTTATTTTATATAGATATATAGAAGAATAATGATAGGGGTACCTCGTAGAGGTACCCCCACAAAGTACCTTCTAGCGTGGACGCACCGTTGGCGAATAACAAATATTCCTGTTTAATTACAGGGTTACTCTGGAGAAGAGGAGTTGGGTGCTGCTCTCGCAAGCTGGAGAGATCCTGCACATCTTCTCCTTCCTGGGTCTCGTACGTGAGGAAGCTGGGGTCGGACCACCACCATGCACCTCCCTGAACTGCAATCTGGGCGATAGTTAAAACCCACAAAGCTGCTAATTAATCCTTCATTATTTAAAAAGCCACGGGCCTGCTATGTGTTGTCCATCAAATCAATTATCAACTTCAGTTTGGGAGAAATTAAGGAACAGACTGTAACTAATATCAGAGGTTCCCGCAAGAAGATTCATGTGGGTCCTCTGTGTTCGTCTTCCAAGTTTTTGAAACTGCATGTGCTGCGAGAGAATTGCTTTTGTTGATTATAAAGTCTTGCCAGTCCTGAATCTTCAAGAAAGTGTGGAGAGGCCTCCTGGGGATTATTTATTTATGTGGGAGAGAAAGAGGGAAGAGAAAGAGGGTGAGCCTTTTAATGGACGGACAAATTAAATCTGTAGGGGAGGGCGCGCGCCATGTCTGTAACATGTCATATGCCCCCCCCCAAAAATTAATTATTCAAGATTTCGAATAGGAAATAATAATTATTAATTCCTTATTTAGAAACTTTAAGTTATTTAATAAGTGGATAGATCATTGTGATCTTACCCGATTAATTAAAATCCGAAGCTGCAGGAATGTTTATAACGGAGAAGGTAGTCATCCCTGCGACAAAAGCTGCCATTAATGGACGGATTTTTTGGGCCTGAATCCAAGAATATTGGTAAGACAATGCTTCGTCTCTCGGGCGAAAGTAAACCTTTCTCTTTTTATGATTTTTCGCACATTCTCCCGATATATAGTTAGGGATGAGAACTGTTGCTCTTTGTAATTACTTTCGTTGGAACAAAAAGACATAAAGAGGAGGAACTCGGAGGCTGGTGAAGTACTTCTGAGTAGTGGTAAGGAAGTTTCCCGGTGTGAGAATGATTCTAGTTCACGATCTCTAACATTGATTATGTTTCCTTAATGTACTATGACATAATTTTATATCACGGTTGTATTGTAAACTACATTAATATATAGGAAGATTTCTTAGTATACTCGTGACTCATGTTTATATGTTTTCCTCCATTCAATCCATGAAATTAATTACATAGGAATTAGTACTGGTGGTACCTTTTACAACTAGATTGATGCATTGAAGTTCGTTTTTCCTGGATGCTCATGGGTCTCCACAGATGTGAAGAAGGGAGCTCTGGTGGTCCATTCGGAAGTTTCCGACTGTCTTCCTCATTTTGTTGTTTTTTACAAGAAAAACTGCAGCACGGCTCTGTTCTCCATGAATTGGCGGATGAAGTGGGTGCGTGTACGAACGAGTACGCATGCACAGCCCATAGCATGCTAAAAAGCGGCGTTAAATTCCCTGAGGTTGCTCAAAAGTGAAGTTTACTAATGGGTTTTGTACTAGATTTTTATTTTTTAAAGCATCGCACGCGCGACTACTTCATATATATGCATGCACGGCTAACCCTTGTTCGCAGTAGATCCGGGGCCATGTGGGGAGGCTCTTGGATTTTTCTCACACAGTATAAGCTTTTTAATTAAAAGCGCCCATTTGGGAAGGATTTAATCATATCCTATGATATGTTTGTATACTTTATGTTTTGTTCATCTTGATATATATATATCTTCAGTACGTACTTCTTTTACAACTGCCCCCGTTTCTTTACTATTCATTGTTAAAATTGAAGAATGACAAGTGAGAGATCTGCTGCGAACAAATGCCGTGCGTATCAATACACAAATGCTGTGTTTTTTCTCAGTACTCTTGCGGTGTTTTAACTTCATGACTAGTAGCAATTAATCTGATTGTAATTAGCACCCATTAAAATTAACTCTGGTGCCAGTACCAGATGATCTGGGTTTAAAAATGTAGTTGGCGCCTATGGAAGTTCATAGCTCTGTGCAATCTTGCCATTCCAGCTTACTCCTCCATCTGTTTTATAATAAACTCCTCCATCATTTTCATTTTATTCATCTTTTCTTCTTCTTAATTTATCTTCTGGAGTTATTTGGGAAAACGATTTTTGGCTAGCTAGAGGGTTACTTTTGTTTGCTAATACTCACGATCGATTAGAATATGACCACAAAAAAAAGGGCATTAATATTATTTTAAACTCTAAATCTCAATTAAAAAATTTCAATAATTCCTATACTCCGATGCTGCTGTGGAGACCTGAATCTAAGACCTCTTCATGGCCATATTTAACATAAACAAATTACACTAAACAGCAACGAAGTAATTAACTACAATTCAGTACTGAATGCTCTCAAATTAAGGTCACTATATACGTGCCCACATCACAGAAACTAAATTAATTAAGGATACGCATGTACTCATCTGAGTTACATTAACAGGGCTGCGGTTTTCAAGGCCACGGTGAGTTGCACCAACGTTAGAACCAGAAGCATGAGCTTCCTGGCCATGGGGATCGATATGGGCGGACGTTGAGCCACCTCAGAGAGCATCAAAAGGCCCAGGGAGAAACAGAAGCAGAGCATGACAGCCAGGAAGCAGCCCTTAAAAGCGAGCTTGAAGGGATATAATCTGTTCAGTGTTGAGAACCCCATAATATTAGGAGGAGGATCAATATCAACAAGCCCTAACACAGCTGAAACGATGGCGACGATGGAGCCTGTGATCTTCAACACCCCCTTACGTACCCTCTTCTGATCTCCTTCGATTTGGTCCTCAGACACATGGGTTTCAATGCGTACATGATCTGCTATAAGTTGTATGGTCACCTCATCGGCCAATACTTGGATAACTACATGATCATCTTCTGAGTACTCCAACCTTCGTCTGAAGCTCCTTGCTAAGAATTTCCCAGGGGAAGGAGGAGACAAGGGTTCCATGGATCAGAGAGAAGTAAGCCAAGAACCCCGGCCCTTAGGTTTATTATTTATACATGTACACATTCTTTAAGCGTTAATCACTACTCAATTACATTAGAAAAGTGAGGTGTCAAGTGCAGTGCATTCGCCATGGGAAAGTTTTGTAATAAAAGATATATTTTTGAAATTAACAATACAAAACAAAAAGTAATCTCAGTGGCTCAAACTAATGTTCCAAAAACTGGACCGGCCATTAAACCGGTCGAATTAATGTCCGGTTAATTTTGGCGGAACCTGGTTAGACCCGGTTGAACAAATGGTTCAACCATTGAATATTATACCCTATAATTTATATGTATTGTGACAATAAGAACTGGACTGGCCTCCGATTCTGGTTCAACCAGGTCAGACCAATCGCCCCGGTCTGGTCCGGTTTTTAATATATAAATCATATGTTTAATTAGGAACGATAAACATTGGTTGCATCGCCTGATCTAATTATTCGCTAAGTCGTGTCAGAATCATATGATTAAATAGTGAAGAAAGAAGATAGTTTCCATTGAAGATTCATTCCATTGTAGACAGTCGATCGATCAGTCAAAGCATGCAGTATGTTATTCTCATAAAAATGCTGCTTTGGGTCAAGAATGGACCACCCATTAGGCAAGGGATCGATTCAAGGAGGAACAAGAATACCAGTAGTCAAAGAAAAGCTATGGTTGAGGTACTTAATCTAATCAACAACCTGTTGAGTATCTTCCTTACAAAAGCTTCCCTACCTAAGCTTTATTCAATACAATATCGAGGAAGCGTAAGAGAGGGGGGGAAGATGCATATATGGCTCTGCTGGGACTGACTCAGCTCTTTTGAACTGCTCCATTTTCTAATTCATTTGGCAGGCACGACAGTCCTCTGACGCGACAAGAACTACAGGAATTTAACTAGAGAAAAAAAGGCATTGAAAGGACTGCAGGATTCTCTGTGATCAGGCGGCGGAGTGACGGCTCTAATGGCTCTCATCTATTGGAAACGAAACAATCTGAAGATACTCAATATCCAGTAGTAACGAAACCCGACTCTAGATAATATTGATGGCCCGTTTTATAAATCTCTCCCTACAGGATCGAATACCAATAGCAGAAGGATTTGTTCTGGCGTATAAAACTTCCTGGGAATCGAATGAATCAATCAAATGTTGAAACCCAGAAAGCAGCTAATCCTTTGCACTGTTTGGAAAGCAGCTAATTAATCGAAGAAGAGAGCAATGGCGTATCAGAAAAATAGCTCAACGCTTCTTAAACAAATCAATGGAGGCCCCCCTTCCCGGGATCCTTGGGTCGTCTTGTTTCACTATTCCCCAATTTTTTAAACATCAACTGCTACAACAGAATTGCTTTTCTTGATTATATAAAATGCTTCCCTGTCAAGAGTCCTGACTCTTCAAGCTAGTTTGGAAGGGCCTCAAGAGAGGAGAGAGAGAGAGAGAGAGAGAGAGAGAGAGAAATATATATAGAGAGAGAGTATAGAGAGAATATATATATAGATATATATATATATAGAGAGAGAGAGATATATATATATATATATATAAATGAGATATATATAGATATAGAGATTAATATAAATATAGAGAGAGAGAGATATAGAGCAAAATGAATATTATTAGAGAGAGAGAGAGAGAGAGAGAGAAATTATATTATTAGAGAGAGAGAGAGAGAGAGATTATATTATTATTGTCCAAATGAGAGAGAGAGAGATTATATAAATTATTGGTCAAAACCAGATTATTATTATTATTATTATTATTATTATTTGTCCTTATTATTATTAGATTATTATTATTAATCATATAAATTATTATTATTATTATTATTAAAATTATTACATATTATTAAAATTAAAACCATATTATTATTATTATTATTATTATTATTGTTCCATATATATATATTATACGCAAAACCATTATTATTATTACAAAACCATATATACATATTATTATTATTATAAAACCATATTATTATTATATATTATTATTATATATTATTATTATTATTATTATTATATTATATATATATATATATATATTATTTGTCCATATATATTATTATTATTATTATTAAAAAACCATATTATTATTACATATATTATATTATTATTAAATTGTCCAAATATATTATTATTATTATTATTATTTCATAACCCATATTATTATTATTGGGATTATTATTATTATTATTATTATTATCATTATTATATATTATTATTATTATTATTGTCCAAAACCATATATATTATTATTATTATTATTATTAAAACATATTATTATATATTATTATTATTATTATTAAAACCATTATATATTATTATATATTATTATTATTATTATTATTATTATATTATTATTAATTATTATTACATATATATTATTATTATTATTATTATTATTATATTATTATTATTATTATTAACCAAAACGACATTATATATTATTATTACATATACAAAAACCTTTTTTATTATATATATATTACATATTATATATTATACATGTTATTATTATATATTGGCATATTATTATTATATTATTATTATTATTATTATATTATATTATTATATTATTATTATTATTAAATATTATTATATTATTATTATAGATCAGATTATTTTATTAATGAGATTATTATTAGAGATATTATTATTATTATCAAAAATATTATTAGATTAGAAGAGAGAGAAATGAGAGAAAATTAGAGAGAGAGAGAGAGAGAGAGAGAGAGAGAGATAATTATGAATGAGAGAGAGATATATATATATGAGAGAGAGAGAGAGAGCAAATATAGAGAGAGAGAGAGAGAGAGAGAGCAAATGAGAGAGAGAGAGAGAGAGAGAGCAAATGAGAGAGAGAGCAAATGAGAGAGAGAGAAAGAGAGACACTTTTAACATATATACCAAGTTGTCATTGTCTAAATCTTTCCTTGTTATTCAATAATAGTGAGTATGGTTAGGCTTATATTAATCAATGGGTTTGTATTACAGAATCTGAAATATTATGTAAACCATCTAGATGACCTTGTAGACTTTTGATTCAGGAAGAGAAGCTAATATTAGATCTGCTTCCATAACTATCTGAAACAAGGTAAGCATAGAGAAGGTGGTTCCATGTATCAGGCACACCAGGGAGGCACCAGTGGCTACAGTCCTGTACAATTGGCTCTGGCGTTCCCGGTTCTCGATGTTTAGAAGGATGACCGTCCCTTCTGAACTCTGTCAAATACGTTATATTCAGAAACTGGGCCTTTCTTTTCTCTTCCCGCATCTCTCTCACAACCTGGCAAAGAAACCTGTTGTTCCATGGCTCTGCTTCCAGTCTCGAGTGATTCGTTTCTGGTCCTGTGAAAGAATCGCAGGCACCGCCATTCTCCCACCCTCCTCCCCTGCAAGACCACAATATCTTGAGTTCTGGGTCTTCGTTCTCTGGTTCTTGAAGCAAAAAAATATCATGTCAATGGAGACAATGAAAATTTTGCTCTTGCCTGAAATGGGTGGGGGAATAGCTACGGAAAAAGACATGGCTTTTCTGGATGTCCAGTTTATTTGTAGCCCAATTCTTCCAGGTCTCCAAAGATTTTAAGAACGCCGTCTCCACGCCCATTTTCATCTCCACAGCATCGCCTTCCTGAAAATACAAACCCCTGTAACAGAGTCAACAAAAACAGAGTACCACATTGTACAATTCGATCAATTCGATCAATTCCATCGAGGAAGACGAAGGTAATACCCCCCTCTCACATTTTCGTGGTCTTCTCGTGGTTCCACCAGTGCCCGGCATTGAACACCAATACGTCCGCTCCGACCCACTGGTTCGATCTCCAATGGAGGGCGTCGACGCGCAGAGCGCCTCGAACGGCCGGCGGCGAATTTTTGGGGGGACGATCGACCTTGATCAGGAAGGGGACGCGGTAGTACTCTACGGTGAGGTTGTAATCCCGGAACGTGATGGAGAGGAACCCCTTGTGTTTCGTGATGGGTCTGCCGCCGGTCTCGAAGACGCCGGACTTGTCGACGATCACCTCCCCGAGCATGCACACCAGAGATTCCCACTGGTTCCTCCCGATCGAGTCTCCGGCGAATATTATCCGGCCGTTCCTACTCCTCTCGAGCATGTCCCTCGCATCAAATCTACGTCAAAAGAACACGAATTATTGTTAGAGATTAGTCTCACATAGATATAAAAATAATACTGAGCAGGTAGTGATATACCAGCTTTACAAAATCAACCAAAAAACACGAATTAGAAAATCCCAAATCGGAAATTAAACAGAGGAGGTAAGAAAAACCTTGGAAGATCGCAGGTATGGGGCCGCCAGCGCCAATTCGAGAAATCCCGGTCCTTGCGTCCGTTTCGGTGGCACCGGAAGCCGGGATCGAGGAACGAGCAGTTCTCGGTGTAATAATATCGCGGGGTTTCGTCTCGAACCCATCTTCCGTTGGAGTAATCGCAGGCAAGGGCGGATCGGTTTCGGAGGCCGAAGAGAGGCAGAGAAGGGAAGCCGAGCTTGAACAGGGCCTGGGGTTGGAAGTCTCGCCTCAGACTGAATATGAGAAGGGAGGAAAGAATCAGAAGTGGGAGAAGATACAGGGCCGCTTTCATTGGAAGGAGGAGGAGGAAGAAGAAGAAGGGGTTGGAGAGAGAAAGGGGTGGGGGGTTTTGTTTGGTCGGAGAAAACTCGGAAGAAAGAGAAACCTTGCATGCTAATCTTGGCATCGTCGTCCCCTGTTTTTCTTCGTTTTTTTCAAAGTGGATGGGAGGACGGTTACGCGATGTGTATTTATGTCTCGCTTGGGTGCAACCTTGAATACTTAATAATGTCTCCTAGACTGGAAGGCCAGCGAAGCGGAAGGTTGGCTACTCATTTGATATTTAGTAAGAATCAAACCGAAATTACGCCATGATTTTAGATAACTATAAGTATTACTAATTTACATTTTTTGGTCTCATTGATTTATTGGTTAGGTATGTTAAAAATATTTTATTTGGATGAATGTATGATTGAGATCGATGTTTCAAAAACCGGACCGGCCATCAAACTGTTAGTTAGAATGTCAACTAGATGGACCAATAGTTCAATTAATGGATATTATAACTTATAATTTGTATATGTTTAATATTTCTTTAGGTAATTATACAAAAGAAGTATTTAAACCCATAATCAAGAAAAATACTTCAAAAACTCTGGTCCTGGATATACATATTCAGAGCCAAATGCAGAGACACTATCTTGAATTGTCCAGTTAATTTACTGTAATTCAAAGCTCAAATAGGCCAACACTAGAACAGCTTGTTATAGCAAAAATTTATCGAATGTTGCCCCGTATCCATTCGGACAAGCCAAAGTTACACAACCATATGTGCAACACCTTTGAATCATCTGATGACTCCAACATTTACCTATATACTAAGGTGATGAATGAGACGGATTTTATTGGTAATGGATCCATTCACCTTCATAACGGGGTTGCATAACAAGACATGGGCAATGAATTCACGTGTAAACAGCTTGTAAAAATATCACCCTTTGTCCAACACAACCATTGTCACAATGTTCGGAGAAATTCGTGCCCATCATAATATAGTATGGACTGTTCCAAGGAATTAAGTGGGCCTACTTCAGTCACACTAAACCATCACAACAATTATATATCCATTATAATTCGAAATGTCTAAGATAACAAACTACCTACTCATTTTCTCCCATGTATCATCATAATGAAGAGTCTAAAATCATTACAAAAAGTTTTTCAAACATCATTCAGTTTCCTTCATACTTGGGATCGGCCATCACATAATGGTAAGCAATCACCAGAAGGAAAATGAAAATGCCAAGAAAGTTGGCGAAGAATCCCAAGTCTTGATCGTCAATCATCTGTTGGGACCAAAAGAAAAGAGAGTCAATTATGACAGAACAAAAAGCGGGAAACCAATCATATCCAGTTACCATAGAAGAACAGTTCACTATTCAGGTTAATTTCCCAGAAACAGGAATTATAATAGTGCTGCTGGTTAGTCTACGTGTTGTACAATCAAATCACTCCGGGCAAAAAGAAGCAACTCTCTTCCCCTTTTCTGAGCTCATAATAGAGTAGAAATTGGCTAGACTTGCCAATCTATAACAGCTTCCACCAACACAACATCCCTCACTACAAGCCCCCGCTGACCAGGGGTGACAATGGATCTCATCTGAATCAGAATTTAAGAAACAAAACCACATTTTCCTCAAAAAAAAAAAAAAAAAAAAAAAAAAAAAAAAAAAAAAAAAAAAAAAAAAACAAAAAAAACACCACAAAGTATCCCCTCCTTTGGTAGGCCTCATCAAGTAGGGATGCCCACAGTGTGGTCAGGGTCAGACTTGGAGCAAAACAAACCAACAAACATGCCCTGTAAAAAAAACCCATGAGACAGATGAATTTTAAGCCCCCACCTTGAGACCAATACCTCTCTCAACTTTGTACACCATCCCTCGAATATGCTTGACACATTAACCAATAGAAAGAAAAAATGAAGCTGAACATCATATCAATCAGGATATATAATTTCTGTGGTTTTCTGCTATTTCCATAAAAAAAGGGTTTAAAAATAGAATCTATGAGTGTTATAAGGGAGCTCTGTCAATTAGAAGAAAGAATTCTAGCATCCCTGTCAGTTTTTCTTTCTGATACCTAGATTTCCCCTTTAGGACAAGGAAACCATAATTTCTTGAGAATTCACTGCATATCTTCTCCGAGGAATACAACTCTACACACAAAGTTTCAGCTCCAACACAAAAGATAATTCAGCCTCAGACATTGGTTCCTTTCAGCCAAAATATTATCCACTCTGGATATTAAAGGATATTTCATATCGTTGAAGAGATTTTATAACTCTGACCCATATTATTCATTCAAAAGAAAATGAGATGCACTTTACAACCTCTGTCTAAGGCCTTATAGGTTTCACACTCTGACTCCCTCGAAGAAGAGAATGTATTCAGGTAATAATGTAATTCTGGCATGTCACATGCCCTTTAGTGATAGAGGCTGGAGGATTCTTCTGTCCCTCCTCTGCTGTACTTCTTAATTATCACTATTTAGTGAAAGCTCATAAATATCAAAACAGTAAAAAAGAAGAGTATTACAAGACTTCTCATGTAAAAGTTTGATGCGGCAGAGTTGTCTATTGGCAGCAGGTGCTTCAAGTGCAATGTCTTGCAAACAAATTTTATCAGATAATAAGTTAACATTAGCAAATAAACTCAATGAGTACAAATCTCAAAATGTCTAAAAGGTCAAAGCTAATTTATAAGATGCAAATAGTTTCAGTGTCCAACAAACAAATGGAATGGAAAGAAGCCATCTTTCAAAAACTCATTGCCGCATTCAGGGCTCTCAGCGGTGAAGGTACAACAATTAAACCACAAAATATGCAGTTCATCAAGTAAAATGTCCCAATAAAAAAATTTGACCACGTATCTTCCTCCCTTCTCTCCATCTACATCCATGAGATTTTTTGTCTTTCTTTATAGCATGTAGGCAATCAATAAAGAAAATGATAAGTAACGGTTCTGATCTAAAATGGCCATTATGAACAATAATAGGACCACATTGATCCCTATCATCCAATACATCTCACATTGGGATTCCAAATTTTATACACATTCATTCAGCATTTGCCTGGCTGCAGTATTGAGGTAGCTTAAGAACACAGATATATTCTGGGATATCAAAATCAGGAAAAAGGAGAATCATGTTAGGATCAGAACTACGCCTCCTATAAACGCCTTAAAACAAATGACATGGCCTTCTGTGAATGGAGGTATTATTTTGGGGTCTCATTTAAGAAAAAGAAGCAATGAACTTCATTGGGAACATGTCAATTTAGGTGAAAGGAAGATTTTTCAAAATGTCATACACAATATATAGGAGCAAGGAATGGATTGTCGGGTATCTTTTACTTCAGAAATATTTACACTTCGAGCCTTAACCTGATTTTGTGACAACTATCCAATATTGACCAAAGCATTGAAATAATCAACGACTCAATCAGTCCAGCTCGAACACACTTAGAATGAAAAGAAAAGCCAAATCAAAAGTATCCTTACATATTAATTAACAGAATTCTTTCACTCTCATGGTAAATAAACCGCCGAAGTAACTTCAAAGGAAAGGTAAACGGCCAAAAGAACAAATTCATAAAAATTAGAACTTATACTTCGATACCGGTTACAAAATCATTTCAGAACAAGGAATTGACAAACTCAAAGACAATGATAAATTCACACAAATGAGAGAAAAATCCCAACCAGATCAACCAATTAATCGCAGAGATTAAAACAACTGAGATCAGAGGAAAGAAAAAAAGAGGAGAAGCTCCTGCCCTTTATTTCCACGCACGATGGCGCCTCAGGCATACAGGGGAAATAAATCGGGAAGCTCCCGCCCCTTTCCCATCCGATCACTGCTCCAGATGACTGAAACAGAGATCGAGAAGGAAGCGGAAGGCGCAGCATTTCCCCTTTCGGCTTCCATCGAATAATAAAAAACGAACCGAATAAAATATTTAACACACCTGCAAATCTAAGCTGCCGAACGACAACGATGGAGTCTGGAGGATGAGAAAAGAGTTCGCGCAGGAAAGTGAGCGGGCGTAGGGTTTTCCGATGTAGATTTCTTCTACATGGGACTCAGGAGGACGAACTACAACAGCAATATTAAATTATTATTTATTACTCGGCCCTTAATAACAATAACCTCTTGGAGTCATATGAAACAAGAAGTAAAAATGTAAAATAACAAGAAAGTACATAATAGGAAGAAATTATTTAAGAAAATAAAATAAAATCCATTATTTTGTTTTATTTTTGTTAGTTTTATTTATCCGAAAAAGAGACGGAGCACAAGGCGGAGGTACCGCGAAAGAGGCGCGCGGGAACGGCTCGGGAAGCGGACGACCCGGCGGACAGGGAGAGGTGAAATTCAATGCGGAGCGGACGAACACGGACTCCCGGCGCTTCGTATTTACTCCCTCGCCCAGGCGGGTTCTATCTCGTGGATTTTTCTAGAAAGGGGTGTTTTAGGTATTCAATGTCGACGTGATTTTCCTTTTTCGAAGGACCGGTATTAAAAGGGGGCTTTAAAAATGGTTTCTCACTTCCGGAAATGAAGATGGGTTTACGGACCGTCCGATGGATTCGATGACGCCAGCTTATTCTGGGTTGGTGGCCAGCATGATCGCGACAACCAATGTACGTGCTACACGTGGAAAACCAGCTCATTCATCCACGCTGGCCCAGCAGATTCGATTGTTAGGGCTTTGGATTTTTGGGACGCTAACTGTAGATTGAAAAATTTGGCGGGCAATCGGGTGAGATGGAAATTCAAAAAGGCGAAGGAGGAGGGACCCTGTTATCTTTTTGGGCATTTGTTTAGTTCTTTCTCTCTCTCTCTCTCTTCCCCTGCCCGTCTACCTCTCTCACTCTCTGTCCATCTCGAGGGGGTTTTGCCGGGGGTTTTGCCTTGCTCGCCTTCGAAAAGGTTTCGCGGTTCTGCTATTTCTTATCCCATTTGGCTTCGTTGATGTGATGCACGTAGTCTCATCCGGAGACGTAGGTTGTCGAGTCTGGGGGTTGATGTTTCGGTTGTTTTGTGGATTTGAGGATTTCAGGTCGGAGAGTGGAAAGGACTGGAGGCGGTGATGATCTCAGAGGTTGGCGGTGATTGGACGTGAGTGTTGCTTGCTTAATTTCTTGATTCTCCGCTGGTTTCTACTTTTTCCGTTCGTTCTTTCGTTTAGTTGATTGATTTATCGCGTTTCTCTGAGTTACGTGGCTTTCTGATTTTGGATTGGGATAAGCGTTTGAAATGTTTTCGGCTGTTTCTGTTTGCTAATTTTGATTTTGCGCGTTTTCGTTCCATTTGGTTGGGGATTTTGCTAGGAAATGAGGGTCTCTCTTTGTGAATCTTCGTTTAGTATCCATTTTTCTCAAACTTTTTGCACTGAGTTTTTTTAACGATTATATCTGCAAATGCCGGATCTATATGCTTACCTTCAGTTCCATTAGATTTTGTTGCATTGTTCGTTGAGAACTTTAGGGCGCCATAGGAAAAAAATTGAAAACTGAAGAATTGTTCATTTGTATTTATCTAGTATCATTTTTTCTTTTGCAAACTTGAATTTATATTATTAACTTTGACCATTAGCCTGTCCCTCTTCTCTACGTTTCCTATACACTGAAAATAATGAAAATATGCTAGGAATCCCCTTTTGTCGCCTCTGATCAAGGGCTAGAAGTATTAAGCAGGCAAGTGCCTGTGATCTGCCAGTGCCATAAGATGTGCTGTAACAGCATCAAAATGTGGTCACATAAAATGAATCTTCTATTTCAAATAAAAAAAAATTTTAGTATTGGTCTATCAGAACAGATTTTGTGGTTAAAAAAATTTACTGTTTTGCCTAGTTTGGCTAAACGTCTTGATCTCCTCTTTTATATTCTTGCTTCTGGCCATTGATGTGATTGTTTTGCCACTGAGTGAGAGAGGTGGCAAGATTGATTTAAAGGATGCTTGTGAATTTGTTTGTGTGCCTTTTGTTTGAGAGAATCACTTTTTCAATTGAATTTAGGAGTGGATGACCTTGCTTATTTGTTGATATCCTTACATTCAAGCAGGCATAAAGAGTTGTAGGAGCTACTGCTTTTTGAAATGTGTGCAGGCTTAAAAAAAGAGTGTTGACATAAGAAGAGGCTGACCAAACTGATCTTCTAGTTAGATTATTTGTTACAATTAGCTGCCATTTTTTTTTTTGTTAAGAATAATGAATGATAATGTGAGGAATTATTTTGTCATGTATTGATAAATATTGATGAGGTTATGAGAATCCTTTTCCTGTTTACTTCTCTTTTTGTTTTATAGTTATTTGGTTTAATTAACCAAACATGGAAATGCTGTGCCAGGTCTGAAGAATTTGATTCATTATTTGTTTTATAAAACTGAAGTTATGTGAAAAAGGGTGTATAAGCAGCCGGGCAGGAAATAAAGTTATTCTGTTTGCAAATTATATTGTTATAATGGGAAAGACATCCCCAAAGGATGAGGATTCTATTGCCTTCAAAAAGAAGGGACGGCCACGAGGTTCAAGAAATAAGTATGTAAGGCCCGGGGCCCTTGCTCAACTCCGTTACAGCCGGGTTACAAGAAGTTGTACTGATATAGGCAAGAAGAGGGTTCTAGTGCTTGACTCGGAAAAGGTTGAAGACAATCTGCTTCCGTCCAAGGTTGTTGCTCATACTCCACCGATGTTGTCTCCTGAGCGGCCTAATTTCTCTCCATTACTAGGACTGAATGGGATTAAGCTACAAAAATTGCCTGGGACACCAAAAACTCCTCGGACTCCAGATTTTGACTCTGAATCAAGGCTTGAATCCCTTCCTATGGATTTACTGGTACCATTCTTCTTCATTTCATCTTTTGTACAGTTTTTTTTTTTTTTTTTTTTTTTTTTCATCTCTTTCTTCAATGTTCTGATTTTGGCTAATTGCACCATATAGATGTGGGTGGCCGATGTATTAACTTGTTGTGTATTTTTGAAGGTTAAGATATTGTGTCACTTGCACCATGACCAGCTTAGAGCCGTTTTTCATGTTTCTCGAAGAATAAGAAAGGCAGTAAGTTCTTTCTTCTTTGTTCATGTGTTTTTTGTAGCATTGAGGTATAGGACTGCATACTGATATTTAGTCTTGGGCAGGTACAACTTGCTAGACAATATCATTTCAACTACACAACTCCAGATCGATCCCGGCAGGAAATGTTGAGCACCAAGACACCACTTCCCACTGAACATTGGCCGTTTGTTAGGTACATTTAGTTGAAGATAAATGGACATTTCTATTTCATAAAAGAAAAAAAAGGATAAATTGAAGTTTCTGAACTGGATGAGTGTTCTCTAATTTTTGTCTAATATTGAATAATTTGCAGTAAAGGAGATGGTAAAGGTAATTGGGGCCCAAGACCTCGTACCCCAAAAGCTCCTAGGCATGGGCCACGTCCTCCTTCAAGATTAAACTGCACAGAGGTGCGTCAGATTGCTGCCGTTCTGTTTCAGGAATCAACATTTCCCATGAGGTGTATGATGCCACCTGGTTTACCAAAGGGCCCTTACAAGTCATTGGCTTCAAATAGGGCCCTCTTCTACGAGGATGAGTTATGCCAGGCAGTTGCACAAAATAAACTTCGTTAGTGGGTCTTTTCCTGCCTTCTTGGTTCCTATATATGTAAATAGCTTTTCCAGCACAGCAATGGCATATAGAGTTTGCAGTTTGCTATAGTGTAGCATCTTATTGGAGGTGAAGACTTGGAGAGTTGAGTGTCAAAGAATGGTAAAGTGCTATATGGTTGGTTATGAGCCTTCGTTTGAGTTGTTCTCCTGTATAGTTTTATATATGGTTCTGTCCTGAATTGTCATATATGTCTGCGCACAGTACAGTTCCACCAGTTTTGTTATGGGTGGACTTCTTCCCCGGTAGTTATATGTAATCGAAAATCCAATTCACATTGGGTTCCTGTGTTAGCAAGGCTTTTTTATTCTCAATTTCTCATGGTTTTCTTTTCAATTTTTATTGGACTGTCCCCCATCAGTGAAGGTGAACTTCAAGGTTTTTAATTTTTATACCTGCTCTACATAAACTGCTAGCAGGTGCCTGTTCATGTGATGGTTTTTTATTCTGGTTTTTGCGTGTTCAAATGTTTTTTCTGTTGCCAACTTATGTTTTCCAAGATGTCGCCGGGGGATGCTGCCGCTTTCGGCCAAAAGAAATTAACTAATTAAGACACCCAGTTCTGCAGTGGCATCCCCTTCGTTGAGTCCTGAACTATAATTCAGCATCCAGTTTCTTCTCTTCATTTTTCATAATTTGTGCGTCCAACCTTCAAGTATGCTATTTCATCTAGAACTGAAGTTTCCAACATTTTACTGTAACTGTAACGTGTTATTTAGTATATTTGTGACATGTGAGTACATTTACCCTTTAAATCCATATGGCTAGGGTGCATATGATTTTCCTAAACCCTTTGAATCCATTCAGTTATTAAGGATGCATATTGTCTGCTTCACTGAATTGCAGCCACTCCTAATTGTGCCCTAGAACTGCACCTAACCTGTCGGCCATAGCCCCAAACGTCCAAGCGTGGCCCTCGCGTTACGATACCAAAATCATTTGCTAGGGGCCGGTGGATCGCCTTTCTGCTCAACGTGGGCATCATTAAAAACACCATTAAGCATCTTCTTGACAATGGCTTCGTGATGGCATGACTGACGGAGTCTCAGTGACCCCATTTTGTGGCATTTGGATACTTTAATTGCGCGGTGGATAAGTCGGCAACGTAGATCTCACTTACTACACAGTTGCGAAGAAACAGAAGTCAAATGAACAAGGAGAAAGAAAATCAAAACACGTCTTAGTGTTTGGTTTTAATTTCTTTACTAATAATACTAAAATAGTTCAGTAATTAGAAGCAGGTTTTAGTAGCTAAAATGAGTCCAAAGAGGGTCTTTGTTCTTTATATCGGTTAACCGTACCTTGTGATGCCCTGATCAGTCAAAGTGCGGCCCCCTTAAACGGGGATTAATTAGTTTAAATAAGTCAAGGTCATAGCCCACAGAAGAAGAAGCAGCGGCAGGATGAACGGTCGAGATCACATGATAGTGGGCCCGGAGACATTTTTTTGGTCTGCAAAGTGTCGCCGGCAGTGTGGACCGGAACCAAAGAAACTAACTCCCGTTACCGGGGGGAGCTACTGAAAGAAATTCTCGGGCGCTCTTTATCCGAATTCCGCCCTCTTCCCTTCTTTCCTGACGACTGGGGCCGCCTCCGCTCCGCCTTCGTTCGAGCCTAAAGCTTTTTGGCCATGGAGAGGCTTATCTACTCGTCTCCTCTCCCTACGAAGACTTCCCTGCTGGTCCGCTCGCGATTCAATCTACCCAATTCCGCTTTCTCCCCGCGGCTGCGGCCGAATTTGAAGCCGGCGGGAGTCTTTCTCCCCAAGCAGGAAGATCCCCCTCCTTCTTCTTCTTATTCTTCTTCTGCCGCGTTTACTGGGTTCCCTGTTAGGTTTTCGAATAGGGAGTCTGATTGTGCGGACGCTGAAGTTGACAACTCGCCGGCAGTACACCCTTTTGTCAAGTTTCTTAGAGGGGTTCCGGAATCCTTGGTGCAAAGGGTATGTTTCTCATCTATTTTCGTTTTATATATTTTTGAATTTGTACGAGGTACGGTTAAATCCCTTGCATTTTAGTTTGCTTTTGGAGCTCGATTGGTTTATTTTCTGAGACATTTTCTTCATAGGCTATCTATTTGATGACTAGTTATGGTAAATGATGTGCTGTCACATGATTTTCCCTCTAAATCTGAATAAAATTGCCTGTGCCACTTTTAGTTGAATGATTAATAAGAGTTGTTATGCCACAATGTTGTGATCTTCTTCGTCTAGTCTTTTTCTTCGTTCTTCTCCTCTGTTTCCTCTTCATTTGATTTCTTCTTCTTCAGCTTTCTATGCCGTCGGTGAAACCAAATTCTGATGGCTTTTGCTGGTAAATTTACTTCTATTGATGTTTATGATGGTTCTGCTTTCAGATACGACTAAATATCAAAAGATGGTTAAATTTCTCTGTGCAGAATGGGGAAGATGCCTTAATGAGTCCAGATTGTTCACTTTGAAGTTAAACCTTAGTTGATTTGAGCTTAATTTGATGGAAAAGATAAGATATTTTTGGAGTAAACTTTTACCGGTGATATGTAGTTCCACATATGTTTTTTCCAGTTACTACAAATTACTAGGAAAAGGATATTGCTGTTACTCATGTCTCTGGGTTTACCTGTGGTGTATTTCATTGGAAAACAAGCTCATCAAAATTTGGACAGAATGTTTGTTCCTCGTTCTCTTAATAGGGGCTGCTGCATTAAGATTTAGAAAAACCACATATATGGCAATGGTTTGAGAAGTTAATTTTGTACTGCAAGTTTCTCTTAATTATGTGATTGTAATAATTCTATGATGTGCAAAATTAAACAAGGTAACTACTAAACAAGTTGTATTGTTCTGCTACTTTGGTTGGGAGGTTGGTTTTTCATCATTCTTTCCTTTATTTGACTTATTGTCCTCTTCTAGGCTGCTGTTGTTGTTAATCTTTGTGTGTATTTGATTGTTGAGAGAAATGGCTGCATGCATCTTTTAGTTCTAGACCAAGTTTTTTTTTTAAAAAAAGTGACCATTATCTGTGGTTCCCGCTTTTGTGACCAAAACATAAAACCAGAAAAGCTCTGTCATGGGTAGATTTTCCAGCAAAGGTCACTTGTTTTATATCCATGATCTTGTGATGCTTTTGAGTAGGATCTTCTGCCTTTTGATAATTTTTCAAACCTTTAGCATACCGTAGTAGTGCATGCACCTACCAATAAAAGTGATTTCTTTGGAATCTAATATTGAAGAAGATGAACTTATTGAGGTCTAATCACATGGGAGGGAAGTGAACATGAGCAACAGCTCAGTGGTCACATGTAGGAGTTACAATGTGAGGGAAGTGAACATGAGCAACAGCTCAGTGGTCACATGTAGGAATTACAATGGGAGGTCTTGAGTTCAAATCTCCTTAGGGGCATTGGGGGTATTGCGTTTAATATGTAGATAGACACTTTACTCAAGAACAAAATCACGTGGGAGGGAAGTGGTGATTCTGTTTTATTTGAATGCCTTTAATTTTCATGGATCACTCGAAATGCCTTCTGATTAATGAAGAACTTCCAGGACTACTGCCATTTCATTGCGGATTAATATTATTTGAATACTTTTGGATCTTGAGGTATCTTATCGAATATTATTATATGTGTATATTGAGCAAGCTGATCCTATAATGCTTGGTGTGTTACCGTGTTATTGAAAACATAGATGGATGGGATCTACATTTAAGATTATTGTCCAAATATTCTGCAGGAGATGAAAAGGTTATTGTACTCGTTTGTTACAGCGGAACTACTGTTAACCTGAAATACCTATGGTTGTAATAAAGGTGTAGCTGTTCATTAATTTTTCTTTTTACTATTTCTGCATGTATTTTTTTTTGAGAATAAGTTTCTAATTTGTATATTAATAATTTTTTTTTTTTGCATGTATGTTAATAAAATTGAATAGCTTGGTTTCACAAAATTTACTCAATTGAATATGAAAGCAAATGATTGAATCATACCCAGGTTGACCTTGATCCTGTTTTGCTTCCAGCAAATTCAGACTGAGCTTCTTGTATACTTGATATGTTGTTCCAATTGCATGAATAAATATGTAATCTTTTCTAAAGAATTATCTGAGATACTTATGAGGCATATGTAGAAGCCATTATTTCTTCAAGTTACTGAAGATAGATTTTGCTGGCTGTAAGTAGATTTATCTATATTGCTACTATAATGTTAGCAATCTTCTCAAATGCTCTAATAGTGTGGACGACACCAATATAATTTCAAATAACACAATAGATTCCAAGCATTTTGACTACTGCTAGACTATTCTGGTATGAATGTAGCAGTGTTTCTTTTCTCCTCAGCCCAGTATTTTTTTTTCGAGGAAAGTGAAAGTGAATTATATTGACTTCATAAGTCTTACAGACAAGTTAAGACTTCATAAGAGGGGGGCTATGTCACAACAAAAGATTATAAGTGGACCCCTCTTTTCTCCTCATCCCAGTATAATTCTTCCAATAATGATTTTGGGCTTTTTGCTTCTATGCAAACAGAACTTTACGGTTATGACTGCCAGCAAATTACTCTTTTCTTGCTGCCTTAAATTTTTTGTTTATGAGAAAAGTGATTACACTATCTCTAGGATTCTCTTACAGTTCCTTTAACTTCTTTGATTCTAAGAAAGATTCATAAATATTAAAAAAAGTTTCTAGTAAAGTGAGAAAATTGTTAAGAGAAGATGATGTAAATCTTCACGATGCTGCTATTACCATTCTCGATTGAGTCGTAGATTCTTGGAAATTCTTTAGCATGTTTCCTACTTTTTAATTGTGAAGAATAATGAACGAATCATATTAATCCTTTGATGAACCAATTAAAATATTTGATTAATGCTTTTTTGGATGAATATCATGCTTCTGTCCTGAATCTTTTGCTAGTGGAAACATATGTATCCATGTATTGTTCCTCAACGACATTTTCTCTATTCTTTAAAAAAGTGTTCGGTTCTTGTGTTTTCAGGTCCTTCCATCAGGTGTTGTTGTTTTGCTCTCAGCTTTAATTGCTGTCTTAATTCAACCATTTCTAGCACCTCAAGCTTATGCTTCTTTGCAAACTGCTGCTAAAACTGGAGGTTCTACTGCTGCCATTGTTGGAGGAAAGCTTCTCAGAACTGAGTTACTAAGCAGTGCATGGACTGGTTTCTTTGCTGGCTGCTTACACACACTGTCAGGGCCTGACCATCTTGCTGCTTTGGCACCATTATCTATTGGCCGTACTCGCGTAGAGAGTGCAGTTGTTGGGGCTCTTTGGGGCTGTGGTCATGATGCAGGTCAAGTTTTATTTGGTCTCCTATTTCTTCTTCTGAAAGATAGATTACACATTGAGGTCATTCGTACATGGGGTACTCGGGTTGTTGGTTTGACTTTACTTGTGATCGGTGCTATGGGTATTAGGGAGGCTTCAGAGGTTCCTGCGCCATGTGTTGCCCTGGAGAGTGGAGACTGTGAAGTGAGTATGGTTGAACCTTTTGATGCCCCTAAGAAGAAGATAGGTTTTGCTACTTTCGCTACAGGAATTGTTCATGGGCTACAGCCTGATGCACTGATGATGGTATTGCCAGCCCTAGCACTTCCTTCACGGTTGGCAGGGGCTGCTTTTTTGTGCATGTTTTTGGTAGGAACTGTTGTTGCGATGGGAAGTTATACCGTGTTCATAGGTTCTTGTAGTCAAGCACTGAAAGATAGAATTCCGAGAATAACGGAGAAACTAACTTGGGCTTCTTCCCTTGTAGCAATTGCTCTTGGAATGGCCATTATCATTAGCCAGTTCTTTGGATTTAGCCTGTATTGACCCAAACAATCACCAGTTTTCGGTTTATCCTTTTGAGGAAGGCATGTGCTGCAGGAGTCCTTAATGTAGTCCAAACCGCCTGACGGGGTTTGTATACACCCATTTTACATGTCAAGCAGTAGATAACAGAGTTCCTTCTGCAGACAAAAAGTGGTAGATTACTAGTTTAATCCATGGAAGATTTGTTTTAGTTTGGTTCTGTTACATCAAGCTTTATGAGACATACTACTATCAATGTGCTTCCACTCTTGTAATTTGTGGCTGCTGAGTTCTATTTATCCAATTCTTTTATGCACATGCTATGGTTCATCTTGTTGTAGCGTTAATGCAGTAATGAATACATCAAGCAGTTTGCTGTAAATGATGGCTTTGCGTGCATAAATTGTTCTGCTTGAAAGTCGTAACCAAGGACAGCTTTTAGGTGGTTCCGTTGAAGAACACAGCTATCTGCTATCTTCATTAAAGTTCAATTAAACATGAGATCAATTGGTAGCTTTTTCTTACTAATTTCTGACCACATGCAGAAGGAATTTCTTCCGCTATTGACAGTCATGGACGCGCAATACTCTGTTTTGCTGGACTCTGCCGATGATACCAACTAGTAATGCTTTCGTGTGCTAAAAATTTATTGATATTTTTGAATCAAATAACCAAATATAAATCAAGTCAAAGCAAGAACTTCAGTTTCTGAAACAATTTCTTGACAAGAATCGCAGATGCTTTCTCCGTTGGATGATAACTATCCCAGAACACGTACTTGGAATCATCCTCGCATGTTTCTGGGCTAAATCTATTGCACAGAATGGAAAACTCCAGCTTCCCAGTTCCACAGCACCCTTTACTCACCTCCTCGAATCCTGCACAGGCATCCAGCAACATTTTCTTTCAAGTTAGCATCTGAAGGAGGAAAACCAAAGCGGTGACTTCTTGGGAATAAGTGATGAGGTTACCATAAGCAACTGGATTAGCAATAAGGTCATACACAGAACCATAGAGATCAATGTAACCTATGGTTGTGCCAGTGAGCTGGGAACCAAGACTCCGTAATTCTGCTGTTAGCTTTGAATTGTAGAGAATTGCTGCATCATTGTAAATGTCTACGCATTTTCGGAGGATCCCTCCGGCGAGAGTTCTTTGTGAGGGCAGGCAGCCGAGCGGCGGAAGTCCGGCCACGGCGATCTTCCGGGCTCCCAGTTGGTACAGTTCCTGCATAGTAAAAGAACACCATCATCACTGCCTCACTGGTACTGTACTGTTCTAGAGAAATTTACTAGTTACTACTATGATGAGTTCACTTTTCCTTGGGGTGCAGACATCAACTGAATTGTACGAGGGTTGCCTTTGGCAGGCTTTTCTTTTTTTGCATCACAACACAAGAAATTTTAGAAACATTTCTAAATGAGTTGCTTCTGCCAAACATGTGGTGCTGAAATGGGTCGAGAATGGTACATGAAATAAAGATATTTGCCTGCTTCATGAGGTTAGGTGCAGGATGGGGCAGAGTAGTTGCAGGTTTAAAGAGGAGACCACATAAAGAAGACATCTCCAACTTGCCTTTTTGGAAACTCCAACTGCGTGTAAGTCCATGAATGGGTAATTTTTCCTTCAGGACCGGTTAAGATTTAATGTTTTAGAAGTATGGGGGGGGGAGGGGACACCCCCAAGGACAGGGTGGGGGAGTTGGGGGTTGGGAATTAAAACAAGAAGAGTAAAAAGATAATTTTCAAATATTTTGAGGGTCACCTCTTCTACTCTTCCCTGTCTTGTCAATTCGTTTTCCAAACGGTCTCTTGACACTAAGTTTGAAGCTTTTACCTGAACAATACCAGACACTGTATCAATAAGGAAGCCAGCGTAGGTGTTGACATCATATCTTTTGAGATTGATGGGGTTCTGAAAATAAGTGAAGAGCATATCATTGGAGCCTGCAGCGACGGCGTAGAGACTCTTGGAAAGAATGCTCTTGGCCCTCTCCTCCCCTGCCACTGCCTTCAGCCTCCCAATATACTCCTTGAACAGCTTCAACTGATCACCCACTGACAGAACAGACTGATATGTAGTAAAATTAAGAATCAGTAACAAAGACCCTGAAACAAATACTTTCTGAAATTCATCAAAACTTGGTACAAAAACGATGTGATATCAAATGAATGAAGAATTACCCAGGTATCGGCTGTGCGTTGATCGTATCCTGTTCCAGCAGAAGCGAAGCTTACACCTGTGAGGAGGTCTTGTGGCTTCAGCTGTGGGTCGAGGTAAGCTGGAAGAAGCTCCTTCAATCCGATCACCGAAGCTGTGTAGAAGTACAAGAAATCAGAGACATGAGGGTTAATTAATTTGCTGCACCTAGTTAGTAATGTATATATGTGCTCTGTTTTGCTCTGCTTACCTAAGAAGTCAGAAGGGAGCTTCCCGTTGCTGAACCTTCCGGTGGGTCTCCGGCCGGGAAATTCCCGGCCGTATGGAGGGAAGTTGCTCTTAGCAATGGTGGGTAAGACGTTATTGTTTCCAGGATCCACCAGAGAGTCCCCGAATACAAGAAGAGCGGGTACCTTGGAGTGATTTGACGTCCAACCGTGAACGTAGACGATGACATGAAGAAGAAGAAGAACGAGGAGGAGAAGACGGTGTGGGAACACGGACATGGTGTCGGTGATCTTCTTCTTCTTCTTCTTCTCGATGTTATGAATTAAACAGAAGATAACGGTATAGAAGGAGGGGGTTTCACCTCGCATTTATACTATCTCCATCACTGGTCCCATGACTATCCATTGCTCTTTGTCACAAGCAGAGTAGCCAGCTTCCCAGCTAGCCATATTAATGGCATTTATATATGCTCCTTAATCTAGTTAAGTCCTCATCTCTGTAATTTGAAGCACCTCATGATTGGTGACAGAGAATTTGACTAGGAGGGATGATGGAGCTGGAAACAGATGTTCTAATGAATTACAGACAAATATAAAAAAGGGTAGTTCTAACGGAAGCTAGAGAACTTGTGGTTTGAATCAAGACGCAACAGTGACATATAATTTTGCCTGGTGGGCTCATCTCATAACTCCAAAAGGTTCTTCCCCATGTCGACAACACCATTATTTCTCCTTTTTTTTTTTTTTTTTTTTTTTTGTTAATTACTGCTCTCGATGAAGTTGTAGACCGACTCTGCAATAAAGCTGAAAGCATGACAATATTTCACTGCGTCTTATCTCCATCATCGACCACTCTGACCCACTTTCATCAATCTTTCTATCACAACTTTGAATAAATAGAACAATGAGAGTAGATTTAGGTCTTATTCTTCATAAAGGACGTGCTTTCACTTCTTGTAACATTCAAGTTGCGGTGCACGTTGTAGCCATCGGCAACAACCCACCGATGTTGCAGAAGAGTTTGGTGATAGTGTCAGAATTTTGTATCAATATGGACAGGTATGTATCATAATTATAAAATATATCTAAGAATTTCTATATAGAGTGAATAACCGACAATGGTGTATATATATATATATATATGCATGGGAGACTATTCTACAACGGAAATATCTCTCATAGAATCCATTGCTAGATATTTAGCAACATGAGTTTATAAGCTGATATTTTAGCAACATACATTCATAAGCTGATATTTTAGCAATATGCGTCCATAAGCTGATATTTTAGCAACGTGCATCCATGTACCGATATTTTAATTAACATTAATCCGTTTAGGGATAGACTTATCGTTCAATTCTTTAAACGGATTTATCGTATCTGACTCAACCGAGTTGGATATTCAACCCTAGCTAACTTGGCTAATACGACTCGGATTTTCAGGTGTCCGAGTTGGTTCATAATTCCGACTTACCCATTTGTTTATGGAGTTATGCAAAGAAAAATAATCCTTTTAATTAAGTTGGTAACTTTCCCTTGATCAAATTCTTGATTCAAATAGTAATTTACTTTGAGCATGCAATGTGAATGTTTGGAAAGAGCTGAGTACAGCATTGCCCTACCAATACCATCTCTAGGCTTGGTTAGTACTTTGTACCATGTAATCAAGCACTAAGGAGTTTGAGAAGCTAGACATGGTGCATATATGTGTGTTACGGAGAAGGCCATGTAATGAAGCGCCGTAGGGGTTGGTGTTGTAGGTGAACAATTTTATGAGAAGGCAATGCTATATTACGGTAGCTGAGAAGAAGAAGAAGAAGAAGAACACTACTAGTACGAAAGATGTGGCAAAGAAAGTTTGGAGCATTAATATTGTTCTAGTCATCATATATATCAATTGATATGAATGATATGTCGTGTTGCAATTTTTACGAGCTTGAATGATGATCTTCTTCGTATTAGTATACATACAGATATATAGTAGAATAAATTGATTGAATAATTACGCTCTTTTGTTGAGGAGTCGATTAATTCGCATTAATAACCATTTATATTATCTTAGGATTAATAGTTTGACTACATTATGGTATCTTTCAAAGGTAGAGAATCCATATATATATGATCTAGGTCATTCCCAATCTTGCAACTTAAGTTTGTCATTTTATTCATTAATTGAAGGGAAATGAATTTGGCACAAAATGACATTATATATATGTTATAAAGGGACCTAGGGTATTAGGGGAATGATTCGAGCTGATCGAGCTCAAACCTCGGTATATATGTTCAGACTTGGCTCAATGGATTTTCTTTGAACTTGAACTCGAATTCGAGTTCGAGCTTACAAAAATATTGAGCATTCGAGTCTAAATAAAATAAAAACCACCACTTTTTTAGTGGAAGAAAACAAGAGAATTAGTGTGTAATGAATGGAAATATTTGTCATTTTCTTAAGATTTTTTATACTATATTTTAAAACAAAACTTGTTTTATTAATAATGATGAGTTAATATTTAATATTTTCTAAAAATTACGTAACTCTATAATACAAACGAGCTGGCTCATCGAGCTTTGAGTAAACTCCCTAAAACTTGAGTTTGGATTGATTAACTAAACGAACCTTATTTAAAGCTAATTAAGTTCCTTTTGAGCTGAAAATAATTTTAGCCAAATCGATCTCTTACCGAGCTGAGACCTCGAACTGTTCGCAAGCCAGCTTGGTTTAGTTCCACCCCTACAAAGTATGATAGAGTTTACTACAAAAACTGATGAAGATTTCACACGAAAAGAAATTTATTCTTCTCGATCAATGTTGGCATGCCAATTTGTATCTGTAAACTTTCCCACCCTCTCTTTATTCAAATGAAGTTCTACCATGACAATTATAATAACAACAACAATATTGAAAAAGGAATTAATATTCCAATTTAACATAATCAAATGATTGAAGGGAAATCATTCTTAAAAACTTGGGCTAGAACAATCTCAATGAACCTCTCAGAGGGATGGATACTATCCCAAAAAGCATACTTGGAGGCATTAGGACATGTATGAGGATTTATGTCATTGCACAAATATGAGATCTCGATTTTACCTGTGCCACAACACCCTTTTTCTGATTCCTCAAATCCTGAAAGAGGGTAGAAATTGGATTACTAATATAAGCCCTAAAAAAACTTAGTTAATTAATCAAGATTTGATAGCATGCACTTTAATCTCATTGTTTTCATTTATAGGAAAAGGAGACAAGAAATATTACCATAATATGAGGGGTTCTCAAGAGTTGCTAGCACAGGATCATATATATTTAGGTACCCAATTCTTGAGCCATTAAGCTGTGAAGTAAGAGTCTTTGCCTCCTTTTTGAGCCTAGAATTGAAGATCCTGGCAGCTTGGTTGGTTGGAGTAGAACAAGATCTTTGAATCCCACCCTTTAAGCTTCTTTGTAAGGGGAGGCACCCTAAGGGAATCAGCCCCACTACTCCTATCTTCCGTGCCCCCAATTTATACAGTTCCTGCCACAACCATGGTGGACACCATCATCACTTTTGCAAAACAAAACAAGTAGTTTTATTTTACTTATATTTAATAAAAACTAATTAAGTAATTTAGATATATAGAGATGCTATCAAAACCATGTGGTTGGTTTTAATAGGGCCAGGACCACACAAGTGTTATGGTAGCAAAGTGGAACTCTAGAGCTAAAATATGACATTGGGGGTTAAAATACCAAATTCGGGTTAAAACACCTCTGTATAATTTATCTGCAACTACTCTTGACAACGTTAAAGAACTCTGTGAAAAGCTTCGTTTTTAAGAGTAAAGACTGGGATGGGGATGTATATACGTACCTTCACAACTCTGGAAGCCGAACGGATCAACAAGTCCACATAGGAGGGAACATCATGGTGCCACCTCCTCAGTGTAGTATCAAAGTATGTGACCACTACGTCGTTGCTTCCCCCTGCCACGACGTAAAGACTCTCCGAAATGATCCTCTGAGCTCTCTCTTCTCCTGCGATCTGCTTCAGCTTTTCTATGTAGTCTCTGAACAGATCCAACTGATCCGAGAAGGAGAGAACCGACTGAAACAGAGGAAACTGATTGATGGGTTCTCGAAGAAATTAAAGAAAAGCAGATATATATTTTGAAAGAGGAGGTTAATTAAGGACTATATAATTACCAATGTTTCTGCTGTGAGATCATCGTACCCAGTTCCAGCCGAAGCAAAGCTCACACCAGTGAGGAGATCTTCGGGTTTCAGTTCTGGGTCTAGATAGGCTGGCAAGAACTCCTTCAATCCCAAGTACGAAGCTGTTAAACGAGACAATAGCGTTCAAGATAGAAGAAAATACAACACTTCTCCGTGAGATTTCATGGGCTTTTTTTAAGAGATTGTAATTCTTAGAGGTACCTTCTTAAACAGGTCGAGCACATAAAGCTATTGCTCCTTCCTAGATTATATGAAATCACTAAAGAAAGTGACCAAACCAAAGGGGAAACTTCTAACACTTTAGCTATAAAAACAAATTAAGTGGGTTTTGAGAAGAAAAACATACTCCCGGATTTTGTTTACCATAAATATCTGGGGCGATCTTGCCATTGCAGAACCGACCCGTGGGTCTGTGGCCTCTGAAATCTCTCCCGTAGGGAGGGAAGTCGCTTTTGAGGATGGTGGGGAGAACGTTGTTGTTCCCCGTATCGTGAAGAGAATCCCCAAATGCAAGCAGAGCTGCAACTGATCTGGACGTCCTATTCGGATCTAGAGATAGAGAAACCACAAGCAGGGCATGTTGCAGCAAGAGAGTGATCAGCAAGACACAGGAGAATAGTACCGGTGAAGCTGAACTACTCATCTTGATCACCCCCTTTTTTCTTCTTTTCTGGCTAAAAGGAGTAGCAGTCATGGCGTTTTAATGCTTGAAGCTGGGTTAGCTGGTTTTGGATAGCTTTGCTTGTTCTTATATCTTAACCCATTGAGCTTTTTTAATCAATTATAGCTTTAGTTAGAATAATTTCTATATTTTTGTGGGTCGATTGATTTCTCAGGTTCTCTTCCATTAATGTCCACCAACCTCTCTGAACTGAATATTAAAGTTACCAATCAAACAGAGAATATATGATTCTTCAGCCCTTTTGAGAGAGAGAGAGAGAGAAAGGGAGGAATTTCAGAAATTTAGAATTGACAAGATCGAAGTTTTATAGTATATATTACCGATGAAATCCGTGGCGATCTTGCCATTGCTGAACCGTCCCGTAGCTTTGTTGCCTTCGAAATCCCTTCCATAAGGAGGGAAATTGCTCTTCAGTATCGTCTTAAGCACATTGTTGTTGCCAGGATCCGCAAGCGAATCTCCTAATACCAGAAAAGCCGGCACGACGTTGCTTCGATTCGAACTCGTGTTCTGGCCATGAACCAGCAGCAATGCAGTATGGAGAAGCAGGGCAGTAATCAGCAGTGTCGGAGGAGGAGAGGAAGAGGAAGAAGAAGAAGAAGAAGAAGAAGAAGAAGATGAAATCGGCTGCATGTTCTGTTTCAGTTTCTAACTAACTCCCGGAGCCTACCTAGCCATTGGAAATTTATAATAAACACGCAGAATCATCATGGGAACATTAATTTACTCCATTGAAGCCCAACCATGGATTGCACGAATGAAAGGGAAGCTCAGATTCAACGTAGTCCTCATGTTTACGTTTACTCATCTTACTCTTGAGAAATATTTATAACCCCCAACTGAACTCAACCACCATGATTCATGTTGCGATTGAAGATGCAAACCTGGAATAGGGAGCGATCTTATAAGCTGCCTCGATGAGGAGATACTTAGGGGTTTCGGGGTTAGGTGTAAAAATTAAGCACTAGTTTGTTGGTGATAAATGAATGATGATCAAGATATCATTAGAGGTGCCTTAAATTTCATGAGTATCCGACTTATGGTCTGGTGACGATTCGTCATGTGGAGCAAATTAGTTGCTTGTAGATGTTTTTCTGGAGGTGAATTACCAGAGGGATTGCAACGACCACTTAATTAGTTCATCTACTTATCTTCCTTTGTAACCCTTATTGTTCTTGGCTCATGTACTATTTTCTGATATAGTGAATCTTTCGTCTCTCTTCTCGCCCATGGATCAAGTAGGTCACACTGGCCGAACCACGTCGTAATTAAATACTCTGTGTTCCTATTTATTTTTTGGAACCTCTGATCAGTTGAAATTAATGTGACGTGCATGGCTTGACCTTAATTAATTGGGACCCTTCTCTAAACTTGAAATGAGGTAAAATCATGTAACATTACTGAAAACTGGTTAAGATTTCAAATGGAAAGAAAACAATTTGTTCTTGATTGAAGTAGGTTTCAAATTGTATCTGTAACACATTTTTCATTCTCTTTTCTTCAAATGCACGCATGAAGTCCCTTTGTGGCAGTCTCCAACAACAAACTAATTAATAGATAAGTTGCGTTGTAATTAACTTGGGTTATGATCAAACAAATGACGGAAAATCGTTCTTAAAGACTTGGGCGAGAACGATGTCAACGAGCCTCTCGGTGGGATGGACACTATCCCAAAAAACGTACTTAGAAGCATTAGAACATGTGTAAGGATTGATGTCGTTGCACAAATATGAGATCTCGATTTTCCCCGTGCCGCAACACCCTTTAGTCGATTCCTCAAACCCTAAAAGAAGGGATAAAATGATCAGTATATATATTAGCATAAACACCAAGTTCAGATTTGTTAATACACATATATACTAATGATCTATATAATTAGTTATGATTAAATATAAAACGAGACAAGAAAATCGTACCATAGTATGAAGGGTTTTGAATAGCTGCATGCACCGAATCATATACATTCATGAGGCCGATTCTTGAGCCTTTAAGCTCTGAAGTAAGGGTATTGATCTCCTTGATGAGCTCAGAATTGAACATCCTTGCAGCCTGATTGGCCTGATCTTCACAAGATCTTTGAATCCCACCATTGAGACTTCTTTGGAAAGGGAGGCACCCCAAAGGAGTCAGCCCCATGACTCCTATCTTCCTTGCCCCCAACTCGTATAGTTCCTACCACATGCAATTAATGTAGACAACCTGGTCATCTCGTCTGCTTCAACTCTCTTGTCCTTTTTTCTAGGTTTATAATAGTAAATTAAATGTACACGGGTGGGAATTAATTCAAGGGAAGAATGCCAATACAGATTCCATGTGACATAATTCTGCCACTGATCGAACAATACCGTTAATGGGTTTAGCGAGGAAGGAGAAGAAGGTCGAGGCGGGGATGTTATACGTATACGTACCTTGACGAAGCTGGAAGCAGATTGGATCAATAAGTGTACATAGGAGGGGATGTCATAGTCCCACCTTCTGAGTGTGGTACCAAAGTATGTAATCACCATGTCGTTGCTTCCGCCGGAGACGATGTACAAGCTGTCGGAGATGATGCTCTGAGCTCCCTCTTCTCCGGTGACTTGCTTCAGCTTCTTTATGTATTCTCTAAACAGATCCAACTGGTTGGAGAAGGAGAGAACCGACTGAAATTACAACAGAAGTATTAATTGAAGCAATATCTGATTAATTAATTAATGGTATTCTTAGAAAAAGAAGGGAAAACAGAAGATTGGAAGGGATCAAGGAGTGACTACTGACCAACGTTTTTGCTGTGAGATCATCATACCCGGATCCAGCTGAAGCAAAGCTTACACCAGTCAGAAGATCTTCAGGTTTCAATTGTGGGTCTAGATAGGCAGGCAAGAACTGCTTCACTTGGAAGAATGAAGCTATATAACGAAACAAGAATGATACTCAATTAATGTTCAGCCGAAGAAAATGCAACAAATTAAAGTTTCTCTAGTAACAGTATATATTTACTATCCAATATTAAAGGGATTGTTCTATATATACAACGAAGTACAAATGGGTAATTCTGACCCGCCTTGCCAATTACACCTTCAATTTTTGCTGAAATTAATGATCAGTTGAATCTTACGCCCTATTAGCTACTCTAAGCAAAACGTCAGAAAGAGAGCTTAGAGAGAGACCGAGAGAGACCAAGAGAGAGATATATAGAGATATAAAAAGACAAAGAGAGACCCAGATTAGGGCTGGACATGGGTCAGGTTTTTTAAAATCCGAACCCGACCCGACCCGATCAATATATACCTGATGGATTTTGGTAAAACCCGAAACTGACCCCACTAGACCTGAAAACTTGAATAATATTTTTAATAACTCAGGAAAATAAAAAATTATAAAAATCTGTGGATTGGATTTATGGTAAACCAAAACCTGACCCGCAATCGGGATTGGGTAAACCCAAACCCAATTAACTCCACCCGCAATCTGGTTTACATTCCCAAACCCAAACCCAACTCACGAGAGGGGGGAAGGCACGCAACACGTGTGAAAAGGAGCAAGGGAGGGAGGCACGCCTGCTACGTGCCGGCCCCTCTCTCTGTGCTGCGCTGCGCATTGGGCAGCTGATCCCCATCCCACAAACCTAACCCGACGCCTGCCCCTTAAAAGAAAGAGACAGATGGAGAGAAACACTACTGTACATGAAACAAGCTGGTAGAAGTAATTAATGGACAAGAAGATTATATATTACCGATGAAATCTGGGACGATCTTTCCATTGCTGAACCGTCCTGTTGGTCTCTGGCCTTCAAAGTCCCTTCCGTAAGGAGGAAAATTACTCTTGGTGAGTGTATGAAGCACATTGTTGTTGCCTGGATCCAGGATGGAATCCCCAAACGCCAGGAGAGCTGGCACTCTGCTTTGATTGGGACTCAGGTACCGGGCATGGACCAGAAGAACTGTCATATTTAAAAACAGGCAAGGTAGCAAGGAAGAAGAAGAAGAACGTAGCGTCAAAGATATTGAACTACTCCCCATTTCCGGGACTCTTTCAATTTCCGACCCAGAACCCGTCTTAGATTGATCGAGAATGAATTGGTGATGAACCCCGTCATGTATATATAAGATCGTGAATTTGTAAATAATCAACTGTGCACCATGAATTAATCGCACGAGAGACAGCACAGTGAAGATCGGACACAAACGTTTTTATTAATTCTCATGCATCTTCCTAGCTATATGGTTTACTAGAAATAAATTTGGTGCAGTTACGAGCTTAATTTGGTCAAACACCCTCGTGTTGTATGATTTTGATCTTTATTATCAAAGGGCCCTATCGTGTTGTATGATTTTGATCTTTATTATCAAATGGCCCTGGCCTATCGTGTTAATGGTTAAAGGTGACTCCAACGACCCAAGAATCACATGTGGAAGGACTTCCCCGGTGGATTTGTATGAGAGTGACAAGACCAACAGGAGAGGACACCATGCCTATGTTACACTAATTAACACTTTCCAACTGATTTCCTAAAGGATCCTTCATAGAGACAACTAAATCAATATCTCTATTTTTCCTCGCTAAAATTAGGGTTAATGCATGCTAATTATATCAACAGTTAAAAACACTTTGTTTAAAGAAGGAAGGAGGGGCAATGTTGTAAATGTAATTTATAACTTTATTAACTTTATAAAAATACCCCTCACATTTATGACAATGTCTCCCTTTCCTTCTTTAAAATGTACTGGTAAGGAAAAGTTTCTTACACATACGTGTAGAAGATCTTTTCTTCTATATATATATAGAGGGGGGCTACCCTACACGTACTTTTTAAAGAAGGAATTGGGGGGTATTTTTATAAAAGTGATTTACACTTTATTCACTTTTACAAAAATGCCCCTCACATTTATGACAATACCTTATTTTTTTAAAAATAAAAAAGTAAGTGTAGAGATCTTTTCTCATATATATATATATATATATATATATATATATGGGGGTGGCTACCTTACACATACGTGTAAGAAAAAATTTCCTACACATTTTTTAAAGAAGGAGAATTAGGGACATTTTGGTAAAAGTGATTTGTAACTTTACTCACTTTTATAAAAATGGCCTTCATATTTATGACAATGACATCAATTTTCTTTATTAAAAAGTGAGTGTAAAGAAAAGTTTCCTACACTTATGTGTAGGTGATCTTTTCTCTCTCTCTCTATATATATATGTACTAATGTTGCCAAACATTCTATTAGTTTTAATGTTATATATTATTTATTTGATGTAGTACCACTTGGATGTTACTGTTTATAAGTCTAGTGGTATGTAATTACTAAAGTTCAGGCAAAAATCACAAGAAATAAAAAATTTAAAAAATTTGAAAAAAAATGACTGAAGGCTATAGTAAGGGAATTTGAAGTAAAATTATGACTGAAGGCTAAAGTAAGGGAATTATAAGAGAATTCATTATGAAGGTTATAGTAAGGAAAAAATCATCACTAAAGGCTATAGTAAAGAAATTTGAATAAAAAAAAATGATTGATGGCTATAGTAAGGGAATTTGTAAAAAACTCTCCTAAAGGCTATAGTAAGGGAATATTAAAAAAATTCTTTCATGAAAGCTATAGTAAAGGATTTTGAAAAAAAATCCTAATTGAAGTATATAATAAGGGAATTTGAACAAAATCAAGACTGATGGCTATGGTAAGAGAATTTGAAGAAAAATGATGTTAGAGAACTAAAGTCTGAGAATTTGAGGAAAAGCAATAGTTGAAGGCTATAGTAAGGGAATTTTCCAAAAAATCATCACTAAAGGCTATATAAAGGAATTTAAATAAAACGTTCTTTCCTCAAGGCTATAGTAAGGAATTATTAAAAAAATTCTTTCATGAAAGCTATAGTAAAGGATTTTGAAAAAAAATCCTAATTGAAGTATATAATAAGGGAATTTGAACAAAATCAAGACTGATGGCTATGGTAAGAGAATTTGAAGAAAAATGATGTTAGAGAACTAAAGTCTGAGAATTTGAGGAAAAGCAATAGTTGAAGGCTATAGTAAGGGAATTTTCCAAAAAATCATCACTAAAGGCTATATAAAGGAATTTAAATAAAACGTTCTTTCCTCAAGGCTATAGTAAGGAATTATTAAAAAAATTCTCTCATGAAGGCTATAGTAAGGAATTTTTTAGAAAAGCCATGACTGAAGACTATAGTAAGGGAATTTGAACTAAAATTATGACTGAGGGCTAAAGTAAGGGAATTATAAGAAAATTCATTCTTTAAGGTTGTAAGGGTTTTTGTAGAAAAATCATAATTGAAGGCTATAAAAATATTGGAATTTGTAAAAAATCATGACTGAATAGTAAGGGAATTTGGACAAGAATCATCACTAAACGCTGTAGTAAAGGAATTTTTATAAAAAATAATGATTGATGGCTATAGTAAGGAAATTTGAAATAGCTCCCTCTTGAAGGTTATAGTAAGAGAATTATAAGAAAGGCTATATTAAGAGGTTTTGAAGAAAATCAACATTGAAGGATATAGTAAAGGGCTTGAAGAAAAATGATGATAGAAAACTAAAAGATGTGAATTTGGGGAAAAATAATTTTTGAAGGCAATAGTAGTGGAATTTTAAGAAAATTCATTAGTGAGTGATTTTGAAGAAAAATCATGACTGAAGGGAATAGTAATGGAATTTGTGTTAAACTCATGACTGAAGGCAATACAAAAGGAATTTTTATAAAATTCTCTCCTAAAATCTAGTCAAAAGTGAAGGCTATAGTAAGTCAATTTGAAGTCAAATCATGATTGAAAGTTATAGTAAAGGAATTATAAGGAAATTTATTCCTGAAGGTTATAGCAATGGATTTTAAGAAAAATTATTATTGAAGGCAATAGTAAGTGAATTTGAAAATAATCATGAATAAAGTCTATAGTAACAATGATGGAAAACTGATATATTAGAATTTTAGGAAAAATAATAGTTGAAGGCCATATTAAGGGAATTCTATGAAAATTCATTTTAAAGGCTATAGTAAGGAATTTGGAAGAAAAATCATGATTGAAGGCTTTAGTAAGGGAATTTTTTAAAAAATTATCGCTAAAGACTATAGTGAAGGAATTTGAATAAAATTCATGATAGAAGGGTATAGTAAGAGAATTTTATAAAAATTCACTCCTGAAGGTTATATAAGGGAATATTAAACATGATTGAAGGAATCTGAAGTAAAATCATGACTGAAGGTTTTAGCAAGGGAATTATAAAAACATTTAATCTTGTAGCGAAATTGAATAATCATTGAAGGCTTTGGTAAGAGAATTAGAAAAAAATTATGACAAAAGGCTATAATAAGGGAATTCGAAGAAAAATGATGATAGAAAACTAAAATATGGGAATTTGAGGAAAAATTCATTCTTATAGGCTATAGTAATTGAATTTAGAAAAAATTCATCACTAAAGCTATTGTAAAGGAATTTGAATAAAAATTAATGACTGAAAGCGATAGTAAGGAAATTAGTAAAAAATTCTCTCCTGAAGGCTATAGTAAGGGAGATTAAAAAACTTTCTTGTGAAGGCTTTAGTAAGGGATTTTGAAGAAAAGCCTCATTGAAGGATGTCGTTAGGGAATTTGATAAAAATCACCACTGAAGGCAATAGAAAGGGGATTTGAAGAAAAACAATGATTAGAAACTAAAGTATGGGAATTTGATGATAAATAATAGTTGAAGTCTGCATTAAGGGAACATTAAGAAAACTCATTGCTAAATGCTTTAATAAGAAAGTTTGAAGAAAAATCATGACTGAAGGATATAGTAAAGAATTTGAAGAAACATCATCCATGAAGGATATTGTAAAAAAGTTTGTATAAAACTCATGATTGAAGGCTGTAATAAGGGAATTTTTAAAAAGTTCTCTCCTGATGGCTATGAAAAGGATTTTGAAGAAAAATACGAGGAAGGCTATGTAAGAGAATTTGAATTGAAATAATGATTGAAGGTTATGGTAGGGAAATTAATTGAAATTTTATTCCAAAAGGCTATAGTAAGGGATTTTTAAGAAAAATCATTATAGAAGGTTGTAGGAAGGGAATTTGAAAGTAATCAGGACTAGAGGCTAAAAGAAAGGGAATTTGAAGAAAAATGATGTTAGAAAACTAAAATATTGGATTTTTGTCAAAAAAAGTAGCTAAGTTATATTAAGGGTACTTTAAGAAAATTCATCCTTAAAGGCTATAGTAAGGGATTTTGAAGAGAAATCATGATTGAAGGATTTAGTAATAGAATTTGAAGGCTATATAGTTAGGGATTTTGAAGAAAAATCTTGAATGATGGCTATAGTAAGGTAATTTGGAAAAAAATCATCACGAAAGGCTATAGTTAAAGAATTTGAATAAAAATAATGACAGAAGGCTATAACATGGGAATTTAAAAAAAAAACTCTCCTGAAGGGTATAAAATAGGAGTATTAAAAAAATTCTCTTTGTACATTATAAAAAACTAATTCCTAAATGTAATAGTAAGGAATTTTTTGAAAATTCCAAATTGAAGGCTATAGAGAGGAAATTTGAAAAAATCATGATAGAAGGTTTTAGTAGGGGAATTATAAAAAAATATATTCTAGAAGGCTATAGAAAGGGATTTTTAAGAAAAATCATTATTGAAGCCTATTGTAAGCGAATTTGAAAAGATCTTGACTAAAGTCTATAGTAAAGGAGTTTGAGAAAAAAACAACGATGGAAAACAAAAATATTGGAGTTGGAGGAAAAATAATAGCTGAAGACAATTTTAAAGGAATTTTAAGAAAAATCATTCTTAAATGCTATTGTAAGGGATTTTGATTAAAAACCATGATTGAACACTGTGGTAAGGGAATTTTATGAAAAATCACCAATGAAGGCTATTTGTAAAGGAATTTTAATAAAAATCATGATTGAAGGCTATAGTAAAAGAATCTTTAAAAAATACTTCTTGAAGGCTATAGTAAGTGATTTTTATGAAAAAAACATGATTGAAGGCTATAGTAAGAGAATTTGATGTAAAATCATGTCTACAAGTTATAGTAAGGGAATTGTAAGAAAATTCATTCCTTAAGGCTATAGTAAGGGATTTTGAAGAAAACCATAATTTAAGGCAATAGTAAGATAATTTTAAAAAAATCATGATTGAAGACTGTTGTCTGGGAATTAGAAAAAAGTGATGTTAGAAAACTAAAATATTGTAATTCGAGGAAAAACTATAAATGAAGGCAATAGTAAAAGAATTTTATGAAATTCATTCTTAAATGCTATATTATGGGATTTTGTAGAAAAATCATTACTGAAGGCTTCAGTGAGGGAATTTGAAGAAAATTTATCACTGAAGGATATAGTAAAGGAACTTAAATAAAACTCATGATAGAAAGTTATAGTAAGAGAATTTTAAAAAAATTCACTCCTGAAAGGTATTGTTATGGATTGTTAAAAAAAATCATGACTGAAAGCTATAGTAAGAGAATGTGAAGTAAAGTCATGACTAAAGGTTATAATATAAGAAAGTTTATTCCTAAAGGTGAGTAAAATATTTTGAAGAAAATCATCCTTGGAGGCTAAAATAAAGGAATTTGAATAAAACTCTTGACTGAAGGCAATAGTAATGGAATCTTAAAAAAATCTTTCTGAAGGCTACAATAAAGGATTTTAAAGAAAAATAATGACTGAAGGCAATAGTAAGAGAATTTGTTGTAAAATAATGACTTAAGGTCTTTGAAAGGAAATTTTAAGAAAATTCATTCCTCTAGGATATGGTAAGAGATATTGTTGAAAATCATAAATTAAATCTATAATAAGAGAATTTGAAAAAGTTCAGGACTGAAGACTATCGTAGGGGAATTTAAAAAAAATGATAAAAAAATTAAAATATGTGGATTTGTAGAAAACTAATTGTAGAAGGCAATAATAAGGAAGTTTTAAGAAAATTCATTCTTAAATGCTATACTAAGGGATTTTGAAGACAAATCATGAATGGAGGGTATAGTAATGGAATTTGAAGATAAATCATCTTTGAAGGGTATAGTATAGGAATTTGAATAAAACTCATGATTGAGGTTATAATAAGGGAATTTTTAAAAATTTCTCTTTTGAAGGCTATGGAAATGGACTTTGAAGAAAAATCACAAGAGCAGGCTATAGTATGAGAATTTGTAGTGAAATCATGATTGAAGGATATGGTAGCGGAATTATATGAAATTTATTTCAGATGGGTATATTAATGGGTTTTTACAAAAAATCATTATTGATGACAATAGTAAGGGAATTTGAAAAAAATCATAACTAAAGGCTAATATGAGAATTTGAAAAAAAATGATGATGAAATACTAAAATATTGGAATTTGAGGAAAAATAATAGCTGAAGGCTTTATTAAGGGAATTTTAAGAAATTTCATTCCTAAAGGCTAGAGTAATGGATGTTAAAGAAAAATAATGATTGAATACTTCAATGAGCGAATTTGAAAAAGATTTATCACTGAGGGCTATAGTAAAGGAATTTGAAGTAAAATCATGACTGAATGCTATTGTCAGGGAATTTTAACAAAATTAATTCGTGAAGGTTATAAAAATGGATTTTGATAAAAAATTATGACTGAAGGCTTTAGTTAAGGAATTTGAAGAAATCATGGCAGAAGGCTATAGTAATTGAATTTGACGAACAATCATTACTGAAGGCAATAGTATGCGAATTTGAAGAATAATCATGTTTGACGGCTATAGTAAGGAAATTTAAAGAAAATTTATTTATGACGGTTACAGTAAAAGATTTGGAATCAAAATATGAAAGAAGGCATAGAGAGGGAGTTTGGTGAATAGTTGTGGAATTTTAAGATAATTCAGTCCAAAAGGTAACAATACGGGATTTTAAATAAAAATTAAGACTGAAGGCTATAGTAAGGAAATTTGAAGAAAATTCGTGGGAGAAGGCTATTGAAATGGAATTATAAGAAAAAAACATGTCTAAAGGTTAAAATAAGGAAATTTGAAGAATAATTATGATTGCAGCTATATTAAAGGAATTTTACAAAAATTCATTCATGAAAGTCACAGTAAGGGATTATAAAAATAAATATGGTTGAAGGCTATAGTAAGAGAGTTTGGAGAAAAATTTTGACTGAAGGTTATAGTAAGGGAATTTATCAAAAATTCATTGCTCTAGCATATAATAATTTAAAAAAAAATTATGGCTGAAGACTGTAGTAAGGGAATTTTAAGAAAAACCATGGCCAAAGGATATAGTATCGGAATTTTGAAGAAAATTCATTATTGAATGTCATTGTAAGGGACATTGAAGAAAAATATTACTATAGGAAATAGGAAGGGAGTTTTGGAGAAAAATTATGATTAAAGGCTATAGTAAGAGAATTTGATGAAAAATTGTGACTGAAGACTAAAGTATCAGATTTTTAAAAAAAATCATGATAAAAATCTAAAATTTGGTTATTTGAAGTAAAATCATTACTGAAGGTTATAGTAAGGGAATTTGAACAAAAATCATGACTGAAGGCTATTGTAAAGGAATTTGAAGAAAATCATTACTGAGGGCTATAGTAAGACAATTTAATAAAAAATCCTGACAGAAGGCTATAGTACTTGAATTTTAAGAAAATTCATCATTCTTGAAGGTTATAATATGGGATATTGAAGAAAAATGTGACTGAAGGCTATAACTTGGGAGTTAGGAGAAATATTATGATTGAAGGCTTTAATAAGGGTATTCGATTAAAAATAATGACTGAAGGCTATAGTATTGGATTTTGAAAAAAACTGTCATAGAAAACTAAAATATGGGAATTTTAAAAAATAATACTGAAGGCTATTGTAAGGGAATTTCAAGAAAATTCACTCTAAAAGGCTATAGTAAAGGTTTCAAAGAATAAGGATGACCGAAGACTATAGTTAGGTAATTTCAAAAAAGTCTTTCTTGAAGGCTATGTAGTTAGGGAATTTGTAGAAAAATCATTACTGAAGGTTATAGTTAGGAAATTTTCAGAAAATAAATTCTGAATGTCGTAGTAAGGGAAATTGAAGAAAATTTGTGACTGAAGGCTATCGTTAGGGAATTTGAAGAAAATTTGTGGCTGAATGCTATAGTAAGAGAATTTGAAAAATAATCATGACTGAAGTAAGGGAGTTTTGAGAAAATTCATTCATAAAGGTTATAGAGAGATTTTGATGAAAATTATGTTTGAAGGCAATAGTATAGGAGTCTCGAGAAAAATTATGATTGAAGGGTATAGAAAGGGAATTTGATGAAAAATTATGACTGAAGGCCGTAGTACTGAAGGCTATAATAAGGGAATTTTAAGATTATTCATTCTTTAAGGCTAAAGTTAGGGATTTTGTAGAAAAATTATGACTAAAGGCTATAGTTAGGGAATTTGAAGAAAGTTCGTGGCTAAAGGCTATTGTAAAGTAATTTTAAGAAAAAATATGGTCAAAGACCATATTAAGGGAATCTGGAGAATAACTATGACTGCATGCTATTGTATGAGAATTTTAAGAAAATTTATTTATGAAGGTTATTGTAAGGGATTTTGAAGAAAAATATGAATGAAGGCTATATAAAGAGAGTTAGGAAAAAATTATAACCGAAGGCTATATATAAAGAGAGTTAGGAGAAAAATTATAACCGAAGGCTATATAGTAAGGGAAATTGAAGAAATCATGTTGAAGACAATAATAAGGGAATTTTAAAAAAATCATGGTTGAAGGCTATTATAAGCGAATTTTTAGGAAAATCATGGCCGAAGGCTATAGTAAGGGAATTTTCAAAAAAGTCATTCAGGAAGGTACTGTAAGGGTTTTTGAAGAAAAAGATGACTAAAGGATATAGGAAGGGAATTTGGAGAAAAATTATGACTGAAGACTACAGTAAGAGAAATTGATGAAAAATTTTGTGTGAAGGTAGTAGTAGTATGCGATTTTTAAAAAATTCATGACTGAAATCTTATATATGGTAATTTGAAGAAAAATCATGTCTAAAGTTTATAGTTAAAGAATTTGAAAAATTATCATGACTAAAGGCTATAGTAAGGGAGTCTTGAAAAAATTCATTCAAGACGGTTATAATAAGGAATTTTGAAGAAAAATATGACTAAAGGTTATAGTAAGGGATTTTGGAGCAAAATTATGACCGAAGGCTATAGTAAGAGAATTTGATAAAAAAATTTGATTGAAGACTATAGTATGGGATTTTTAAGAATAATAAGCATAGAAAACTAAAAATGGGAACTTCAAGAAAAATCATTATGAGGGCTATAGTAAGAGAATTTGATAAAAAATCCTGATGGAATGATATAGTACTTTAATTTTAAGAAAAATTATTCATGAAGGTTAAAGTAAGGGATTATGAAAACAAGTATGATTGAAGCCTATAGTATGGGAATTTGATAAAAAATTATGATTGAAGGCTACAATATGGGAATTTGATAAAAATTATGACTGAAGGTTATATTATGGGATTTTGAGAACAAATCATGATAGAAATCTAAAATATGGTAATTTGAAAAAATTTTATTACTGAAGGCTATAACAAGGTAATTCGAAGAATAATCATGGCTAAAGGCTATAGTAAGGGAATTTGAAGAAAAAACATTACTGAAGGCTATAGTGAGATAATTTTATAAAAAATCCCTACGAAAGGCAATACTACTGGAATTTTAGGAAATTTCATTGATAATTGAAGGCGTCAAAATTTGACACAACCCACTTTTGACAAGTCCATGCAACGACTGAGGTTTTTCATCGAAATAGTAATGGTTATAGTAAGGGATTTGAAGAAAAATATGCTATAGTAAAGGAGTTTGGAGAAAAATTATGACTAAAGGCTGTAAGGGAATTTGTTAAAAAATTATGACTGAAGTCTATAGCATGGGATTTTGAAAAAAATATCATAGAAAAATAAAATATGGGAATTTGAAGAAAAAACAATATAGTAAGGAGATTTCAAGAAAATTCACTCCTTACGGCTATAGTTAGGGTTTTGAAGACAAATTATGACCGAAGACTATAGTAAGAGAATTTGAGGAAACTTTGTGGCTAAAGGCTATAGTAAGGGAATTTTAAGAAAACATATGGTTGAAGGCTATATTAAGGGAATTTTTTAAAAACTCATGACTGAAGGCTGTAGTATGAAAAATTTAAGAAAATAAATTCCTATAGGTTATTGTAATGGATTTTGATGAAAAATTATTACTGAAGGCTATAATAAGGTAATTTGACAAAAAATCATGGCTGATGGCTATTGGGAGGGAATTTGTAGAAATATCATTAATGAAAACTATAGTTAGGGAATTTGAAGAGTAATAATGACGGAAGGCAATAGTAAAAGAGTTTTGAGAAAATTAATTTATGAAAATTATAGTAAGTGTTAGTGTATGTATTTCTAATTGGCTAAGTTTTGATACTCTCAAAGGTTGCTCAAGGTAAAGGTTCAACATACAAGTGCCCCAAAATTTAAAGTTCTGAATAAGGGATAGAGATTAGAGGGAATCTTAGGATAAGGCCGAACTTAAGATAGACATCATCCATAGTTGAGTATAGCGTAAGCTATAAAGATCTCCAGGTCCAAGAAAAAGGTACGCTATAAGCTGAATGAGAAGATTACCAAGCATGAAGTTGAGGGGGAGCATTGAAGATAATTTCTAATGATGTGTGAATAATTGTATTGTGTGCAACGTGAAGTCTTCAGGCTTAACATCAAAGAAGCCAAAGACAATTTCTATGTCTATCTCATTATGAGAAGACACCAACTTGAAGATTCCCTGTGCGAAGGGATACATTGAGGGGGAGCCTCAGTGTAAGGGAGACACGGTGAATTGCTGTTGATGCTATGTCAACAGTAATCAGAAAGTGAGAATGTTGTTCAAATCCTAGACTAGAGGAGAACATTTTTCTTGTAATGTGTAAGTTACTCTAGATTGTATTTGTCCTCCCGGGCTGACTGCTCCGTAAATTAGGAATGCTTTATTCTGAACTGTCATAAAAATTCTTTGTGTCCTTGTGTAGGTGCTCGTAACTTATATGTAATGCACAATGCAACTTCAAGTGTAAGTACACCAGTGTTCGGGTGTAGTTACACTCCCACATACACTGATTTGGGTCATTTGTTTTCAGTAATGTATTTTGAAGAAAAAAATGACTGAAGGCTATAATAAGGGAGTTTAGAGTAAAGTTATGACCCAAGCCTATTGAATGAGAATTTGATAAAAATTATGGATGATAGCTGTAGAATATGATTTTGAAAAAAAATTAATTATAGAAAATAAAAATATGGGAACTTAAAGAAAAATCATTACTCAAGGTTATAGTAAAAATTTGATAAAATATTTTGACAGAATGCTATAGTACTAGAATTTTAAGATAAATCATTCATGAAGGTTAAAGTAAGGGATTTTTAATAAAAGTAAGACTCAAGGGTTTAGTAAGGGAGTTTGGAGCAAAATTATGACTGAGGGCTATAATAGAGGAGTTTGGTAAAAAATTATGATTGAAGGCTAAGGTAAGGTATTTCAATAAAAAAAAAATTATCTTAGGAAACTAAAGTTTGGGAATTTGAAGAAACCGCGTTACTAAAGGCTATAGTAAAGGAACTTCAAGAAAATTCAGTCCTGAAGGCTATAACATGGATTTTGAGGAAAAATTATGATCGAAGGCTATTGTAAGAAAACATAAAGAAAATTCATGGATGAAGGCTATTGCAAGGAAATTTGAAGAAAATTTATGGCTTAAATGCTATTGTAAGAGAATTTGAAGAAAAATCATGACTGAAGGCTATTGTAAGGGAATATTAAGAAAATTTATTGATAAAAGTTCTAATAAACCATTTTGAAGAATAATCATGATTGAAGGCTGTACTAAGTGAATTTGAGGAATAATCATCACTAAAGGCTATTGCAAGGGAATTTTAAGAAAATTCTTTCATGAAGGTTATAGTAAAGGATTTTGAATCAAAATATGATTGAAGATGATTGTAAGGGAGTTTGGTGAAAAGTTATGATTGAAGGCTATAATAAGGGACTATGATGAAAAATTATGACTGAAAGGTATATCATGGGATTTTGAAAACATCATGGTAGAAACATTAAATGAGGGAATTCGAAAGCAAAATTATTACTGAAGGCTTTACTATGGGAATTTTAAGATAATTCATTTATGAAGGCTATAATACGGGATTTTCAAAGAAAAATTATTACTGAAGGCTATAATACGGGATTTCAAAGAAAAATTATTACTGAAGGCTATAGTAAGGAAATTTATAAAAAATTTGGGGCTGAAGGCTATTGTAAAAGAATTATGAGAAAAAACATGGTCGAATGCTGTAATAAAGGAATTTGAAGAATAATTATGACTGCAGGCTACTAAGGGAATTTTAAGAAATTTTATTCATGAAAGTTATAGTAATGAATTTTGAAGAAATATATGATTGAAGGCTATAGTAATAAAGTTTGGAAAAAAAATATGACTGAAGGCTATAGTAAAGGAATTATAAGAAAAATAATGGCTGGAGGTTTGGTTTATGTAATTTTAATGAAAATTCTAGGCTAAAGGCTATAGTAAGGGAATTTGATGAATAATCTTTACTAAAGGCAATAGTTAGGGAATTTTTAGAAAATTCATTCATGTAGTTTATTGTAAAGGATTTTGAAGAAAAATATCACTAAGGGCTATAGGAATGAAGTTTGGACAAAAATATTACTAAAGGCTAAAATATGGGAATTTGATGAGTAATTGTGAGAGGAGGCAATAGTAAGAGAGTTTGAAGAAAAATTAATGACCGAAGGCTTTAGTAAGTGAATTTGATAAAAATTATGACTATAGTATGATGAAAAATTATTAATGAAGGAATTTGATATTAAATTATGACCTTAGGCTATGACATGGGATTTTGAAAAAAATTATCATCGAAAACTAAAATTTCAGAATTTGAAGACAAAACATTACTGAAGGCTATCGTAATGGAACTTTAAGAAAGTTCACTCCAAATGACTATAGTAAGGGTTTTAATAGGAAAAATTATGACCAAAGGCTATAGTAATAGAATTTGAAGAATAACCATGAATGAAGGCTATAGTAAGGGAATTTTAATAAAATTCGTTTTAGAAGGTTATAATAAAGATTTTGAATCAAAATACGATTGAAGGTTAATGTAAGGAAGTTTGGTGAAAAATTATTATTGAAGGCTATCATAATGGAATTTGATGAATAATTGTGACTGAAGGCTATAGAATTGGATTTTAAAATAAGTCATGATAGAAATATTAAGTGAAGGAATTTGAAGAAAAATAATGATTGAAAGATATAGTAAAGTAATTTTAAGATAATTAATTCATGAATACAGTAGTAAGGGATCTTAAAGAACGATTATGACTAAAGGATATAGCAAGGGAATTCGAAGAAAAATCAGTGATAAAGGATATTGTAAGGGAATTTGAAGAAAAATCTTTTCTGAAGGCTATAGTAAGAGAATATTCTAAAACATTGTGATGGAAGGTTATGGTACAGGAATTTTAAGAAAATTCATTAATGAAGGTTATTGTAAGTGTTTTTGAAGAAAAATTATGACTAAAGGCTATAGTAAGGGAATTTGATAAAACAATATGACTGAAGGCTATAGTATGGGATTTTGAAAAAAATCATTATAGAAAACTAAAATATGGAAATTTCTAGAAAAAACAATACATTAGACCATAGTAAAAGAATTTCAAGAGAATTCACTCTTGAAGGCTACAGTAAGGGTTTTGAAGAAAAATTATGACCTAAGGCAAATAGTAACAGAATTGGAAGAAAATTCATGGCTGAAGCCTATAGTAAGGGAATTTGAAAAAAAATCATGGTTGAAGGCTATATAGTAAGGAAATTAGATGAAAAATTATGACTAAAGCCTATATTAAGGGAATTTTAAGAAAATAAATTAATGAAGGTTATAGTAAGGGATTTTGATGAAAATTTTTGGTTGAATGCTACTGTGAGGGAAATTGAAGAAAAATAATGCCTGATGGCTATAGTGAGAGAATTTGAAGAAAAATCATGACTAAATGTTTTACTAAGGGAGTTTAAAGAATAATCAAGACTAAAGTCAATTTTGAAAAAAATTCATTCATGAAGGTTATAGTTAGGGATTTTGATGAAAAATATGACTGAAGCCGTAAGTGTATACTAAGGGAGTGGTGAAAATTTTGACCCAAGGCTATTGTAAAGGAATAAGATAAAGAAATTATGATTGAATGCAATATTATGGGAATTTGAAAAAAAATCATTGAAAACCAAAATAAGGTCAATTGAAATAAAATCATTATAGATGGCTATAGTAAGAAAAATTTATCAAAAATCCTGACTGAATGCTAAAGTACTAGAATTTTGAGAAAAATCATTCATGAAGGTTATAGTGAGGGATTTTGAAGAAAGTATGACTTAACGCTATAGTGAGGGATTATGATTGAAGGCTACAATAAGGGAATATGAGAAAAAATTATGACTGAAGGTTATTGAAAGGGATATTGAAAAAACATCATCATAGAAGACCAAAATTTTGAAATTTGAAGAAAATACATTATAGACTGCTATAGCAAGGGAATATTAATAAAATTCACTCTAGAAAGCTATTATAAGGGTTTTGAGGAGAAATTAAGACTGAATGCAATAGTAAGAGAATTTGAAGAAAATTCATAGTTGAAGGCTATCGTAAGGGAGTTTGAAGAAAAATATTGGTAAAAGGCTATTGTAAGGGAATTTGAGGAAAAATCATGAAGGTTATAGTAAGTGATTTTGATGAAAAATTATGACCAAAGGCTATTGTAAGGGAATTTGAAGAAAAATCATGGCCAAAAGCTATAATAATGGAACTTGACGAATTATCATGATAAAAGGCAATAGTAAGCGAATTTGAAGAATAATCATAACTGAAGGCTATAGTACGGGAATTTTAAGAAAATTCATTAATGAGGATATAATAAAGGATTTTGAATCAAAATAAGATTAAAAGCTATAGTAAAGAAGTTTGGTAAAATTTTTTTATTAAAGGCTACAATAAGGGAATTTGATGAAAAATTATGATGTTAGGCTATAGTATCGGATCTTGAACAAAATCTTGTGAAAACAATTAATGGGGAATTTGATAAAAAATCATTACAAAAGGCTATAGTAAGGAAATTTTAAGATAATTAATATCAAAAGGCTATTGTAACGTATTTTGAAGAAAAATAATGATAGAAGGCTATAGTAAGGGAATTTGAAGAAAAATCAAGTTTGAAGTTTATAGTAAGGGAATTTTAAGATAAACCAAGGTTGAAGGCTATGGTAAGAGAATTGGAAGAAAAATTAAGACTACAAGTTATATTAAAGAAATTTTAATAAAATTCATTCATGAAGGTTATAAGAAGGGATTTTGAAGAAAAATATCGTTGAAGGTTATAGTAAGAGCATTTGTTGAAAAATTATGTCTTTAGCTTATCGAAAGGGAATTTGACGAAAATTCACACTGATGGCTAGTAAGGAATTTTTTTTTAAAATCAAGCTAGAAGGCTATTGTAAGGGAATTTTAAGAAAAATCAAGGCTTAAAGCTAAAGTAAGGGAGTTTAAAGAATTATCATGAATGAAGGCAGTAGTAAGATAATTTTTAGGAAATTCATTCATGAATGTTATTGTAAGGGATTTTGAAGAAAAATATGACTAAAAGCTGCAGGGAGTTTGGAGAAAAATTATGACTTAAGGCTATTGGAGTAGAAATTGATGAAAATTTGTGAATGAAGGCTATAGTATGGGATTTTGGAAAATCATCATGATACAAATCTAAAATAAGGTAATTTGAAGAAAAATCAGGGCTAAAGGCTATAGTAATAGAATTTTAAGAAAAATATTTACTTAAGGCTATAGTAGGGGAATATGATAAAAAATCCTGACTGAAGGCATAATACAAGAATTTTAAGAAACTTCTTTCATGAAGGTCATAGGAAGGGATTTTGAATAAAAATATGACTAAAGGCTATAGTAAGAGAGTCTTGAGAAAAATTATGGCTGAAGGCTATAAAAAGTTAATTTGACAAAAAATCATCCTGAAGGCTATAGTAAGGGAATTTTCAATAAAATCATAGCCGAAGGCAATAGTAAGGGAATTTTAAGAAAAAACATGGCTGAAGGTTATAGTAAGGGAATGTGAAGAATAATCAAGAAGCAAGGAAATAGTTAGGAAATTTTACAAAAATTCTTCTACGAAGGTTATTGTAAGGGATTTTGAAGTAAAATATGACTGAAGGATATAGACATTGAGTTTGGAGAAAAATAATGACTGAAGGCTATAGCTTGAGAATTTGATTAAAAATTATGACTAAAGGCTATGGTATGGTATTTTGAAAAATATAATCATAGAAAACCAAAATATAGGAACTTGAAGAAAAATCATTACTGAAGGCTGTAGTAAGAGAATTTGATAAAAAATCTTGACAAAATTCTATTGTACTAAAATTATAAGAAAAATAATTCAGGATGGTTGAAGTAAGGGATTTTGAATGAAATTATGACTCAAGGCTATAGTAAGGGTGTTTCAGAAAAATTATGATACAAGGCTATAGTATGGGAATTTGATAAACAATTATGATAGAAGGCTATAATATGGGATTTTGAAAAAATATCATCATTGAAAACTAAAATTTTGGATATTGAAGTAAAAGCATAATTGAGGGCTATGGTAAGGGAATTTTAAGATTCACTTAAGAAGGCTATAGTAAAAGTTTTGAGGAAAAATTCTGACAAGAAGGCTATAGTAAGAGAATTTGAAGAAAATTAATGGCTTAGGATTATAGTACGATAATTTGAAGAAATGTCAAGGCTAAAGGATATAGAAAGGGAATTTGAAAAAAATCATGAGTGAAAGCTTTAGTAAGGGAATTTTAAGAAAATTATATCTTGAAGGTTATATTTTGGAATTTTGATAGAGAATTACGATTGAAGACTTTAGTAACAGAATTTGAAGAAAAATGATGGTTGAAGGCTACAGTAAAGGAATTTGAAGTAAAATAATGACTGATGGCAATAGTAAACGAATTTGAAGAAAAATAATTCAGAAAGGTTAAAGTAAAGGATTTTGAATCAAAGTATGACAAAAGGCTATAGAAAGGGAGTTTGGTAAAAAATTATGATTGAAGGCTATAGTAGGAGAATCTGATGAAAAATAATGATTGAAGGCAATAGAAGAAAATTTGAAAAAAATTTAATAGAAAAATTAAATGAGGGAATTTGAAGAAAAATCAACTGAAGGCTATTGTATGGGAATTTTTAGATATATCATTCATGAAGGCTATAATGAAGGATTTTGAAGAGAATTTTTGATAGGAGACTATAGTAAGTTAACTAGAAGAAAATTCGTGTCTAAAGATTATAGTAAGGGAATTTTAAGAAAAAACAAGGTTGAAGGCTATGGTAAGGGAATTTGAAGGATAATTATGACAACAGGCTATAATAAGGGAATTTTAAGAAAATTCATTAATGAAGGTTATAGGAAGGGATTTTGAAAAGAAAATATTACTGAAGGCTATAGTAAGAGAGTTTGAAGAAAAATTATGGTTGAAGGCTATAGGAAGGGAATTTGATGAAAATTAATATTGAAGGCTATCGTAAGGAAATTTTCAAAAAAATCATGGCTGAAGGTATGGGTGGGCATCGGGGGTTTTTCGGGTAACCCGATCCGATCCGACCCAAAAAATGCGGGTTTGGATTTTCAAATCCAATCCGCGGGTCAGGTTCGGGTTTGGGAATCCAAACCCGACCTCGGGTCGGGTCGGGTTCGGGTTTACTCAAACCCGACCCACGGGTTTTATTTTTAATTTTTTTATATATTTTTATTAATTTATTTAAACATATATATATAAAAAATATCGGGTTTTTCAGGTTGGGTTCGGGTTTTGCCAAAACCCATCGGGTTTTAGTCGGGTTGGGTCAGGTACGGGTTTGTAAAATAGTAGTTCGGGTCGAGTTCGGGTTCTGGTTTTAAAACCCGTGCGGGTTTTTTACGGGTTCGGGTTTTGGATATGTAAGTCAGGTCGGGTTCGGGTTTTCAAAAACCTGACCCAAACCCGACTCGTGCCCACCCCTAGCTGAAGAGTAAGGGAATTTTATGAAAAATCATGGCTTAAGGCTATAGATAAGGGAATTTAAAAAATAATCATTAATGAAGGCAATAGTAAGGAAATTTTTATAAAATTCATTCATGAAGGATATTGTGAAAAGATATTAGTAAAAGCTATAGGCAGGGAGTTTGGTGAAAATTTATTACTGATGGCTATAGTAAGAGAAATTGATGAAAAATTATCACTGAAGGCTATAGTAAGAGAAATTGACTAAAAATTGTTCATGAAGAGGGATTTTTAAAAAAGATTCATGATAAAAATCTAAAATATGGTAATTTGAAGAAAAATCATGGCTAAAAGTTACGGGGTTTATTCGTTAGAGAAAGTAGAGTTAGAGAATATAAATTCCTAGGAAATAAAACTTTCTCAGGTTAGTCACAGTAAATTCCTGGTAACCTTCAATTCTCTTGAAAAATATGGGAGAAAATAGATTTTCAAGGACAACGTAAATTTAAAGGCGTTCTCTGAATTCCATTTCTCACCTCAAGACATGGAATTTTCAACTCTTTCCATTTCTTTGCCTGACAACCTTCTAAAATTAGGGCAACAAACCAAAAAATAAAAAAAATCTTCTAGAAAAATTTGGAATTAATTTCTTGTGTTTTTATTCTATTTAAAAAATCAGTGGCCTACTTATTCTTAAACTTCTCAAAAACTTATTTATTTATATTTTTATTTCTTCAAATAAAATTTAAATTAGTTTTAAATGTTTACACGAATACCACATTTTCTATTATGAATTATCTTTCAATAAAACCACAATTAAAAAATTATTTTCTTATAAAATATATAAAAACTTATATAATCTTTGCTTGAGAAAAAATAATATAAAAATCATAGTTTCTTTCTTTAGGTCATAATTTTTCTATTACCATTTAAAATTTAAAATACTTATATTAAGAAATTATAATAAAATTAATTTAAATATTCTGTTATATTTTATTTAAAGGATATATACTAAATTAAATCATATACAAAAAAAATATTTACAGGTAATAAATGGCTAAATATTTAATAAATTTGGTTAATGATTAAATTAATCAAATAGTAGGATCATTGTATAAAAAAAATAGAAATTACATTTACTAAATAATTATTTATCATCTAATGCATTGGATAAAAATTATTCATATAGAGAAAAGATAAATTCTTTGTATTTGTATAAAAATAATATTTTTTTATTTTTCTCTCTTTGGAGCAATTCAACTATAACTTGGAAGAAAATAATTATATAGCAATTAGTGGAATTCAATAATTAATTTGTCCACATAGCAAAGTCTCCCAAATTCTCTATGATTTAAACTAATGGTGGTCTTGAAACTCTTGGTGTCAACCTCTAATAGGAAAAAGTTTTCCCTAGAATTTCACTTTTAGTGAAATCATTGTCTATGACTTCAAATTCCCCATAAACATCAAATTCTCTATGCACAATACCCTCGTAAGGGAATTTGAAGAAAAATCTATACAAAAGGCTATAGTAAGGGAATATGATATAAAATCCTAACAAAAGGCTATAGTACTAGCATTTTAAGAAAATTCATTCATGAAGGTTATAGGAAGGGAATTTGCACAAAATTATGAATGAAGGCTACAGTAAAAGAGTTTGGAGAAAAATTATGGTTGAAGGTTATAAGAAAGGAATTTTATTAAAATTCCTGCTGAAGGCTATAGTAAGGTAATTTTTAATAAAATCTTCGTCGAAGGCAATAGTAAGGGAATTTTAAGAAAAATTATAGCCGAAGGCTATGGTAAGGGAATTTGAAAAATAATCATGAATAATGGCAATAGTAAGGGAATTCATAGAAAATTCATTTATGAAGGTTATTGTAATGAGTTAGGAGAAAAATAATGACTCAATGATATAATAAGAGAATTTGATGAATAATTGTGACTGAAGGCTATAGTATGGGATTTTGAAAAAAAATCATGATAGAAATCTAAAAATGATAATTTACAGAAAAATTATTACTAAAGGCTATAGTAAGGGAACTAGAAAAAAAAATGGCAAAAGCTTTGGTAAGAAAATTTAAGAAAAACTCTTTAATGGAGGCTATAGTAAGGGAATATGATAAGAAATCCTAAGGGTAAGCTATATTACTGGAATTTTATGAAAATTCTTTCATGTAGGTTATAGTAAGGGATTTTTTAGAAAAATATGGTTGAAGTCTATAGTAAGGGAGTTTGGAAAAAAATTATGACTGATGACTAGAATAATAGAATTTGATAATTATTGCTGAAGGCCATAGTTACAAGTTTTCAAAAGATATTATCACCGAAAACAAAAATAAGAGAATTTGAGGAGAAAATCCTCTGAAGGCCATACTATGGGAATATCAAGAAAATTCACTTCCGAAGGCTATAGTAAGGGTTTTGAAGAAAAATTATGACCGAAAGTTAAGCGATAGTAAGGGAATTTGATGAAAAATCTTGGCCAGAAGCTATATAGTGAGGGAATTTGAAGAAAAATCAGGACTGAAGGCATTACTAAGGGAATTTTAAGGAAATAAATTCCAAAAGGTTATAATATGGGATTTTGATGAAAAATTATGATTGAAGGCTATAGCATGAGAATTTTAAGAAAAATCACAGGTGACTGCCATTGTGGTGGAATTTGCAGAAAAATTATGGTTGTAGACAATAGTAAGGGAATCTGAAGGTTATAGTAATGGAGTTTGGAGCTAAATTATCATAGAATTTTATAGTTAGGGAATTTGATAAAAAAAATATGATTGAAGGCAATCGTATGGGCTTTTGAATAATATAATCATAGAAAACCAAAATAGGGTAACTTGAAGAAAAATCTTTATTGAAGGCTATAGTAAGAGAATTTGATAAAAATGCTTGACAGAATGCTATAGTAATAGAATTAAAAGAAAAATCATTCATGAAGGTTAAGGTAAGGGATTTTAAATAAAAGTATGACTCAAGGCTATAGTAAGGGTGTTTGGAGAAATATTATGACTAATGGCTATAGTAAGGGAATTTGATAAAAAATTATGATTGAAGGCTATGGTATGTGATTTTGAAACAAAACATCATAGAAAACTTAAATATTGGAATTTAAAGAAAAATCATCATTGAAGGCTATTTTAAGGAAATTTTAAGAAAATTCACTTCAAAAGGCTTTAGTATGGGTTTTGAGGAAAAATTATGACAAGGCTGAAGTTAGAGAATTTGATGAAAATTCATGGCTTGGGTTTATAGTAAGGGAATTTGAAGAGAATCATGGCAAAAGGCTATAGAAAGGAAATTTGAAAAAAATCAAGAGTGAAGGCTATAGTAAAGGATGTTTAAGAAAATTAATTCATGAAGGTTATAGTTAGGGATTTTGATTAAGAATTATGATTATAGGCTTTAGTAGGGGAATTTGAAGAAAAATGATGAATGAAGGCTATTGTACGAGAATGTGAAGTAAAATAAAGACTCAAAGCTATGGTAAGTGAATTTGTAGAATAATCGTGACTTAAGGCTTTATTAAGGGAAATTTCATTCAGAAAAGATAAAGTAAAGGATTATGAATCAAAATAGTAAGGAAGGTTATGAAATTATGATTCAAGACAATAGTAAGGGAATTTGATGAAAAATTATGACAGAAGGCAGTTGTATCGGATTTTGAACAAACTTTTGGCCAAAAAATTAAATGAGAGAATTTGATAAAAAATCAATAATGAAGGCTACAGTACAGGATTTTTTAGATTAATCATTCCTAATGGCAATAGAGATCAATTTTTAATAAAAATTATGATAGAAGGCTATAGTAAGTGAATTTGCAAAAAATTCGTGTCTGAAGGCTATAGTAAGGGAATTTTAAGAAAAAACATGGCTTAAGGTTATAGTAAGGGAATTTGAAGAATAGTTATGATTGAAGGGAATTTAAAGAAAATTCTTACATGAAGGTTATTGTATGGGAGTTTGGGGAAAAATTATGATTGAAGGATAAAGTAAGGGAATGTGACAAAAATTTATCACTAAATTTTAAAATAAATAATGGCTGAAGGCTATAGTAAGGGAATTTTAAGAAAAATCTTGGCCGAAGGCTATAGTAAGAGAATTTGACAAAAATTCATCACTAAATTTTAAAATAAATCATGGCTGAAGGCTATAGTAAGGGAATTTTAAGAAATATCATGGCCGAAGGCTATAGTAACAAAATTTGATGAATAATCATTACTGAGGAGTAGTTATGGATTTTTTAGAAAATTCATTCATGAAGGTTATTATAAGTGATTTTGAAGAAACATATGACTCTAGGCTTTAGTAAGGAAGTTTTAAAAAAAGCTTATGACTGAAGGGAGTATGGATTTGTATGAAAAATTGTGATTGAAGGCTATAGTATGGGATATTAAAAAAAAATCTTAAAACTAAAATATTGAAATTTGAGGAAAAATCATAAAAAAGGTGTTGAAGAAAAATAATAACTGGAGGCTAAAGTAAGGGAATTTAAAAAGTAATCATGACTGAAGGCTATAGTAAGGGAATTTTTAGAAAAATATTCATGTTGTAGTAAAGGATTTTGAAGAAAGAAATTATTGGAGGCAATAGTAAGGGAGTTTCGTGAAAAGTTATGATAGAAGGCAATAGTAAGGCAATTTGATGACAAATTATGACTAAATTCTGTAGTATGAGATTTTGAAAAAAAGAATGAAAGAAAACTTAAATCAAGGAATTTGAAGAAAAGTTATTACTGAAGGAAATAATAAGTGAATTTTAAGATAATTCATGCCTGAAGGTTACAGTGAGGGATGATGAAGAAAAATTGTGACTAAAGGTTATAGTAAGGGACTTTGATGAAAATTAGTGGCTGAAGGCTATAGTATGGGAATTTAAAGAATAATCATGACTAAACACAATGAATGTTAAACTTAGGCAATTTGATGCAATAATGTATGAGATTTTAAGAAAAAATCACTATCGAAAGCTAAAATACAGTAATTTGAAGAAAATTTATTACTGACCCTATAACAATGGAATTTTGGGAAATTAATTCCTAAAGGCTATAGTATGGGATATTGACAAAAATTCATGGCTAAAGGTTATAGTATGGGAATTTTAGGAAACATGATTGTTGAAGGCTATAATAAGCAAATTTGAAGAAAGATCATAACTGAAATCTGTAGTAAAGGAATTTGAAGATAAATCACTGTTGAAGGCTATACTAAAGGAAATTGAAAGAAAAATAATGAATAAAGACTATACAATAAGGGATTTTGAAGAAAAAATACAACTGAAGGTTATATTATGGGCATTTGAAGCAAAATCATAAATTTGAAGCAAAATCATAAATTTGAAGCAAAAATATGATCAAAGTCTAGAGTAAGGTAATTTTGAAAAAAAATTATGATTGATGGCTATTGTAAGGGAATTTGATGTGAAATTATGATAGAAGGACATAGTATGGAATTTTGCTAAAAAACAAGATTGAAAACTAAAATATCAGAATTTGAAGAAAAATCATTACTCAAGGCCACAGTTAGGGAATTTTATGAAAATTCATTCTTGAAGGCTGTAGTTATGGAGTTTGAAGAAAAATCACGACTAAAGCCTATAAAGGGGAATATGACAAAAATTCATCTCAAAACACTATAATATGGGAATTTTAAGAAAAATGATAAATAAGGAATTTAAAGAAAAAAATGAGTGACGGCTATAGTAATGGAATTTTAAGAAAATTCATATTTGAAAGTTATAGCAAGGCAATTTTTAGAATATTAATCATGAAGTAACATAAGGAATTTTAATGAAAAATATGAAAGAAGGCTTTAGTTATCATGGCTATAGTGAAGGAATTCAAAGAAATATTAATCGTGGCTATATTAATCATGAAGGTTACAGTAAGGGAATTTAAAGAAATATCATGGCTGAGGCTATTGTAAGGGATTTTGAAGGGAAAACATAGTTGAAGGCAATAGTAAGGGAATTTGAAGAAAATCATGAGTGATTGCAATAGTTTGGAAATTTTAAGAAAAATCATTCATGAAGGGATTTTGGTGAAAAATATCAGTGAAGGCTATAGTAAGGGAGTTTGAAAAAAAATTATGACTGACGACTACAATAAAGGAATTTGATAAAAAATTATGGCTGAAGGCTATAGTTATAGGTTTTGAAAAAAAAATCATCATAGAAATGTAAAATAAAGGAATTAGAAGAGAAAACAACTGTGATGGTCAATCTAAGGGAATATACTCTCTTGAAGGTTATAGTTAGGGTTTTGAAGAAAATTTATGACCTATGGTGATGCTATAGTAAGAGAATTTGATGTAATATCTTGGCTGAAGGCTATATAGTAAGGAAATTTGAAGAAAAATTATGGCAGAAGACAATAATAAGGATAAGGGAATTTGAAGAATAACCATGATTGAAGGCTGTAGTAAGGGATTTTTATGAAAATTTATTAATTAAGGTTATAGTAAGGGATTTTGTAGGAAAATATGACTGAGGGTTATAGTTAGGGAATTTGGAGCTAAATTATGTCAGAAGTCTATAGTTAGGGAATTTGATAAAAATTTATGTCTTGAAGCCATATTATGGGGTTGTGAAAAAATATAATCATATAAAAACAAAATATGGGAACTTGAAGAAAAATCAATATTAAACGCTATAATAAGAGAATTTGATAAAAAATTCTGACGGAATGCATTAGTACTAAAATTATAAGAAAAATCATTCATGAAGGTTAAAGTAAGGGATTTTAAAAGTATAACTCAAGGATATAGAAAGTGTGTTTGGAGAATAATTATGACTGAAGGCTATAGTAAGGGAATTTGATAAAACAATTATGACTGAAGGCTATAGTAAGGGCATTTGATAAAAAAATTATGATTGAAAGAAATAGTATGGGATTTTAAAAAGAAATCATCATAGAAAACTCAAATTTTGGATTTTGAAGAAAAAACATCACTGAAGGCCTTAGTAAGGAAGTTTTAAGAAAATTCATTTTAAGAGGCTCTAATATGGGTTTTGTGGAAAAATTATGACAAGAAGGCAAAAGTAAGAGAATTTAAAGAAAATTCATGGCTCAGGGTTATAGAAAGGGAATTTGCAGAAAATCATGGCTAAAGGCTTTTGAAAGGAAATTTGAAAAAAATCAGGAGTGAAGGCTATAGTAAGGGAATTTTAAGAAAATTAATTAATCAAGGTTATTGTTAGGGATTTTTATTAAGAATTATGATTGAAGGATTTAATAAGGGAATTTGAAGAAAAATGATGGCTGATGGCTATTGTACGAGAATTTAAAGTAAAATCAAGACTAAAAGCTATAGTAAGCAAATTTGAAGAATAATCATTATTGAAGGCTCTAGGAAGGGAATTTTAAGAAAATTCATTCAGAAAGGCAAAAGGATTCAAAATATGATCGATGGGTATAGAAAGGAAGTTTAGTGAAAAATTATGATTGAATACTATTGTCAAGGAATTTGATGAAAAATTTTGATAGAAGGTTATAGTATGGGATTTTGAAAAAACTCATGACAAAAAAATTCAATGAGGGAATATGAAGAAAAATCAATAACAAAGGCTATAGTACGAGAATTTTAAGATAAATCATTTATGACGGCTATAGTGAGGGATTTTGAAGAAAAATTATGATAAAGGGCTATTGTAAGTGAATTTGCAAAAAATTCATGTATGAAGGCTATAGTAATGGAATTTTAAGAAAAAATATGGCTTAAAGTTATAGTATGGGAATTTGAAGAATAATTATGATCGAGGGAATTTTATAACAATTCATAAATGAAGGTTATAGTATGGGAGTTTGGAAAAAAATTATGATTGAAGGCTAAAGTAAGGGAATTTGATAAAAATTCATCGCTGAATTTAAAAAAAAATCATGGTTGAAGACTATAGGAAGATAATTTTAAGAAAAATTATGACCGAAGGCCCTAGTAAGGGAAATTGTTGAAAAAGCGTGACTGAAGGCAGTAGTTAGGGAATTTTTAGAAAATTCATTCATGAAGGTTATTATTAGTGATTTTGAAGAAAAATATGACTCTAGGCCATAGTACGGGAGTTTGAGAAAACTTATGTCTGAAGGCAATATGGCAATTTGATGAAAAATTGTGACTGAAGTCTAAGTATGGGATTTTGAAAACAAATATTGATATAAAACTAAAATATGGTAATTTGAGAAAAAATCTTTACTATATAAGCTATAGTAAGGGAATTCGAAGAAAAATCATGGTTGAAGGCTATATTAAAAGAATTTGATGAAAAATCCTTATTGGAGGCTATTCTATTTGAATTTTCTTAAAATTCATTAATGAAGCTTATAGTAAGGGATCTTGAAGAAGTATGCCTGCAGGCTATAGTAAGGGTGTTTGGAGAAAAGTTATGATTGAATGCTAAAGTAATGGAATTTGATGAAACTTGTAATGGAAGGCTATAGTGTGGAATTTTATAAAAAAAATCATCATAGAAAAGGGTATTTGAAAACAAAAGCAATATTGAAGGCAATAGAATGGGAATTTTAAGAAAATTCACTCCTAAAGGCTATAGTTAGGGTTTTTACGAAAAATTTAGACTAAAGGTTGAAGAGAATTTTAAAAAAATTCATAGCTGATGGTAATTGTATGGGAATTTGAAGAAAAATCATGGGTGAAGGCCATAGTACGGGAATTTGAAGAATCATCAGGGCTAAAGGCTATAGTAAGGGAATTCATTAACCAAGTTTATAGTAAGAGTAGAGATCTTGAAGAAATATGCTGAAGGCTATAGTAAGGGTGTTTGGTGAAAAGTTATGGCTGAAGGCTATCGTAATGGAATTTAATGAAAATTCTGATTGAAGGCTATAGAGTGGAATTTTTTTAAAAAATCATCAAAGAAAACTATAATATGGTATTTGAAAAAAAAGCATTATTGAAGGCTATAGTAAAAGAATTTTAAGAAAATTCAATGCTAAAGGCTATAGTGAGGGTTTTTAAGAAAAACTTTGACTGAAGGCTATTGTAAGAGAATTTGAAAAAAATTGATTGCAGAAGGCAATTGTATGGGAATTTAAGAAAAACTCATGGGTAAAGGCCATAGTAAGGGAATTTCAAGAATAATCAGGGCTAAAGGCTATTTCAAGGGAATTTTAAGAAAATTAATACTTGAGGGCTATTGTATGCGAATTTGAAGAACAATCATTACTAAAAGCTATAGTAAGGGAATTTGAAGAGTAATCATGACTGAAGCCTATAGTAAGAGAATTTTTAGAAAAACATTCATGAAGGTTGTAGAAAAAGATTTAAAAGAAAAAAATTATTGAAGGCAATAGTAAGGGACCTTCGTGAAAAATTATGATTGAAGGCTAGAGTATGGGATTTTGAAAAAAATTGTGAAAGAAAACTAAAATTAGGGAATTTAAGGAAATGTCCTTACTAAAGGCAATAATAAGTGAATTTTAAGATAATTCATTCCTGAAGGCTATAGTAAGGATTATGTAGAAAAATTATGACAAAAGGTTATAGTAAGGAAGTTTGATGAAATTAGTGGTTGAAGACTATAGTATGGGAATTTGAAAAAAATTAGTGGCTGAAGACTATAGTATGGGAATTTGAAGAATAATCATGACTATAGTAAGGGAATTTTATGAAAATTCATTCATGAAGGATAAAGTAAGGGAATTTGATGTAAAAATTGTGACTGAAGACTAAAGTATGTGATTATAAAAAAACCATGATAAAAAGCTAAAATACGGTAATTTGAAGAAAAATCATTATTGAGGCAATAACAATGGAATTTTGAGAAAATTCATTCCTGAAGGCTATAGTAAGGGATATTCACGAAAGTTCAAGGTTAAAGGCAATAGTATGGGAATTGTAAGAAACACGATGGCTGAAGGCTATAATAAGCTAATTTGTAGAAGGATCATGACTGAAGTCGATAGTAAGGGAATTTGAAAAATATCACTGTTGAAGGCAACAATAAAGGAAATTGAAAGAAAAATCATGAATAAAGTCTATAGTAAGGGATTTTAAAGAAACATTACGACTGAAGGTTATATTAGGGTCATTTGAAGCAAAATCATAAATTTGATGCTAAAATATGTCTAAAGGCTATAGTAAGGGAGTTTTAAAAAAAAATTGTAACAGAAGGCTAAAGTAAGGGAATTTGAAGTGAAATTATGATAGAAGGACATAGTATGGGATTTTGAAAAATGACAAGATAGAAAACTAAAATATCAGAATTTGAAAAAAAATATTACTCAAGGCGACTGTTAGGGAATTTTAAGAAAATTCATTCTTGAAGTCTGTAGTAACGAAGTTTGAAGAAAAATCACGACTGAAGGCCATAGAATGGGTATTTGATGAAAATTCATATCTAAAGGTTATAACATGGGAATTTTAAGAAAAATGATAGCTAATGTCTATAATAAGGGAATTTGAAGAAAAATCATTCATGAAGGTTATAGTAAGGGATTTTGAACAAAAATATGACTAAAGGCTAGAGTAAGGGAGTTCGGAAAATAATTATGATTGATGACTACAATAAGGGAATTTGATAAAAAATTATGGCTGAAGGCTATAGTTACAGGTTTTGAAAAAAAATCATCATAGAAAACTAAAATAAGGGAATTTGATGAGAAAATAACACTAAAGGCCATACAAAGGGCAGAACAAGAAAATTCACTCCTGAAGGCTAGCATGGGTTTTGAAGAAAAATTATGATACAAGGTTAAGCAATGGTAAGGGAATTTGATGAAAAATCTTGGTTGAAGGCTATATAATAAAGGATTTTGAAAAAAAATCATGACTGAAGGCTATAGTAAGGGAATTTTAAGAAAATAAATTCTTAAAGGTAATAGTAAGGGATTTTAATGAAAAATTATGACTCAAAGCTATAGAAAGGGAATTTGAAGAAAAATCATAGCTGATTGCTGTAGTAGCAGAATTTGAAAAAAAACATGGCTGAAGACTATAGAATGGGAATTTGAAGAATAACCATGATTGAAGGCTGTAGTAAAAGACTTTTTTGAAAATTCATCCATTAAAGTTATAGTGAGAGATTTTGAAGAAAAATATGACTGACGGTTATAGTAAGGGAGTTTGGAGCTAAATTATGACAGAAGTCAGAATTTGATAAAAAATTGTCTAACGGCCATAGTATGGCGTTTTGAAAATATATAATCATGGAATACCAAAATAAGGGAACTTGAAGAAAATCATTATTGAGGGCTATAGTTAGAGATTTTGATAAAAATCTTGACAGAATACTATAGTACTAGAATTATAAGAAAAATCATTCATGAAGGTTAAACTAAGAGATTTTAAATAAAAGTATGACTCAAAGCTAGAGCAAGTGTGTTAGGAGAAAAATTATGACTTAACGCTATAGTAAGGGAATTTAATAAAAAATTATGATTGAAGGCAATAGTATGGGATTTTGAAAAAAACAATCATCATAGAGAACTCAAATTTTAGAATTTGAAAAGAAAACAACTATGATGGCCATACTAAGGGAATATCAAGAAAACTCTCCTGAAGGCAATAGAAAGGGTTTTGAAGAAAATTTATGATCGAAGGTTAAGCTATAATAAAGGAATTAGATGAAACATCTGGGTTGAAGGCTATATAGTAAGGTAATTTGAAGAAAAATCTTGACTGAAGCTATAGTAATGGAATTTTGAGAAAATAAATTTTTAAATATTTTAGTAATGGATTTTGATGAAAATTATAACTGAAGGCTATAGCAAGATAATTTGAAGAAAAATCATTGTTGATTGCTATAGTGGCAGAATGTGCAGAAAAATCATGGTTGAAGACTATAGTAAGGGATTTTGAAGAATAATCATGATTGAAGGCTGTAATAAGGGACTTTTATGAAAATTCATTCATTAAGGTTATAGGGATTTTGTAGAAAAAAATGATTGAAGGTTATAGTAAAGGTGTTTGATGCTAAATTATGATAGAAGTCTATAGTTAGGGAATATGATAAAAAATTATAACTGAAGGCCATAGTATGGGGCTTTGAAAAAATATAATCATAGAAAACTAAAATAAGGGAACTTGAAGACAAATTATTATTAAAGGCTATAATAAGTGAATTTGATAAAAATCCTGATGGAATCCTATAGTACAAGAATTATAAGAAAAATCATTCATGAAGGTTAAAGTAAGGGATTTTAAATAAAAGTATGACTCAAAGCTATAGCAAGTGTGTTTGGAGAAAAATTATGACTTAACGCTATAGTAAGGGAATTTAATAAAAAATTATGATTGAAGGCAATAGTATGGGATTTTGAAAAAAAATCTTCATTGAAAACTAAAAGTTTGGAATTTGAAAAAAAATTCACTTCAAAAGGTTATACTATGGGTTTTGAGGAAAAATTAGGACAAGAAGGCAAAAGTAAAAGAATTTGAAGAAAATTCATGACTCAGGGTTATAGTAAGGGAATTTGAAGAAAATCATGGCGAAAGGCTAAAAAAAGGAAATTTGAAAAAAATCAACAGTGAAGGCTAAAGTAAATGAATTTTCAGAAAATTAATTCATGAAGGTTATAGTTAAGGATTTTGCTTTTGAATTATGATTGAAGGCTTTAGTAAGGAAATTTGAAGAAAAATGATGTGATGGCTATTGACCGAGAATTTGAAGTAAAATCAAGATTGAAAGCTATAGTAAACGAGTTTGAAGAATAATTATGTTTGAAGGTTCTAGTAAGGGAATTTTAAGAAAATTGATTCATAAAGGTTAAAATAAAGGATTTTGAAGCAAAATGTGACTGAAGGCTATAGTAAGGAAATTTGGTGAAAAATTATGATTGGAGGCTAAAGTAAGGGAATTTGATGAAAAATTATCATAGAAGGCAATAGTATGGGATTCTAAAAAAAAAATGACAGAAAAATTAAATTAGGAATTTTTAAAAAAGTCAGTAATGAAGAGTACCGGAATTTTAACATAAATCATTCCTTAAGGCTATGGTATGAGATTTTGAAGAAAAATTATGATAGAAGGCTATTGTAAGTGAATTTTCTGAAAATTCGTGTTTGAAGGGTAAGTAAGGGATTATGAAGAAAAATTATTACTAAAGGTTCTAGTAAGGGAGTTTGATGAAAATTAGTGGTTGAAGGTTATAACCTAGGAATTTGAAGAATAATCATGACTAAAGACAATAGAAAGAGAATTTTATGAAAATACACTCAAGAAGGTTAAAGTAAGGGAATTTGTTGCAAAAATTGTGACGGAAGGCTATAGTATGAGATTTTGAAAAAACAAATCATGATAAATAGGTAAAATATAGTATTTTGAAGAAGAATCATTACTGAGGCTATAATGAGGGAATTTTGAGAAAATTCATTCTAGAAGGCTATAGTAAGGGATATTGATGAAAATTCATGGCTAAAGGCTAAAGTATGGGAATTTTAACAAAAATAATGGCTAAAGGTTATAATAAGCAAATTTGAAGAATGATCATGACTGAAGTCTATAGTAAGGGAATTTGAAGGGAAATCATGGTTGCTAAAGGAAATTGAAACAAAAATCATGAATAAAGGCTATATTATGGGATTTTGAAGAAAAATTACGACAGAAGGTTATATTATGGGCATTTGAAGCAAAATCATAAATTTGATGCAAAAATATTTCTAAAGGCTATAATAAGGGAGTTTTGAAAAAAATTTATAATTGAAGGCTTTAGTAAGGGAATTTGATGTGAAATTATGATAGAAGGACATAGTATGAGATTTTTAAAAAAAACAAGACAAAATACTAAAATATCAGTATTTGAATAAAAATCATTACTCAAGGCCACTATTAGGGAATTTTAAGAAAATTCATTCCGGAAGGCTGGAGTAACGGAGTTTCAAGTAAAATCACGACTGAAGGATATAGAAGGGGAATTTGACAAAAATTCATCTATAAAGGCTATATAATATGGGAATTTTAAGAAAAATGATGGCTAATAGCTATAATAAGTGAATTTGATGAAAAATCATGATAGAAGGATATAGTAATGGAATTTTAAGAAAATTCATTCCAAAAAGTTATAGTAAGTCAATTTTAAGAATATTAATCAATAAGGTAACAATAAGGAATTTTAAAGAAAAATATGATTGAAGGGTTTAGTTAGGAAATTTGGAGAATAATATGTCTGAAGGTTATAGGTAAGGAAATTTTTTTAGAAATTGTTACTGAAGGCTATAGTGTAGGATTTTGAAAACAAATCATGATAGAAAACTAAAATAAGGTAATTTGAAGAAAAATCTTTACTAAGGGCTATAGTAAGGGAATTCAAAAGAAAATTATGGCTGAAGGCTATAGTAAGGGATTTTGAAGAGAAAACATGGCTGAAGGCTATAATAAGGGAATTTGAAGAGAATCATGACTGAATGGAATAGTATGGGAATTTTAAGAAAAATCATACATGATGGTTAAAGTAATGGAATTTAAAGAAAATTTTTACTGGAAGCAATAGAAAGGGAATTTGTAAAAAAAAAAAATGGTTTAAGGCTATAATAAGGGAATTTGAAGAAAATTCATAACTGAAGGCTAGAAGAAAAATCATAGCTGAATGATAGAGTAAGGGAATTTGAAGAAAATCATGGCTGAAGGCTATAGTAAGGGAATTTGAAAAAAAAATTTGACTAAAGGCTATAGTAAGGGAAGTTTAATAAAATTTATTCATGAAGGTTATAGTAAGGGGTTTTTATGAAAACTTGTTACTGAAGGCTATAGTAAGAGAATTAGGAGAAAAATAATGGTTGGTTGCTATAGTTAGGGAACTTGAACAAAACTCTTGACTAGAGGCTACATTAATGGAATTTGAAGAGTAATCATGCCTAAAGGGTATAGGAATGGAATTTTTAGGTAATTCATTCATAAATGTTATAGTTAGGATATAGAAGAAAAATATCACTGACGGCTTTAGTAAGGGAGTTTGGAGCCAACTTATGGTTGAAGGCAATAGTAAGGGAATTTGAAGAAAACTTAATATTGAAGTCTATAGTGTGGGATATTGAAAAGATATCATGTTAAAAAAAGTAAAATATGGGATTTTGAAGAAAAATAATACCTGAAGGCTATAGTAAGGAAATTTTAAAAAAAATCATGGTTGAAGGCTATTGTGAGGGGATTTGAAGAAAAATCATGACTGAAGGTTATAAGGGAATATGAAGAAAAGGCTTGACCAAAGCTATAGTTAGGGAATTCAATGAAAAATCATGATTGAAGGTATAGTAAGGGAACTAAAGAAAAAACATGGCTAAAGGCTATAGTAGGGAATTTGAAGAAAAATCATGTCTGAATGCAATAATAAGGGAATTTAGAAAAATCATTCGTGAAGGTTATAGTAAGGTATTTATGTTCTAAGGGAATTTGAAGAAAAATCTTGATGGGAGGCTATAGTAAGGGAATTTGAAGAAAAATCATAGTCGAAGGCTATAGTAAGGGAATTTGAATAAAATTCATTATTGAATGTTATAGTAAAGGATTTTAATGAGAGCTTACAATTGATGGCTTTGGAGAGGGAATTTGGAGAAAAATAATGGTTGGAGGCTAGAGTAAGGGAACTTGAAGAAAAATCATGACTAAAGGCTATAGTAAGGAAATTAAAAGAATAATCATGCCGAAAAGTTATAGTTAGGAATTTAAAAAAATTCATTTATAAATATTGGAGTAAAGGATTTTGAAGAAAAAATGTCATAAGGCTATAGTAATTGACTTCAGATAAAAATAATGATTGAAGGCTATAGTAAGGGAATTTCATGAAATGTTGTGACTCAAGTCTATAGTATGGGATTTTAAAAAGAAATCATAACAAAAAAGAAAATGGGAATTTGAAGAAAACTCATTACTGAAGACTATAATAATGGAATTCGAAGGAAAATCATGGTTGAAGGCTATTGTATGGGGTTTTCAAGAAAAATCATGACAGAAGGCATTAGTTTGGGAATTTGATTAAAAATCTTGACTGAATGCTATTTTAAGGGAATTTGAGGAAAAATTATGATTGAAGGCTTTAGTAAAGGAATTTGAAGAATAATCATGACTGAAAGCTATAGTGAAAGAATTTTAAGAAAATTCATTCATGAAGGTTATAGTAAGTGATTTGGGAGAAAAATATGACTGAAGGCTCTAGTAAGAGAGTTTGGAAAAAAATTATGACCGATGGCTATAGTAAGGGAATTTGATGAGAAATTGTGACTGAATGCTATTGTATTGGATTTTGAAAAAGTTTATAATAGAAAATAAAAATTAGGGAATTTGAAGAAAAATCATTGGTGAACGCTGTAGTTAGGGAATTCAAAGAAAAATCATGGGTGAAGGATATAGTAAGGGAATTTGAAGAAAAATCAAGACTGAATGCTATATTGAGGGAAGTTTAAGAATATCATTCATGAAGGTAGTAAGGGATTTTGAAGAAAAATTATGACTAGAGGCTTTAGAAAGGGAATTTGAAAAAAAATAATGGCCTAAAACTATAATAAGGAAATATGAAGAAAAATTGTGACTGAAAGAAGTAAGGGAATTATAAGAAAAATCTTATCTAAATGCAATAGTAAGAGAACTTTAAGAAAATTCATTCATGAAAGTTATAAAATGGGATTTTGGAGAAAAATTATGATTGAAGACTGTTGAAATAAAATTTGAAGATAAATAATAATTTAAGGCTATAATTAGGGAATTTGAAGAAAAATCATGACTGAAGTCTAGCTATTGGAGATCATGAAGAAATAACTTGAAGGCTATAGTAAAGGAATTTGTTGAAAATTTTTTCATGATGGTTACGATAAGGGATTTTGATAAAAAATTAATACTTAAGGCTATACTAAAGGAATTTGAAGATAAATCATGGCTTAAGGCTATACTAAGTGAATTTGAAGAAAAATCGTGATTAAACACTATACTAAGGGAATTTGCTTAAAAATCATGAATGAAGGCTATAGGCATTATAAGCAAAATCAATCTTAAAGGTTATAGTAGAGGATTTTAAAGAAAAATATGACTAAAGGCTATAGTAAGGGAGTTTGGAAATAAAATTATGATTGAAGACAATAGTAAAGGAATTTGATGAAAAACTACGACTAAAGGCTCGAGTATGGGATTTTGTAAAAATATCGTTATAGAAATCTAAAATATAGGAGTTTGAAGAAATATCATTACCCAAGTACATAGTAAGGGAATTTTAAGAAAATTCTTCCTGATGGCTACAATAAAGGATTTAGAAGAAAAATCATTACTAAAGGCAATAGAAAAGGAATTTGAATAAAAATCTTGACTTTAATGTTATTCATGAAGGGTATAGTAAGGCATTTTGAAGGGAAATTATGTTTGAAGGCTATAGAAAGAGAATTTGAATAAAAATAATGGCCTAAGGCTATAATAACGGAATTTGAAGAAATATATGATGGAAGGGTATAAGGGAATTTGAAGAAAAGTCATTAATAAACGTTATATTGAGGGAATTTTAAGAAAATCATTCACGAATGTTATATTAAGGGATTTTGAAGAAATATTATGACTGAAGGCTATAGAAAGGAAATTTGAAGAAAAATAATGGCCTAAAGCTATAAGGAAATTTGTAGAAAAATCATGTCTAAAGGCTGTTAGGGATTTTTAAAATTCGTTTATGAAGGTTATACAAAGGGATTTTGGAGAAAAATTATGAATGAAGGCTATTGAAAATGATTTTGAAGAAAAATGATGGCCTTAGCCTCTAATAAGGTAATAAAAAGAAAAATCATGACTAAAGGCAAGCTATTAGGGAATTTGAAGAAAGATCATGATGGAAGGGTATAAGGGAATTTGAAGAAAGATCGTAGTGGAAGGGTATAAGGGAATTTGAAGAAAGATCGTAGTGGAAGGGTATAAGGGAATTTTCTCAAAAATTGTTGATGAAGGATATAGTAACGGATTTTATAGAAACAATATGACTGAGGGCAATAGAAAGGTAATTTAAAGAAAAATAGTTGCCTAAGGAAATAATAAAGGAATTTGAAGAAAAATAGTTGTCTAAGGCTATAATAAAGGAATTTAAAGAAAAATCATGACTAAAGGCGATAAGGGAATTTGAAGCAAAATCTTGACCGATGGCTATAGTAAGGGAATTTGAAAAAATATCTTAACCGAATTTCAAGAAAAAATCATCATGAAGGTTATAGTAATGGATTTTGATGAAAAATTATTATTGTAAGCTATATATAAGGAAATTTCAAGAAAAACATCCCTGAAGGCTAAACTAAGGGAATTTGATGAAAAATCATGATTAAACACTATAGTAAGGGAATCTGAAGAAAATCATGATTGAATGCTTTATTATGGGTATTTGAAGCAAAATCATTCATGAAGGTTATAGTAAAGGATTTTTAAGAAAAATGTGATTGAAGGCTATAGTAAGAGATTTTGAAAAAAATGATAATAGAAAACTAAAATAAGGGCATTTAAAGAAAAATCATTACTAAAGGCTATAGTAAGGGAATTCAAAGATAAATCATGGCTAATGGTTATAGTGAATTTGAAGAAAAAACATTGGTGAAGGTTATAGTAAGGGAATAAAGAAAAATCATTATTAAGTACGATAGTATGGGAATTTTAAGAAAAATTATTAATGAAGGTTATAGAAAGATATTTTGAAGAAAATTATGACTGAAGGCTGCTGAAAGAGAATTTGAAGAAAAATAATAGTTTAATTCTATAATAAGGATATTTGAATAAAAATCATGATTGAATGCGGTAAGGTAATTTGAAGGAAAATATTAACCGATGGCCATAGTAGGAGAATTTGAAGAAAAATCTTGGCTAACGGCTATTGTAAGGGAATCTGGAGAAAAATTATGACTGAAGGATATAGTAAAGGAATTTTAAAAAAATTAATTCAAGATATATAATGTAATGGGTTTTGATGAAAACTTAACTGAAGGCTAAATATGGGAAATAGAAGAAAAATAATGATTGAAGGCTACAGTAAAGGAATCGAAAAAAAAATCTTGACTAAAAGTTAAAGTAAGGGAATTTGATGAATAATTATGGTTGAAGGCTATAGTAAGGTAATTTGAAGAATAATCATCAATGAAGGTAATAGTAAGGGAATTATAATAAAATTCATTTATGAAGTTTATAGTAAGGGATTTTGAAGAAAAATATGACTCATGGATATAGGCAGTGAGTTAGGAGAAAATTCTGACTCAATGATATAGTAAGAGAATTTGATGAAAAATTGTAACAGAAAGCAATTGTATGGGATTTTAAAAACAAATCATGATAGAAATCTTAAATATGATAATTTAAAGAAAAATCATTACTAAAGCCAATAGTAAAGGAATTAAAAAAAAAATCATGGCTAAAAGCTATAGTAAGATAATTTCAAGAAAACTATTTATTGAAGGCTATAGTGAGAGAATATGATAAGAAATCCTAACGGCAGGCTATAGTACTTGAATTTTAAGAAAAATCATTCATGAAGTTTATAGAAAGGGATGGTGAAGGAAAATATGACTAAAGGCGTAAGGGAGTTTGTAAAAAATTATGATTAATGACTACAATAAGGGATTTTTATGAAAAATTATGGTTGAAGGCTGTAGTTACATATTTTGAAAAAAAATCATAAAAGAAAACAAAAATAAGGGAATTAGAAGGGAAAACAACAATGAAAGCCATAGTAAAGGAATATCAAGAAAATTCACTACTGAAGGCTATAGTAAGGGTTTTGAATAAAAATTATGACCGAAGGTTAAGTTATAGTAAGAGAATTTGATGAAAAATCTTGCTGAAGGCTACCTAGTAAGGGAATTTGAAGAAAAATTATGACTGAAGACTAGTAAGGGAATTTTAAGAAAATAAATTCCTAAATGTTATAGTAAGGGATTTTCATGAAAAATTATGACTGAAGGCTATAGTAAGGGAATTTGAAGAAAAATCATAGCTGAATGCTATAATGGTGGAATTTGAAGAAAAATCATGGTTGAAGACTCTAGTAAGTGAATTTGAAAAATAACCATGATTGAAGGCTGTCGTAAGGGACTTTTATGAAAATTCTTTCACTAAAGTCATAGTAAGGGATTTTGAAGAAAAACATGACTGAAGGTTATAGTGAGGGAGTTTGCAGCAAAATTATGACAGAAGTCTATAGTGAGGGAATTTGATAAAAAATTATGTCTGAAGGCCATAGTATGGGGTTTTGAAAAAATATAATCATAGAAAACCAAAATACGGGAACTTGAAGAAAAATCATTATTGAAGGCTATAGTAAGAGAATTTCATAAAAAATTAGGACGGAATGCTATAGTACTAGAATTATAAGAAAAATCATACATGAAGGTTAAAGTAAGGGATTTTAAATAAAAGTATGAATCTAGTCTACAGTAAGGGTGTTTGCAGAAAAATTATGACTGAAGGCTATAGTAAGGTAATTTGATAAAATATTATGATTGGAGGCAACAGTATGGGATATTTAAAAAAAATAATCATAGAAAACTAAAATTTTGGAATTTGAGGAAAATATATCACTAAAGGCTATAGTAAGGGAATTTTAAGAAAATTCTCTTCAAAAGGCTATCGGTTCGTGTTTCTGCTGCGGAGCATCTCTGTGATCTACGATATTGAATCCCGCAGCAGGTGGTAGTTCAGCCAACGTCTCCTATTCTTGCTATTGACTTCATCGTTAGGCTTCTTCTTGCTGTTTGGATCAAATATTCTCCGCGGGTGGCACTGTAGCAGTTCTCTCAGTTTATTTCCAGGACTGAGAAAGGAGGAATCATCACTGCTTCTGACCAGTAATTGTATCGTGGACCTGCTACTCTTCTTTGTTCTCTTATCGTATGGGTTTTGAGGAAAAATTATCACAAGAAGACTAAAGTAAGAGAATTTGAAAAAAATTAATGGCTTAGGCTGATTGTAAGGGAATTAGAAGAAAATATAGCTAAAGACTATAAAAAGGAAATTTGGAAAAATTCAAGAGTAAAGGCCATAGTAAGGGAATTTAAAGAAAATTAATTCATGAACGGGATTTTGATTAAGAATTATGATTGAAGCTTGAGTAAGAGAATTTGAAGAAAAATGATGGTTGAAGGCTATTGTACGAGAATTTAAAGTAAAATCAAGACTGAAAGCTATAGTCATCAAATTTGAAATATAATCATGATTGAAGGCTCTAGTAAGGGAATTTTAAGAAACTTCATTCAGAAATGTTAAAGTAAAGAATTTTGAATCAAAATATGACTGAGTGCAATAGTTAGGAAGTTTGGTGAAATATTATGATTGAAAGCTTTAGTAAGGGAATTTGATGAAAAAATATGATAGAAGGCTACAGTATGGGATTTTGAAAAAAATCTTTCCAAAAAAATTAAATGAGAAAATTTAAAGAAAAATCAATAATGAAGGTTGTAATATGGGACTTTTTAAGATAAATAATTTCTTAAGGCTATAGTGATGGATATTGAAGAAAAATTATGATAGAAGGCTACAGTAAGTGAATTTATAGAAAATTCATGTTTGAAGGCTATAGTAAGGGAATGTTTAGAAAAAAACATGGCTTAAGGTTATAGTAAGGGAATCTGAAGAATAGATATGTTTGCTGAGAATTTTAAGAAACTTTTTACATGAAGGTTGTAGTAAGGGAGTTTGGAGAAAAATTATGATTAAAGGCTAAAGAAAGGAAATTTGATAAAAATTCATCAGCTGAATTTTAAAATAAATCATGGCAGAAAGCTAGAGTAAGAGAATTTTAAGAAAAATCTTGCCCGAAGCCTATAGCAAGTGAATTTCATGAGTAATCATTATTAAAGACAATAGTTGAATTTTAAAAAATTCATTCATGAAGGTTATTGTAAATGGTTTTGAAGAAAAATATGACTCTAGGCTATAGTAAGGGAGTTTTGAGAAAACTTATGACTGAAGGTAGTAGATTTTGACAAAAAATTGAGAAGGCATTTTAAAAGAAAATCTGGATGTAAAACTAAAGTATGGTAATTTGTGGAAAAACCGTAAAAGAGAATTTGAAGAAAAATAATGACTAGAGGCTAAAGTAAGAAAATTTGATAAAAAAACCTTACAGGATGCTATACTATTGGAATTTTAAGAAAATTCATTAATTAAGCTTATAGTAAGGGATCTTGAAGAAATATGACTAAAGGCTATAGTAAGGGTGTTTGGAGAATAGTTATAAATGAAGACTATAGTAATGGAATTTGATGAAAATTATGACAAAAGGCTATAGTGTGGAATTTTTTTTAAAAAAATCATCATAGAAAACTAAAATATGGGTATTTGGATAAAAACATTATTGAAGGTTATAGTAAGAAAATTCACTGCTAAAGGCCATATTAAGTGTTTTTAAGAAAATTTTTTACTGAAGGCTAATATAAGAGTTTTAAAAAAAAATTCATAGCTGAGGCAATTTTATGGGAATTTGAAGAAAAATCATGGGGGAAACCCATATTAAGGGAATTTAAAGAATAATTAGGACTAAAGGCTGAAGTAAGGGAATTGAAGAAATATGACTGAAGGCAATAGTAAGTGTGTTTGGAGAAAAGTTATGGCTGAAGCCTATAATAACGGAATTTTTTGAAAATTATGACTAAAGGCTATAGAGTGGAATTTTGAAAAAAAATCATCATAGGAAACTTAAATTTGGGTATTTGAAAAAAAAATATTGAAGGATATAGTAAGGGAATTTTGAGAAAATTCATTGCTAAAAGCTGTAAGGGTTTTTAAGAAAAATTTTGACAGAAGCCTAAAGTAAGAGAATTTGAAAAAAAATCATAACTGAGGATATTGTATGGGATTTCGATGAAAACTTTTCACTGAACACTATAGTAAGGGAATTTGAACAAAAATGATGTTTGAATGCAGTAGTAAGGGAATTTTACAAAAAATAATGTCTGAAGCCTATATTATGGGCATTTTAAGGAAAATCATTCATGAAAGTTATAGCAAAGGATTTTAAAGAATAATATGACAGAAGGCTATAGTAAGCATGTTTGGGAAAAATTAGGATTGATTGCTAAAGTAACGGAATTTGATGAAAATTTATGACAAAAGGATATAATATGCAAATTTGAAGAAAAATCATTACTCAATGCCAAAGTAAAGGAATTTTAAGAAAAATCATTTATGAAGGCTGTAGTAAAGGATTTTGAATAAAAATCATGACTGAAGGCTATAGTTGGGGAATTTGACAAAAAATCAAGGCTAAAAGCTATACTAAGAGAATTTTTAAGAAAAATTAGGCTTGCGGGATATAGTAAAGAAATTTTATGAAAATTAATTCATGAACGTTAGACTAAAGTAAGTTTAGAAAAATTAATTCAAGAAGATTATAGAATGGTATTTTAAAGAAAAATATTACAAAAGGTTTTAGTAAGGGTGCTTTAGGAAATTAGGACTGGAGGCTAAGGTAAGGGAATTTGATGAGAAATTTTACTAGAAAGCTATAGTAAGGGAATTTGATTGGAAATTGTAACTGAAGGCCATAGAATGGGATCTTGAAAAAAAATCATGACATAAAACTAAAATAAGGGAATTTGAAGAAAAATCATTATTGAAGGTTGTAGTAGGGGAATTCGAAGAAAAATGTTGCCTGAAGTTATATTAAGGGAATTTGAATAAAAAACATCGTTGAAAGCTATAGTAAGGAAATTTGAATAAAAATCATGACTGAATGCTATAGTAAAGGAATTTAAAGAAATATCATTCATGAAGGTTCAGGTATGGGATTTTGAAGAAAATTATGACTAAAGGCAATAGAAAAGGAATTTGAGGAAAAATAAAAGACTAAGGCTATAATAAGGGAATTTGAAGAAATATCATGGCTGAAGGGTATAGTAAAAGAATTTGAAGAAAATTTATGAGTGAAGCCTATGCTATGGGAATTTTAATAAAATAATGGTTGAAGGCTAAAGTAAGGGAATTTGAAGAAATATCATGACTGAATGCTACAGTAAGGAATTTGATGAATAATGATGCTTGAAGGTTGTAGTAAGGGTTTTTGCAAAAAAATTATTATTGAATACTATAGTAAGGGAATTTGATGAAAACTTATGATTGAAGTTTAAAGAAAAGGAATTTTAAAAGAAATCATGATAAAAAATTGAAATATAGGAATTTGAAGAAAAATAGTAAATGAATGCTATAGTAGAGTAATTCGAAGAAAAATCATGGTTGAAGGCTATAGTTAGGGGATTTGATGAAAAATCATGATTGAAGAAATTAGGAAGGGAATTTGTTGAAAAATCCTGTTTGAAGGCTGTTCTAATGAATAATGAAAAATTATGATTTAATGCTATAGTAAAGGAATTGAAGAATAACAATGACTGAAGGCTATAGTTAGAAAATTTTAAGAAAATTCATTCATGAAGGTTATAGTAAGGGATTTTGAAGAAAATTTAACTGAATGCAATAGTAACTGAATTTGATGACAAATTGTAATTGAAGGCTATAGTATTGGATTTTGAAAAATATCTTGATTGAAAACTAAAATAAGAGAATGTGAAGAAAAATAATTATTGAAGTCTATTGTAAGGGAATTCGAAGAAAAATCATGGCTGAAGGGTATAGTAAGAGAATTTGAAAAAAAAACATGACTGAAGGTAGTAGTAGTACGGGAATTTGAAGAAAAATTAGGACTAAATGCAAGTAAGAGAATCTTATGAAAATTCATTCATGAAGGTTATAGTATGGAATTTTGGAGAAAAATTATGTCTAAAGACTATAGAAAGAGATTTTGAAGAAAAATAATGGCCTCAATCTATAATAAGGGAAGTTGAACAAAAATCATGACGGAAGGCTATGAGGGAATTTGAAGAAAAGTATTGACTAAATTCTATTGTTAGGAATTTTTAAGAAAAATAATTCTTTAAGGTTGTATAAGGGATTTTGAAGAAAATTAAGACTAAGGGCTATTGAAAGGGAATTTGAAGAAAAATAATGGCCTAAGGTTATAATAAGGGATTTTGGAGAAAAATCTTGACCAAAGGCTATAGTAAGGGAATTTGAAGAAATATCTTGACCAAAGGCTATAACAAGGGAATTTTAAGAAAAATCACTCATGCAGGTTAAGGAATTTTAATGAAAAATTGTTACAATAGGCTATATTGACGGAATTTAAAGAAAAATCATGATTGAAGGCTATAGTAAGCCAGTTTGGGAAAAAAATTATGATTGAAGTCTATAGTAAGGGAATTTTATGAAAGATTATGACTGAAGGCTATAGTATGGGATTTTGGAAAAAAATTTGATGGAAAACTTAAATATGGGAATTCAAAGAAAAATCATTACTGAAGGCCAAAGTAAAGGAATTTTAAGAAAATTCACACCTGAAGGATACAGTAAGGGATTTTGAAGAAAAATCATGACTTGCTAAAGGCTAAGTATGGGAATTTGAAGAAAAATCCTGGCGAAAGGTTATAGTAGAAGAATTTAATGAAAAATCTTGATTGAAGGCTTTAGTAAGGGAATTTTAAGAAAATTTATTCATGAAGGTTCTAGTAAGGTTTTAAAAGAAAAATATGATTGAAGGCTATATTGAGTGAGTTCGGAGAAAATTATGGCTGTAGGCAATAGTCATAATAAAAAAAATATGACTGAAGGACAGAGTATGGGATTTTGAAAAAAATATTCTAGAAAACAAAAATATGGGAATTTGTAGAAAATTCATTACTGAAGGCAATAGTACAAGAATTTTTAGAAAATTTGCTCCTTAAGGCTATAGTAAGGGTTTTGAAGATAAATTAAGACTAAGGGTATAATAAGAGAATTTGAAGAAAATTCAAGGCTGAAGATCATAAGAATTTGAACAAAAAAAATGGCTAAAGGCTATTGTTAGGGAATTTGAAGAATAATCAGGCCTGAAGGTTGTAGAAAGTGAATTTAAAAAAAATTCATTCATGAATGTTATTGTAAAGGATTTTGAAGAAAAATATGACTAATATCCAAAGAAAGGGAGTTTGGAGAAAAATTATGATTGAAGGCTATAGTATGGGAATTTGATGAAAAATTATGATTGAAGGCTATAGTATGGGAATTTGATGAAAAGTTATGAATGAAGGCTAGAGTATGGCATTTAAAAACAAAATCATGATAAAAAACTAAAATATGGGAATTTGAATAAATACATTACAAAAGGCTATTGTAAGGGAATTCGAAGAAACACATGGCTGAAGGATACAGTTAGGGATAAAAAAAAATCATGACAAAAGGCATTAGTAAGGGAATTTTATGAAAAATCTTGACTGAAGGCTATTGTAATGGAAATTGATGAAAAATTATGACTCGAGGCTATAGTAAAGGAATTTAAAGAAAATTCATGACTGAAGGTTGTAGTGAGAGAATTTTAAGAAAATTCATTCATGAAGGTTATATCGTAAGGGATTTTGATGAAAATATGACTTAAGGCTCTAGTGTGAGAGTTTGGATAAAAATTATGACAGAAGGCCATAGTCAGGGAAATAGAAGAGAAAACTTGGTTTAAGGCTATAGTAAGGGAATTTGAAGAAAAATAATGACTGAATTCTATAGTAAGAGAATTTTAATAAAAATTCATGAAGGTAAGGAATTTTGAAGACGAATTACTACTGGAGGCAATAGAAAGAAAATTTGAAGAAAAATAATGGCCTAAGGCTATAATGAAGGAATTTGCAAAAAGTTCATTACTGATGTCTGTATGGGAATTTGAAGAAAAATCCTGACCGAAAGCTATAGTGAGGGAATTTTAAGAAAATTCATTCATAAAGTTTAATGTAAGGGATTTTGAAGAAAAATTATGATTGAAGGCTTGTAAGGCAATTTGTAGAAAAATCATGGTAAAAGCCTATATTATGGAAATTTTAAGTAAAATCAATCATGAAGATTATATTAAAGGATTTTGAATAAAATTATGTCTAATGGCTATAGCAATGGAGTTTGGAGAAAAATTATGACTGAAGGCAATAGTTTCAGAATTAGATGAAAAATTATGATTGAAGGCTATAGTATGGGATTTTAAAAAATATGATAAAAAACTAAAATATGGGAATTTTAATAAAAATATTACTCAATACCATAGTAAGGGAATTTTAATCAAATTAATTCCTAAAGGCTATAGTAAGGGATTTTGAAAAAAATTCATGACTCAAGGCTATTGTAATGGAATTTGACAAAAATTCATGGCTAAGGCTTTAGTATGGGAATTTAAAGAAAATGATGGTTGAAGGCTATATTAAGAGAATTTGAAGAATAATCATGACTGAAGGCTATGATAAGGGAATTTTAAGAAGATTCATTCATGAAGGTTAGTAAGGGAATTTTAATAAACTTCATTCATTAAGGTTACAGTAAGGGATTTTGAAGAAAAATATGTCTGAAAGCATTGTCTGGGAGTTTGGACAAAAATTACGACTGAAGGCTATAGTTATTTATATAATGAAAAATTTTGACTAAAGGCTACAGTTAGGGAATTTGATGAAAAATTTTGACTGAAGGCTATTGTATGGGACTTTGAAACAAAGCATGAGAGATAACTAAAATAAGGGAATTTTGAGAAAAATCATAACAAAAGCATTAAGTGAATTCGAAGAAAAATCATGGCTGAAGGCCTAGGAATTTGAAGAAAAATAATGTCTGAACGTTATATTAATTAAGTGAATTTTATGAAAAATCTTGATAGAAGGCTATAGCAAGGGAATTTTAAGATAATTCATTCATGAAGGTTGGAGGAAAGGTTTTTAAAGAAAAGTATGACTGAAGGCTATTATAGAGTTTGGAAAAATATTATGAAAAAAGGTTATAGAAATAGAATTTGATAAAAAATTATGACTGAAGGCTAGTAAGGGAAATTTTCATAAAATAAATTCCTGAAGGTTATAATCAAGGATTTAGATGAAAAACTATGACTGATGGTTATAGTAAAGGAATTTGAGGAAAAATCACGGTTGATGGCTATCGTGAGGGAATTTGAAGACAAATCATGGCTGGAAGCTATAATAAGGGAATTTAAAGAATAATAATGACCGAGGCTATAGTAAGGGAGTTTTGAGAAAATTCATCCATGAAGGCTATAATCGAAGTAAAATATGGTAAGGAGTTTGGAGAAAATATGGTAAGGAGTTTGGAGAAAATTATAATCGAAGGCTATAGTAAGAGAATTTGATAAAAAAATTATGAAAGAAGGCTAGAGTATGGGATTTTGAAAAAATATAATCATAGAAAACCAAAATATGGGAACTTGAAGAAAAATCATTACTGAAGGTTATATAGTAAGAGAATTTCATAAAAAATCCAGATGGACTCGTAGAGTACTAGAATTTTAAGAAAAAGCATTCATGAAAGTTAAAGGAGCGGATTTTGAATAAAAGTATCACTCAAGGCCATAGTAAAGGAATTTTGTGAAAAGTTATGACTGAAGGCTATAGTAAGCGTATTTGATAAAAAATTATTTTAGAAGACTATAGTATGGGGAATTTGATGAAAAATCATCATAGTAGGCTGTAGTAAAGGAATTTGAATAAAACTCATGACCTGAGGCTATAGTAACAAAATTCAAAGTTACTCTCCTCAAGGCTATAGTAAGGGATATTGAATAAAAATCATGAGAAAAGACGATAGAGAGTTGAGTTTGAAGAAAATATGACCGAAGCTTAAAGTAGGGGAATTCTAAGAAAATTCATTTCTAAGGACAACAGAAAGGGATTTGATAAAAAACATAATTGAAGGATATAATAAGGGAATTTGTAAAAATCATGACTGAAGATTATTAGTAAGGGAATTTGATGAAAAACAATGATAGAAAAATAAAATATGGGAATTTGAGATAAAATTATAGCTGAAGGCAATAGTAACGGAATTTTAAGAAAATTCATTATTAAATGCCATAGTAGGAGATTTTGAAGAAAAATCATGATAAAAGGCTATAGTTAGGGAATTTGAAAAAATCATCCATGACTAGTATAGTAAAGGAATTTGAGTAAAACTCATGACAATAACCTATAGTAAGGGAATTTCTTAATATTTCTCTCATGAAGTCTATAGAAAGGGAGTTTAAAGAAAAATTATGAGAGAAGGCTAGAGTACGAGAATTGGAAGTGAAATCATGATTGAAGGTTATAGTAGGGGAATTATAAGATAACTCATTCTACAAGGCTACATTAAGGGAATTTGAAAAAAATCATGACTAAAGGTTATAGAAAGGGAGATTGAAAAAAAAAAAAAAAAAAAGATGATAGAAAACTGAAGTATCAAAATTTTAGAAAAAATAATAGTTTGAGGTAATATTAAAGGCTAAAATAAGGGACTGACCGAATGCTTTAGTAAGGGAATTGAAGAAAATTTATCACTGAAGGCTATAGTAAAGGAACCTGAATAAAAATTTCAGACTGAAGCTATAGTAAGAGTATTTTAAAGAAATTCTATCCTGAAAGCTATAGTAAGGAATTTTTAAGAAAAATCATAACTGAAGGCTATAGTAAGAGTATTTGAAGTAAAACTCATTACTGAAGGTTAGAGCAAAAAAAATATAATAAAATTAATTGATTAAGGCTATAGTAACATATTTTGAAGAAAATTATCATTGAAGGATATAGTAAGAAAATTTGAAAAAAAATCATGACCACATGCTATTAGTAAGGGAATTTGAAGAAAAATAATGATAGAAATCTAAAATATAGGAATTTGAGGAAAAATAATAGTATAAGGGTATATTAAGGGAATTTTAAGACAATTTAGTCTTAAATGCTATAGTAAGGGATTTTTAAGAAATAATTCATTATTGAAGGCTAGAGTAAGAAAAATTGATGAAATGTAATCATTAAAGGTTATGGTAAAGGAATTTGAATAAAACTCAAGACTTAAGGCTATAGTAATAGAATTATAAAAATTATTCTCCTGAAGCCTATAGTAAGGGATATTGAAGAAAAATCACGACAATAGACTATAGAGAGGAAATTAAAAGTTAAAAAATGATCAAAATTTTTGTAAGGGAATTATAAGAAAATTCCTTCCTAAAGGTTATAGCAACAGATTTTGATGAAAATCATATTTGAAGGATATAGTGAGGGAACTAATAAAAACCATGACTTAAGACTATAGTAAAGGAATTTGAAGATAAATGACGATAGGAAACTAAAATATGGCTATTTTAGGAAAAATAATAGCTTAAGGAAATAGTAAGAGAATTTTAAGAAAATTTATTATTAAATGCCATAGTAAGAGATTTTGAAGAAAAATTGAGATACAAGAGTATAGTTAGGGAATTTGTAAAAAACAAATCCCCCTTGGGTATAGTAAATTTGAATAAAACTCACAACTAAAGGCTATACTAAGGGATTTCCTTAAAATTTCTCTCCTGAAGATAATTAAAAGGGAATGAACAAAAAATCACGAGAGAAGGCTATAGTAAGAGATATTGAAGTGAAATCATGATTGAATGTTATAGTGGAGAATTATAACATAATTTAATCCAGAAGGCTATAATAATGGATATTTTAGAAAAATCCTTATTGAAGTCTATATTAAGGGAATTTGAAAAAAATCATGACTGAATGTTTTAGTAAGGGAATTTGAAGAGAATTTATCACTTAATGCTATAGGAAAGGACCTTGAATAAAACTCATGATAGAAGGCTAAAGTAAGACAATTTGAAGTAAATCAGGATTGAAACAAGAGAAAAATAATTATAAGAAAATTAATTGATGAAGTCTATAGTAACAAATTTTGTAGAAAATCATCATTGAAGGATATAGTAAGAATTTATGAAAAACCATGACAGAAGGCTAAAGTAAGAGAATTTGAAGTAAAATCAGGATTGAAGCTAGAGCAAAATAATTATAAGAAAATTAATTGATGAAGGCTATAGTAACAAATTTTGTAGAAAATCATCATCGAAGGATATAGTAAGAAAATTTGAAAAAAAATCATGATTGTAGGCTATAGTAAGGAAATTTGAAGAAAAACGATGATAGAAAACTAAAATATGAGAATTTTGAGGAAAAGTAAGAGTTGAAGGCTATAGTAAGGGAATTTTAAAAGAATTCAATCTTAAATGCTATAGTAAGGTATTTGTAAGAAAATCATGACTAAAGAATATATAAGGGAATTTGATGAAAAATCATCATTAAAGGATATGGTAAAAGAATTTGAATAAAACTCATGACTTAAGGATATAATAACAAAATTTTATAAACTTACTCTTCTGAAGACAATAGTACGGAATTTGAAGTAAAATCATAACCAAAGGTTAAAGTAAGGGAATTCTAAGAAAATTCATTTCTAAATAAGGGATTTCGATGAAAATCATAATTGACGGATATGGTAAGAGAAATTGCAAAAATCATGACTGAAGATATAGTAAGGGAAGTTGAAGAAACTCGATGATAGAAAACTAAAATATCGCTGAAGGCAATAGAAGGGGAATTTTAAAAAAATTCATTATTAAATGCCATAGTAAGGGATTTTGAAAAAAAATCATGATAGAAGGCTATAGTTAGGGAATTTAAAAAAAAATCATCACTGATGGGTATAGTAAAGAAATTTGAATGTAACTCATGAATGAAGGCCATAGTAAGGGAATTTATTAAAATTTCACTTCTAAAGGCTATAGAAAGGGAATTTAACAAAAAATTAAACGAGAGAAGGCTATAGTAAGAGAAATTGATGTGAAACCATGATGAAGATTGTAGAAGGGGAATTATAAGATAATTCATTCGGAAAGGCTATAGTAATGGATTTTAAGAAAAATCAATACTGAAGGCTATAGTAAAGGGATTTGAAATAAATCATAACTAAAGCCTAAAGTAAGGGAAATTGAATAAAAACAATGGTAAAAGACAAAAATATTGGAATTTTATGAAAAATAATGGTTGGATGTTATATTAATTTAATTTTAAGAAAATTCATTCTTAAAGGCTACAGTAAGGGATTTTAAAGAAAAATCATGACCAAATGCTTTAGTAAGGGACTCTGAAGAAATTTTAACTCTAAAGCCTATAGTAAAGGAACTTGAATAAAACTCAGGACTGAAGCTAGAGAAATTCTCTCCTGAAGGCATAGTAAGGAACTTTTAAGAAAAATCATGAATAAAGGCTATAGGAAGAGAATTTGAAGTAAAATCATGACTAAAGCTAGATCAAAATAATTATAAGAAAATTAATTAATGAAGGTTATAGTAACGGATTTTGAAGAAAATCATCATTCAAGGATGTAGTAAGAAAAATTTCATGACCACAGGCTGTAGTAAGGAAATTTGAAGAAAAACTACGATAGAAAAGTAAAATATGGGAATTTGGGGAAAAATAATAGTTGAAGGCTATTGTAAGGGAATTTTAATAAACTTCAGTCTTAAATGCTATAATTAGAGATTTTTAAAAAAGATGACGACTTAAGGCTATAGTAAGGAAATTTGATGAAAAAAATTCATTGGACGTTATAGTAAAGGAATTTGAATAAAACTCATGACTTAAGGCTATAGTAACTCAATTTTAAAAAAATACTCTACGGAAGGCTGTAGTAAGGGAATTTGCAAAAATCATGACTAAATACTATAGTAAGGGAATTTGATGAAAAACGATGATAGACAACTAAAATATGGGAATTTTAGATAAAATTATAGTTGACGCCAATAGTAAGGGAATTTTCAGAAAATTTATTATAAAATGCCATAGTAAGGGATTTTGAAGAAAAATCATGATAGAAGGATATGGTTAGGGAATTTGTAGAAAAATCATCCCTCATGCCTATAATAAAGGAATTTAAATAAAACTCAACACTAAAGGCTATAGTACGTAAGGGAATTTCTTAAAATTTCTCTCCTTAAGGCTATAGAAAGGGAATTTAAAGAAAAATCACAAGAGAAGGCTATAGTAAGAGAATTTGAAGTTAAATCATGATTGAAGGTTATAGTCAAGGAATTATAAAAAAGTTATTCGGAGAAGGCTATTGTAAGGGATTTTTAAGAAAAAACATTATAGAAGGCTATGCTAAAGGAATTTGAAAAAAATCATAGCCGAAGGATATATTAAGGGAATTTTAAGAAAATCATGACTAAAGGGAATTTGAAGAAAAACGATGATAGAAAACTATAATATTGGAATTTAAGGAAAATTAATAGCCAAATGATATATAAAGGGAATTTTAAGAAAATTCATTATTAAATCCTATAGTAAAGGATTTTGAAGAAAAATCTTGACTGAAGGCTTTAGTATGGAAATTTGAAAAAAAATTATCATTGAAGGCTAAAGTAAAGGAACTTGAATAAAACTCATGATAGAAGGCAATAGTAAGAGAATTTTTAAAAAATTCTCTCCAAAAGGCTGTGGTAAGGGATATTGAAGAAAAACAATTATAGAAAACTAAAATAAGGAAATTTGAGAAAAAATAATAACTAAAGACTATAAAGGAATTTTCTAAAACTTTATTCTTAAAGGCTATAGTAAGGAATTTTGAAGAAAATTCTTGAATGATGGTGATTGTAAGGCAATTTAAAAAAAAAATCATCACAAAAGACTACAGTAAGGGAATTTTAAAAAAATTCTCTCTTAAATGCTATTGTAAGGGAACATTAAAAAATTCTCTCATGAAGTCTGTAAGGGATTTTTAAGAAAAATCATGACTGAATGTTATACTAAGGGAATTTGAAGTAAAATCATAACTGAAGGCTAAAGGAACTCAATTATAAGAAAGCCATTCTGAAGGTTATTGTAAGAGATTTTGTAGAAAAATCATATTGAAGGCTATAGAAAGGGAATTTGAAAAAAAAGATCATGATTGAATAAAAAAGATGATAGAAAAGCAAAATATGGGAATTTGAGGAAAAATAATAGCTAAAATCCATAAGGGAATTTTTGGAAAATTTTGTCTTAAATATTTTTGTAAAGGATTTTTCAGAAAAATCATGACTGAAGGCTATAGTATGGAATTTGTTGAAGGCTATAATAACAAAATTTTGAAAAATTACACTTTTGAAGGCTACAGTGAGGATTTTGGAAAAAAATCACAGGAAACGACGATAGGGAGGGAATTTGAAGTAAAATCATGACTGAAAGTTAAAGTAACGGAATTAGAAGTAAATTCATTCTTGAAGGCTATCATAAGGGATTTTGAAGAAAATCATCTTTGAAGCATATTGAAAGGGAATTTGAAAAAAATAATGACCGGAGGCCTTGGTAAGGGAATTTGAACAAAAACTGATAGAAAACTAAAATATGAGAATTTGAAAAAAATAATTGTTGAAGACAATAGTAAAGAAAGTTTTAAAAATTCATTCTTAAATGCCATAGTAAGTTATTTTGAAGAAAAATCATGACTGAATGTTTTAGTAAGGCAATTTGAAGAAAAATCATCCTTGAAGGGTATAGTAAAGGAATTCGAATGAAACTCATGATTGAAGGCTGGAAGGGAATTTTTTAAAATTTCTCTTAATTAAGCTATAGAAAGAGATTTTGAAGAAATATCACGATAGAAGGCAATAGTGAGAGAATTTGTTGTGATATCATGAAATACTATGGCAAATTTTAAAATTTTCTAAAATGAAATAATACTTGAAGAAAGAGAAATCGAATAACGAATTTAACATGGTTCTGCCATAGAACCTTATTCGATTGAAAGAGGTAATTATTGACCTTTATTAATAAACCCGTCAGTTTGAATATAGAACTTAAACACAATTTTCATCCTCCCATTTCTTCAAATCAAGTGCCTTTCTTCAAATGCAGCTTATGTTCTAGAGTCATCAAAGGAAGGACAACTCATTCTTAATAACTTTCTTTTTGACTTGGGCCACAAGCCCACAAGTATATTTCAAAGAGACGTTCCTAGGGATGAAAACTATCCCAAAAAGAATACTCGATTGGAGGTATTAATCTAATATTAGAACATGTATGAGGATTAATGTCATTGCATAAAAATGTGACCCCATTTCCCCGTACCACAAGCACAACACCCTGGATGATTCCTCAAACCCTGGAAAGGGGACAAAAATTAGATCTTACAAATATATTTTCTGAAGATGGAGAGGATATACTAGTCCTATTTAGTATTTACCCTCTCCATGTGATTAGAAAAGAAACCCAATACAAGTACAATATTTTGTAACAAATGGACTAGAAGTAAGACAAGAAATTACTTTAATATGAGGGTTTCTGAATATATAACAGGTAGCAATGGGTTATAAAAATTTAAGTAGTCAATTCTTAATCCCTTAATTACACTTCAAAGAGATACTCTTTATTTCCTTGATGAACTTATATACGAAAGTTTAATGTGAAGGTGTTAGTCTAAATTATTAAACATAAGCTAGTTATATATTTATTATTGTATTTAGGTATTTATAATATTTTTATGTTATTTCAATTTGTTTAGTTTATAATATGTTTACATATGATATATGACATATATATGATATATGAGAAAATATTACGTGTAAAAAACTTTTCCCCACACGAAATTTTTAAAGAGAAAAGTGATGTCATTGTCATAAATGTGAGAGGTATTTTTATAAAAGTGAATAAAGTTGCAAATCACTTTTATAAAAATACCCCTCATTCCTTCTTTAAACAGTGTATATAAATATATATATATATATATATATATATATATATATATATATATAAAAGAGAGAGAGAGAGAGAGAGAGAGAGAGAGAGAGGGACGACTAACCTACAATTACATGTAGGAAAAAGTTGTTAGTGCTTTATTTTGTGGCTGTGCTCAGAGCAATTTTGTGATATTATTATATTTTATAATAATTATTTATACATTCATTATTTGTTTATCCATGGATTTCATTCTTTTGACGATTGATCACTTGGAGGTGGATTTCGTCTGACAATGTGTTCTAGAGCTTCATGGTCAAATTTGTTCGGGTGATTGAGGTGAGAATTGAAGCAGCTCACTTAGATCTTCGTATGTTTAAATGCCCGCATAGGGGTGTTGGGAGTTGGACCATGCATTGATTGGGTGTCATATCACCATACAATATTGTGTGTGTCACCGTACATAGGATGGGTGACCGGTTGCTCTAGTGATTGGGCCTTGAGTCCGTGAGACCGATCGCCTCCTAACCTTCCTTCCTTTGATCTTAGGAATTATCCCGATTATTATATATGATGTGTAATTCTTTTGGGGTAGAATTAATCACATAATTAAATTATTTGATGCATTCAGCCACTCTGGAGAGTTCGCAGTTTCTACATTATTGGGAGGTTTTATTCCAAAAGAAACCCATCCTAGGGGCAAAATCATAATTTTTGGAAAGTCGATAAACATGGGAAATTATCGATTATTCTCGGATTATAGATATTCCAATTTCCATAGTTGGTTTTATAAATAACTATTTCTAAATTGATTTGTGAAATATATTTTTAAAATATTTTGTTAAAACACTATGGGAATTGGGCCCAATGGAGCCCACTTGTTGGGTATTCAATTTAGGATCAAATTTGGTATTTGAGGATGCCTCAATCAGCCAAAATTGAGTTTGAGTGGGAAACTTAGATGCAATGAGAAATCCTCATTGGAGCCTGCTTGGTTGATTGGCCACAGAACTCTATAAATACACTAACTGAGGAGGTCACACTAATCCTTGAATAGACTCTAAATCTTTCTCTGGAGAGGACTTGTCATCAAGGAGAGCCACCAAACAGGATTAGTGGACCTACAACACAAAAAGAGGTAAGTTCCTCAATCCAAATTTAATTTTTTGGGACAATAAAAGTTTTCTACACTTAAATTTTAAAGAAGAAATGAGAGATATTTTTGTAAATATGATTTGAAGCTTTATTTATTTTTACAATAATACCCCTCACATTTTTTACAATGTCTCTCTTTTTCTCCTCTAAAAATTAAGTGTGGGAAACCTTTCTCTACACATACTTTTTAAAAAAGAATAGGGGAGGCATTTTCATAAATTTGAAGGATATTTTTGTAAAGTAAGTAAAGCTAAATCATTTTTACAAAAATGCCCCTTCTTTCTTCTTTTAAACTTGTGTAGAAATATTTTTTCTACAAGTACTTGTAGACTAGTCGTCGTCGTATATCTATATGTACGTATGTGTAGGGAAAAGTCTCCTACACTCAAGTTTTAAAGAAAAAATGAAGGGCATTTTTGTAAATGTGAGTTAGCTTTATTCATTTTTACAAAAATACCCCTCATATTTTTTAAAAATACCCATAATTTCTTATTTAAAATTCGGGTGTTGGTAATTTTTACCTACACATAAGTATAGGAGATCTTTTCTCTCTCTCTCTCTCTCTCTCTACATATAATATATATAAGTAGATTAATTCTTGTAGATAATTGGACAAGGTGGGTAGATATCTCTCAATCTCTCTTAAGTGTACAAGTTTCTCTATACACTTAAATTTCCAAGAAGAAAGGACTAGCAATTTTGTAAATATGAAGGTAGGCTAAAGAAGAAAAGTCATCCAATCAATTCTTCTTTAAATTTTAAGTGTAGATCTTAAGTCTAGGCTAGCCTTCCTCGTATGAATATTAGTTGACAATGATACATTTTATATATGGATGTTAATCCTAAAATGCACAGCGAAATATTCTTAATTTTTCTATACAATTTTGGCGGTGATATTTTCATTGCACCATTGCTAAGTACTAGCTTGCCTTCTCATACTTATGTGGCTTGTACCCAACAGTCTCTCATTTACTCCTATGCAGATATAAATTCGGTCGGTTTTCTACAAAAGCCTCTAGCATTTGATCTTAAGCTGCGTTATCTAATTAATTGCCAGTGCGTTGGCTTAATTGTTGGCAGGGAACTTGCAGACCTGATCGTTTACCCTAGCAATTAAATGGCTGCTATATAATCCATTTCAAAGAACTCAAAACAAATGATAGTGCTAAAACCATAGTCTTTGCTGTTCAGATCTTGGGCCAGAGCGGCTCTCTCGGTTCTGCTCAAGTAAGCAAAAACACACAGACAAGGAGACAAGTGTTATTCAATATTTTTGCAGAAAAGCTGGTGAGACCCATGGAAGCTAATAAATTAAGAAGGTATACATACCTATCATCAACTGCAAGGAGTCCATACGATCATAAAATATGGAAAAAATCCAAGCTAAAGCAAGTATAGAGAATTGGATAGTCTTTAAGATAGAATTAATGCCATGTCTCGTCCGATCCCAGACCCGTAGTCCTTTTGTCTGGGCAAACTAACCCAGAAGAAAATATATCCTCCTGCCGTCCACTCATATGTAGGGGTGGCAGTTTTACCCGATTACCCGATTACCCGTTTACCCGAAAGGTAATCGGATGGATAAGGTATAAACTTATTGTATTTCGATTACCCGATTACCCGATTAAAAAATTACCCGATTACCCGACTCTTAAATGAAACGGATATGGATAATGGGTATTCCTTACCCGGTTACCCGATTACCCGGATGGTAATTTGGTAATTATTTAAAATTTTATACCCTTATTTGTTTAATACATTAACTAAGTTATTTTTTCTTGGTAATTTGGTAAATATTTAAAACTTTATACCCTTATTGGTTTACTTACCCTTGGTAATTTGGTAAATATTTTAAACTTTATGCCCTTATTTGTATGAAACATTAACCGAAGTTATTTTCTTTGGTAATTTGGTAAATATATAAAACTTTATGCCCTTTGTTTGATACATTAACCGAAGCAACTTTTTCTTGGTAATTTGGTAAATATTTAAAACTTTATGCCTTAATATATTAACTTTATATCTTTATCCTTTTATTTACCCGATTACCTCGGGTGACGGAATAACTAATTGTTATTCGGGCAAAACGGGTAACGAAATACCGGGTATGGTAAGCGAAACGGGTATCATTTATTACCCGTTTACACCCCCTACTCATCTGTCCAAACCGAGAAAGGATCCCGTTTGGACCCCCATTATGGCCCCCTTTTTGGCCATGTACGTACTTCTATATGTGGAAAGTTGGAGGTACCATTATTGCAAGCTTCAAACCAGTTATATATATATATATATATATATATATATATATATATATATATATATAACTTTTAACTATATATATATATATATCCAGTATTTTTTAAAAAAATTAAAGAATAAATGGTTAAATAACTAGTCACTCTTCTGTTATAGTTAAAAGTAATTATTTGCAATTGTCCACACGCGGTAATTCAAGTATCCTTGTTAGATATTCCTTTCATATTTGATCAAGTGTTACTCTACAACAGCTGAATTACAAGCACTTGAATTACATGGATTGCTATAGTCATCTATGTAATGCACACACCTTTACATGGGAGGGAGATTTACAGGCAGTTATCAGCTGGTTTTCATTTATATTCAAACTATGTTCCATGATCTGCAAATGATTATGCTAATGTTCTTCTAAAAATGGTAATATACATGCTCAGCTCCAAAACATTGTAAATTATTAGAGACTTCCATGAGTTGTAGTACATAATAAGCTTCTTAAATTGTAATTATATTACGTAATTTGTGGCCTTCCAGCACCTTGCAATAAAATGCACCTTTCTACGTACTCAAACAAAAAAAAGAAAGTTGTTTCTTATAGAGGTCTGTCTATCAATCAGGTGTTCTACTTTGGTAACAAATGTGTTGAGATCGATTATCATTTCTACAGGGAAAAAGTATCTATTGGTTCTCTTTGTTCTTTGGAATTTGACATCTTACCAACAGTATTTAAGCTGATTTTTCACCAAATTCATGAGCTTTAAGATCTCATGTACCCTTAGTCCGTCCCTCGGTTAAGTGTGCCGTTTAAATTTTAATACAATGATCTCATTAATTTGGGCAATTCAATGCATGGAACTACACAGCTTGTGTAGAGAAGTCTCCAACTTTCAAAAATTTATCCTCTACAATGACTAGCTTATTATGTTTCCATTGTTTAAATTTAGTTCACCGCCCTTTGTTATGTTGTGCCTTTGACATTTGTGTGCATTCGACTTATCATTCAATGACGATTTATGTAGGCCAAAGTTGAACATGGAATATTTTGGAGGTTTGTGTTGGTAGTGGAGGGAACGGACAGACCCATCTACTCAATTAGGGATACGTTTAGCCATCAAGTTTGTGTTTTTGGGTGAACCTTGATTCAGACTCTGGAACGCGACTGAGGGACTATCTTTTTTCTTTGTAACCTTAGTCATTCTGGCTGCTTGCACACTTTTTCAGACATAGTGAAATCTCTCGTCTCTTCTTGCTTATGGAGAGGCTACCTTGGCTCAACCACATAAACCTGTGTTTGTGTTTGTTATTCTTGACTTGCACTTGCAAATCTGTGTTTTGTTAATTAAGATGTTGCACACAAAATCTGGAGCTGCATAGAACAGCTATAGACGGTCACTGCTTAATGACTGTCACTGAATTAAAACATTTAAAACCTAATGGCCATTATTTCCCATATTAATATTTCCCTTGAAGAGTTTCAATTAACAACTTGCACATTTACTATGCCCGGGACCATTCTATCCTGCCCTCTTTCATGTAGTTCTGATTCCAGTTTCCACCACACAAAAGCTGCGATGGTCATTCAAGATTTAAATTACTAGTGCAGCGTCTCAGCCCCATGACTTTCTGAAGCTGCAAAGGGTACAAACATTCAATGCCGAATCAGAGCTGCTGAAGACTGCATCTATGTCTCTTCTGCCACCATTTTTTAAACCAGCCAAACCTACCCCAGCTTGTGGTCTCTTGTGATATTATTTTATGCTATATCTATCACCTTGTCTGCAGAGTAAATATTGGTCATGTGATCATTAGAGAAAATATTGGGATTTGGGATCTCCCAAGCCTTGGAAAAACCATCATCAATCATGAGGGGATCGAGCATCAATTATAATAACATATCAAAGGTAATTAAATTAGTAGAACTCAATTTAGTTAATGGGTAATATTTATTTTTCTTTTATGCTTTGTTATTCATGAAAGAATATTACAGTCAATGGAGGAAGAAGTACTAGTAATGGCCGGCAGTTGAATCTTTGCTCCGAGCTACAATATGCGAGGAAGATACTCATCAACGATTGCATCTATGATGTACTTGTAAGCCTTTTCAGTGGGGTGGTAGCTGTCCCAGAACACATAATCTGCAACGTTTGTGCATGTGTGGGGGCTCAACTCATTGCACAGAATAGTGACCTCGATCGTGCCAGTGCCACAGCAGCCCTTGTTTGAAACTTTGAATCCTGATCACGAGAAGATCGAGATCATCAGGGAGGTTTATATAAGTATATAGTACTAAAATTTGGGTTTTTTGTGGGTTTAAATAATTAAGAGGTAAGTGGTGATTAATTACCATAAGAAGATGGGTAGAGAACGAGGTTTAACAAGGTTTTGTAGATATCGACGTAGATCATTTTGGCTCCAGTAAAGGCAGCGGAAAGGTTATCGATCTCCTTGGAGAGTTTGGAATTGAACAAGATTGAAGCTTGGTTGTAGGAGTCTTGGCACTGTCTGAAGATCCCACCTCCTAATGTTCTCTGTGATGGGACACATCCCACCGGAGGTGCACCCACTATGGCTACTTTCCGAGCTCCTAGTTCATACAGTTCCTACACAGATTTTCAGGGCAAGAAATTAACAAGTAATTAGCATGGTTTGGTTCCATTGGATGCCCAAGTTGTATATATATATATGATTTAAGAGAGGATTTTAATTTCTTCATCAAACATAGTAACCTTTTTTTTGTTAGTTTTATTTTTCTCAATGATATTCATCTCGAATTTAGTACCATTTTATAATTTTCCAATGAAATAAAGCCCTTTTAATTTATAAGAAAAACTCAAAAAAGTTACAATTCAGATTTTTTTTCTTTGTTTTGTGTGAGAGAGATAGAATGAGAGAGAGAGAGAGAGAGACAGAGAGAGAGAGAGAGAGAAAACCTGGTAAAAAATGGAAGCTTTTTGGACCAAGAAATCAGTGTAAGTGGCAATGTCATAGTGTTCTCTTCTGTAAGGACTAGTGAAATAAGTATTGGCCAAATCATCAGAACCTAAAATCACTAGGTATAAACTATCTGAGACAATTCTGGCTGCCCCATCTGCACCTGCAATTCTCTCCAACTTAGAGATGTATTCTTTGAATAGCTTCACCTGCTCATCTAAGGATATGACGGACTGAAACACCCAACAAACAACACCCATTATTTAATCTGAACATAATTTTTTAGCACAATTCAACCAAAAAATGATCTGATAAATAAAAGCAACTAACAAATACCCACCACTATTTTAGGGGTTAGAGGATCATATCCAGTCCCACCAGAGGCAAAGCTCACTCCAGTGAGGAGGTCTTCTGCTGACAGTGATGGATCAAGGTAGGCCGGCAGAAGTTCCTTGATTCCCAACGTTGAAGCTGCACATTTTATCAATATATAGTGAGAATGCAATCTCTTAAGAGTCAAACTACACAATGCAAGTACTAACAGGTCTCTTCTCGGGAGCATCTCATCTTCTCATCCAGTTTAAGAACATATATGTATTCACAAAAAAAAGGCAGAAAATCTCCTGTAATTTTTAATGATCTCGCATGAATATATATTGTGCACCACTGCTCAGTAATCTACCTAACAGGTCTGTGGGGATCTTCCCATTGGAGAACCTTCCAGTGGGTCTGTGCTGAACGAAGTCTCTTCCATAAGGAGGGAAATTGCATTTGACCACGGTTTTCATCCTATTGTTGTTTCCCGGATCCACAATCGAGTCTCCGAACGCGATCAATGCTGGAACTCTGGACCGATTCCATTGCAGAGACTCAGCTCTGAACAACATGAACGGGAGGAGGAAGAGCAGAGAGAACATGGAATAAGAAGAGGAAGACATCCTGAACCAGTACTTCAATCGACCCAAACGAATTGCACTCTTAGAATTACTCTCGTTATATACTACACTGAGTACTGCTAAAAAGCGATCAACGACGTCTACCGAATCAGTAGTAGTCTTCCCTAGCTATCACCCTCAAAAGTGGGTTCCACCATTTTCATCTTCACATATATGGTAATGGATGCTTCTCCAACTTTTCTGCCCAGAAATCTGAACAGAAGCACTCGGAGAAGAAAGAAAGAACTGGGTCTGAAAAATCACGATATTTTAATTACTATAAACACAATCGCTCAAACTCGTTCCTGCTTCATCAAAGCTCGGGAAACATCGCTGGCCAGAAATTAATGGAGATATATATGCCCAACAGAAGTATCTCCATGAACTCCTATCTATTGAGTTTTATATTTTTATTGTTCAAGATAATATTAATTATTGAGAGAAATAATGAAAACTCATTATGATTCGGGACAATTTTCGACGACTTTTCCGACAATTTAGCTCGATTACATGCGTCTATTAACAAACCCGTTCATGTATCATGAATCATCTCCTTCAACTTATTTTGGTCCCAGATATCCTGTGACCAACCTTAAAAAATGGGTTTCACCGGAAACAGGATAATGTATAATTGAACGGCAAGAACTAATTGCATGCCCCATAATTAATCTGGGTTCGGACCACTCCGTGTTCTGTGAAGCTCTGGTGCCGCCAACAAATTGTGACACGGAGCTAAAATATCACATTCTGGATTAAATTAAAATATTAAAGTTGGAGCTAAAATACTATAATTATTAATTAGGGTCAAAATCTGGATACTATAGTTAGGGTCAAAATATGGCGATTGGAGTTCGCGGTTTGAGTCAAAATAAGAGGGTTTGAGTGCGCATGGTGCACGCACCAGGTGATCGGAACTCTCTATAATACCACATGAGCTCCACATAAAACTATGGTGCCAGCACCACCGTGACGAGGTGATCCACATAAAACTATATATGGTGCCAGCACCACCGTGCTTCTACATGTTTATTGGCTAGTTTGATTAAATTGAACCTCATGTATCTGCATCTGGCTTTTGACCGTATAACGTTGGGGGCGAGTACTCCTAGCAGTTCTGTTCTTGAGCGGTCGTGTTCATCAATATGCCTACCTTCCCTCCATTGGCATCCGTGATGAAAATGAAAGGAGGTAAAAACTTCTGCAGAGAGAAATAGATTTCACAGGTGTGTCCCCCGCTTTTGTACGAGCTGGCTATTTGCAGTCTTTTTAAAGAAGCATTACTACTAGCTCTGGTCAACACATGCATGCAGAGTAAAATCCCTCGCTGCTGTGTCAGAACGAACCAACGGGGGTTCAGTCACTCAATGTATTAGCAAATGGTTAATTAATTAGGGTTAAAAACAATAATTAGAAAGGAAGATGGAAGAGAAACTTATTTGATCATTATGAATATTTACGGGTATAAGATAATTAATTTTTAAAATTTTATAAGTGCAAGAGCTTCTTTCGAGTTTCATTTTTTTTTTCCTCCCTGGCGATTAATTCTTCCTCAAGTTTAGATGTGTTCAATTAAGTTTACATGTTGCACTCTATAGAAAATCAGTGTAATGGCTGTATAAATATTTTGAAAATTTTAAATGTGAGATGGTGTGTTTCTTTTATTGTTTGGCTCCCAAACATGGCAGACCACTTACGAAAACTTCTTTGAAGTTCAAACTAGTAAAGAATTCTGGTAATATTCCTTCTATTTGTCATTTATTTTTATTATTTATAGACCCAGTAAAATTAAAGAATATATAGGAATGAGCCTAGTAAGTAGTAACTATATAACTTGCTTAATTAGGTTAACTCCTTTATTAACCATGTACTGGTGAAAAGTCTTTTGGGCGTCCTTAAAATTCTGCAGAGTGGACTGTTTTACATGAAATAAAATTGGGCTTAATTCTCAACCTTTCAAATTCGGTGGTTTCCTACTCAAACCCAGGCCAATATAAATTGATCTGGTATTATGTAAAGAGGGCACTTATGGTCCTCTAGACAACCTATAGGAAATTTCATTTTAGGTTTTTTCAAAGAAGGAAAGCTATGCAATTTAGTACTCCATCTTTAATTAATAAATAGTATTTTATTATACAAACTACTACGATATTACACAGAGCTCAAAATCTGAATCCAATGATTAAAAGGTCATTTCCTGAAGTAACAACAGGTTTCTTTTTCTCTGATGCATAATACAAAAAGAGAGAATTCATGGATAATCTCATATATATCACAGTTGTGGGATCCGGTCACCTACCCTGTATGTGTGATATATAGGAGTACTATATATTAGCAGGTTATATTCTTCTTTCTATGGAATTACTTTTTTACTATAGAAAGACTTTATTATGGGTTGGACAAAAGTAGGTTCAAGGTACATATTATAACTCAAGGCAAAGGTGAAGAAGGGGAGATGCCTATCTATTCAATGATAAGAAGGAAAAAAAGAACCAAATTTGGATAGGTAAAGAAGCAGGTGTGATAAAATGTTGTAAATGTCAACATGATAAACCAACTTTGATCCTAGGAGGGTGGCACCTAGGCTTTTCACAGCCTTGGATAGTTTGGAATTTGTTAACAGTTCAGCTTGGTTGTAGACCTCTTGGCACAGTCTTAAGTTCCCTCCTACTAGGGTTCTCTGCGACGGAACGCACCGAACTAGGGGTAGCCCTACAATGGCCATCTTCAAGGCACACGATTATATAATTCCTGCAATTTTATCCAAATTAAAGAGGGTCATAACCATATTTTTGAATCATGACTAGCTACGCAGAAATTTAGGTTGAAAAAAGAGTTGAATAGAATCACTTAAAAAATCAAGGGCTTGTAGAACAAAAGACTTGATTACTATTTTATATTAGGGAAAATGACCTCTCATGGATAGATAGATGTTGTCAAATACCAATCAATGGATTCCATGACGAAATAGCCCTCTTACTCATGGGCAAGACCGTGTAGTTACAAACTAACATGTTAGTCTTTATGGTAAATCATGGGGCCACACCCTGCGCGAGGCATGGTCCAAGATATCCTAATGTATTTATTTTTTTTCTTGCACGTGCATGTGTGTGTGCATGTGTGCATATGTGTGCATGTGTGTATGAGACAGAGCCTGCAAATGAGAGAGAGAGAGTGTGTGTGTGTGTGTGTGTGTGTGTGTGTGTGAGAGAGAGAGAGAGAGATCTAGAGAGAGAGCTAGAACCCGGCTGAATGTTCTAGTCCAGTAGATTCACTATGAGGAATGAGTAAACCCAAGTGATTAATCTAGTTAGGAGATCCATGAGAAAGTGAGTGAACTCGATTGGCTTAGTCCACCTAATTAATTAGCCAGGACCAATATATCTCATTTAGATAAAAAATGTATTTATAAGAAAATAGAATATTGACTGTTACAATATTAATGGTTTTTAATATAATTACTTATATACTTTTCTTTGTGCTCATGCATCACATGGGGCTTTTTGCTAATAGAGAAAATATAATGAAAAATTTGTATTTATAAGAAAATACAATATTGATTGTTACTTAATAACCATAGGAAGATATTTAGTGAACGATAAGTTGCAGTCTATGGTGACTATCCCAACAGTCATCATAGGATGAGCTTGGTGACTATCAGACAGTTGCCATAGGCTGCAATCTAATGCAACTTTTGTAACAGCCCCCATATGATGAGCTTCGAGACTGTTTGCCAATCCCCATAGACATTTTGATGTAGCCACTATTTTAACATTCTCCTTTGACGTTTATTGGTCACGAACCCATTTTACCCATCCATGTAGTCAAGAAAAATCACCATATACTTATTTTTGGCAACTGCCGATGTCTCAAACCAGCCACCATAAAAGCCTCTTTCTACGAGTGAAAGACTGATGAACCCTGACAATGGCTGGGAGAAGAAGAGGATGAAGAAGACAAAAAGAAGGGAAAGAGTAGAGCACTCTTGAGGCTGAGGGTAGTACTGCCATTTAGTGACACTAAATATAACGTAAAGAAATAAAACAGATAAAAGCCTCTCAGCTGCAATCGCCATTATATACATACATGCATGCTGGTTATACAAGAGGGATTTTGTCTTTCCTCTTTATTAATTAATCTATGCAAATTGTGCTTCCTTTCAATCAAATGGACTCTTGAATCAATGTACGTTCTGGTTATGTTAAACACTGGTGCAATGAGCTTGTTCTAGTTGTTGTTCGATTCTCAGTAACTATTTTGCCCTAATTTTTAGCTTTACATTTCAGTTAACAAATCCCCATAACCAATGGCGGAACCAGGAAAAACTTCTTGAGCGGGCTGTAAAGAAAAAAAAATTCCTCTCTCTCACACTCTCCCTCTCCCTCTCCTTGTCCTTCCCCCCCTCTCCCTCTCCCTCTCTCCCTCTCTCTCCTTCTCTCCTCTCTCTCTCCTTCTCTAATCTCTCTCCTCTTATAATAATAAAAAAAAATAATACATAAAATAATAATAAAAAATAATAAAATAAATAAAAATAATAATAATAATGTAATAATAATAAAATATGTATAAAATAATAAATATATAAAAATAAAAAAATAACAATAATATAAATATATATATTATGTAATAATATAATATTATAATAAATATATATATTAATGTAATATTAATATATAAAATAATTAATAATATGTATGTAATGGCAACTAATATAATATTAATAATAATATGTAATAATAGTAATAATAATAATAATAATATAATATTTGTATATATAATATGTATAATAATAATATAATAATATATGTAATAATATAATAATATAATATAATATAATAATAATAATAATAATATTATAATATTAATAATAATAATAATAATAATAATAATGACAATAATATAATATTAATAATAATAATATAATATTTGTAATATTAATAATAATAATAATATCTATAATAATAATAATAATAATAATAATAATATGTAATAATAATAATATTATATAATATTAATATTAATAATAATAATAATAATAATAATAATAATAATAATATTAATAATAATAATAATAATAATAATAATAATATAATAATAATAATAATAAGTAATAATATTAATAATAATAATATGTAATAATAATAATAATAATAATAATAATAAAATAATAATAATAATATTAATAATAATAATAAAATATTAATAATAATATTAATAAATATTAATATTAATATTAATAATGGTACGATTAAATATTAATAATAATAATGTATTAATAATAATAATAATGACAAATATTATTGTCAAATATTAATAATAATAATATGTAATAATAATAACTAATAGCTCTCTATAATGTGTAATAATAATAATAATGTGTAATAATATGTAAATCTATTACCATAATAATTTAATCTAATATTAATATATATATGTATAATAATTATATTTTAAATGAATAATGGGAATATAATAATATTAATAATAATAATAATATCATCTATATTAATAATATTCTTAACCCTATATATAAATAATAATAACTATTTAGGAATATTAATTTATTTAATAATAATCTCTCTCTGGTCTCATATATATTAAATCTATTAATAATAATAATAATTCTCTATATATAATAATAATATATTTTAAAGGAGATGGGAGGCCCATTGCCCTTAACCCTCTGTTTTTGGACTTTGATATCTCATTCCTTGGCTCTTTGGAAGAGGGTTCTAAAAATGCTCTGGTGATTGCTTTAACGTTCAGCGTACGTGATGTTTCAAACTCCTCGTAAAATGTAAGTATAAACAATACTTGAATTTCAAAAGTAAACACAGATGACACACAATATGTTATCATAGTTTAGAACAAAGCACATTCCTACTTTGCAAGGCTTATTAGTCCAAGATGACAACGATTTACTGTATGAGTTTGTTACAGACCTTCACCAAAGTTATACAAGTGTTTTAAATACCTTACTCAACATCATAACAAAAAGTGAATAGCTTTTCAAGCTCCCACTTTGAACTGACCTACTCTCTAGTGTGAGTAGATTGGTTATCATCCACACTGAAGCTTCCCCAGAGTGTATGCCTTCTAGAAGAAAGCTCAGTTCATCTCCCACACAGACTGCAACATCGCCATCAATGTCTTCTATAACATTTCCTTCATCTTCTCAAAAAGCTTTTGTATAAGGGAATCGATGAAGACTGATTACTTCAGTACATACACAAACTCAACCTCACAGAAGGTATTCATGAGCTCTGAGTTCCTGTCTTGCGTCCTAGCCTCATGCCATTATATAGTCCTTTGTGATGATCATATAAGGTAAAGACCTTATATTATCATATAGGACTCTTGATTTAAGGATTGATTCTTCTGATATTCTCAAGTTTTCCTTGACTGATTCAATCCTCCACCTTGATGGCGAACTTGATCTTGATTATTTCCCTCATTCTACTTTTAGTTCAATCATATATATGACCTTTACTTCCATAATCAAGAGATCTTGGTCAAGATATTTTGAATCAAATCAAACAAGTGTTGTTTTGTCAATGAATGACAAATTTGCCCATGTGTATGCACTAGCAGGTTCTTTGTATATATATTGTGAACAATCCTGCTAAACCTTAACATTTTAATTTGTTCTCTAGAACAAATTCTAATGAAGATTGTATGTATCCAAATACTCATAATAAGATATATTGTTAATTGAATTAAGTTTCAATTCCAAACACAACCTATCATGGCATCTGGGTGGGCAGATATTTCTCGATGTCTACTTGTAAATACAAGCATGTGGGTTGGCTATTTATGACCAAAACACCTTTCCACGTGATGGGTTTCTGATTGACTTACCGGAAAGGAAGTTGGTTGTCAAAAGAATACAAAGATTGTCAGAATCCCTTGATTTTAGGTGATTGCCATAAGTGGCTGAGTTTTACGTGGAAGTTTGTGTTGAATTAGGAAACCAGAACGAAGCTGATATCTAAGTTGGAAGTTTGTGTTGGAAGAGGAAACTAGAACAAAGCTGGGTTCCTTGATTACGAAGCTGGGTTCCTTGATTACGAAGCTGGGTTCCTTGATTAGAGGCTGAGATAATTAGAAGAGGGGCAGGAATGTAAAAGGGTAATATAACCCTAAACCTATATAATGTTATCTTGGATGTGGATTAGGGTTATGCAGTGATTAAACAGAATTTACGAAGGGCTGGTTGAGGGGGGAGTTCTTCGTGCTTATGATCGTGAAGTAACCAGATTGAAGATCCACACTTGTGCTGAAAAAGAAGAACGTCCGTGGCTTTGTTGAAGCCGTTGTAAACAAAGCAGTCTCATCTTGAGTAGTCTGCATGAAAAGACATCTCTCTCGGTGGAGAGATCACACTAAGGGGAGAGCCTTAGTGTGAGGGTATCCGTGAGCTTCGTTGGAACGCTGGAACGGGAAGCTACAAGACTAGGAGAGTTATGTTCAATCTTGATGGAGGAGAACGCAATGTCAGTAAGTGTTTTGTACACCATTACTGTTGTAATACTCTCTAGTAGATTTCTGGTACCTTGGGCCGAGTGCCCCACAGAGTAGGAACGATTGGTTCCGAACTGCGATAACATTCTCTTGTGTTCTGTGTGTTTTAAGTGTTTTTTAATGACAAGTGTAATTACGCCAGTCATCGGGTGTAAGTACACTCCTGCGTACACGTGAATCTTCATTTGTTTTTCACTACTTACCTCCTTTGTGTTCTCTTTTCTAAACCTATCTCTTCTCTCTAATATGCTTCCATTAATTTTCTCATCTCTCTCCACTTGATTTTAACATCTTGCACATATATATTAAAGCGAGAGATGATCGAGAAGAAGACAGAAAGAAAGCTTTCAATATTTATGAGATTCCACATGACTCATAAGATCCAAAACGAGCCAGCAAACGACCTGCAGCCACGACCAGCTTTCATTAATTTCCTCAACCGAAACCTACCAATTAATTGGCCCAACGACAGTAAATGCCTTTATCAACATGTATCTTTCATATCACAGGAAAAAGCTGGGTGCAAACTTGCTGGACAAATAAATAAGTTAAGTAGACAAATATCTTCAATAAAAAATATAAAAATGAAGTAGATAATTGCCTTCGGGAAGAAACGAACACTTATTTAATTAGAATTTATTATTATGTGAACGTTGCTTCAGCTTTGCTGTTTAGCAGCAGGTTCACGACTAGTCACTGTGTCTTTCTCACGTGTGTGTCTCATGCATGGCCTCGCTTTAGATCAGACGTACTGCGAAGGTTGGTAGCCATTTACAGTAGGCGAGGGAGGTAATTCGTTATGACTGAGTCTGTGATAACTTTGTAAGCGTTCTCTGTGGGGTGGTAACTGTCCCAGAACACGTAGTCCGAAACATCAGTGCATGTGTGGGGTACCAGTTGGTTGCACAAGATGGAAACTTCAATCGCTCCGGTACCACAGCACCCTTTGTCCGACACCTTGAAACCTGAAAATTGAACATTCTTACAAAGTATATACAAGAAAGTTATCATAATTAAATGTGCTTCCTATAAGATGATTTATTCAAAGTTATAAAAGTAGGTACTCCTCACATTTATGAAAATGGCCCTCATTTCAGGGATAATATATATGATGTCACAAATTGTGAGATCTCTATTTAATTATATCCCTGTATGAGAGAGGTGTAGTATATATGTTATATATATTCTTCTTTCTATAGAGTTACTTTTTAACATTAATTAGAAGATTCTATATATGTTGGTTAGATTCATCAAGGTACATCATATATGACAATTCAAGGTAAAATTAAAGAAGATATGATAATTGTGCATAATTTAGTGATAAGAAGGAAAAAAAAAAAAAAAAAAAAAAAAGAGTACCAAATTTGGAGGGATAAAGAATCATGTCTAATAAAACGGTGTAAATGTCAACATAAACCAGCCTTGATCCTGGGAGGGTGGCACCGAGTTTGTCCACAGCTTTGGATAGCTTGAAATTTGTCAACTGTGCAGCTTGGTTGTAGACATCTTTGCATTGTCTTAAGACCCCTCCAGATAGGGTTCTCGTTGACGGAACACAACCAACTGGGGGTAACCCTACAATGGCCATCTTCCGGGCACCCAAATTATATAATTCCTGCAATTTTATCCAAATTAAAGAGAGTCATATTTATAACTTTGAATCGTGTATAGCTACTCAGAAGTTTAGGCAATGGATCAGAATAGCATGCATATAATCTCCTCGATCTAATTAATCCAAAAATAGTAGCGCCTATGGAACAAAAGATTATGACTAATTTTTTTATTAATATATATATATATGATCAAGTCTGATTGTCACCACTACTACTAGCTAGGCGAATAGATAAGCATGCCACCCCGAGTGAACAAAAGACTAGTATATTTTCTATTCGCCTAGTGTATATACTAGTGTATCTATTTTTCTAATGTGTGCATACGCATGCATATGTGTGTGTGTCAGTGTGAGTGTATGTGTGAGAGAGAGCACGTAAATGAGAGAGACAAGAGAGAGAGAGAGAACGAGAGAGAGAGAGGAAAGAGAGGAGAGAGGGAGAGACATAAATGATGAAGAGAGAGATCTAGAAGAGATCTAGAGAGAGAAAGAGAGAAGTAAACGAACCTGATAAAAGATAGAAGCTTTCTCCACCAGAAAATCTGCGTACGAAGGTATATCAAATTGTTTTTTTCTGAAAGGGGTAGTGAAGTAAGTATTTGCCAAATCATCTGATCCTATAATCACCAAATAGATACTATCTCTGATTATGCTCGCCGCCCTCTCTTCTCCCGCAATCGCCTTCAACTTCGTCTGATACTCTCTGAACAGCCTCAATTCATCGTCCAATGTCAAAACCGACTTGGCCAAAGAAAAAAATATATATATATCAAAACCTCATTACTGATATATATATATATATTACTACTACACCCATAAAATTAAGAAAAATTGTACTCTCAAGTATCAAGCATCTACCATGAGTTCCGACGTTAAAGGGTCATAGCCAGCCGCACCCGAAGCAAAGGTCACACCAGTGAGTAGGTCTTCTGGGGTGAGATCCGGGTCGAGGTAAGCCGGGACGTAGTCCTTGACTCCCAGTGCAGAAGCTGGAGTTAGATATCAACAATATTGGGAGGGTGATTACTCGATCAACTGGGTATTGGTCGGAATGAATTATAATGGTGGCCTCCTGAAGAAATTAACAGAAGGGTTTAGTACTTATTACCTATCATGTCAGAAGGAATCCTTCCATTGCTGAACCTCCCTGTTGGTTGCATCTGAGGGAAGTCCCTTCCATAAGGAGGGAAATCGCACTTGACTATCGTTTTGATCCCGTTGTTGTTACCGGAATCGACGATGGAGTCACCGAAAACAATCAGTGCCGGGACTTTCTTCTTGTTCTGGTGCAGAGACTGATGATCCCCGGCGGCGGCTGTGAGAAGGAGAGGAAGAAGAAGAAGAAGAAGAAGAAGAAGAAGGGAAAAGATAAGGGGAAGGTGGAGCACTCTCGAGTCCGAGAGTACTGCCATTTAGTGACCACTAAATACAACGTAAAGAAATAAAACTGATCAGAACCTCCCTGCTGAAATCGCCATTATATACATACTTGCATGCATGCAAGTACTGTTATTTATTTATTGCTGGATTGGTGGTCGGCACACAGAGCAGGCCGAGGAATTACCACTTTTCCTGTGACTCATTTCGTTTTTCTTTTCTTCCGTAATGTCTTCTTTTCTCTACCAAATTTTTCAATAATAATGGCATCACGAGCAAGTAAACTACACCCTTCACGGGAAATGAAGTTTGATAAGAAAGAAACTGACCTTCCTTAATTTAGTGCCCCAACAATGGCTTAACAAAAATAAAAATTAAAAATTTTTATAAAAAAAAAAAAAAAATCTTAGATCACTAATTAAGAGAGTTATATATTTACATGCATGAAACATAGCAAAATGGAGTTAATAAATACACTAGAAATGAAACATAGCATAACAAGTTACATGAAAGTTGGACATACGTCTATCATTAATACACTATATATCATTAGCTCGGCACAGTAGCAATACCATGTGCTACACATATATTAAATACTGACCTGTCACTGTTCCATTAGAATTTCTTGGTGTAAATTAAGAACAAAAATAGTTTTGGGTTGTCAAGAAGCGGAAAGGTTACATGCATGTACACTTTCTTAATTGTTAACTGTTTTTCTATGCTAGCTGATAAACAAGTTGAAATATATATGGTGTTTTTATGAAAAGGATCTTTAAAGCGTCTAGTGTACTAATCGTGCTTAGTACAGTGGAGCAATTGTAAGAATACCAGAATGAGACCTAAATCTGGTTGAAAGTCACGGTATATGGTGTATTAGAACATTGCATATGTCAAGATGAGCTGATAAAGGCGTGGTAAGATTGCAGCTGGCCACATGCACTGTTAGTTTGTATGCATGGTACCATCATCAGTATGTAACACAAAAATCCATGTGTGTGATACTCTTCTATATATGTTGTTGTATTCATCATAGGTACGTGAATGGTACAAGTAGAGAAACAGCCACCCTGGGTCCTGGACTAAAACAAAACGAAAGGTGAAAGGAAGAACTCAGCTGCGTGCAGAATTGAATGATCACTAGCTACCAAAAGCATTCAACCAAAAAGACAGCAACAGAATGAGGCAATGGCCTATGTTTCCAGCGAAGTCTGGAAATTAAGATTCATGTTCTGTGGTTCTCCTGGAAACAAGAGAGGGAGGGAAGAAAGGTAAGTGGGGATAATATTTAAGCAAAGCCAACGGCACGGGGCTGGGTTGGGGTGGTGGTGGTGGTGGTGGTGGTGGTGGTGGTGGTGGTGGTGGTGGTGGTGGTGGTGGTGGTGGTGGTGGTGGTGGTGGTGGTGGTGGTGGTGGTGGTGGTGGTGGTGGTGGTGGTGGGGGGGGGGGGGGTAGAAGTGGTGGTGGTGGTGGTGGTGCCCTGCAGCTTGGGGTGCAAATTGTCACACAGCAGTCTCATCCAACAGCATTTATTCCTGCACGGTTGCGATGGCTATGCATAACTGTGAATGATTTAACAGCTCATTACCATTGAAACAAGCCAAGTTAGCTAGAGCACGCCCTGGGTCTTACCATTCAATGGCGAAGAGGGCCAGTTTCTCGGGCTACCATTGTGTGGACTAGTGCTATGCAACTCTAAATTTAAAAAATGCTGATCAGGTACAAAGTCTTTAATTCCACTGTCACCTAGATTCTTTCGCTTCTTTTTTCTCTTTGGTACAGCCAGCAAAGTGTAGTTGGCACCGGAATACGGATGGTTCAGGGTCCGTAGCTCCATTAATTAACCAACAAGGGCCTTCTTGAACTATCCTCTATATCCATTCTATGGTTTTGAATCTAACACATTTATATATATATATATATATATAGATATATAGATAGATAGATAGACACTTATAGAAGTTAATAATGCTTACAAGGAACTTAGCCATCAGTGAATGTGAGTAACACCAAAAGAAAGGAAAGTGGGTACATAATCCTTAATTGGTGCCCTAGTTCTGAATATATATGGTCGACAGAATCATTAGTTTAGTGGTAATTAAAATAGTTATTAAGTAGTATATAAGAGCCCAAATATAGCACAAGCATTTGTAAAACACTTGAACATGAGAAGTACCCTCGAAGAGTAATATAGTTTTAAGTATTATAAAATGGCTGCTATATATAAATCAGTTGCAATTAGCAAGCAAGTAGAAAATTAACACTTAAAACCATGAAAAGTCCTCAATAGTTCTTCAATGGATGGTTCATTCAATTTCATTCATTCATTAGTACTACTCTCTCATGACCTAAAAGCAGAAACCCACCAAACCCCACAACCACTCTTCCAAAAGAAATTTGAAAAGACTGATAAGATCTCCTGGCGAGCTCATCCATGGACAAACGGAAGAAGGCCCTCTCTGCAGTGCAGACAGGTGGAGCAGTGGGAAGAAATGGCCCGGATGGCTCAGGAATTTAGATCTAATTACCCCGTTCAATTCATAGAACAAATCAGAAAACTCTGTTCCTTTTACGTCTTCTCCATTGCCAACATAAATGCTAGACTTTATTGCTAAACAAATTTGAGGCTGGTACTCCTGCACAAGTGGGTGCCTCCTAACGGCTACCATCTAGTCCACATCTTTTTGTTTGAGTCAATTCAATCGACACAAGATAGGGACCATGCATGATATGTACAAACGATTTTATTTTGATTTAAGTACATCTTGATTGAATTACGGAAACCAAGTAGCTGATAGTCTGGCCAGACAAGGGCTATCACTCTTCCCTCTCAGGTCTGCTCAGACTTAACCGGCTAAAAAATTTATAAATACGTTATCATCAGATATATAACCTCAGGAATATATATATAAGTGGACCAAAATTAGCTTCTAAAACTAAAGAAAACTCAAGAGAGTAGATTGTGGGTACGTAAAAAGTGTAGTTATAGAACTTGTCCAGAGTTGTTTATATTGTGTAATCCGTTAATTTGTGATCAAAATAGTTGATTATATAAATGTTGTTGATTTCAGAATAAGACATACTTGATGTTTGGATGCATTTAAATTCCACTCCTCACCGCCCATCCAACTCAACCAAAATAATTTTGTGATGTGAGTGAGGAAGATGGGGAAGAAATAAGTATTAATAATGATACAAAAAATCACAAAAGTTGTGGAAATATGCTTTTTTCTTTTCTATTTGATCTTAAGATGAATCAAATTCATCAGTAAAAATAAAATTAAACTTTTTTTTTCTCAGGACACTTTATAACTGTTCACTTTCTTTTTCTTTTGGGCCAATGTTTTGAAAACTGGACCGGACCGGCTAGTTTGACCCGATTGAACCAGAATGAGAGGCCTGTCCAATTATTATAAAGACAAGAACCGGTTCCACCTCAGAATTGTTCGACCCAGCCGGTCCAATCGCTAGTTGGCCCGGTCGACTCGGTCCAAGTTCTATGAGCAAGAGGCATGATATGAACAGACCTCTCACTTCCATGTAAATCAATGTAACCAAACGTAACAAAAATTTGGTAAAAAATAATAAAAAAAAATTTGGAAAAAAAAAAAAACGTTACTAAAACGCTCTTTTTGTCTTATTATAATAGAAATTTAGGACATAGACAATGTGTAAGGTACAATATTAAATGATTGTACTATTGTTCCAACCATGTCGAACCAGATTGGGCAAAAACTTGACATACTAAATGAAATTTGTTACGTTTCTGAAACATTGGTTTGGGCATTCAATGAAATTTGTACCTTTTTTCTAAATAGTACAAACAATGAAAAAAATAAAAATAAAAAGAACGCTTGATATGAGCCACTGGTTCACAGTGTTACTCGTACATAAATAATAAATGAAATGAAGAAAATTTAATTTTTCTCTATCAAGAAGAAGTCCACTTGACAATAGGGTGTCAATAGGTAAAACTTGAAACAGTAAGCGAATATCATATCCGACCCGTTAAGAAATTGCAGGAATTGCGAATTTCGCAAGACCAGTTTTCCGAGCAAACCATCGAACCTCATCATGTCCAATGCTTTAAATTTTTTTCCGCAGGAAGATGAAAGGGAGAGGAAATAGAGAGACTATGAGTAAGGGTGGGCATCGGGTTGGGTTTTTTGGGTAACCCGAGCTGACCCCTAAAAATCCAGGTTCGGATTCTCAAATCCAATCTGCGGGTCGGGTTCGGGATGGTTTGAGAATAGAAACTCGACCTCAGGTCGGTTCGCATTTGGGTTTACCCGAACTCGACCCGTGAGTTTTTATATTTTTATTTTTTATGTATTTTTCTCGAGTTGTATAAAAAAATTATAAAAATTTGGTTTTTACAAATCAGGTTCAGGTTTTGTCAAAACCGAGCGGGTTTTGGTCGGGTCAGGTCAGGTTCAAGTTTGTAAAATAATAGTACGGGGTCAGGTTCGAGTTTGTAAAATAATAGTTCGGGCCGGATTCAAATTCGGATTCGTGTTTTGAGTTTTATAAGTCGGGTTAGATTCAGGTTTCCAAAAACAAAACCCAAACTCAACCATGCCCACTCCTAACTATGAGGAAGCGTCAATGCCGAAGAAGAGAAGATGAGTTGCAAAAATGTCAGTTTTATCGATATTATATTCTCTCTAATACCCCTTATTAAGATGAAAATATCATCCACAACCATGTAGTTTTTTTTTGTGAAAATGCCCACCTCTATCTACGAACAAGGGATAAAGTCACTAAATGGATATGAAAATTATTCTAAATTTTCATGATTTTTATAAATTTTTATGAATATTTCTAAATCTTAATAAATTTTTCCATGTTTTAAAAACCGAACCAAACCGGCTTGTTTGACTCGATTGAACCAAAATTAGAGGCCAGTCCGCTTCTTATTAACTCGGCCCAATTCACTGTAACTAGCATTATTTATGTTTTTTTTCTTATCGAAATGTTAGATATATGGAGAATTACGACTCAAACATACAATTGAAGTCACAGAATATTGAGTCATGGATGGAGAGACGAAAATGTCCCTCATTTAACCCCTGAACCGGTTTAGCCTAACGAAGCCAACATGACATATTAATTAATGACCTATAACATACTTTTATGTTACGCATAACTTACTTTCCTATTCTACTTAATATACTAGTCAGTGGTGTAATTTCACATTGTTGAAGGGTGTTTGACTATATGAAGCTGACATAACATATAGTTAATGACCTTTAACATGCTATTATATTATGTATAACATATTTTCATGTTCTATATAACATACTAGTTAATGGTATATTTTTTCATAGTTGAAGGGTGTTTGGTCTTATAAAGCTGACATAATATATTAGTTAATAGTCCATAGCATACTATTATTGTATATATAACTTATATATATATTTTATCGTTCTGCGTAACATACTAGTTAATGGTTTAATTTTTTGTAGTTTAAATGTGTTTGGCCTTTAAAGCGGACATAATATATTAGTTGATCGTATATAACATACTATTTTGTTAAACATAATATACTTTCTCATTATGCATAACATATTATGGGTTGAGTGAAGAGCATGATTTTGTTTCAATAATTGCATGATTTTTAAAGAAAAAAAATTATAAATTTTTCTCTTTATATACTTTTTTTAATAATTTATAATATTTTTTATAAAAGTTTTATGATTATTTACCAATTTTTTATGATTTATTTCTAAATTTTTCAAACTTTTTATTCCAATACGCTCATTGGGTACTTAATGAATACCCAATAAACATTAAAGATCCAATAAGCATGTTCTTGATTTGGATATGATGGATCAGACCCAAATCATTGACAGCGCTACTTGACAATGTATTGAAATTTACAAGATTCATTGGTGTGGATTTTCAAAGACAGCAAAAGATTCCAGTTCTTGTCTCTTGAAGACAGAAGGCCATTCAGTTTCAGATTTCTAGAATATCTTCGAGATTTATCTACATAAATTTTAACAGATACACACTCAGAAGAAAATCATATACAGGAAGATCAGCATTTCATTGAGGAATTAATGGGAGGCAGTAAAGCAAGAAACTAGGCAACCAGGATGCAATAGAGAAAAATGGAAGCCAATCAGTGTGCACTAACGAGGAAAGGATGCTGGCACACACCACACTCGATTGTTTCCGAACCAGACGCTGGAACCTGAACCTGCATATGAACAGCAGAAGAGGAAGAGGTGAGAGGCAAAGATACTGCTACCTTCTCCTTAATCATAGTTAACAGAAGGATTTCCATACCTGCAAATGAACTGTACATGTAGGGCAGGCAACTTCTCTCATTCGTCTACCAGATCCATCTGATGACTTGGAAGCTGAAAAAAGGATCAATGCGTTTACAAAAGCCATTCGTTATATAAAATTTATAAGATGGCATAAAGTTTCTCCATCCATTTCGATCTTAAAAAAAATGATTACCTGATGATGATGTGCGATTTCGTTCCATCTCCTCCTGTTTTGGTAAAACAGCAAACAAATCGAGTTAGATGAAATAGTCTGCTACCTCTAAGGATGACAACTGATCATGTTTAACAATGAAACTTCTACCATGGAGGCGAACAAAGGGCAACTAACACATAATTACAGCTCTACCACACAATGACAAGAAAAAAAAAAAGATGATAACAAGATTTATGTTTTTTTGAAAAACCAAAGCATTAAACTGCAAGCTTTGTACACTTCCAAATTCTAGCAGTTTAAGATAATGCACCAAGAGCAGTTTGGTAATTTCCGGTACAGCCTATGATGTGTAGTGTTCAGATAACATGAGTGCATAGAGCTTGGTATTAGAGGTTAATTGATGTAATTTTTAGTTTATTCTGGTATTTATTTACTGCTCTAATAGTCATATTATGTATAGGGTAATTTTGTTATTACAGTTACTTAAGTGATTAATAAAGAGGTAAGGGATTGTGTTAATCCCTAACACGACCGAACGGCTGCGGTCAGGGGTCTGGGATTCTTTCCATTCGCTTTCTCCTCTTTTTTTCACTATTTTCTCTTCTCTTCTCCAATTTCACAATTCTTTTTCAGCAAAAACCAAAAGTAAGAAAGTTTCTCTAAAATGTGTTGTAATCATTACTTCACAAGTTTGGCAATTTCAAGTTCATCCAACCATTCAAACAAAAGACAGAAACTAAACATGGACATCAAATGGCATGAAACAGCCAACGAAGCATTACATTGTTCACCACCATCACAATAGTCTAAAAGAAATTACTAAGAGCCATGATGCATGATGCAAAATTAAATATATGGTATTGACCTGGAGCTTCCTGGCAAGATCCTCATGACTGGTAACCACAGAAGGCCTGCAGGCATCTTCCTTTGTATTGCTCAATCTTTGTGAAACTTCTGCCTGTAAACAAACATAAAATCCTTAAAACTCAGTATTGCTACAGAATCAACAAAGATTGATTCTACTTAAAGCTAATAAACAGAGAAAAATATTGATAGGATGATACAAACCAAGCATCGATCGCAGACTCGGACGGGCTGTGCATTAGAATCAGCAGTAAGAGCAATTCTACCTTGTGTACATTTGTCACAGAATATGTCCCCACAGTTTCTACAGTGGTGCTGAAAAGCAAGAACAAGTCGAGCTAGTGAGGCAAAAGAAAATTTTTTTGAATGTGGAGGCAAAAGAAAAAAATTTTGAATGTGGAGGCAAAAGAAAATTTTTTTGAATGTGGAGGCAAAAGAAAATTTTTTTGAATGTGGAGGCAAAAGAAATTTTTTTTGAATGTGGAGGCAAAAGAAATTTTTTTTGAATGTGGAGGCAAAAGAAAAATGGTTATAAAACAATTTAAAATTTTGAAAAAGGACTCCTACCTTCCGTACAAAAGCTCCAAAGTCAGTTCCACATGCTGTGCACTTTGTAACCACTTCATCTGGAACCTGAATAGACAATAGAATTAAAGGATTCAGCTCTTAAAAAAAAAAAATAAAAAAAAAAAAAAAAAAAAAAAAAAGTGAAACAAGAAAATAAACAAGCAAGCCAGATTTGGTCGGATTACTTTTACCACTTGAAGCAGGTCAATAATTTCATAGTCATATAATAAAAAAGGGACTGGCAAGCCACAATCATATACTTTGAAAATCAAGAAGATAAATCATAATGTCACAACCATCAACAAGAAAGAAAGCAAACGAAAAAAAGACATCACAAAGGTAGCAAAATCCAGTACTTATAATGTATAAATTGTATTCTATCTCCCCCTAAAAACAGTATTCCATCAATGCTCTCTGATCTACTTGAATAGATTTCTCCAAAATGAATCCCTAGATAATATGCCACTGAATTATATCAAGACTTCATGAACCAAGTGTTTAAGTACCTCTAACAACAGTTCCCAACAGAAACCTGACATCAGATGCTATGGAGTTGTTTGTGTATATGGTTTTTGCATCAACATAAAGAATATATCCCATGACAGCTGCTAAAATAATCCAATAACCTGTTAAAAAGTAAACTAACTAGGGTCTTGGGCAGTAGCTCAATGGTCCCATGGGAGTTATTGCTACGGGAGGCCTTGGGTTCGGGTCTCCACAGCAGCATTTGGAGTAAAACTTGTAATTGGGAGTAAAATGTATCTGCCTTCCTCAAATAAAAATAAAATAAAATAAAATAAAATAAAATAAAATAAAAAACTGACTACTCCAGATTTTTCTGGACCATTTCAGAAGCAGAGAAGCGAGTAGACGAGCCCAGAAATTTATGAGCAAGTCAGTGAAAGAAACCAACCTCCAATGTTGGTTTCTAGAAGAGGGGGAAAAGGCCTTCTATAAATAGGGGAAGAACCCTTTGTTTTTAGGCAATAATAAAAAGGCGAGCCGAAGCTCTTAGGTTGACTGAATGTGTTAAAACACTTGTGAAAGTTTCCTTTTGTGAGACTCTTGTGAGAGAGTGAGCTTAAAGTTCTTGTTGTGAGATTTGTTTATGTGAGAGACTTGTGAGAGTCCCTCTTGTACAGCTCATGTTTTTGTGAGACTTATAATGTGAGAGGATTGTAAGATCCCCTTTTTAAAAGTGAGATTTTTTCTGTTTCTTCAATTGAGTGTTCACCCGGGCCCACATTCACTTCCACCATAACCTAGTGTTCTTCCAGATACATGCTCAAGAATAAATAAGAGTCTGAAGGCATTATTGGTAGAAAGTGCATGGACAAACTTTCCCTTACAATCGCCTAACACCCTCAAGCCAATACAGAAACCTCACCAGCCCCCTTGACATATGCAAATTCGTAAGATAGGAGTCAATTCAGCAGGCTAAATTCATTCAAACATCTATCTGTCATTAGTTCCTCTCTATAGTTTCACATGCTTCCACTCTTAAAATTCACTTCTCTCGTGCCAAAATTTTCCTCATTACTTTAGAATAACACCATCTAGGAAAGACTTTCCAAGAATGGCTTAACAAGGAGAAAAAGATAAGAAGCAAATAAATGTAAAGTATAGTCAAATGAAGCTTACCCAGTGGTCTTTTTCCTCATTGCCAGGTTTCATCAAGTTCATCCAATCTGCAAAACCTTTTTTCTTTTCACCTGGAGAATCAGGTATTTTGCTACCATCAGAAGATCCTTTGCTTCTCAAACTGTCCTTGCCACCCATCTCTTTAAGCTGTTATAATCAAAGCAAAACCTATTTTTTAAGATAAATGTCTTAGCATTAAATTATAACTAACAATTTCCTCTTCATAATCACCAGAGAGCATAGGGGAGAGGGAAAGAGAGAGTGAGAGAGAGAGAGAGAGAGAGAGGAGGGACACAAGAATAAAACAAAATCATTCAATGAAATGTTTGAGACCCCAACCTGCACTGTCGCTGCAGCAACAGTGTCAAGAATTGTACTGGTAGTATAGCGGTTTGACTGCAGCCGAATGCGCCTCGGGTCAAAGTCAACAGAAGTTTTTGCCCAAAATGTATAAATGGAGGGATCATTAACCTAAATACAAAAACAAAAGCCTCATAACATTTTTTCCAGCACAACCAAAAGCCTTATAATGCAGAATCCGCAAAAGAAATATATTCTTCAATCAATACAAGGGGATTTACCTCCCATCTTGTGACTGTTTCCAGAGGGTATATTCTTAATGTCCGGTTAGTGTTGGGATCAAGCATGCGAATTCCATCTAGACCAATCTGAAAAGGAAACGCAGAAATATTTCATAATAATATTCTATAAATCCAACAAACTACATAGAGAAGCTTATGCCATCTGACTGAATAATCGTGACATGAAAGCAAAAAAGACAAGGAGCTAGGGTGAATAAATTAGAGATCCATCTAGGCCAGTTCAATTTTCCAATTTTGACTTTTTTTTTTTTTTGAGATGTTTGAACTTTGAGTTTCCCCTTCTCAAGTTTTGAAGTCCAAATTTCCCATATATGAAGAAACAGACTTTTCTTACGGGCGGAGAACAAACTTTTGTAGCAGAACCCAGAGTAGCATCTCTGAACTTTAGATTACTCACACATGGAAACTAGAAAGCATGAATAACAGAAAGTGCACTTTCCATCTTTTCTTCACCAGGGCATTCAACAAACTCTCGCTTCCCAACAACAAAATAAATAAGCGTAGAAACACAATAAAATGAACGGAAGGACTCTTGAGAGATCATCCAGTCAAGTCAACACCATCCCATAGTGCTTCATGCATTAAGATATATAAAATAAAATAAAATAAAATTCAACCTAACTTAAACACCAGTCATAACATGAACAGACTAATTTTGTAGAAAATTTCTTTCATCATTCACAAAAATCTATATTACATTGATCATCACATTCCTCTGAAAAAATCTATATTGCCTTAGCGATGATTATTTGAAAAGGGGTAAAGAGTGTCCATCAAATCATATGTAATGGAGTAGTGAAAATAACTTCAATCCCATTCCAAAACACGAGGGAACCAACATAAGTCAGATAATTATGGAAGCCTCAAAAAAGGAGAAAAACGAAGAAAGGAAGAAGAGAATTTTAACAAGAGTAGATATTTTTATGACATTCAAAGGAAATTTTGCTATTGGAGATTACAGAACACCAGGATGCTTCAGATTTGTTCCCCCCAACCAGAGTCAGGCTTGTACTAAGATATTAGATGCCAAACAGGCAATAACTTAAAACTAGTCTCATAATAACTTTAGGGAGATTTAGCTTCAACAAAGATCTAATAAAACATAAGGTATTTCCTTTCAAAGATCACCCTGAAACCCCCTGATCCCATAACCATATTTATGAGGTTTCGTGCATCTCACACAAGAAACTCTTACAATCTTCATTAACAGTGTGTTCTTGCTGGTGTAGCTGAGCGCAATCGAGCCTTATCATGTTAAAAAAGCATGATGACTGGCTTAATTAAAATAAATAAATAGATAAATAAATAAAATGTTATTGGAGTTCAGCTAGAATCTACCCATGTAGATGAAACAACAAAAGGGACTCTAATTGTTGTGATGATACTTTTAAAGTGCATCTAAATCAAAACATTAGCCAAGCTAGATGGCCTCCTCTGAGGCAATAAGCACTACTTTCTGACCATGGGTCAATGTGGAACTGTTCTTAAAACTCTCTCGCATTTATCTCCTTTATGTGGCTTCTATACATGGACAATAATATGTGGATCAACAAGAACGTACCTGCTCTAATACCATATTAGAATTGGGTTCAAGTTCATCCCAAAACAATTAGCTAATGTTGGGGAGCCATTTTCAGACTTCTACCCATATATAGTTTCTTAACATGTGAAAATCCACCACTCTTGCTCTCTCCCTCACATCGAGCTTTATACAAAAAGCAGGCCCAAAGTATAGACAACACAAGCATGGTAAATCTACAAATGGCCCAAAGGGCCAACAAGGTAGATATTCTGTTTTGAAACCAAGTAAAAGTTGCCAAGGTAGCAAGACAAGTTAGGACGCTTTTCTCAAGTACTAAGAATCACTTCTTTCTTCTAATGGGGCTGTGTAGGACGATTCTTGACAATATAATAGAAACTGAGCACTATCTTTCCCAAATAATTAACTACTGTAGCCTATTAATGTCTTTTAGACTTTCGAGATAATTATTTATCCTTAGAACATGTTAGTTTAAAACGTTCATCATTTATTACCTTCTGAAATTAAATGTAAATCAAGTATGCAAACACATTGCAACACGGTGCATTAGTAGCTCCTAGACGAAAAAACACAAGACAAAAAGAAAGTACAACACCTCCAACCATATCAAAACTCCTCCACATTTAACAAGTCTTCTGTGGACAACGAGAGAATGACTTGTCCATTTAACATATTTTTAACTTTATAAAACTGTTATGATGAGACTATGAAGTTTTTAAACTTTCAGTCTGATTCATTTATGTCCAAGAACTAAACTCTACCATTATTTTTGCAGGCTTAAATGAGGCCATCACACAAGTGATTAATGTTTGACAAGCATTGCTCTGTATCTACAAACATTAGTCGGTGTCTGTATGGTTTTATTACATTCTCTATACATGATCACCAGTACATAGTCTGCACTTGTGTTGCACAAGTCGCACATCATACTGTTTTTCAAAACCAGGACAGCATAAGCAAGCGGAGTCTATAGTATTTCTTCATTTCCTAAATATCTACAAAAGTGGAGCAGAACAGGGCACCTTGACTAACAGTGACTAAAGTCCAGCTGATTGCTGCAGGTGTTATTCTCCTACTTAGTGTAGAGCTGTACTTGCCGCATTTGTGCCTTCGTCTACTTGAACTTTTACTACATGAGCTATGACATAAAACTCAAAAAACTTAAGAACTCGGTTCCATGAGTTGTTGTGTAATATTGAGACTGCCCAAACTATTAGATAAAGTTGAGTGTAACATTATTCAAAAGAATTAAAAGGACAAATAGTAGGGTACCACGGTGCCCCTATCTACCAAGATAATCTAAATGAAGGAAAGCATTTACTTATTGCACACCAACCCAGGAATCCAAGACAGTCTTGAAGATTCCAGTTACAATATAATAGACGCAGCACTAGCTTGTAGCGTCTATATCACCACGTGGCTTGAACCATTGGCTCAATAGTCATGTACCAGGAAGGAATCAACGTGAATCCTAGTATGATGCTTCGGTTACCAGTGGTATGTGTTTTGTGAAATCAATACTAGACAAAAATAAAATATTTCTTAGAGAAAAGAAGATAGTGGGACTTAAACCAGTGGGTTATGTTGGTTAAGATCGCTGTGAAGACCACAAGAGCTAAAATTTTTAAAACAACGCATTCGGAAGGTTAAGCGATTGTCAAGTCACGCATCCCTATAAGAAAGAAAAATTTCCTACCTGGCAAAGAACATCCATGGTGGTCTGCCCACCGGCCTCAGCAAGAAGTTTCACCCGAAACTTTTGAACCCCGTTCCTCACGTCCTGCTCCGCGTCCGCCTTGGGAACCGCCTTCATGATCTTACCTGACCCCGACGACTCCTTTGGAGACGAGTAACTAGTCAACGACCTCCCATAATCATCAAACGCAACAGAGGACGACCTGGATCCACCGGTGCCTCGCGCCCCGTATGGCTCCATTCTTCCACCATCATAAGCATAAACCCCATCTTCAAGCCCATCGCTCTGGTCATAGCCGGAGCTGGCACCGGCATACTGCCCCTGACCGTACCCCCTAGAGCTCTCCGAACGATAGGCCCCTGACGTACCCAATCTGCTTCTCTCGTAAGGATCATCATAAACCGGCGGGACCGGAGGAGCAAGATGTGGGAAGGAATTTGGGTAAAATCCTGGACTGCTAGTATTGGTTACTGGAACTGGAGGGCTGGAATCATAGTTACCCGTGGACTGATGAGGCTCCAAGGAGTAGTACGGAACCGTCGCCGGCGGCGGGTAGGTTTGCGCCGTTGGTTCAGAAGCCGGCGACTGGAAATTGAATTGCGAAAATGAAGGAGGGGTTCGTGGGGAGAAGGACGAAGCAGTCGAAACGGGATCATTAATCTGCGAAAAGGGAGAGTAGTTGGTGGAGTCGGAAGACATCTCCGGCTGGGGATTGTAGGTGGAGAACGGAGGAGCAGAAGCGTACGTTGGTGGATTTGGGGGCGGAGGATTACCGGTGAGCAGATCGTTCTGATCAGGGCTCGGATTTTGGCCGGGAGGATGCATGTAAGGAGGTTGTTGGTGATAAAACGACGCCGCGTAATCGCCACTGCCCGATTGCATGTTGGAGTTCGTCTCCTAAAGTTTTTGCAACAAACTGATCAATCTTAGGTCAAGGGGATTCGCCGAATATGACGCTCTCTTTCTCTCTGCCGCCGGTTGAATTTCTGCTGCCACGGTCGGAAGATTTCTTCGATGAAACGCGAAGAAGCCAGAAAACTGGGAGGAGAAGACGTGCAGGCCTGGGAAAGTATCTCACTTGAGTCTCACCGTAAAAAGACTCGCTAAGTATTACATAAATTTCTAACGAAATACTCTATTGAGATTCATATATGTATGCTGCTGTCCGCGAATAAGAATCCTTGATGGAAAACTATTAACATTCCCTAAGTGATTTAATAATTTTTCAATTTAATTATTTTAAAATTTTATTTATGTGGATAATCATAATTTCATATAGTACAGTAATACTCTATAATCACATAATGGGGTTTTTGGAGGACAGGGTTGTGAGTAAGGGTTGTGGCCTTGGGAGGCTGTGTGGGCCGGGATTCAGGAGCTGAGTGGGCTGGGGGTAGAGGGGCAGCATGGGCGTGGGTTGAGGGGTTGTGGGGCCAGATTAAGGGGAAGGGTTGTGGGCTGGATGATAGAGATGAAAACCGATAGAATAATAATCAGGAATTGGATCATGGTTCAAACTAAGGTTGGACAAATGCCTGCAACATGTACATCCTATAGAAGTATGTAATTCAACATAAAAGAGTTACATACATGGGCACTCTTAAACATGATCACTTTCCCAGTTCCCAGTCTAGTGGGAAATGCTTTTCTGAACCTGAAGCCTGTTCCCTCTAAAGCAAAGTTATGCTCGAACATCTCCCCGAAAATGGAAAATAGCATACCCTTTGTTCACTGCTTGTTATCTCAAGTGCAAAGTTGTACTCAAACCTATCGGTCAAAACTAAAATTGATGCATTAACCTTGATTGAGCACTTGTGAGCTTCAACTAATTATGCAATCCATGACTGCCCTATATCTAGTAACTAGAAGAGACTTTCAGAGTTATCCCCTGTAAATAAGCTGAAAAGGGAAATCCCACTCTCATTAAGCTTGGGTCGCTTGTGAGGAGGACTTGCTGTGGCCTCTGTCCGAACCGGTTTTGCAACAGAGACAAAAGCTACTTTTAATGTTGAAGCTAGAGGTTTTGGAGATTTGGGACTGCAAATTGGGCTTCCCTCGGACACATTGTCAACTTCAGCTGGTAAGTCCACATCGGCAGGAGATGCATCTTCTCTGTCCTGGCAATCACCAAATTTGACGAACTGATCTTGGTGTACATCTCTTTCTCTAATGTTCGAGGTAGACTCAGAGACTCCCTCCAGGGAATAATCTTGGGGAATATTTGTTTCATTGGCGTGCATATTGAAGTCTGGGCCTGAAATTTGAGAACTTCTGTCAGCAATAATGTAATAAGTAAAAGTATATTATCAATTATTATCAAATGCAATATGTGACATCAGAGGCTAGAACCATAAGGAGTCCATAAATTGGACAGAGTCATCTAATAGCTCAATGTACATGACCAGTTGTAGAGTGCACCATGCAGATTCTAGGATACGTCCATTCCTTGAGCTCACCAACCGATTCAGTTATCAGCCTTGTGAATTACAGATTTTGTGAAAACAGGAATAGCAAATTATAACTGATTCTTTGTCAAACATAAACATGGTAATGAAGGAATAACAACCTTCATCAGCGAGCACAAGATTATCATATTGTATCAGAGATTCTCCAACGGGAAAAATAGCTTCTTTGGTAGGAACCCCGTCTTCTTTACTTGTAACGGTTTTCTCAAGCAATACAAACTTTTCTTTCTTCCACACACATTCTAATGTAAGTACTTCACCTCTAAGTGGATAATACTCTCGGACTACCTGCATCCAACATAAGCGAACCATTACTCAAACAGTTCTATAAACTTTGCTTTGAGAATGTTTAATAGTACAATTGGCCAACTGAATGTATAATAACCAATCTCTCAAGTTTCGCAGCAGACCTCAATTCCCTCCTTGGTAAGTTTAATGGATTGCTGCTTTTGAGAGAGAGAAGAAATCATATTGAACACAGAGACGACATCCAATAACAGCTGTGACACAGTAAATAAAAGCAAAAAGGAAATTAGCTTGCAAGAGAATAACTCAAGAAAAAAGCAGACTATGATATCACTCTAAGGAGGTAGTCCTTAACTATTAAACACAAATAGAGGATTTTATATTTGTATATGTTTGGACACTGGCTAATCCAAAATGAAGCCTCCTAAAAGATGACTTTGTTTATTTTCTTTTCTTTCTTATTTTTTCTCTTTTTTTGCAAAAAATGTGCTTTCATGGAAGGCTCCTTGCTTTATGCCCCCATTAAGACTTGAATCCAAGACCCCCCACTACAAATCCCCCATGTGACCATTGAGCTACCGCTCAAATCCACAGATTATGTTCACTGATTACCCAATAATTTACCTACAAAATGGCTAACTGTATTCAGTAACCTTGCTGATGACAAAGAGACTAGAACATGATTATTAACACAACTTTAAAATGATTAAGACAAAGTGTAGTTGAATCTCACTTGTTGAATCAAAACACGAACCCGAGCAAGGAGAGCCAATATTGTAATAGAAAACCCTGTAAAAAATGAGCGAGCAAGCAAAGAAGATGTCTGACTGTACAAAAGTCAAGAAGAATAAAGATGCTCCTCAATAGAATAATGGATAAAAAAATTGATGGCATGGAAACTACAACAGGAAACAAGGAATAATCATAACTTGAAGCAAAATTAAGACAGACCAATCATGTCTCATTTGCAGATGAAAGATACATTGCTGCATTTAGAATGGGCTCTACCATCTGCAATAGAAAAGAGGAAGATCAGATGCTTCAACCTGGGTCAGTAAGAGAATAGATCTGGATGCTAATTTCTCATCCATCAATTACACTGTCATAAGTTTATTCTTATTAGTTACTCTCTTAATGGATCCAGTATAAGTTCAAAAAAAAAAAAAAAAAAAAAAAAAAAAAGTGTCTAATCAGGTATTCATGTGCACACCAACATCATATAAAGGAAGACAAAAGTTTAAATTACACAATTAAAGAGTTTATTATAGTCAACTTCAATGTGATTGGAACAATCTTTCTTTTTGTTCTCAAACAAAAAAAACAATCTTTCTTTTTAGTGAATAACCATCTTCAGTGAATTGTTTTAGAAGATTGACTTTTTGACTATACAATGGATAACAAAAGCAAGAGTATAACATCACAACCAGCTAAAACAGGAACTTATCCATATTATTATGTTTTACTTTCCAAATCAGAACTTAAGTTCCTCCTCATTCCAAATAAGATAATACAAGTATGATCTTCTTCTTTAAACAATAAGTATAACTTAAATTGAGGGAGAAATTTTGATTCTACTCATCAAACAAGGGCTCCCTACCAAAGTTGCTTTAAGGATGATTGAAGGCAAAAGAAACAATAAAACAATAGAAAGTAAATCTCTTTGTGGTTGCCAATTTAATGGAATCATGCTTCTATTAGATTTGAGAACTTCTTGCTATACATCATAATCCACTTTAAAAATGTGTAGAAAAGTGCTTGAATGAAGGACAAAAACTAAACGTAATGCAAAAATGCAACCCCACCTCCGATAATAAACGTGCAACTCCCAAGAGTCGTTCCTGAAAGTTATGCTTTGTGCTGTAGTGCTTCTTCTTCTTAAGCCTGCAACCAAAACATATGATGTAGGACATTTGAGAGAGAAAGATGAATTTGATTAAAAACAAAATTTTGTAGAATGCCTCAAAACCCTCATCCAACTCAAACAAACTGCCACACAAGTAAAACTATAAGACTTTTAATCTTCAAGGAAATCTTAAATCACATGATTTACTTGAGGAAAAGATAATAAATGTAAGATTCACACAAATCATGTGAACAAAGTCCAGCAACAGCTAAGATAATGTAAGACAACAAGTACATTATCCTTGTGTGAGTCCACAATAGCTGCACTGGAGGCCATTCTACTCTATTTTGCAAGTAATTTGCTTTTGCATATACTACTTGCACTAACCTGAGCTTACTTAATAAATCTTTTTTCTCATAGTTATTAATTAAAAATTTAAAAAAAATTAAAAAGAATAAACTAAAGTTGAACTGACCAGACATGAATGCGTGCATATGACTCGATGCACATATTGCATATTGGGTAATAACTTTTTTTCAGCCAAATTATGTAAAATTGATCAGGAAGATTCAATACGCATGCTAAAAATATTTGATTACATTCACATTTCTAAGGCAAATATGACACCAAGTATTATTCTTCAAAAGATATGATGCATATGCAACGTGTTAATGATGAGGAACCAAAGCATTAATTAATTGCTCTGTACAAACTCAAGTAGTTGCCTCTGTTAGAAGACTAAACTAATTAGAGTAGCAAGAAATACTTGAGATAGACTAAGCTAATTAGAGTAGCAAGAAATACTTGAGATGCACCTTTCAAGGAGATAAAGCATTTGGTTAGGTTTCTTTCTGCTGATCGCCTGAAACAGGAAGCTCAAAATATCTTCCAAGCCAGCTGATAATAGAAGTTTAATATCCCTTCTCACCTACATAAGCAACACAGGAACATAACAAGAAGCATTATATGTGAAGACAATAATATAGCCAAATTAAATAATTGTAGCAAAACTATAAAGGCAACAATGGGATGAACACCAACCTTAAGCAAATACTGGAAGTAAAAACCATGTCGATGCTGGTTCTTCCTTTTATAAACAATCCTATCGAGGATCCCTAATTCAGTACGTAATTGGAGTAGAAAGGATTTTAATCTCCCCTCCAATGCTGCACACTCTTGATCCATGTAGACACCTATGCAAAGAATGTCAAAAGTGTATAGAGAAAAGTCACAAAAAGATAATACATGTCAGGAGAAGAAAAGAGAGGAAACAATAATAAAGATCACTCTTTCACTAGTTTGGCCAATAAGAGAAAATTTATTACAAAAAAAGAAGGCAAATATAGTTCCTCGATTGATTGTAGTTTTCTCCTGGATGTAGATGATACATGCACATGTTTGGTTGTATACAGCAAAAACAAAAAAGTTAAACGTGGAGAAATTGAAACTCAGGACATTATGCTACGAGAATGAAAACATAAAATTGCATTAAATCTAGGCTCTACAAATAGATTATCTTTTATAGCCATATCTCGTTTAAGAATCTAAAAGACAGAATGTGTTCCAAAAAAAATCCAAAAAAAAAAATAATGTAAGGTCACAGGTGATTCAATAGCAATCCGTAGTATTTAAAGATTCCTATGTAAATATTTGAAACAGAATATCTAGCAATTATATTTCTCTCACCAAAGATTCTACAAATCGCAATTGAATTCTTCTGTTTTTCCCTTCATTGGTTCAGAAGAGTCAATGAATTCTTCAGTTTTTACCTTCATTGTTTTAGGTTCAAAAGCATCATTGCATTGTTCTGCTTTTCCTTCATTGTTTTAGGTTCAAAAGCATCATTGCAGTTTTGTTTTTCCCTTCATTATTTTAGGTTCCAAAGAGAAGTTGACATGGGGTTTCGGATACAAAATTGTTGTAGACATTCAGAGGATTTGCACTATTTTGAAGAAGGTTAGAGGAGGTCCAGAGACGAATCATCCACAGAGGTAGGGGTGGCAATGATTTGGATATATTCAATATCCAAATCAAATCAAATCATTAATTTTCTTATTGGATCTCCATTACCGATCCAATAAGCTTATTGGATTCTTATTGGATATCCAATAGATCTGTTAAGAAAATAACCAGTTAAAATTAAAATTAAATTTTAATAAAAATTATAATTAAATAAAAAAATTAAATGTATATTAAATATAGAGAGAAAAATCTAGAAAGAAAATTTAAAGATAAAAAATTTAGAGAGAAAATATATAGATTATAGAGAAAATTTAGAATAAGAAAAATTAGAGAGAAAATCCTAGAGAGAAAATCCTAGAGAGAAAATCCTAGAGAGAAAATCCTAGAGAGAAAATCCTAGAGAGATAAAATCCTAGAGAAAGAAAATCCTAGAGAGATAAAATCCTAGAGGGAAAATCCTAGAGAGAAAATCCGAGAGAGAAAATCCTAGAGAGAGAAAATCCTAGAGAGAGAAAATCCTAGAGAGAGAAAATCTAGAGAGAGAAAAACCTAGAGAGAGAAAATCCTAGAGAGAAAATCCTAGAGAGAAAATCCTAGAGAGAAAATATAGAGAAAAAAACCTAGACAGATAAAATATAGAGAAAAAAAAATCTAGAGAGAGAAAGAGAGAAAAACCTAGAGAGAAAGAGAAAGACCTAGAGAAAAAACTAGAGAGAAAAACCTAGAGAGAAAACCCTTGAGAGAAAAAAACTAGAGAGAAATTTGCGAGAGAAACTTAGAGTGAAAAACTTAGAGAGAGAAGAACATAGAGAGAAAAATCTAGAGAGAAAAACTTAGAGAGAGAAAAAGTCAAACTATTCATATCATTTAAAGGATAATAAAGTTTAAATTATAACCATGTTAATTTAAACCAAAGTAGAGAAACTCCTTGATGGAAAAAATGATCCATGTAAGCCTAGCCTTGCTTGCTGACATTAGAAGTTTTTGAAATGCAGAAATTAACCCTTCAACTCTAACAGATATACATAAAAGAATAATCAGCAACCTTCTACTGCCCCTTGATCTTAAGAAGAAAACAATTTTAGAGATCTCTGCTGCTTCCAAGGACCTTATAATGTTATGCACCTAATCTATACATCCACCAATTTCTAGAGATGAACATGTGTCTAAGCAAATTGAAAGCAAGTGCAAATCAAACACAGAAAGATAAAGATAAAAGTTTTCACAAACAAGCAGAAACAATCAAAAGCCAGGATGGATATTAACTTAAAGAGAAAATGCAAACACTCATTCAAATAAAAATGGGCTCAGTAGAATGAAAAAGATGCTGCAGTAGGGAATTTTGTATTTATTGTAGCCAGTGTGATTGCTAGACCCGACTTCATGCAGTAAGGAGCTTGATTTTCATTATCCATGAGGATGGCCAATAAGGGCAGTACACCATCAACCTTAGGCAGCACCCGCAGCCTTTAGAAAACTGATGGACTTTTTATTTTTTTCTCTTCAAATTTGCTCAAGGACTTTATTTTACGATATAAAAGCAGTAGTATTAATAAATCCATCATCTTGCATTAGTCTAGCAGCTATTATGGGCAAAACCATCATTTTGCAACAGAGTAGCAGCTGGTATTGAGAAAAGCTTGTACACTAAACCAATTCTTTTCTTTTCCTCTGGCCCTTATAATTTAAGGAGATTCAAGGAATCACGAGTTAAATTCACAGTCACTCCTAGCTAAAGCATGAAGCTGATTTTCCAGCCAAAGAGAGTGTTTCTTGATCTTTGTCTACTCTCAAAAACTCAAATACTTCCCTTTCTCTCCCTATTCTCTGTTCTGTCTTCCCCCTCTTTTTTCTTTAATTGAGTATGGTTTAAACATTCCTGGTAAACCTTCTTTAGTTTTCTTATTCAATAGCTTGTCTTTAGCCAAGAAGAAAATGATAACTCTTTTACACTTCTTGCAGGAGGCTAAGTTTAAAACAAAGCACTTATTATAGCAAAAATAATAGTAAATTTTCAGGAATAATGGAACAATAAAAGACTTAGTAGTAAAGGTAAACAAAAACAAGTCTGAAATGCTGAAATGTTTTGCAGTTTCAAAAATATAGAATTTATGAAACAACAATAACCATAACCATAACAGGCATAAACCAGATACAAGTCTGAAATGCTTCAAAATACAATTTGGTATGCAAATTTTAACTTCTTAAGTAAACTGCCAACTTCTAAAGGTTAACGAAACATTCACTTTGAACTATGAGGCTGCAGCAATCCCCAGGGACGATGCTAACGACATATTCACTTTGAAATAAGATTGTCGGAGGCAGCGATAATCCCAAGAGAATTCAGATAGGTTCTCAGGTCAGTAGCTCATTAACTAGGTGAACAAAGTTCCAGGTAAAAAGCAGATTAAAGGAAAAATAGCTTGCAGAAGATGTAGTAGTTGTCATGATCCCAGAATAAAATGTATAAAAATATCTTAGGAGCAAAAGTGCCTATATAGAAGAATCTGTAGTGAAATAAGTGACATTCTCGAGAATCTTTATAAGGAATAAAAATGGAGAAATTTCAAAGTACGAATCCCTTGTAAATCGATGAAATACTCGGATTATACTAAAATGCCTTCATACGGAACCAAAGTTCAAATAACAGTATTAACAGCTAAACTCCAGCTAAAAGTCCTGAAATCGAACTGGCTCTATTCACTCCATTTAAAACCCAAAACCTCCGAGTAATCCCGAACCCCCAAAAACACTAAACAATATTTAAACCAGTCTTGGACTCAAATCCCAAGAACAGTATTTTTTAAACAATCCCCGTTAGAAGAAGATTCAGCCTTCAGATGCCATTGACAGAAGACAACAGAAAATAAAATCGATCATATTCATACCTTGGTTGAGGGAAAGAAAAAACGAAGAAAAAATTCGCCGTCCAGTTCAACCCTGTTTCCTTCTTCTGCAAACTAAACTTAAATTCCCGCCTCAACGCGTTTGCGAGACTGCTTGAGAAGGCAAAATAATCGGCAAAAGGGTACTTGGGTCGAGTTCAAATACTGATATACTCTGCCGTGAAGGAGGAGAGAGCGGGGGGGAGTCGGGAGGGGAGTCGGGAGGGGGAGGGGGGGGGGAGTCGGGAGGGGGAGTCGGGAGGGGAGGGGAGGGAGGGGAGTCGGGAGGGGAGAGTCGGGAGGGGAGGAGGGGGGGGAGGAGGGGAGGGGAGTCGGGAGGGGAATCAGGAGGGGAGTCGGGAGGGGAGCCGGGAGGGGAGTCGGGAGGGGAGCCGGGAGGGGGGAGGGGAGCCTCAAATCAAGCCCAGGGGAGTCGGGGAGGGGGAATCAAGGGGGGGAGTCAAGGAGGGGAATCAAGGGGGGGGGAATCGGGATCAGCCGGGAGGGGATCAAGGGGGATCAAAATCAAGGGGGGTCAAGGGGAATCGGGAGGGGAATCGGGAGGGGAGAAAAAGGGGAGGGGGAATCAAGGAGTCGGGAGGTCAGAATCAAGAGGGGAGGAGGGGGGAGGGGGAGTCGGGAGGGGAGTCGGGAGGGGAGTCGGGAGGGGAGGGGAGGGGAGTCAAGGAGGGAGTGGGGAGGGAGGGTCGGTTCGGGTTTGGTGGACATAACCCGTCCATTGGACGGGTCACGTAATTTTTTATTAGATTAATAAGTATTAGTTTGAAAATTATTCTATAGGTTTAAGGTAAATTTTTATTTTTATAAAAATTTGAATTCGACAAAATAACTATTAATTTGAAATTGACATTTATACTGATTTAATATCTCAATTGTCAAATTCATATACTGATTTAATTTATTAATTACCAGAACCGATTATCTAATTGGGGTCGAGCTGGTTCGATCCGATCTGGTCCAGCCTCCCAAATTGACAGTTTCGGGGAGGTCTTAAATCATTTTTAATCAGCCATGAATTTCGACTCTATTCTACCACGGCAAGGTGAGAAACTATACAATTATTAAACATAAACAAAACATTAAGCATGGTAAACATAGCAAAAAAATAAAATAAAAAACAACAGTAGAAAATAAAACGAATCAGGATCCAAAAAATAAATAGAAATTAACATTATAACACAACCACTAAATCTGTAAATAAGATTCAAAAACAAAACTGAGATAGCTTATAAAATTAGAAGCACCAAAATCAACTAATAATAATTTTAAACCTTTTTACTTAAACCAATTTTTTAAATCCAATTTTTATTGTGTTATAATTTTTCATTTTATTTTTAATAACCAAGCTGAACAGTAAACCAACCGTAATTGAAAATGTGGCCTAACCGAACCAAACCTATTATTGTTTGACTAACCTGACCAAACTGGCTGTTGTTTAGTTAACCGGACCAAACCGGCTATTGTTTGGCTAACCGAACCAAACAGATTGTTGTTTGGCTAACCGGGCCAAACAGACTGTTGTTTGACTCACCAGACCAAATCGGTTGTTATTTAGTTCACTAGACCAAACCGATTGTTGTTTGGCTAATCGGACAAAACCGGGTATTGTTTGGCTAACCGGACCAAACCGGGTGTTGTTTGGCTAACCAGACCAAATCGGCTGTTATTTGGCTAACCAGACCAAACCGGCTGTTGTTTGGCTAACCGGACCAAACCGGCTGTTGTTTGGCTAACTGGACCAAACTGGCTGTTTTGGTCAAGAGGAATGGATTAGGAATTTGTTGTTGGATATAAAATTTTTGCCTAACCTCATGCCTCCTATATCTATTCATTGTGATAGTGAAGCGACATTGTCTAGAATATATAATAATATTTATAATGATAAGTCTAGACACATTAGTTTAAGACATCAATATGTGAATAAATTGATACAAGGAGTTATCATTACTATTACTTATATGAGGTCAAGTAAGAACTTGGCGGATCCTCTTACCAAAGGGCTTTCTAGATAAGTGGTAAGAGAAACATCTCTTGAAATGCGATTGAAACCCTTTCTTAGTCAACAGTGATGGTAACCTAGTTTAATGCTATATGCAACTAGTGACTTTCATAACTCCTTGTAGTGCTTACACTAAGAGAGGTTTAATTCGAAAGACAATTCTTTTATGCATAACAAAATCAGTATGATAGAGACCTAGAAATGCTTAATTTAATTACTTAGGTGGGGGATTGTTGTTTTAAGTAATTAAATTAAGTCAAAGGAAGTTTTTCAAAAGTCAGTTTTTCCTGGAGGATTTTAAAATAATAAGATAGATTCTTTTCATGCAAATTGATTTACTGGTTTTTTCAAAGAGCCATGACTTTTCAAAGAGTCTCTTTAATCACCTATAAATAGGTGATTAATTCCAGAACTTCAAATAATTCAAAAATACTTTTTTCCATCTAAAAAATTTTATTTTTCTCCACTCTCCCAATTCCTAGCTCTCTTAATTACGGTACTTTAAAAGAGGAATGGTGTTAAACACATTACTCTGTTGTATCCTGGGAGAAAACTTGCTTGTAACCCATTCACAAACTTCTATCGGAAGTGAGGGCAATTATTCCTTAAGGAAACCTATTTTTGCGAAGCAGTTTTGAAATTCCAATTCAAATCCATGAAGAAAATTATTATCATCTGAATGAAAGTCTCGTTCAAGTTTTCCATTCGGAGGAGCGTTGCCCTAAACACCGAGTATTTTTACGACCGCTTGCTTCGATGGTATTTTTGTAATTAAGGATAATAGCTTTTATTTTATAACCTAACCGTTGGATGGAGTTTATTTAAATCGAATGGCTTAAAATCTTGAGCGCATATAAGCTGATCAAAGCCCAATAGATGTAAATAAAAATTTCAAATAATTGAAATTTAGAATAGATAAGAAGATATTAAACTAGAGGGGATGAGCCCTGAGGTAGGACGATCACTTTTGACGGCGGTCTTTGCGTACGCACTCCCGCAACCGAAACAAAATAGCCAGGGACTCAGGGAGCCAGCAGACAAAGAAGCTGCGTCGAGTTTCAAGGACTCATCGACACCTAATGTGCAGAGAGATGGATGATCCAGAACAATCTCGAGAAGGAAAAAAAAATGAATCGGGGGAGACAAAAACTAGGCCGAAGAGTCCCTATGGAATATGGGTTCGATGAGACTGTTCACCAGAGTGAGAAGGGATGAGAATTCAGAACAGTCCATGGATGGAAGAAACAGAGAAGAATGCTTGGCGTTCAAGGTTCTTGAACTTGTCTCCTAGCATTAATGGCCTCTGTTTTTTTTCTTCGCGTTCAATGTTGTTGCTAGTTAGAGACACACAGACTTGTCTTCTTGCATGACAAATCTTGGTCACGCTTCCAGTAAAATCAGCAAGGAATTTGATCAGAAAATAAGACTAATCAATTTCTGGAACCGAGGAAGTAAGGCCATAAATTTTTCTCGATTGAAAATCGGTTTCGGCGGGTGTCTCTGTTTCGACAAATTCGACGGGTCGATCACGGGGAGGAAGAACCGAAGAAGAAATCATGAATTCCGAAACAGAAAAGATCGTACCAGGATTCACGGCTCGTCTGATTGATATTATATCGATTCATCGAACGTGAAAACCGAAACGAAATAAAGAACTTACGGCAGAAGAAATTGGAGAAAGGAACAAAAATTTCCCATAAATGGGAAAGATGCTCTCTCAGTCGCAGACGGATCCATGAAATAAACGGCCGCTCAATTGTACTACATGACGGTGCAGGATAAATGAGGGAAAAAAGGAGGACTAGAAGATGCTCTGAGAAAAATCTGTAAATAAAAGAAATGGCAGAGATGGGTATTTACCCATTTTAATGAAAAAGTGTCGAGGAACTCTGCCGGAGCTCTGAGAAACTGGAATTCTGCAGATATGAAACTGATTCGACGCAGAAAAAAGCAAAAGATAGCAACGCCCAGTTGTTATTTGATTCCCGATACTCGATAGTGTTGGCTTGAACGAGGAAATATGACAGATTGGGAAGAGATTTTTCCGGTACTACCAACAACGTATATCCGATTTCGAGACGAGTTCGTCGCCCTTCTCAAGAACATAAAAAGATTTCGATACCCCATATTCAATGCCCAAACGTTGAGATTCCAGTTCCGCAATTCAAGAAACTTGACTATACATCTAAAAAGAACACCAAAAACCCACATCATGAACCGGTACGAATTCGTCTGCAAATCCTGAATTCGCACCGCCGGAGAAGGCGAAAAGCCGAAAAACCAAAACCCGGGCAGTGTTTTTTCCCCCCAGTCAAATGAAGACCTCGATGCTCGCTTTCTTCGCGGATTTACAGACGGGACACATCTCCAGAAAAGCTTCGCAGGACTTGCACGAACAGAGGTGCCTGCAGGGGAGCAGGAGAACGCACGACGGCCGAGAATTGCACGCCTTGCAGACCATCTTCTCGTCGACCACGGCGGCTTCTTCCTCTTTCCTCCCCATTAATGCCGGCGGCCACGGGGAATCGCAGCACGACTCGGCGTCGTCGGCGGCGGAGGAAGAGCAGCAGGCGCTCTCCCTCACCTGCTCCAGCGTGTTGTTCAGCGCCAAAGCCATCGCCTCGTTCTCTCTCGCGATCCGTTGCCACGTCTCGTTCTCCATCTGGACCTTCCTCAAACACTCCTCCAGTTCCGCCGTCCTCTTGCTCGCTTTCAAAATGTCTTCCTCCTTCTGTTGAAGCAACGTCGTCGCCTTCGATTCCAGTCTCCTTATCAGCCACAGGAGTTGCTCTTTCCGCTGCTGTTGCAGAGTTGTCATCAACCTCTGGTTCTGTGACACCACCGCAACCGATCAAAATTTGTCAAAACACATTCCGGGTCTATCATGACTGAATCCAAAATTCACAGAACAATTCAGAAATTCTAATTAAAAGAATCCACGAAGGGATTAATTCGAGTTATCCAATTAATTACCTGCAAGGCGATGAAGCGATCAATCTCGACCTTCTGCCGCTCGAGTTGGGAAGCCAAGGAATGAGAGAGCGTCAATGGAGGCGGATTGCTATTGGAATTGAAAGAAGCACCGGAAGTAGCAATAGACATTTGATTAGCAAAACCGAAGTTGGGAATATTCGATGATCTCTGCAGAGACTGTTCGATCATCGGCTGATAAAACTCGCAGACTCCTCCAATCTCCATCCAGTCCTGCGCCTGGACAGCCATATGTATATATATCTCTGTTCTTCTTCCTCCTTGGATCGTGAAAATCAATAAGAAGGCAGGGGGGGAAGAGGAAGAAGAAGAAGAAGAAGACGACTAGAAGAGACGAAACGAAAGGGGCGGGGCGTGTTGAGTTAGATGAGAAGCGCTGCATGAGCAGGCTCTTAATATGTGCCGTTATCTTTACATACACGTATCGACTGCCATATACGCTCCACGTTCGAAACGGCCAGGTCCTCTTTAAGACCGGGGGCAGGGCAATGCGCATACACCTTCCGAGACGTGTGTTTCCTTGGCTTCTTCCTCCCGCGGCCGGCGTCGCATTCAAGGAAAGGCAGTAATGGGAGTGGGCAAGCGTACGTACACGCAGATTTTGTGACAAAACTATCGGGTTAGAGATTTCAGAGCGTCCCTGGGGAATTCAATGGTGGACGGACAGAGGGGAGAAAGGTGGGTGTGGGTCACTGAATCAGAACTCTGCAGAATATATATACATATTCACGTCTCCCTTCATTCATTCATTATAATGGCTCTCTCTCTCTCTCTATATATGTCTTTCTTCCCATATATAGCTTAGTTTAGGGGAGGAGCGAGATGGGTGTCAGACTGTTTCAGTTTTTTCTCCATCGGGAAGAGCTTCCATGGCGATTCTTTTTATTTCTCCCTTTTCCGCTTTCTGTAAACCCCAGAGAACTGCAAAATACCCGGAGACAAACCCGGCGGGGGAAGTGTAAAACTGGGTTTATGTTACTGTTGCACAGCGCAGGCCGGGGCGAGTTAAAAAAACCAGAAAACGATTTAACAAAAGACTTGTTCTTCTTCCGCTCTCGTTCGAGTATAATGAATCGGAATAATCAAAAAGTGGGGAGGGGTAGAAGATGAGGAGTGGAGGAGATCTTGTTACCCCTGTAAAGCCGTGTTTATAGATAGAAACATAACTGAATCGTTTCGGAATTCGGATGATGGTAATCCTCTCGATTCCGAACCCCAGCAGCGCGGCAGAAGCCCTTGAAAGTTTCAATGACGGAACCGAAAAACACACAAAACAGTGGCTCTCTTTCGATTCGAGGATCCCCCGGTCTCTCTTCCCCACCCCCCTTCCCCGCGAATTTTTCTATCGGATTTGGGGATTCTGGGCGAGAAAGGGAGATATACCAGGAGAGGAAACGGGCCACGTGTCGTGATGGGTTTTTCTCTTTCTTTCTTCGTCTTCGTACCTCGTCCTCGTCCGTCAACGATGAAAACGAACTGATGATTCTCTTCTCTGGACAAGTTCAAAGTCTTCTTCTTTCTTCGTGAACAGGGAAGAAGGACGATCAGACGAAGCTGGGTTCGTTCAATCGTTTCCTCCACTCCCCCAAACTTTTTTTTTTTTTTTTTTTAATCCCGGGTCTCGTTTTTTATCTGGGTCTCCATGAATCGCACTTCCCGAGATCTGAAAGAGTACGGATTAAAAAGGCAGGTCCTCTCGAACGGTTAGTTCGGTCGTCGGCCTCGAGAAAGATGGAAGAGTTTCAGAAATATGAGACACAAAAGGAGAGAGATGGTCGCCCATGTGCCACCCACCAACCAGTGTATCATCACAAAGCTTGCTTGGGGGGATGAAATGAAGATCGAAGACGAAAGAAATCAATGGTGGGTCATGTGATTTGAAGCGTCGAAGGCGCCATGAGAGAGAAGGAGACGAAGAAATCTCATTAACAATTACTTCAGCTCGTCCTCCTGTCTGGCTCCTTCGATTCGTCCTTCCTCTTACAGAAAATTATGGTCCACAATCCCTTTTATAATCCTTTCCCCCCATTGATATAAATCCAAAACCCTCGTGATTGATGTCTGAGTTGTTGGAGTTAGCTGCCCCGGCAGGCCTCCACACCTTTTCTTTTATTTTTTCCTCTTTGTCTTTCCCTGAAAACGAAACTCTGAATCCTGCTCCCCCCTTTCATCTCCTTCGATTAACCCAGTAACCTCATCACCATAATAACAACTCTGTATTCTCGACAGTGACAACTCCTTCATTTTCTTTTCATCAATCCTCCCATCACAGCTCTGAAGCAACAGGTCGCTACAGGTCGCACTACATGTCTCAACAGGTCTTAATCTCATAATAGAACAGGTCTTGTCCCCTTGTAGATCGAGATAGGTCGGAATAACCAGGTTATGTTGTTACAGCGCCATGATCATCATACATATAACGCCCAAAACATCAAATCCCATCTTTTTTTTTTTTTTTTTTCCTCTGGAGCAGTACAAGATCCGGTACTTGTTCATGGATTAGGAGGGTGAAGACAAGGGGAAGCGCTGCTGCTGCCCCTTTACGAATTACAGTCACCTTTACAGTCTCCAGAGAAGACAAACCGCGTGGGAAGTAATTGAGACCTGTTTTCTGGTTGCTTGGACCATATGAATTGTTTTCTTCCTTTGATAAGAAAAAGGAAAGCGGAAGAAAAGACCGAGTGCATACGAGGTGTTCTCTCGACCTTTGGCGGCAGAGCCTACCATGTGAAAACCTTTCTTTTATACGGGGTGGAGGGGGGGGATTCATGAACCCCATGTGAAACCGTCCTGTACTGCTGCTTAATGCAGACACTTTAAATACAGTTCTTTCTGAGAAATTGTCGTCCTCCTTCCTAATCCTTTTTTCTTCCTTCTTCCTTCTTCTTCCAGAAAGCCAACAAAACCCCTTCTGAATCTTGACTTTCTCTCCACAAAACTCACTCTTTTTTCTTCAAAGGAGTGACTACCCTTTTCAATCTTATCACTGATTTCACTGCGACCCTTCTCGCTTATCTTCAATTTTTGTCTCCTCCAACTTAGAATTGCCAGCAGGATATTAGATATACACATGTAAGTGTTACATAGGACCGTCCGTGGCATTTAACTTTTACTATTTAAATGAGAGATAATTAAAATCAGTCATCAAGTGTTTTAAAAACCGGACCGGCCGGTTCTTATTGACTCGGTCCGGTTCATTATAATAGGTTTGAAAAGAGAAAGGTAGGGTAAAAGTTAAATATGTTTCGACCTATCATTGTATCACATCTGTACAAAACAATGTAACTAATACAACTAAACCACTTCTTTAGTCTTATTACTTATAGAAATATTAAATATATACAAAATATAAGGTATAATATTCAAGCATATAGGGATGACCATTTTACCATCTTATCCATGAAAAAAAAAATGCTCCACTCTTAAGGTGGTCCATTTTGGTCAGTCTCACGTACCCATTTTTCCTCAATATGATATTTGAGATATATATATACATATCAAAGTTTGCCCTCATGTCATATGTCATGTCATATGTTATGAGAAAAAAAAGATAACACCTGTGACACCCATATCTTTGCTTAGATTTGATCTACATAGTCTGTGGTATTGGGAACGCGAAAAATATTTTTGTATTGAGTTCTTTTTTTAATCCGGAGTGGGTATCATCGCAGTGTCCGGTATCGTAACGGGAGCCTTGAAATTCGGTACAGATCCGTATACTCGAGTATACAAAAGTACGACAATTAACTATAATACAACAAAAAGCAGGAATTTGCGTTCAAGTGTGCATACACTAATACGAAGGGGTCCACTCCACGTAAGGGTGTTAATTTTGGCCGATTACCCGATTACCCCGTTACTCGAATGGTAATCGGATGGATAAAGAATAAAATTATCTATTTCAATTACATCTCTTAATTGAAACAAATATGGATAATAGGTATTCCTTACCCGATTACCTGATTACCCGACTACCCGATTACCCGATTACCCAATTACTCGATTACCCGGATGGTAATTTAGTAATTTTTTTAATTTTTATACCCTTATTTCTATCATACATACCATAATATGTGTGTTGTACATTTATTTGAGTTATTTATAGATAAATTTAAGAATTTGGATGTAATTTTTATTTAATTTTAATTTTTTTGTATCCCAATTACAAGGGTAAGAAATTTGAGTAACGGAATAACAAAGTTTTATTCGGGCGAAACAGGTGACGGAATATAGGTAGGGTAATCAAAACGGGTAACGAAATAACTATTACCCGTTTACACCCCTAACTCCAATGTGATAGGAAGTGGGAACGTGCACCGTGGGGGTATCCCGCCCATGAAGGCTACCAGAGGGGGTGGTGGTGACCATTCTTAATCTTCTAGTCACATGGCCAGGACTAATGGCCCTGGGTGGGCTGAGACCTGAGAGTGATAACTTACAATTAACAAAAGTATCATATCAATCCTTCTATTCCTTCTTGCTTTGAGCCTTTTGTTTGGTATCTACCTAATACATGCTCCTAATCCTTCCCTTGTTTGGCATTGCTAAGGGGGGCCTTTTCGATCGTTTGGTTCCTAGATAATGCTTCATGGCCTAAAAAAGTATACCACATGGAAAGCTAGGTCTTTGAGCATATTCTATATGAAGTTGACACATCATTTCGTAAAGTTGTACAATATATTCCATGCCGACATCTACATGGACCACTCTATGACGGCACGAACTATCTGATGAAAAAACTGTCATTCAAATACACGACTTAATGCGTACTGATACTGGCCATCGAACCAATACGTCGAACACTTTAGATGTGATGAAATATGAACGTCCAAATCATTTAACACATCCCATACTAGACTGGGGATAAGCTAGTCTCCCAACACCTCCCCTTCCTAAGTTTTAAAGCTATTAATTGTATGTAGACAAGATGAACACTGAGAAGTTTCTCTTTATTACATAAATTGAATGCATATAAATAAATTTAATTAAAATGATATTTTTAAATATTTTTTTTTTTTGAAAATAACATTTTTGGATGTCATACTCTCAAATGGAACCCTTTTAGAGGATTTGTTCATAAAAAAGAAAAAAATGAAAAATACCAAACAAATAAAGGAGTGTGAGGGGTCCACCTCTCAAGTCTCTCACCCCCCTTCTCCCTTTTAATTAGGTACAAAAGATAAGGAAGGATAGAAGTGGGACACCATTAGTATTCGATGAAAGTTCTAATTATTTTTTAATAAAGCATTTAAATGTTAAATATTCCATGTTTCTGTTATCATTTTATTAGGAATCTTTGTAACTCAGCCCAAAATATGTAGAGACACATTGGTTTTGATGAGTTGGACTCCTCATGGTTTGTTTTCTTTAAGAGCCTCATAAAGTGAAAAGAACTACAAAACTAGAATAACTTTGGTTCATCCTATAACTTATTGTTTTTAATCAATTTACACAAAGAGAGGACTTATGAGTCTCTCCTAATTTTTTGGAGATTTTGATTTCTTAACTCTCTGAGATTTCACTAACACAAAAAACCAAAACTTCAACGCCATTGATGTCCTTGATATTAAAGTCACTGTGCACTAAATCCGCGTTAATATCGTATTAAGTTTTAAAATAACAATAATATGTGTAATTAGGTTGCAAATGGAGTTTTATAAATTAATAAAACAAGTACATGTGTAAGAAATTTTAATATTTATATATGTATGCACCAAAATGTGGCTAGCCCAAATTCGACAAGCCCAAATGCCTATCGGTCCAGTAAACGATCGTCATGGGTAGGCTCTATCGATTTTCAAAAGCCTCTCAACACAGCCCATTCATGCCGCCGCGTCACCGGTACAGTTAGCGTCCCTGTCAGCGGAAAGTCATCGCATCATCACCAGTCAGTATGCCCTGTCACACTGCCACTCAACTTAAGACCAAGTCTGGTCGTTAACTGAAGGAGGAAAAGGTGGGGTCCACGATCCTGGTCTTCTTCCTCTCCCAACTTCAGCAGTAGAAAGGGGATCATGATCCCCTTTCCAAGGAAGAAGCTACAACAACCGCACAAGATAGGCTACAAATAGCCAGATTGTCTCTGTCGCAGGGGTTCGGAAAAATTTTCTTTTGGTGCAAACACAGAAGCTCTCTCTCGCTCTCAAGTTGAAGGTCCAAAATTCCTTCACCGAGAAGAATTTCCCATGCACAGAGGTTCTTTCGAGCTACAGAAGCCAAGCAACCTGCAGTCCTTCGTTGTTCAACAGTTCAACCGGAGCAGCTATACACATTCGCTGGAAACGTCATAAGTCGAAACACACGGAGGACAAATACCTCTGTCCGACCGACCAAAGCTACACCAGATCGTGCACACTCGTTCCCAGAACTCAAACTTCGACGTTCTCGCCAGAAGCTTAAACTTCGCCAAAATTCACACGGAGATCGAATCAGAGGAAGCATAGGAGATTGTACTCGCATCCCTTGATATTCAAACACACTGTAACACAAAATTATTCTGAATTAATCGATATATTCTCTCGGTCACGCCTATTCGCGGACTGGTAGATTTTCGGTGAAACAAATTTGGCACGCCCGGTGGGACCTTTCCTACCTCTCATCTCCTTCTCCGTCCAACCAAAAAAAAAAACCTCTACCTCAGCCATGGCCAGCAACGCCAACAACGGCAACAACAACAACAACAAGGGCAAGCAAATTGCTCCCTCAAGCTCTGTTCAGTTGCGCCCTACCGCGACCGCAAGCTCAACCGCTGGAGCTCGCTGACCAGCAGCCGTCTCTCCGGCCAACCTCTGCGCTCCAACCTCTCCACCTCCTGCCACTCGCCCAATTACAAGGGCCTTGGCTAGGAGCTTGTCCACCAGACAGGTTCCCTTCATCTACGACGTGCATCGCCAGAGCGCCGTCTTCTTAGCACAGGCTACCGCGGCCTCCACCAAACAAGCCGCAGCCTCAACCAAGCTGATTCCAGCAATGGCCAAACCCACATACTTGACCGTCGTTGACTCTCCTTCTCCTTGCAGCCCGACTGTCAGCCCGGCTCAGTCGCCACCATCCTGGAGGAACTCCATCGTCCCTGCCCTAGTGCAACAATTTGAGCAGCATGGGGGCATGACCTCCTCCTCCGCGGCCAGAATGAATTCGCCATCGGCCTCCTCCGTACAGAGAGCGACGGGTGAAGACAAATCTCCAATCGTGACCATCTCTCACGATCTCTTAGCCACGCTCACTGCAGCTGCCGGCTCACCACCCATTCGCTCACCTCACCGACAAACACCGGCGACCTCCCCGGCTGCGCTATCACCCATTCCGCCTAGCCGCATCTCATGGGGGGCTGCCTCTGCAAGCCAGTCGCCCGCTAAAGCCACCTTCCGCACTCAGCCAATAGTGGCCGGCTCCCTCGACGAGTCGCCCACAACAACTTCTCCACACCTGAGAACACCAACGACCGTTTCCCCAATGCGGTCGCCGACAACAAATTCTCCACTCCAATCTGCGTCGGGAACAGCTTCATCGACGCCGACCGTTGAAATGGCCGCAATGACGACGTCGGCCAAAACAATCGAAGAGCAGCTTGCCGAAATGCAAGCTGCACTTAAAGAACAGAGCGAACAACTGCGCATCAAAGACGCGCAACTCGCAGCTCGCGATCTCCAGATCGCAAGGATTATGGAGCGGCTCGAAATGGGCGCAGCCGCGAACAACACTGGCGTTTCGCAAGAGGTCGACCGAAATCGGGTGACTACTAGCGGCTCAGCCGAACCATTGCGAGAGGAGCATGCCTCTGACGATGAGATGTAGCCCATCGTACCGACGGCCATCCACAGAGGTCGAACTGAAGCAGAGCCAGCTGCCCTCACCTTAGACACGGTGACTGAACTCATCAACCGCGCCATGGGAAACGGCTCCGGCGAAAGCAAGTCGGTGGCCTATCGAAAGCTCACGTAGAGGATACAAGACATCCCAATGCTGCTCGACTACCACCCTCCGAAATTCCAGCAGTTCAATGGCGACGGGCACCCCAAACAGCATGTCGCACATTTCATTGAAACGTGCAACAACGCCGGCACAGACGGCGACTTGCTGGTCAAGCAGTTCGGCCGGTCACTGAAGGGAAATGCCTTCGATTAGTACATTGAACTACCCCAGGGGTCGATCGACAGTTGGGAGCAATTGGAGCGTGAATTCCTCAGCCGATTCAACAGCACTCGACGCACCATTACTCTGGTCGAGATCGCCAATCTGAAGCAAAAGAAAGGTGAAAAGGTCGTCAACTACATCAACCGGTGGAGGAACCTGAGCCTCAACTGCAAAGAGAGCTCAAACTTGTCTCTCGAAGCCGAAATCGAAATGTGCTCGCGAGGGATGCAATGGGAGCTCCTGCACTACATTCGAAGTCGGAGGCCAACTGACTTTCAAGAGCTCGCGACAGAGGCTCACAACATGGAGAACCTCATGGAGGAGCGAGGGGAAGAAGCTACGTCGTTTGCTGATCCTCACGAGAAAGGAGAGGCAGCCACGACCGTGCCCAAAGATGCGAAGGAGAAAACAAAAGCATCCTTCGCGACGAACGCTCTCGAATCAATCAAGGTCGGGAGCAAGGTCAAAACAAGCTACGCTCCATGGCAGCCAACTGGGGGCACGTACCGGAGGCCTTCACTTGAGGAAAGGCAGGCAAAAACATATCCGTTTGCCGATGCGGATGTGCCTATCATGCTCGACCAACTCATTGACAACCACCTGCTCAAGTTGCCAGAAGTTAAATGACCCGGCAACCTGTCCCGGAGAAAGGATCCAAACTTCTGCAAGTACCATCGTTTGGTCGGGCATTCGGCCGAAAAGTGCTTTGTATTGAAGGATCGGATCATGGAGCTAGCGGCTCAAGGCCGCATCAAAATTGAAGGAGCCAAAAACACGACCTCCTTATATATCATCTCCATTCAAGCCGAGCCAAACCGGCGAGCTCGGCCTCGAAAGGAAGGAGTACCGTCCAAAATCCGGTCCCTCCAACCGACCGCACAATCATAGATGACCATCGGCTAAGGTCGCACAAAAACCGGCACCCCGCGAAGAAGCTGCAGTCGACGCAGAGGGGTGGATCCTGGTCACCCGGAGAAAGAAGCCTATTCGAGAAATCGAACCGGCACCGGTGAACACCAGAACCAAGGCGAAGCGGGCAAACAAAAAAGCTGTCAAGCTCCAAAAGAAAACTCCCAGGACCAACGTCCAGGGGGCAAACAAGAAGAATAGGAGACCCGTCACTTTAGCGGAGTTCTTCCCAAAGGAGTTTTTTGCACCTCCAGCAATGGTGGCAACCTGTTCGATAGCTCCTCCCGAACCAGTAGCAGCCAAAGAGAAAGGTAAACAACCGGTCGTCGAATGCGACAACCTCGAGACGTCATTGAAGTAAATCTCGTCACTCAACGAGATAGAAGACGACCTCGACTTGGCCATTCGGTCAAGACAAGCCTTAATTCGAGTCCTCAACAAACTAGAGGAACTCCAAGCCGAAGTCGAGAGGCTGCTCATGAGAAAGCATGACTTGTCGAAGGTCAGTTTAACTCAACCCTACCGAAAGGAGGAAGAAGATGCACAATCCTCCCCGCAGCCGGTAAAGTCAGTAGAGGCACTCTTCATCTCCTACCCACCATGCATTATATTCCAAGAGAAGGATGCACAACTGGGGGCATGACCTCCTCCTCCGCGACCAGCCAAATTGCTAGCCGCGACCAAAACAGGTGCCCGACGACCGAGCCGAGCACCCCTAGAAGCTCCACGACTAGCCATACAGTCGGCTGCAATCAAAACTAGTGCTCGGTGACCGAGCCGAGCACAACTCAAAGCTTCGCGACCAGCAACAAAGCTGGCCGCGATCAAAACCAGTGTCCGGCGACCGAGCCGAGCACAACTCAAAGCTTCGCGACCAGCAACAAAGCCGGCCGCAATCAAAACCAGTGCCCGACGACCGAGCCGAGCACAATTCAAAGCTTCGCGACTAGCAACAAAGCCAGTCATGACCAAAAGAAGTGCCCGACGACTGAGCCAAGCACAATTCAAAGCTTCGCGACCAGCAACAAAGCCGATCGCGACCAAAACAAGTGCCCGACGACCGAGCCGAGCACAATTCTAAGCTTCGCGACCAGCAACAAAGTTGGCCGCGACCAAAACAAGTGTTTGACGACCGAACCGAGCACAATTTAAAGCTTCGCGACCAGTAGCAAAGCCAGCCGCGATCAAAACAAGTGCCCGACGACTGAGCTGAGCACAATTCAAAGCTTCGCGACCAGCAACAAAGCTGGCCACAACCAAAACAAGTGTCCGACGACCGAGCTGAGCACAATTCAAAGCTTCGCGACCAGCAGCAAAGCCAACCACGATCAAAACAAGTGCCCGACGACCGAGTCGAGCATAATTCAAAGCTTCGCGACCAGCAACAAAGCCAGTCGTGACCAAAACAAGTGCTCGGCGACCGAGCCGAGCACAATTCAAAGCTTCGCGACCAACAACATAGTCGACCGCGGTCGAAACAAGTGCCCGACGATCGAGCCGAGCACAGTTCAAAATCAGCACCCAGCAACAAAACGGACGCGAAGAAAAAAATACAAAGGCACTACCCGGCGACCGAGCTGGGTGCTGAACTGCAAACTCCTACGGCCGGCGACCGAGCCGGACGCAGGTACACAACCCCTCTTCAAAAAAAAAAAATCAGTCGCCAAACAAAAAGAAGCAAGCGAAAAAAAGGAGCTGTCGCTAAAGAAAAAAAAAAGGAAGCAAGCGACAAAAAGAAGCTGTCGCAAAAGAACAAAAAAAAATGCAGCGACAAAAAGAAGCGGTCGCAAAAGAAATGAAGTTGTCGAGGACCAAACCGGCTGCGATTACTCAGCAGCTCACACCCGACGCTCAAGCAAGTTACGACAACAACACCCGACGACCAAGCCGGGTGCGCCAGCACAGAAATTCAGCCTCCCGGCGACCCAGCCGGGCTTAGTCGAATCAAAATTTTGGCACCCGGCGACCAAAACAGAAGTTTAACCTCCCGGCGACCGAGCCGGCCAAAGATGGACGCGACCAAACAGAACTCGGCGACCGAGCCGGGTGCGACCAAAACAGGAGTAATGCACTCGGTGACCAAACCGCGTAGGAAAGAAGCTTCGCGACCGTCGACATAGCCGGACGCAACAAAAATCCGCGCTCGCGAACAAGCCAAACGCGATGAAGGAACTATCAAATGCAACACCCGACGATTGATCAAGGTGCCGCGCAACAAACTCCTGCGACCGGCGACCGAGCCGGACGCAGCCAGACAGAGTTAGGTATGTAACCCCTCTTCGAAAAAAAAAGAGCCGCGACAAAAAGAAGTCGTCGCCAAACAAAAAAAAGAGTTGCGACGAAAAGAAGCAGTCACAAGAAAAAATAGAAGGAAGTCGACACATTCTCGCACCCGGCGACTCTTGTCGGTCGCGACCTCAAAACAACTTGCACCGGCGACCAACTCTTGGCCGACTGCGACCAAACATCAACTCGCACCAGCGACCAACTCCTGGCCGGTTGCGATCAAACAACAACTCGCACCGGCGACCAACTCCTAGTCAGTTGCGACCAAACAGCAACTTGCACCGGCGACCAACTCTTGGTCGGTTACTTTACGATAAACAAAGAACTTCGCACCCGGCGACCAAGCCGGGAGCGCTAGTGCAGAAATTCTAACCCCTCCGCGACCATGCCAGATGTGATCATAGCATTTCGACGGCCAAGCCAAGTCGCACAACAGACTCCTGCGTCCCGGCGACCGAGCCGGACGTAAAACAAAAAAAAAAGAAAGGAGAAGCTCCTGCGTCCTAGCGACCAAGTGAGATGCAGCCGAAACACAACTTCGCACCCGGCGAGAGAGCCGAACGCGACTTACACTCCCCGGTGATAGAGCCGAATTCAAATAAAAAAGAAGCTCCTGCGTCTCGGCGACCGAGCCAGACGCAACCAAAACACAACTTCAGCATTCGACGACCGAGCCGGATGCGACCCAGATCAAATCTCTACACATGATGACAGAGCCAGGTGCACTTTCGGACCAAATGACGCGCAAAAAATTACTAGTCTGTCACATTGACAAATTGACGGACACCAGGAGTGCGCAAGAAAGCCAGCTCGAGAGAGGTAAGAAAGAGAGAAGAACACATAAAGGAAAATTAAAAAAAAAGAAATAGTGAAAAAAAAGAGAGACTGAGGGAGAGGTTGAAAATGAGAAGAGATAAAAAGAAGAAGAAAGAGGGAGGAAGAGAAGAAGAAAGAGGGAGGAAGAGAAGAAGAAAGAAAAGAGAGCGGGGACCCCGACTGACTCGAATTCAGCTAGAGACTGCTGGGAAGTTTTTCTTTACAGTACCTTTAAGTCCTGGTTCGCGGAGAGTTCTGACACTAGCCGGGGCTGGAAGGAGATTGCAAAGCCAAAAGCGCAGATGAAGTCAAATTCGCAGGCAGCCAAATTCGCAGTCACTGGCAGTCTCCCAAACCAAATTGGCAGATTGAAAGAGTAGCCAAAATCGCAGACAAAAAGAGCAGCCAAAATCGCAGAGAGAGAGAGGTGCCAAACCAGACTGGGTGGGACCCATACTCCCACATCCTCAACTCCTTTGCGACGTGTACAAAAGCCAAACAGAGAAGAAGCATCCCAATTCGATGGAAGGATGGATTCAGCCAGAACACGTCCCACTGCATCTACCTGGCGCGAATCCTCTTCCCAGCGCATCAATACAATTCATAGAGGGAGCCTCAGTTCGATCTTCCGGATCTTATTTGGATTCGCTCTTTCTCCTCGGTGCGATGATTAAGTTACCAAAATTGCATCTCTCACCAGTGCAACACACAGAGTCACCCAAACTTGTAGAAGTCGACAAAATTCGTCGCGACTGCCTCCTCTGAAGTGACGAAGCGACATTCGGCTACAACATTCAAGCAGATTGCGGCTAGTCACTCAACTTCAACTTGCCAACTCAGGTATACTGTCTCTACATACCGTACATATTCTACATGTACGCGTATAGTATAAAAAAAAAAAAAAAAAAAATCAAAAAAAGCAAGCAGCTCTAAAACAACAAGAGAGCCAAAAAAAAAAGAAAAAAAAATACATGCAAAGTGTACAGAAAATATACAATGTACTAAAAAAACAAGAGGACAAAAAGGAATACGTACACAAAAGATAAACGATCCTAAAAGAGTAAGAGGATCGACAAAAAAAAAAATGTGTTGCGTGTGTGTGTTCTTCTTCACATTCGAAACTTGATCGTTTTCTCCAAAACGGTCAAGTCTCAAAGGGGGCAATCTATATGCACCAAAATGTGGCTAGCCCAAATTCGACAAGCCCAAACGCCCATCGGTCCAGTAAACGATCGTCATGGGTAGGCTCAGTCGATTTTCAAAAGCCTCTCAATGCAGCCCATTCATGCCGCCACGCCGTCACCGGTACAGGTCAGCGTCCCCCTCGTCGGCCGAAAGTCATCGCATCATCACCAGTCAGTATGCCCTGTCACACTGCCACTCAACTTAAGACCAAGTCTGGTCGTTAACTGAAGGAGGAAAAGGAGGGGTCCACGATCCTGATCTTCTTTCTCTCTCAACTTCAGCAGCAGAAAGGGGATCATGATCCCCTTTCCAAGGAAGAAGCTACAACAACCGCATAGGACAGGCTACAAATAGCCAGATTGTCTTTGACGCAGGGGTTCGGAAAAATTTTCTTTTGGTGCAAACACAGAAGCTCTCTCTCGCTCTCAAATTGAAGGTCCAAAATTCCTTCACCGAGAAGAATTTCCCATGTACAGAGGTTCTTTCGAGCCGCGGAAGCCAAGCAACCTGCAGTCCTTCGTTGTTCAACAGTTCAACCGGAGCAGCTATACACGTTCGCCGAAAGCGTCATAAGTCAAAACATACGGAGGACAAATACCTCCGTTCGACCGACCAAAGCCACACCAGATCGTGCACACTCGTTCCCAGAACTCAAACTTTGACGTTCTCGCCAGAAGGTTAAACTTCACCAAAATTCACACGGAGATCGAATCAGAGGAAGCGTAGGAGATTGTACTCACATCCCTTGATATTCAAACACACTGTAACACAAAATTATTCTGAATTAATCGATATATTGTCTCGATCGCGCCTCTTCGCGGACCGACGGATTTTCGATGAAACAATATAATAGAAACATAAAATTAATCATCTAAAAAATCATTAAATAATACTATATGATTCATAAAAAAATTTAACCATCTTTTATCTTAAGGAAGGCACAAAAGCATAGTGAGTCTGCTTTATTTTCCGTTCCATTTTTGTCCACTTTAATTACCTATCTGGATAAGAAATTTCCATGAAATTATGCTTTGTCATGTTACTCACTGATCTTATTTAGCCAGAGATAACAAAAATTAGTAATTTTGTTGATGAAACCTAATTAGTTTTGTACATGTAACACTTGATTACATTAACCCAACAAGATAAGACCTTAAAAATTTTTTAGGCTAATTAATAACTAAATTTACCTTGATAAAGTTGATTCTATCTACACAATTATTTCATGTAACTTTTCATTTAGTGGGTGTGGATTCTGGAAACGACTGTATGATTGGAAAAAGACAAAGATTGAAGGGACAATGGAACATGCCACCATCATCATGCCAAGATATTTTTCTTACTTCTGTTTTAGAATTCCCAATCATTTCTGGTTTTTTAAACACTGGGCAAAAGACTAATACTCATAAAAGAAAGAAAACTATTTTAATCTTATTTAGTATTTTAAAAACCGAACTGAACCGGCCAGTTCAACCCGGTTGAACCACAATCCTCCAAATCAAAGAGTCTCCCTAGATGAAGCTTATGAGTCCGGATCCGGCGTGGCTAAAGTGAATCATAAGGCGCCAAACATGGGGGAGCCTGTGATTCGCTTTGGCCACGGTGCATTTTGGCCAACGGATTCGGGCTCTAAGCGTATTGTGTACAACAAGAAATATTTTCTTGTCATATAGATTATGCAGTAATTGATTTTTTTCACAAAAGAAATTATTTTTTGAGCTAAGACATAAGTAAAGTTAAAGTTCAAACTAAAAATAATATCGAATTTGGCAGTGTGTGTAACCAGGATTAGACCTTTCTCAATCACTCGAAAATGGATGATTAATGAACAAAACTTTTTTCATAGAAAATAATGTATAAATGTTTTATATATTTATTTTAAATATTTTTAAAATTTTTTTAGTTAACTAGCGGACCAAAAAAAATAAAAATAAAAACGTTATAAGTTTATTTTCTTTTCGAGGGAATAATCCGGCAGATATTCACATTTGAGCTTGCTTGACTTACCCATGAAGCAAGTCATCATCCTTTACCGTAGCCCGCGTTCCACATTACTCGCCACCTCCTTCTTTGACCAGCGGGACCATCTGTTTCGGTCTCGGAATATCCCCCTCCGCCGACCAATCGATCTACGCGCTCAAATATGACACGTGGACGACACGAGTCAGATACTGGGGATCTCAGTGCCACGAAAGAAACGCCCACACGCTTCGTACATCGCGCCGCGCGCTGTTCCCGCCCCCTTATCTTCGTCTTCTCCTTCCTTCCTCTTTCTCTCTCTCTCTCTCTCTCTCTTTCCCTCTATAAATACAGAACTCGAAGAAGTAAACAAGGAAGTGTCTGGATTCATTCAAGGCGAAAGATTTGTTTCAGTACCATTAGACAGTTCTTACTTCCAGTTTTAGTTGTCGTTGATTTTCTCCGCATGGGTGCTCTCGACTACCTCAGCAACCTCTGGGACTTCTCCCACTCCAAGAAATTCAAGAAGAAGAAGCAGTTGCAGGTATTTATATATATATATGTATATATATGTATATACCTCTCCTTTCTCCTCTCTTCTTCTCTGTACTTTGCTTCTTCATTCTCTTTCCCCAGTTTCGATCTGTTTATAATTCTGGGTACTCTACTCTTCCTTCAGACTGTGGAGATCAAGGTGAGAATCGACTGCGAGGGCTGCGAGAGGAAAGTGAAGAAAGCCGTGGAAGGAATGAAAGGTAAGTTGATCGGTGCTTTACATTAACCAATTATTTCATCTCTTTTCCTTTTTTATCTCCGGCAAGCGATGTTAAAGATGGAATCTTTTTTAAGCATTAAAGGGAAAGTAGCACTTTTTTTCCTTTTCAGCTAAAAGTTGTAGGGGATAATATATTTATATACATCTTTAATTCGATCGACCCCTGTATCTGCTTTAATGGCGAGATGTGTTTGAAGACGATTGATTTTTTGATATGGGTTTTGCAGGGGTGACGAGCGTGGAGGTGGATCCGAAGCAGCACAAGCTGACGGTGATCGGGTACGTGGAACCGAATAAGGTGGTGAAGAGGGTGAGGTTTCGGACGGGGAAGAGGGCGGAGCTGTGGCCTTACGTCCCCTACGACGTCGTCTACCACCCGTACGCCCCCGGCGCGTACGATAAAAAAGCTCCACCGGGGTACGTCAGGAACGTCCTCGTAGACCCCGATCCGAGGAGGGTGACGGCCGCCATGGCAGATCCCACCGAAGAACGGATCTCCAACGCCTTCAGCGACGATAATCCCAACTCCTGCTCTGTCATGTAGTGTCCCCAGTTGGCTTGGTAGAAGATTTTTGTCTGAAATATTGTACATATATTGATTATTATCCTATTATCTTTCTGGGTTTCGGTTTTGGGGTTCTTAGAATATCTTGAGTGAGCTTTTTTGGGTTAGATTAATCTGGATTCTGGAGAAAGTGAGCTGGTACAGTGAAAAAGAAGAGAGTTCTCTGGAAGTTTTTTGTGCTTTTCGTTTTCTAAATATTGAACTCGTAAATGTGAAGTAAAGTGTGTTATAATATATGATTATGTATGAATTTGAGCCTCTGCGAAGCATCTAGTGTTTATTTTGAGTACTGGGAAGTGATGAGGATCCGAGGTTTTGGGGAAGAAGAAGAAGAAGAAGAAGAAGAAGAAGAAGATGTGTAATTAATTCGAGTGGTGCTGTTGGTCACTCTTGGGTATTTAGTCGATGATTGATGATGAAAAAAAAACTCTAAGTTGCTATATTGGCAGAAAAAAAGCGGATGGCGACGAGGGGAAACTGATCCAGAAAAGAGATCCAGAAAAAAGATCCAGAAAAAAGATTTAGAAAAAAGATCCAGAAAAAAGATCCAGAAAAAAGATCTGGTGAGAGATGGCTTGGTTCCTAGATATAGTTCCATGAGGGGTGGTGGCTGCTGCTGGCGTGTTCATTCTGGATCCCTACGAAAATGGGAGAAAAAATCACTACTTTTTTTACTGGATAAAAATGCAGTGTTTTGAAAAAAAAAAAAAAAAAAAAGGAAAAAAAGTTGACATTTTAAAGAAAAGGGGACTAATTATTTTTTAAGGATAACACATATGCGGGTGAAACTTCGAGGGAGTTACAGTGAATTTTGACTTTTGGACCAACTTAAGGACCCGTTTGGCACAGTTTTTTAGAGAGAGTAAACCAGTGTTTTAAAAATATTGAAGTGAACCGGCTGGTCTAACTCGGTTGAATCAGAATTTGAGGGCCGTTCAAAACCCGTCTCCACCTCGCAAGATAAAAACCAAAACCCCGACCTGTGAAAACCTGACCTGTATTTCACTTGGTCTTCAAGATTACTTCTTCCGACACCCGATGAAAGAAAGGAACCGAAGACCACACGCTGTGGCCATTCGAAGAACATGAGGCTCATGAAAAAAGAAAGAAGAAAAGAGGGAGAAGTTATTAGTTAAGGTTCGAGTAGTGGGGCATTCAGCTCTCACTCAAAAAACATGCAGCACATAATATATACTTGGACATCTAATAAGTCCTTGACAAGGAACTCCTTTATATATCTGTAATAGGAAAAGTACTCCTTATTTGTCAAAGGATCTAGGTACAAAGCATTTATAGTGGGCACGGACTGCTTCAACATATGGAACTATATGGATTTCATAGGGGCTCTTTCGGATGAAGAGTAGTCCTTAACAAAAATGTTAATGTTATGCTTTTAAATAGTATTTAAGGGACGTTTCTTATGTTTGTGTAGCATAAACGTAATAGTGCAAGCTCATGTTTGTATTTTTCAGCTTATCAAACAATATATATGCTTCAAACTAGTTGTTTTCATCTCTCACGTGCACCAAAAAACAGGCTGCACAGTGTACTAGGGCCTCTCATAAGTACTCCTTGTATGTATTGATAATATATAGGAAAGCTCCTTTCTTATGTAAAATGAAAATTTAGATATAAAGCATTTATAATGGGCTTGGGGTTTCAACATATGGCACTTTTTTGGGACAGTAGTGGGGGCTTTTTCTGATGCACAGTAATCCTTAATAAGAACCTAGTACCATTTGGAAATTACTGTGAAAAGTACTCTATACTATCCTTCCAACATGGCAAGTTGCTTACGACATTTTCTGCTTTGCAACAAGCTTGTGAAAAGGAGAACGTCTCGCTGGTTAGATGACTTAGAATTGATGTGGCCCACTCCATAAACGCCTCTCCTGCAACAGCTTTAAATATTTTATCGCACTTCTTAAACACGGTGAAGTTGTAGACCGGAAATGAAAGTCTCTATAATGAAGTATTGCCTTTGTTGGGAGCAAAAAAGCAGCTAGTGCAAAGACAGGGTTCATAGTAAGTTGAGTACCTTTCACCATCTTAATTTGATCTTCTTCACCCACGTCACTCTATTCGGTGTTTGTGTTTAAACTTGTCCGAGTTGGAAGTATTTATTAGGTTTTGATGGATCCGTTCTTGGTTATTTCATTAAATTTTACTTATAGCCTTAGATGTTACATCTTTCCAACATAAACACAACACTAGTTTTATTGAAAGTTCCACTTAAGCACCAATATTCAAACGAATTGATGTTTCAAGTAAACTGTAACTCCTCGTCAAGCATAAATTTCCCTATCGTTAGACTTTATAAATTATACAAGGCTAAAAGACTCACAAAAAAGGCTCACGAGGCAACATTGATGACTAGTTTATCTTAATATTTAAGCAAAAATTATTCTATAGTACAATAGCCATTATTTTTTACTCAAACAAGTACTATTTTATGGAAGATATCTAAATACTTTTAGAAAACAGTAACTTAATGAAATGTTATATTTCTAAAATATTGGTGATCCGGTAGTTCTTAGTTTGAGTTAAGGTGGTCAACACGACTTATACAGGTCTGTAAGAAAGAGATATAATTGTTTGATTTAGGACCTTTTACTTGAAAAATAAGATATTTTAAATAAGTTGCTAGTTATGTAAATTACGTGGCTTGTACAAACTGATTAAAATATTCTACTTTCTGTGTATAACTTGCCGATTGTAACATTAACTTGCTGGTCATAACATAGTAACTTGAAGGACTTGGTGGCGGTATTCTTCTTTCTGTGTAACTTGTTGATCGTAACAAGGAATGTAACATAAGGATTTATTGGTGGTAACATAGTAACTTGAAAAATGTAACTTCATAAAATGTGGGTGGTAACATAGTAATCTATTGATTATGATATACTGACTCACTCGTTGTAACATATTTATTTTGTTAGATTGGACACAATAACTTGTTGATTATAACATAGTAATTTATTGTTGAAATTATGTTGTACTTACGTTCTCGTGTAACTATACTTGTGAGTCGATGTAATTGCAGGCCACGTTCACAATGTGTTATGCCAAACAAAAAAACCATCAGGACAACAAAAGAGTTATCACAGTTCGGAACCAATTGTTCCTACTCTGCGAAACACTCGGCCCTGGGTAAAAAATTCACTATTTAAAGAGATTAGGGTAACTTACACCAAGTTTTACTTCAGATTGAAGTTTTCTTCTTGCAGGATTCGAACTTGTATAAAACTCTTTGATACTTCTATTACGATGCACCAACAGAATACGTTCAACACCCCCACTCCAATGCTCCCCCTTGATGTGACACACCCCTTTCGATGTGTTCTTCCCTGCCGGAAGGAATACTTTAGCACCAACAATTTGACAAATTGAATAAGTTGTCAATGGCTTTTTGCTTCAAGTCTGATGACTGCAGTTACACTCCACATATAACTTACTTCTCACATGAATAAGGTGACAAATCTCCTTAGCAAGCTCTCTTTGTCTATTTCACACACAATAGATCTTGGTGTATTGTGTGTCTTGAATGAGATGTTTGAATCCCTATTTACAAGTCAACAAGTCAACAAGTCAACAACAACAACAATAAAGCACAGAAGTCCTACCCTTATGAAATTAGACTTTCTTAAGAAGTTCTATTGTAATTGGATAGTTGCCTTTTGATTCAAACTTTGCTTTATTTGTCTCTCCTCTTAACTTGACACATCTTTGTGTCAGAAAAGTTGTCTCAAATTTTGTTCACCGACGAATGTTGCTAGCTCATTTTAGGAGTCCCTAAGATAGTTGTCTTCCTAGTCTTCCTAGTTGATGTCAACTTCTGTTTCCTATTCTGAGTAGACAAATCACCTTTGCTTTAATTAATAGCTGTTTGTAAGAGAAAATGGTATGGAATTCCGGCTGGGTTAGAAGTTATTGAATTTGGGTGAGACCATAAAGAGGGGTATCTTAGTAACTATATATAGCTAGGCCAAGTAATTTATTGAATTTTATATAATTAGAATAGTTTAAAGAAATTTCTTTTTTTAAAAGTAAATGTTCCATTGGTTAATGCTAGATTTCTGAATTGATAAGCCATTGTGAAGTTGGAAAAAATTTACAACATATTTTGAGTGCAAGTCAAATTAATATCAAATGGTTGGTTCAGCTGATTTATTGAAACAATAAGGTATTGACAAATACTTAGTCATCACCATTAATATTTTTCATATATATATTTCAGTATTTTTAGTGGACAACGGTGAATTTTTACTTCTCCTTTAGCAATTTTACCAAAATTTGTAGTCTTTGTAAGCAAACTACATGTGTATCTCTAGATGACAAGCTCATGCTCCTTTTCTTAGCTATCAAATTATAATTTTAGAACCGTAGGTATTTAGCTCTCACTGAAAAACATGTAGCACATAAATATAATACTTGGTCACCTCATAAGTCTTTGTATATATTTGTATAGGAAAGCTCCTTTCTTGTTTTTCAAACTATCAAAATGAAAATTTAGATACAAAGCATTTATAATGGGCTTGGGGCTTCAACATATGGCACTTTTGGGACAGTAGTGGGGGCTTTTTCTGATGCACAGTAATCCTTAATAAGAACCGAGTACCATTTGAGAATAACTGGTGAAAAGTACTCTATACTATCCTTCCAACATTGCAAGTTGCTTACGACATTTTCTGCTTTGCAACAAGCTTGCGAAAAGGAGAACGTGTCGCTAGTTAGATGACTTAGAATTGCTCTGGCGCACTCCATAAACGCTTCTCTTGCAACAGCTTTGAATATTTTATCTCACCTTTTAAACTCGGTAAAGTTGTAGACCGAAAATGAAGGCTCTTTATAATGAAGTATTGCCTATGTTGGGAGAGAAAAAGCAGCAAGTGTCAAGACAAGGATCATAGTAAGTTGAGTTCCTTTCACCATCTTTGATCTTCTTGACCCACGTCGATCTTCTTTCTCACTATCTTCCGTTCTTGGTTATTTTATTAAATTTAAGTTGTAGCCTTAGATGTTACATCTTTCCAACATAAAGACCACACTAGTTTCATTGAAAGCCCCACTTAACCACCAAATTCAAACGAATTGCTCTTTTAAGTAAACTATAACTCGTCAAGCATAAATTTTCCAATCGTTAGGCTTTATTAACTATACAAGGCTAAAAGGCTCACAAAAAAGACTCAAGAGGCAACCTTGATGACTAGATTATCTTAATATTTAAGCAGAAATTACTCTATAGTACTATAGGCAATGATTTTTTATATTTTTTAGTACTTAGGATAAAACTTTTACTTTTATTATCAATAACATATTTCTCATAGAGTGGCATTGTGATATTTATATTGTGACTACTGGTGTTTCTCGTACTTACTATCAACCTTGACCATAATTATTATTGTATCAATGATAAACTTTTTCATCAAAGAAAAAATCTTACCATTTTAATATTTTCTTTCCCACACTATGAATTATAGTTTCTTATGTAGCAGATTAGATATTTTAATTAAGTTGTTAGTGAAAGTTTGGTCTGGTACTAAGGACCACATTTATGGCAATGTTTTTAACTTCATGCAAAAACGTTAGTAAATAGATAACAAAAGTAAGGGACACACACTATATTATCTCAGTTTGGAACCAGAATAGTTCCTAATCTGTGGGGCTGTGTAGCCCGGATGGTAACAATCAACTATAATAAATTTTGTTACAAACCTTCTCCTACAAGGTTTTACAAGGGTGTTAAAAACACCAAAGTCAACATAACTAATAATTAATAACTTTTCAATCTCCCTCCTCGAATGACGTACTCAGTGTGAGTAGTCTTATTACCATCCACACTGAGACTCCCCCTCAATGTATTCCTTCGTCACGAAAGCTCAGACTGTCTCCTGCACAATCTGAAACATCAGCTGCAACATCGGTTCATCAACTTCATCTTTTCAACAACTTCTCGAAAAGCAAATCGACGAAGACTATTTAACTCATAATAAAAATGAATTCTCTCTTCAAAATACTCTCAATTGCTTCTTGAATTTGTATCTTGTGCTCTGGCCTCCACGTCTTTAAGTAGTCATTCGTTGTGAGTGCATATGGTATGATTTATGCTGGTATATGTGAGTGAGGATCTGATTGTAATACGACCTGTATGTCCTTCTATATATGAAGCAGTCTTCTGGCTTAATTATCAATCACACTCTTAGATCTCTATTCATACTTAGTTTGCCATAATCAAGAATCTCAATCATTCCAAATATAAAATTGTGCTAGAAATCATATCAAAACTCCAGTCATTCTATATAATCGCACTAGAAATCATATAAAAACTCCAGTCATTCCAAATATAATAATCACACAAAAAATTATATCTTCTATCATATAATATTTTGTCAGAGAATGACAAATATACCCTTAGACGTGCACACTAACAATCTCCCCCTTTTGGCTTTCTTTGACAAAACATTCTTGTACTTCTAAATATAATGACTTCAAATCCTCAAGAAATGTTTGAAATATCTTCTCCCACATTATCTGTAACATTAATGGTGTTTGAAACATCATCTCCCACACCAGCACGAACATTGTCTGTAATATTTCCCGAATGACTTTGCTTGTATTAAACATCATGTGAAACAATATCAGTAGCAATGGCAGTGTGTACATTTAGTACTTCAAAATATATCAAAATATATCAAAATATATCAAATTATCTCTCCCCCTTTTTTATATAAGAAAGACAAAATTGCAATCACTACTGCGCGCAATGGTGTTGTTCCTTGTAGACACAAAAATGTCTTAGTACTAAGTTTTTAACATATCATGTACAACATCTCTGTGATATCTTGGTTTCTTTATTGCATAACAAGTATAAGGCACACCCACTTGTCTTTTAGCTCCCTTTTTGAAGTTTTGACTGTTTAGACCGCACACATGCTCAAAGTTCCTTCCAAGAACTCAAAACAACGATCATCTAACATATGTTTACCCTGCATGGCCTGCATACAAAATTCATCCTGCAATACTTCTTCTACCTTTTTTAGTTTCAAAGATGAAGTACAACAAATAAATAGAACCATATTTCTATGGTTTACTTTCCTTTCTCTTGTTTTCATACCTCCAATTATTTTTTGATTAGGATGATTTTTCTGAACTCCAGAAGACGACTCTTTGGTAGTGGATATATCAATGGATGGAGAAGAATCTGACGGTGTATAAAGGGATATTTCATCCTTTTCTGGAGCAAGGTCTGGAACACTGTCTGGAACAACATCTGGAACATTTGGAACAACTTCTGCTTCTTTCTGTACAACTATCTTGTGAATGGCCTTGGGCTGCTCTCCAATTTGGCATTGTACAAATCCTTTAACTTCAACCAACTTTGACAAGCCTTTGACTATATATTTCAAAGTTTGATAATGGTCATGTCTTTGTCTTTGATTCCACAGCTGAGAGTTTGTTACAGAGGTGTTGTAACACTGCATCTGACTTAACAATTTATAACAATTATCACTAGTACGAATACCTTCCATAGCTGGATTGTTATTACTGTCATACACTAAACATTTATCTTTGGTAAATTTCACAAACAATCTTTCATTGCACAATTGACTTATACTAATCAAATTAGCTTTAAGTCCTTTCATATACAATACATTGTTTAATCTTGGAAATCCATTAACATTTAACTTACCTTTTCCCAAGATTGTGCTTTTAGCTCCATCTCCAAATGTAACATGACCAGACTCGCTTTGAGTGACGTTGCTCAACAATTTTTTTTCTCCTGTCATATGTCTGGAACATCCACTATAAAAGTACCAAACATTATTAGTAGTTGTGTTTAACACATGATAAGCATTGTGAGACTTAACTGATTTCTTGACCCAAAAATATTTGTACTTCATGTGATTTTAAGGAAGCTGTCTATTACTAAATTTTAGATCCCAAAACAGCTTATAGCACTGGAAACGAAGGTGTCCTAAAGCACCACAATAATAACATCCCTTAGGTCTTATAACCAAAGGGGGTAGGATCTTCTTAACTCCCTCTTTAACAAACACAATAGGTTTGGAAGATGATTCACCTGTTTACCCGTGACCTCTCCTATCACCACTGTTTCTGCCCTGGGTTAGAATTTCATCAAGCTTACCTTTCTCTTTTTCAAGATTCTTTAATGTCTATTTTACTTTGTCCACTTTTGTCTGTAACACCTCGATCAACTTTGTGTGCTACTCTATTTGTGTGATTTTTTGCATAATATCCACTTGGAGAAATTTTTGCCCAACTTCTGATTCGTTCAATTTGCTAATCAGTTCTTTGTTGATGTTGCACTGTTGTTCCCATTTTTTTTTCGACACCATGTTGTCATATGAGACGTTAGAAACATCCAATTTAACACTAGAAAAGGAAGTAGTATAATTACCTCCTTCATCTGAATTAGATGATGCATTGTCTGAATCATCACTCCAGATTACTGCATATGCCTTTTTCTTCTTTTGTGCAGTGGGACACTCGGCTTGAATATGTCCAAATCCGTCACACTCATGACATTGAATCCTTCTCTATTCTGAATTGAACTTGTCTCTTTGTTTTTCACCAAATTTGATGAACTTCCTTTTTTGTTTAATGTTCTATACATCTTATTGACACCTTCAGATAAGTTAGCAAAATTTTCATGTAAATCTTCAAGAGAGGATTGACCTGATTTTCTTGCTTCTCCAGTGAAAGCAACACTTTTGTCAGTTTTTGCAATCTGGTTAGCCATTGACTCCAGTCAGTTTCAAAAGTCACCAGTGATCCAATTACTTCATTTAGGCTCAATTTATCCACTTGTTTGGTTTCCATAATAACAATAACTATCAAAGAAAATTTCTTATTCAAGGAGTGCAAAACTTTTCTTACCAATCTATTTTATTCAAACAGATCTCCTAGCAGAGTGGCTTCATTAGCAACTTTTCAAATTTTTTCCTCATATTCCCGAATTTTTCGTCTTCTCCCATTCGGATCAGTTCGAACTTAGTGTTAAGATGCTGCAACTTAGCCAAACAAACATCGGCTGTTCCTTTATAGTGATCTTCGAGTGACTTCCAAGCCTCCTTTGCTGATTCTATGCAAGACATCCTGCTAAACTGTTCCAAGCTTACACCACAAAAAATAACATTAATAGCCTTGACATTAAAATTACTATGATTTTCTACCTCTGTCCAATATTTCAGCGGTTTCTCAGTAGTCTTTCCAGCAGCAACAATCACTGGTCGTGTCCATCCTTCCATTACAGACAGTCATGCATCTTCTTCAATTCCTTAAATGTAAGCTTTCATCCTTGCCTTCCAATAGGGATAGTTGGAGCCTTCTAGGAGGGGTGGACGTGTGGAGGAACCTCCATATCTCAGTGTGTCCACCTTTGCTTAGCTAGAACTTCCAGGACCACCAAGGGAATGTCTGTTGTCTTCTCAAATACCAATTGAAAGTTCGTTCTGGTACTAAGGACCTCGTTTATGGTGATGTTTTTAACTTCATGCAAAAACGTTAGTTAATAGATAACAAAAGTAAGGGATACAACAAACTTCGTGCAAAAACATTTATGGTGATGTTTTTAAAAGGGTGTTAAAGACACCGTAGGCAACATAACTAATAGTGAATAACCTTTCAAGCTCCCTCCTTGAATGACGTACTCAGGGTGAGTAGTCTTGTTACCATCCACACTGAGACTCCACCTCAGTGTATGCCTTTGTCACGAAAGCTCAGACTGTCTCCTGCATAGTCTGAAACATCAGCTGCTACATCGGTTGCACCATCACCTTCATCTTTTCAACAACTTCTTGAAAAGCAGATCGATGAAGACTATTTAACTCATAATAAACACAAATTCTCTCTTCAAAATACTCTCAATTACTTCTTGAATTTGTATCTTGTGCTCTAGCCTCCACGCCTTTAAGTAGTCATTCGTTGTGAGCACATATGGTATGATTGCAATACGACTTGTCTGTCCTTCCATATATGAAGCAGTCTTTTGGCTTGAATATCAATCACACTTTTGGATCTCTACTCATACTTACTTGCCATAATCAAGAATCTCAATCATTCCAAATATAAAATCGTGCTAAAAATCAAATCAAAACTCCAGTCATTCCATATATAACAATCACACTAGAAATCATTTAAAAACTCTTGCCATTCCATATATAATAATTACACTAGAAATCATATCTTCTATTATATAATACTTTGTCAGAGAATGCCAAATATACCCTCAGACGTGTGCATTAACAGTTAGTTATGTAAATTTCATGGCTTATACAAACTGATTAAAATATTCTTCGTTCTATGTATAGCTTGCCAATCGTAACATAAACTTGAAGGACATAACGTAATAATTTGTTGGTGGTATTCTTCTTTCTGTGTAACTTGTTGATCGTAACAAGGATGTAACATAATGATTTATTGATGGTAACATAGTAGTTTGTTGACCATGATATATTGACTCACAGGTTGTAACATATTTATTTTGTTAGATTAGACACAATAACTTGTTGATTATAACATAGTAATTTATTGTTGAAATTACGTTGTACTCCATAGGTGTACGTTCTCATGTAATTATACTTGTGAGTCGATGTAATTTCATGGCCAGATTCACGATGTGTTATGCCAAAAAAAAAAAAAACCATCAGGACAATAGAAGAGTTATCACAGTTCATAACCAATCGTTCCTACTTTGTGGGACACTCGATCCAAGAGAAAAAATTCACTATTTAAAGAGATTAGGGAAACTTACACCAAGTTTCACTTCAGATTGAAGTTCTTCTCCTAACAAGATTGGAACTTGTACAAAATTCTTTGATACTTCTGTTGCAACGCACCAACAGAATACGTTAAACACCCCCACACCAAGCCTCCCCCTTGATATGACACACCAAGACTCCACTTTCAATGTGTTCTTCCCTGCCAGAAGGGTTCCTCCCTGCCAGAAGGGTTCCTCCAGCACCAACAATTTGACAAATTGATTAAGTTGTCAATGGCTTCTTGCTTCAAGCCTGATGGCTGCAATTATGCTCCACGTATAACTTGTTTACTTCTCACCTGAACATGGTACAAATCTCCTTAGCAAGCTCTCTTTCTCTATTTTACACACAATAGATCTTCTTTGTTTATTGTCTATATTGAATGAGAAATTTGAATCCCTATTTATAGGGCAACGACTGTAACAATATATCGTAGAAATCGTACCCTAATGAAATTAGACTTACTTTAGAAGTTTTGTTGTAATCGGACTATAGTTTCCTTCTGATTCCAACTTTGCCTTATTTGTCTCTCCTCTTAACTTGAGACATCTTTGTGTCAATCTTGTATTAGAAAACTTGTCTCAAATTTGGTTTGCCTTGTAATTTTGCTAGCTCATTTTAGGAGTCCCTAAGATAGTTGACTTCCTAGTCTTCCTAGTTGATGCCAACTTATGTTTCCTATTGAAATCCCAGTAAACTTAGCACGTGTAAGCAGGAGTGTACTTACACCCAAAGACTGGTGTAATGACACTAATCGTTATACTTATAAAACATAAACACATTGACACTTTGTTATCGCAGTTCAGAACCAATCGTTCCTACTCTGCGGGGCATTCGGCCAGGGGTATCAGAATCCACTAGTGAGAGTATTATAGAAGTTCAACAACAATACTTACAGTAGCAAGTTCTCTCCTCTTAAGGACTCAAACAATAGCCTCTCCTAGACAAGCTTCCTCTTTTCTCACTTCAACAGAAGCCCTTCGATACCCTCACACTAAGTCTCCCCCACGCAGTCTTCTCAGGATGAGAATACTATTACGATGGTCAATAGCTTCTATGGTAAGCTTGTAGACCTCTTGATTAACTCCAATAAACACACTCAAACTCTAGAAGTAAGTGTACAAATCATCTCCTCAAAACTCCCCCTCAAACTCACCCTTGCTGTGTATCATTTAGTTTCTGCGTAACCCTAATCTATCTCATGTTGTGCTATATATATCTTTAGGGTTAACCAACTCCTTTTCTGACTTTAGCTACATCACCGAGGGAGAAGTCCTAACTGCACTAGACTTCTCTTCTTTTTCCATATTCAGCATCGATCACATCCTGTGCTGGTTACTCTTCTATATCAACTAGGAGACTCAAACACTCCAGCTTATGTTTTCTGTCTTTTACTTGAACCGGGATTCTAAATCAAGATGTGTTTTTAGGACTCTAAATGAAGATGTGTTTTGTCATAATTAGCCAACCATACATCCGTGCGCCATCATTCTCCCCCTTTGGCTCTTTTTGATAAAACCACTTTATAACACTGATCCACTTTCATTCTGAATTCAGCTAAACAATATATACCTATTATGAGTTCTATACATGTATACTTTCTCAAAGGTGAGCATTCAATTCTTCAAATAAGCAGATTCACATAAATCAGTAAAAAGAGATCTGTAATCATACCATCTTCCTTAATAATACAAAATCCACACATCAACTATCAATATTAACTCCACACATCAATCCACACATCCTATCATCTGTCAATTGTATCCATCAACTATCAACTGCCAATTGTATCCAGATAAGCATACAGCTACACATCAACTATCAACTGTCAATTGTATCCAGATAAGCATACAACTACACAAATAAGTAATAGGAGAAAGTTTATTGAAGTGTTTACTGTTCTACTCTTCTCCCCTTTTTGTCAAAAAAAGCCTAGAGCAGCTCACAGATCCTCTACTGAGATGAAGGAGGCTGACTTCTCTTTGAAATGAGATACTTTAAAAGTTTTATCTCATTCTTAAGAAAATTGTGCTTTCGTCCTAAGTCATCCATCTCATTTTTCACACTCTGCAGCCGCCGAGTTAGATAATCATGAGTCATTTGATCAAAAGAAATACCTGAAGACTGAGGACCCTAATGCACAGAGTGTGCTAGAGAAGATCCGAGGTTAATGTCAGTCCTTGTGGTGGTGGCATAAGAGCTGCATCAGATGTGACCGTGGGTGGTCATCTGGACCTTCACTTGTAGACATATCCACAATGTGCTCATCCCGATAAGTTGATGGTGTAGTCATAGTATTCATGGATATAGTATTCGGAGGTGCATCACATACCACGGTCATAAGTGTACTGTCAGTTGTAACTGCACTTAATGGTAGAGATAAGGGCAGAGGAGTCGTTATACTGATACTCACCATCGGTCCTGATCTCTCAGCAAGTTGAATTTCTTCAGAGACTAAAACCACACAATCTGTAGGGACTTCTGACATCTTCTCCTTGTACAAAGTGCTAGTCTTGTTTCTTAACCTGTTCCTCTTGTTATGAACCACCACTAATTCTGTGAGACCCAGAGGTTTCTGCTTGTTAAGAATACTATGAATCAAAGACGGAAACGTGAGTCACCCTTGTTTATCTGTTTGCTCAGATACTCTTGACAACCTGTTAAAAAATCCTGCCACTTAGATCTATTTTCTGTTATGTACCTAGTATGTACAGGAAGTCCAGCATACTCTTGTGAATAGTCCCTCTATGCCGGGTTGGTACCCAATTCCAGATTGCAATCTTGTGAAGAGCCGAGTACTTTGGTGTTAACTTAGAAGCTGGAAATACATGTGAAGCTGGCGACTGATGTATCTGACCACCTGTCAATTCCTTTAGCACAATTCCATCTTTTGTGTCATCTGATTCTATGTTGCACAATGGAATTCTGAGATTATCAGCAATGTGTGGGACCCCAAAATCATACTAGTTACCCCGTACATACACTTTGCAACTCATACTCTGTCTTGGTCTTACCAAGTTTACGTAAAACTCTTGCACAACAGCTGGCAAATACGGTGCAATTTGAGTGACTGTTCTCATGAACTCAAGTTGTTCCAATAATGGAATAATTATCTTGATTTCGTCCAAATACAACTCTTTTTCTGGACAAAATTCCTTCTTGACAACTGTCAAAAATCTCTTTTCTGCATCCGAGTCTGCAAATTTTGCATTCTTTGCTTTTTCATGAGGCTTGGAACTTTTAGTGCACAATTTCTTTTGTTCTGTATGGCCAGACTTCGGGTTACCGCAACCTGTGCCACACCCGTTCCTTTTTCTTTGCGTGTAGCCCCTCGTGTTCGAATACGAGATTTCTGGGTTATCTGTCTGACATTCGATGCAGCCTCTTGCACTTCCCTTTTCTCCTCTTCCTCTCCATCCACCCTAATTGGTGAATCTCCTGGTCGGATGCCCTTCTATCTTTTTAAAATCGCGGACTCCCAAAGTCGTAACTTCCGATCTGAGTGGTTAATTTGCTTACGCAGTGGGGTATGATAAGAGGCGAATCATCTTCCTCTTCTTCACTACTTTCAACTGATCTGCTTACATGCTTTTGAGGTACACTTGTGTGTACTGTGCTCTTATGCTTTACAAAATTATCGAGAAATTTTTGGAGCGGGACATCGTCTTCAATCAAATCAATTTCTTGTAACTCTGAAGGCATTTCCGCAGCAACAGCTAGAGTCTCAAGCGAAGGAGCCATCGAATCCCCATCGTCGATGCACTGTTCACCGTTTAGAGAAGGTATAGAAGAAGAAGACATGGTGGTAGTTTTCGTACCTTGGCTCTCTCTTGTGGAAGCTGAGTCTACTGTCAGACTTGCCATTCCAGCGTCGCAGCAGTCCTTGGTCTTTTTCCTCACTTGTTGTCTTTGTCAATCTCCTAAGGGAACGGTCGATTGCAACCAAAAATCAAATCTTTACCTTCGTTACCTTTACTCTTTCACCTTCCTCTAACCTCCTTTAAAACCCAAACCCTTACCTTTTCACCTTCTCCCAAAATACAAGGTTTCGGTTTTTTTATTATATATATATATATATATATATATATATGTATGTGTACTTACAAGTCTAACTACACTATCTTTTACTCTTTCAGATATAACACAACCCGAGAGCCCCACGAAGAAACTCAAATCTTTTTGCATCCAAACTTTTTGTAAATATGTCTGCTAGCTGATTCTCAGTCGATAAGTATTCCAATGTAACTTTACCACCTTCAACTATTTCTTGAATGAAATGATGTCGAATGTCTATGTGTTTCATCCTTAAGTGTTGTACTGGATTCTTTGAAATATTGATAACGCTTGTATTATCACAGTATACTGTGAGTACCCCACTCGGTACACCATAGTCAAACAATATTTTCTTCATCCATATAAGTTCTGCACAACAACTCCCTGCTGTAATATATTCCGCTTCAGCAGTGGACAATGATATGGAATTCTACTTCTTGCTATACCAGGACATAAGATTAGTGCCTAAATAGAAGCATCCGCATGAAGTGCTTTTTCTATCATCTGCATCTCCTGCCCAATCTGCATCTCCTACCCAATCTGCATCACTATATCCTGCCAACACATTACTGGTGTTTGCAACATACCAGATTCCAAGATTAACTATGTTCTTGACATATCGTATACTTCTCTTAACAGACTTCACATGTGACTCCTTCGGTGCTGATTGGAATCTTGCACACAGACCAACACTATAACATATGTCTGGTCGACTTGCAGTTAAGTACAACAAACTTCCAATCATGCACCTGTATAAGGTTGGATCTGTTGGTGTGCCATTTTCGTCCCTGCAAATACGATCTGTTGTACTCATGGGTGTTCTCATAGACTTGGCATCTTCCAATCCAAACTTCCTAACTAAATTTTTAGCATATTTCTCTTGAGAGATAAAGATGCCATCAACTCTCTGTTTTATCTGAAAACCCAAAAAATAAGCTAGTTCTCCTACCATACTCATCTCAAATTCTTCTTGCATATATTTGATAAACTATTTTTGGGCACACTCACTAGTGGAGCCAAAGATGATATCATCTACATAAATCTGAGCTATTGTTAGCTCATGATCCCTTTTCTTGATAAATAGTGTCTTGTCTACTCCCCCTCTTGTAAATCCTTTAGAACACAAAAATTATGTCAATCTTTTATACCAAGCTCTAGGTGCTTGTTTCAGTCCATATAATCCTTTGGTCAATCGATACACACAGTCTAGTCGATGGGGGTCTGCAAAGCCCTACGGCTGTTCAACATACACTTTTTCAGTAGATAACCATTCAAAAATGCACTCTTTGCATCCATCTGCTGTAGTTTGATCTTCATCATACTAGCAACATCAAGCAGCAATCGAATCGATTCAAGTCTAGCCACCGGTGCAAAGGTTTCATCAAAATCAATTCCTTTTACCTGGGTATACCCTTGTGCAACCAGTCTTACTTTATTTCTAATTACATTACCCTCCTCATCTATCTTGTTCTTGAATACCCACTTAGTACCGATGACATTCAAATTTTTTGGACGAGGTACAAGTGTCCAAACTTCATTCCTCTAAAACTGCTCAAGTTCCTCTTGCATGGCTCTTATCCAGAACTCATCTTTTAGAGCCTCTTCTACTTTTCTGGGTTCTACTAGCGAGGTATAACATACAAATTTAACTATGTCTTCTTGAGTCTTAGTATAAGATACTTCCATTTCTTCTGGTGATTCTTCAATAGATAGTCCCTCTAGTGGAACTTCAGGTGTATCAACACTAGTAGCTTTAGATGTACTAGTTTATGTACTAACAGTCTCTCCTTTTTGGATGGATGGTACATGTTCATCATCTAGCTTTTGAAGATCCGCATTTTGGTCTGATATTTCCACAGTCACAGTTTCAATGACTATGTTTGCACTTCTCAGAAACACTCTGTATGCATTACTGTTCCTAGAATATCCTGCAAAAATCCCTTCTATACTCCTGGAATCAAATTTTCTCAATTGTTCACGATCTCTGAGAACATGACACCTGCTACCAAACTCACGAAAATAATGGACATTGGGTTTCCTTCCTTTCCACAACTCATATAGTGTCTTGTGAGTTAGGTATCTGAGATGTACACGATTGCTAACATAGCAAGCCATGTTTACAGCTTCTGCTCATAGTTTATGATGTAGATCCTTTGAGTCGATCACAGTCCTAGCCATTTCTTGCAATGTTCTGTTCTTTCACTCCACAACTCCATTTTGTTGTGGGATTTTGGGTGCTGAAAACTCATGAGAAATCCCTTTTCTTTCACAAAAAGTAGCAAAATCATGATTTTCAAACTCCTTTCCATGATCACTCCTAATCCGAACTACCTTTCATATAGTCACCCCCTTTTCAGTCATAAGCCGTTTACATAGACTTACAAATAATTTGTAGGCCTTTGATTTCTCTCTGAGAAACTCAACCCATGTGAATCTAGTGAAATCATCAACACAAACCAGTACATACCTTTTTCCAGCAATGCTCTCAGTTTGAACTGGCCCCATTAAATCAATGTGCAGCAACTCCAGTGGTTGTTTGGTGGTGATAAACTTTAATGCAGTGTGAGGAGTCCGATGTTGTTTGCCTTCCATGCACCTCTACAAATAGTCTCAACATTCCCCGTTAAAGGAGGCAATCCTCGGATCGCTTCATACTTCACCAGCTTATGTAATCCTCTGGCATGTATATGTCCCAGTCGCTTATGCCATAGTTGAGCAGTAGTCTCTCTAGTGTACTGACACTAATGTGACAAAAGTAACTTATAACAGTTATCACCTGTTCTTGTTCCTTCCAGTATAGAGGTATGTTTATCATCCATTACTAGACAACCATCTTTGGTGAACTTAACATATAGGTTCTGGTCACACAATTGACTGATACTTATCAAATTTGCTTTCAGCCCATCAACCAACAAAACATTCTTTACCTTGGGAAGTCTGACATTCAAATCACCTTTCCCAATCAAAGACCCTTTTGCACCATCACCAAAAGTAACTTGGCCACCACTTTCCTTGTGAAGGTTTGTAAGAAACTTTGTACTTCCTGTCATGTGTCTGGAACACCCACTGTCAAAATACCATACTCCATTAGTGTTTGATTTTCTAGCAGTATGGCAAGCAAAGAGACCAATCTCTTTCTTTACCCAGACAAAATTTGGAGCAGTAGATTTAACCACTCTACAACTCCCATTCCTTCTCCAATATCTTTGCAACTTGTAGCAGTAAGGTCTGATATGTCCAAAGGCACCACAGTAATGACATGTAGGAATAAACTTTTTGGTCCTTCTAGGCCGAGTCTGAGTGTAAGCTGGTTATAGAGATGAACTGGCACCACAGTATCCCAGTCCATGTTTATTACTTCCTCGTTTCTCTTGAGTCAGTATATCATCTAGTTGTTGTTTTCCCCTGTCAAACTTCACCCAGATCTCCTTTGACTTCTTTAGTTCTTCTTCCACTCTTATAATTCTTTCCTCTTTTTCAGCCACTTCCTGCTTTAGCGTGCGGTTCTCTTCATCTAATACACTAATCCGTTCTTTCAACAGACTCTCTTCACTTTCTATTTTTTGAACTTCTGCCTCTTTCTCACCAAGTTTTTGTTTCAGCACAACATTTTCTCTTTCAAGAGCCCCAACTTGTTCTCTCAGAACCTTGGTACTCTCAAGAACCCCATCCCACTATTTGATGATGTTCTCTACTGTTCCTATATCATCCTCGCCATCTGTTTCATTATCAGGAACTATTGTAGTACAATGAGTTTTTCCTCAAGCTGGTAATTTACTATTCTGTTGAACACTAGTAGTGAATGCAACATAATTACACTCGTCATCTTTAGAGGCACTACTATCATCACTCCAGGCAGCGACGAATGACTTTTTCTTTCTCAGGTATGTAGGACATTCTGATTGGATATGTCCTCGCCCACCACACTCATAACACATTATGACTTTATTCCTGTTTGCTAAATCAAAGCTTACTCCACTTTGTTTGCTTTCTCCTGAGGCATAATTCTTCTTCTTGTTTTTTCTTATAAACTTGTGAAGTCCCTTGGCCAGGAGGACACCTTTGCATCCAACTCTGTTAATGTAATGATGGGAGTACAGGATTCCTTTGTTGACTAGGCCACCTCATTGCTTGCAGAGGACTGAAAAGCTACATTTTCTTTCTTATTTCCCCCTACTGAGTCACATGACTCTTCATTCATTTTGAAAGTTTTTAACGACCCAATCAATTCATCCAAGGTCATATTGTTAAGAGATCAATTTTCTTCTATGACAATTCTTTTCATCTTAAATTTTGAGGAAAGTGAATGAAGTACCTTTTTGACCAGTAGGTCCTGCAGTATCCTATCTCCCAGATTAGCAGATTGATTTGCAATATCTCTGATCTTACCTTCAAACTCCAAGATCGTCTCATCATCTCTCATTCTCATAAGCTCGAACTGAGTCATCAACATCCTTAACTTCATGGCACGTACACTTTCGGTTCCTTCATAATGAACTTCCAATATCTTCCATGCCTCCTTAGCAGTAGTGCACATAGATACTCTCCTGAATTGGTCTTCATCAATTCCTCCGAAAATTGCGTTTAATGACTTGAAGGATAGTCTGTCTTCCTCATCGGTCCATTCTGAGCTAGGTTTCAAAATTCTCTTCTTATCAGCGCCTTCTCCAACTTCTTTTGTTGGGGGTGTCCAGCCAACCTCAACAGATCTCCAGGCTCTTTCATCCTGAGCCTTGATATAAATTTGCATCTTTGCCTTCCAGTAGGAGTAATTCGTTTCATCAAGCGAAGGTGGTGTTGTATTTGAAGCCCATTCATTCGGATATGCTGCCATCTTCCTTCACGTCAAGTTTATAAAATCGTTTATTCTAAACTAATCTGGGGCCTGCTTTGATACCACTTGAAATCCCAGTAAACTTAGCACATGTACGCAAGAGTGTACTTACACCCGAGGACTCGTGTAATGACACTTATCGTTATACTTATAAAACATAAACACAGGGACACTTTGTTATCACAGTTCAGAACGAATCGTTCTTACTCTACGGGGAATTCGGCATGGGGTATCAGGATCCACTAGTGAGAGTATTACAAAAGTTCAACAACAATACTTACAGTAACAAGCTCTCCTCCTCTTAAGGACTCAAATAACAACCTCTCCTAGACAAGCTTCCTATTTTCCCACTTCAACAGAAGCCCTTCGAAACCCCCACAGTAAGTCTCCCCCATAGTGTGTTCCCTATCTCCAGGGAGTTTCTTCACGCAGTCTTCTCAGGATGAGAATACTATTATGATGGTCAATAGCTTCTATGGTAAGCTTGTAGACCTCTTGATTAGCTCCAATAAACACACTCAAACTTTAGAAGTAAGTGTACGAATCATCTCCTCAAAACTCCCCCTCAAACTCACCCTTGCTGTGTATCCTTCAGTTTCTGCGTAACTCTAATCCATCTCATGTTGTGCTATATATATCTTTAGGTTTAACCGAGTCCTTTTTTGACTTTAGCAACATCACCGAGGGAGAAGTCCTAACTGCACTAGACTTCTGTTCTTTTTCCATATTCAGCATCGATCACATCCTGTGCTGGTTACTCTTCTATATCAACTGGGAGACTCAAACACTCCAGTTTATGTTTTCTATTTTTTACTCGAACCAGAATTCTAAATCAAGATGTGTTCCCAAAACTCTAAATCAAGATGTGTTTTGTCATAATTAGCCAACCATACATCCGTGTGCCAACACCTATTATGGGTAGACAAATCACCTTTCATTTAATGGTTGTTCATAACATAACATGGTATGGAATTCAGGCTGGGTTAGAAGTTACTGAATTTGGGTGAGGCCATAAAGAGGGGTATCTTAGTCAATATATAGCTAGGGCAAGTAATTTATTAAATTTTATAAAATAAAAATAATTTATAAAAATTTCATATTTTTAAAATAAAATTTCCATTGCTTCATGCTAGATTTCTTAATTGATAAGCCATAGTGAAGTTGGAAAAACTTTACAACATATTTTGAGTGCAAGTCAAATATCAAATGGTTGGTTCAGCTGGTTTATTGAAACAATAAGGTATTGACAAGTACTTAGTCATCACCATTAATATTTTTGACTTATATTTAAATATTTGTAGTGGACAGTGGTGGATTTTTAATTGCTAAATTCTCTTTCTGCAATTTTACCAAAATTTAAAGTCTTTGTAAGCAAACTGCATGTGTATCTCTAGATGACAAGCCCATGCTCTTTTTCATAGTGATCAAATTATAATTTTAGAACCGTAGGTACTTAGCTCTCGCTCAAAAACATGTAGCACATAAATATAATACTTGGTCACCTCACAAGTCTTTGTATATATTTGTATAGGAAATCTCCTTTCTTATTTTTAAAACTATCAAAATGCAAAATTTCGGTACAAAGCATTTATAATGGGCATGCGGCTTCAGCATATGGCACTCTTGGGATAGTGGTCGGGGCTTTTCCAGATGCACAATAGTCCTTAATAAAAATTAAGTACCATTTGGGAATAATTGATGAAAAGTACTGTATACTATCCTTCCAACATGGCAAGTTGCTTATGGCATTTTCTGCTTTGCAACAAGAGTGCGAATAGGAGAATGTATCGCTGGTTAGATGACTTAGAATTGTTGTGGCACACTCCATAAACACTTATCCTGCAATAGCTTTGAATAGATTATGGCACTTCTTAAACTCAGTGAAGTTGTAGACCGGAAATGAAGGCTCCCTAAAATGAAGTATTGCCTCCGTTGGGAGAGAAAAAGCAGAAAGTGCCAAGGATCATTGTAAGTAGACTTCCTTTCACCATCTTTAATCTTCTTGACCCACGTCGATCTTCTTTCTCACTCTCCTCCGTTTTGTCTTTAAACTTAAACTTGTCTGAGTTCGAAGTATTTATAAGGTTTTGATGGATCCATTCTTGGTTGTTTTATTAAATTTAACTTATAGCCTTAGATGTTACATATTTCCAACATAAAGACCACACTAGTTTCATTGAAAGCTCCACTTGAGCACCAAATTCAAACGAATTGATGTTTTAAGTAAACTATAACTCCTTGTCAAGCATAAATTTGCCAATCGTTAGGCTTTATTAACTATAAAGGCTAAAAGGCTCACAAAAAAGGCTCAAGTGGCAACCTTGATGAGTACATTATCTTAATATTTAAGCAAATATTACTCCATAGTACAATAGCCAATGATTTTTTATATTTTTTTATACTTAGGATAAAACTTTTACTTCTGTTATCAACAACATATTTCTCGTAGAGTGGCATTGTGATATTTATATTGTGACAACTGGTGTCTCTCACACTTATTATCAAACCTTGACCATAATAATTTTTTTATCAATGATAAACTTTTTCACAAATTAAAAATACTTATCATTTTAATATTTATTTCCCACACTATGAATTATAGTTTCTTATGTAGCAGATGCTTACACTCATTTTAAAATGAATAATCTACGCATTTATATTCAAAGATGACTTTTTTCTAAGAAGGTGATCAAAGTATTTCCTCAATTAATATACCCTCATTGTATTTTTATGTTAAAAAATAAAATGGTAGAGGTCAAATGTCAATATTTTTTACTCAAACTAGTACTATTTTATGGATGGTATTTAAATACTTTTAGAAAACAATAACTTAATGAAATGTTGTATTTCTAAATTATTGGTAATCAGTTAGTTCTTAGTTTGAATTAAGGTAGTTAACACGACTTATACAGTTCTGTGAAAAAAAGATATAATTGTTTGATATAGGACCTTTTACTTGAAAAATAAGATATTTTAAACAAGTTCTTAGTTATGTAAATTACATGGCTTATACAAACCGACTAAAATATTCTTCTTTTTGTGTATAACTTGCCGATTGTAACATCAAATGGCTGGTCAAAAATTAGTAACTTGAAGTAGATAACGTAATAATTTGGTGGTGGTATTCTTCTTCAGTGTAACTTGTTGATCGTAACAAGGATGTAATTTAATGATTTATTGGTGGTAACATAGTAACTTGATGAATGTAACTTTGTAATATGTGAGTGGTAACTTGATGAATGTAACTTTGTAATATGTGGGTGGTAACATAGTAATCTATTGATCATGATATACTGACTCACTGGTTATAACGTATTTATTTTGTTTGATTGGACACAAAAACTTGTTGATTATAACATAGAAATTATTGTTGAAATTACGGTGTACTCTGTAGGTGTAAATTCTCATGTAATTATACTTGTGAGTCGATGTAATTACATGGCCAAGTTCACGATGTGTTATGCCAAACAAAAAAAACCATGAGGACAACATAAAAGTTATCATAGTTTGGAACCAATTGTTCCCATTATACGGGACACTTAGCCCAGGGTAAAAAATTCACAATTTAAAGAGATTAGGGTAACTTACACCAAGTTTCACTTCAGATTGAAGTTCACCTCCTGGCAGGATTCGAACTTGTACAAAACTCTTTGATATTTCTGTTGCTACGTACCAACAAAATACGTTCAACACCCCCCACACCAAGGGTCCCCCTTGATGTGATTCACCAAGACTCCCTCTTCAATGTGTTCTTCACCTATGTATCCAATACCAACAATTTGACAAATTGAATAAGTTGTCAATGCCTTATTCCTTCAAGCCTGATGGGTGTAGTTACGCTCCACATATTGCTTGCTTACTTCTAACAAGGACAGGGTAGACAAATCTCCTTAGAAAGCTCTCTTTTACTACTTCACATATAATAGATCTTCTCAGTGTATTGTGTGTCTTGAATTAGATGTTTGAATGCCTATTTACAAGGCAATAACAACAACAATCAATCTCAGAAGTTCGATCCTTTTGATAATAGACTTACTTTAGAAGTTTTGTTGTAATTGGACTATTGTTGCCTTCTGATTCCAACTTTGCCTTATTTGCCTCTCCTCTTAACTTGTCAAATCTTTGTGTTAGTCTATATTAGAAAAGTCGTCTCAAATTTGGTTTGCCAAGGAGTGTTGCTAGTTTATTTTATGAGTCACTAAGATAGTTGACTTCTTCATCTTCCTAGTTGATGCCTAACTTCTGTTCCCTATTATGGGTAGAGAAATCACCTTTGCCTTAATCGTTGTTTGTAACAAAACATGTTATGGAAATCGGGCTGGGTTAGAAGTTATTTAATTTGGGTGAGACCATAAAGAAGGGTATCTTAGTCAAAATATATAGCTAGGGCAAGTAATTATTAAATTTTATAAAATGAGAATAATTTATAAAAATTTCATATATTTAAAATAAAATTTCTAATGGTTCATGCTAGATTTCTTAATTGATAAGCCATAGTGAGGTTGGAAAAATTTTACAACATACTTTGAGTGCAAGTCAAATATCAAATGGTTGGTTCAGCTGATTTATTGACACAATAAGGTATTGACAAGTACTTAGTCATCACCATTAATATTTTTCACAAATATTTCCCACACTATGAATGGTAGTTTCTTATGTTGCAGATGCTTACACTCACTTTAAAATGAATAATCTATGCATTTATATTTAAACATGCCTTTTTTTAAGATGGTGATGAAAGTATTTCCTCAATTAATATACCCACAAAGTATTTTTATGTTCAAAAATAAAAATGGGGAAAGGTCAAATGTCTTTATATTTTACTTAAACAAGGACTATTTTATGGAAGATATTTAATACTTTAAGAAAACAGTAACTTAATGAAATGTTGTATTTCTAAAATATTGGTGATGCGGTAGTTTGTAGTTTGAGTTAAGGTGGTCAACATGACTTATACAATTGAGTTAAAAAGAGATATAAGTGTTTGACTTCTGTCCTATACTTGAAAAATATGATATTTTAAATAAGTTGTTAATTATGTAAATTACGTGGATCTTACAAACTGATTAAAATATACATCTTTCTATGTATAACTTGTCGATCGTAACAATAACTTGAAGGACATTAAGGAATAATTTGTTGGTGGTATTGTTCTTTCTATGTAACTAGTTGATTGTGTCAAGGATGTAACATAATGATTTATTGGTGGTAACATAGTAACTTGAAGAATGCAACTTTTTAATATGTGGATGGTAACATAGTAATCTATTGATCTTGATATACTGACACCCTAGTTGTAACAAATTTATTTTGTTAGATTGGACACAATAAATTGTTGATTATAACATAGCAATTTATTGTTGAAATTACATTGTACTCTGTAGGTGTACGTTCATGTGTAATTATACTTGTGAGTCGATGTAATTACATGGCCACGTTCACAATGGGTTATGTCAACAAAAAATACCATCTACACAACAAAAGAGTTATCACTGTTCATAACCAATCATTCCTACTCTGCGGAACACTCGGCCCTAGGTAAAAATTTCACTATTTAAAGAGATTATGGTAACTTACACCAAGTTTCACTTCATATTCAAGTTCTCCTCCTGGCAGGATTCAAACTTGTACAAAACACTATAATATTTCTATTGTCATGTGCCAACAGAATTCGTTCAACACCCCCCACACCAAGAGTGCCCTTTAATGTGATACACCATTACTCCCCCTTCAATGTGTTTTTCACCAATGTTTCCAATACCAACAATTTGACAAATTGAATAAGTTGTGAATGGCTTATTGCTTCAAGCCTGACGGCTGTAGTTACGCTCCACATATAGCTTGCTTACTTCTCACATGAACAGGGTAGACAAATCACCTTAGAAAGCTCTCTTTTAGTAATTCACATACAACAGATCTTCTAAGTGTATTACGTGTCTTGAATAAGATGTCTGAATCTCGATTTACAAGGCAATAACAACAACAACCAATCCCATAAATTCTATCCGTTCGATATTAGACTTAATTTCGAAGTTTTCTTGTAATTGGACCATAGTTGCCTTATGATTCGAAATTTGCCTTATTTGTCTCTCCTCTTAACTTGACACTTGTTTTGGTCAGTTTGTATAAGAAAAGTTGTCTCAAATTTGGTTCACATAGGAATGTTGCTAGCTTATTTTAGGCGTCCCTAAGGTAGTTAATTTCGTAGTCTTCCTAGTTGATGCCAACTTCAATTTCCTATTTTGTGTAGACAAATCACCTTTGCTTTAATAGTTGTTCATAACATAACATGGTATGGAATTCGGGCTGGGTTAAATGTTATTGAATTTAGGAGAGACCATAAAGTGGGGTATCTTAGTCAATACATATGGCTAGGGCAAGTAATTTGTTAAATTTTCTAAAATTGAAATAATTTATAAAAAATTAGTATTTTTAAAATAAAAGTTTCATTGCTTCATGCTAGATCCCTTAATTGATAAGCCATAGAGAAATTGGAAAAAAATTACTAAATATTCTGAGTGCAAGTCGAAAATGAAATTGTTGGTTTAGCTGATTTATTGAAAGAATAAGGTGTTGACAAGTACTTAGTCATCACCATTTATATTTTTCACTTATATTTGAGTATTTGTAGCGAACAACTGTGAGTTTTTTAACTTCTCAATTCTCTTTCTGAAATTTTACCAAAATTTGAAGTCTTTGTAAGCAAACTGCAAGTGTATCTCTAGATGACAAGCTCATGCTCCTTTTCATAGCTAACAAATTATAATGTTTGAACTGTAGGTACTTATCTCTCACTCAAAAAAATGTATCACATATATATGATATTCGGTCACCTCACAAGCATTTGTATATATTAGTATAGGAAAGCTCCTTTCTTATTTCAAACTAGCAAGATGAAAATTTTGATACAATCCATTTATTATGGGCTTGGGGCTTCAGCAATTGGCACTTTTGGGACAGTAGTGGGTGCTTTTCCTGATGCACAATAATCCTTAATAAGAACAGAGTACCATTTGGGAATGACTGGTGAAAAGTACTCTACACTATCCTTCCAACATGGCAAGTTGCTTACGGCATTTTCTGCTTTGCAACAAGCTTGCGAAAAGGAGAACGTGTCGCTGGTTAGATGACTTAGAATTGCTGTGGCACACTCCCTAAACGCCTCCCCTGCTACTGCTTTGAATATTTTATCGCACTTCTTAAACTCGGTGAAATTGTAGACCGGTAATGTAGGCTCTCTAAAATGAAGTATTGCCTCCGTTGGGAGCAAAAAAGCAGCAAGTCCCAAGACAAGGATCATAGTAAGTTGAGTTCCTTTCACCATCTTTGATCTTCTTGACCCACGTTGATCTTCTTCCTCACTCTCTTCGGTGTTCTCTTTAAACTTTTCAGAGTTGGATGTATTTATAAGGTTTAGATGGATCTGTTGTTGGTAATTTTATTAAATTTAACTTATAGCCTAAGATGTTACATCTTTCCAACATAAAGACCACACTAGTTTCATTGAAAGCTCCACTTATGCTCCAAATTAAAACGAATTAATGTTTTAAGTAAACTATAACTCCATGTAAAGCTTAAATTTGCCAATCGTTAAGCTTTATAAACTACACAAGGCCAAATGGCTAAAAAAAAAGTGTCAAGAGGCAACCTTGATGACTAGATTATCTTAATATTTAAGCATAAAGTACTCTATAATACAAAAACCTATGATTATTAATATTTTTTTGTACTTAGGATAAAACGTTTACATCTAATATCAACAAGATATTTCTTTTAGAGTGGCATTGTGATAGTTATATTGTCACTTATGGTGTCTCTCGTACTTATTATCAACCTTGACCATAATAATTTTTGTATCGATGATAAACTTTTTTGTCATAGAAAAAATCTTACCATTTTAATATTTTCTTTCCCACACTATGAATGATAGAGTCTTATGTAGCAGATGCTTCACTCACTTTAAAATGAATAATCTATGCATTTATTTTTAGACTTGACTTTTTTTAAGATGGTGATGAAAGTATTTCCACAATTAATATACCCACAAGGTATTTTCACGTTCAAAAATAAAAATGGGCAGAAGTCAAATGTCTTTATTTTTTACTCAACCAAGTACTATTTTATGGAAGATATTTAAATACTTTTAGAAAACAGTAACTTAATGAAATGTTGAATTTCTAAAATGTTGGTGATCCGGTAGTTCGTAGTTTGAGTTAGGGTGGTCAACACGACTTATACAATTATGTTAAAAAGAGATATAAGTGTTTGACTTCGGTCCTTTTACTTAAAAAAATAAGATATTTTAAGTAAGTTGTTCATTACGTAAATTACGTGGATCTTACAAACTGATTAAAATATACTTCTTTCTATGTTTAACTTGTCAATCGTAACAAAAACGTGAAGGACATAACAGAATAATTTCTTGGTGGTATTGTTCTTTCTATGTAACTAGTTGATTGTGTCAAGGATGTAACATAATGATTTATTGGTGGTAACATAGTAACCTAAAGAATGTAACTTTTTTATATGTGGGTGGTAACAAAGTAATCCATTGATGTTGATATACAGACACACTAGTTATAACAAATTATTGTGTTAGATTGGACACAATAACTTGTTGATTATAACATAGTAATTTATTGTTGAAATTACATTGTACTCTGTAGGTGTATGTTCTTGTATTATTATACTTGTGAGTCGATGTAATTACATGGCCACGTTCACAATGTGTTGTGTCTACGAAAAATACCATCAAGACAACAAAAGAGTTATCACTGTTCATAACCAATCATTCCTTCTCTGCAGAACACTCGGCCCTAGGTAAAAAATTCACTATATAGAGATATTACGGTAACTTACACCAAGTTTCACTTCATATTCAAGTTCTCCTCCTGGCAGGATTCGAACTTGTAAAAAACTCTTTGATATTTTTGTTGACATGAACCAGCAGAATTCGTTCAACACCCCCCACACCAAGAGTGTCCTTTAATGTGATACACCTTTACTCCCCCATAAATGTGTTCTTCACCAATGTGACCTATACCAACAATTTAACAAATTGAATAAGTAGTTAATCGCTTATTGCTTCAATCCTGATGGCTGTAGTTACCATCCACATATAGCTTGCTTACTTCCCACATGAACATGGTAGGCAAATCTCCTTAGAAAGCTCATGATAAGTGTCTAAATGACACTATTTTTAGGTCTGAATTGGAATTGGAAATTACTTTTTGGAGTCAATATTCATAATAATATCATGAAATATGTCTCAGATTCATCTTTTTTCTCTCAGGAGACTAATGCAATAGGAATCATTGAAATCAGAGCTAAAATGAGGAAAATATGAAGATTTTAGTGTAGAAAGGTACAAGGTTGCAAGGACCAGCGCGACCCCACCAGTTGGAAGACAAAATCTGGCACTACCGCTCCACAAGAATGGCTCGACCGCGCCAATTTACGGCACAATTGTGGTGCGACCGCGCCAGTGACTCAACAACATTAAATCGCTAAAATCTCGGGATTTTGACGAGTAAACAAGATCAAACGTGGGGGGAAGAGTCCTAAGTGTATAAGGAAGGTGTCCACGAAGTCTCTAAAGGAAATTGAGAGAAATCCTAAGAGGTTTGAATCCTCAAAGAGGTGGAGTGCTATTCTTGATTAGGAGACTGCTATAAAAGGAAAGTACAAGTCTGAGATTGAAGAGGCCATATCTGAAGATTCCGACTTCCAATTGAATCCAAATTTGGACCACAGCTTCCTGAGAGGATTGAAAATCATGTCACGAAAAATCAGGCCAATCTAAGTCGGGTTTCTGGAGTTTTATATTTTCAAAGTGGTGGACCCAGTGCCGGAATTGGCAGCAGAATTAACCCAACTTCTGAGCATCATATCTCAAGTTGCCTAACTCATATTTCGTACACAAGGCAAGGACTATAGAGGGAAGGTTCATGTGTAATTTCATCCAATTCTGAGGTCAGGAAGTCACAATTTACACCCTTGGACAGAGACCAAATTACAGGACCTGGGAAGCAGAACAACTATAAATAGAGGTTCGAGGAAGAGAGTTAGGAATTCAGTTTTAGTTCTATAATTCAGTTTTTAGTGAAAATTCCTGCTTTGTAGTTTAGTTTAGAGAGAGGATAAGTTCCAGAGGAAGTCTTACACGACCTCTAGGTGCTTTGAGGAAGAGAGGTGGAGAATTCAGCCAAGGAGCAAGGGTGACCAAGAGCAGCCTTCCAAAGGGAGTTTTTGTACTTAGTTATTTTTCTTATTTCATGGCTGTTTTCAAAACCTTGATTTATGTTTATATTTCCATTATGGAGTAGTCATCTGTAGTTGGGAGTCCATGACTCCCTAGGCATGTAATGAGATTGATACTTTATATTTTATTTGGTTTCAATTTGATGCATGAATGAGTTTTCCAAAGTTGTTAATTCTTGCTTCATACTTGCTGTCTGGCTATGTACTGGTTATAAGGTGATGCTAGACTTAAGGTAAGACATGTTGATAGGATTTTACAAATCTTTATGAGTTCATACACTAGGTAGACCAACTAATCCTTGGGTTAATCCTTGACCTTAAAGGAATACCATGTTGGATTAGGTTGATTTGTCTATGACACAATGAGCTTCATGTTTATGCTATCAAGTAGAGTCGATCATGCTAGCTAGGTTTACTCTAGGAGATAGAAATAGGTGATGCCGATGCGGATTGTAGCCATGGTTTTATAAGCTCTTCAGAAATTGATTTCCAAAACTTAATTTCCATTCAATCTCAGAAGTGTCTAGGGAGGGAATTGGATTCCCAACGTCTCTTCCAAACTGATTTTATTAAAAGCCTTCTCTTGATCTCTGTAGGAGTAGGTAGATTAGATTAATTCCTATTTTTTTGAATCTTTTCCAATTGATTTCTCAAACTTTAGTTTCCAAACTAGAAAAGCAATTATCTATTAGTGTGGTTCTTGTGGGATGATATTCGGACTTAACCTAAGTCTATATTACATTGACTAGTCCTCTTGCTAGTGATTAGCTGGGATCGCATCAGCTCTCTTTTACTACTTCACACACAATAAATTTTCTCAGTGTATTGCCTGTCTTGAATAAGATGTCTGAATCTCTATTTACAAGGCAACAACAACAACAGTCACAACAACAGTCAATCCCAGAAATTCTATCCTTTCGATATTAGACTTAATTTCAAGGTTTTCTTGTAATTGGTCTATAGTTGCCTTCTAATTCCAACTTTGCCTTATTTGTCTCTCCTCTTAACATGGCACTTCTTAGGGTCAGTCTGTATTATAAAAGTTGTCTCAAATCTGGTTCGCCTAGGTATGTTGCTAGTTTATTTGAGGAGTCCTAGTTGACTCTTCCTAGTTGATGCAAACTTCTATTTCCTATTTTGTGTAGACAAATCGCCTTTGCTTTAATAGTTGTTCGTAACATAACATGGTATGGAATTCGGGCTGGGTTAAATGTTATTGAATTTAGGAGAGACCATAAAGAGGGGTGTCTTAGTCAATACATATAGCTAGGGCAAGTAATTTGTTAAATTTTATAAAATTTGAATAATTTATAAAAATTTTGTATTTTTAAAGTAAAAGTTTCATTGCTTCATGCTAGATCTCTTAATTGATAAGCCACAGAGAAGTTGGAAAAAATTTACAAAACATTTTGAGTGCACGTCGAAAATCAAATTGTTGGTTCAGCTGAGTTATTGAAAGAATAAGCTGTTGACAAGTACTTGGTCATCACCATTTATATTTTTCACTTATATTTGAGTATTTGTAGCGAATAGCTGTGAATTTTTATCTTCTCAATTCTCTTTCTGAAATTTTACCAAAATTTGAAGTCTTTGTAAGCAAACTGCAAGTGTATCTCTAGATGACAAGCTCATGCTCCTTTTCATAGCTAACAAATTATAATTTTCGAACTGTAGGTACTTATCTCTCACTCAAAAATATGTAGCACATATATATGATATTCAGTCACCTCACAAGCATTTGTATATATTTGTATGGGAAAGCTCCTTTCTTATTTCAAACTAGCAAAATAAAAATTTTGATACAATCCATTTATTATGGGCTTGGGGCTTCAGCAGTTGGCACTTTTGGGACAGTAGTGGGTGCTTTTCCTGATGCACAATAATCCTTAATAAGAACCGAGTACCATTTGGGAATGACTGGTGAAAAGTACTCTACACTATCCTTCCAACATGGCAAGATGCTTACGGCATTTTCTGCTTTACAACAAGCTTGCGAAAAGGAGAACGTGTCGCTGGTTAGATGACTTAGAATTGTTGTGGCACACTCCCTAAACGCCTCTGCTGCTACAGCTTTGAATATTTTATCGCACTTCTTAAACTCGGTGAAATTGTAGACCGGTAACGTAGGCTCTCTAAAATGAAGTATTGCCTCCGTTGGGTGCGAAAAAGCAGCAAGTCCCAAGACAAGGATCATAGTAAGTTGAGTTCCTTTCACCATCTTTGATCTTCTTGACCCACGTCGATCTTCTTCCTCACTCTCTTCGGTGTTGTCATTAAACTTTTCAGAGTTGGAATATTTATAAGGTTTTGATGGATCCGTTGTTGGTTATTTTATTAAATTTAACTTATAGCCTTAGATGTTACATCTTTCCACCATAAAGACCACACTAGTTTCATTGAAAGCTCCACTTATGCTCCAAATTAAAACGAATTAATGTTTTAAGTAAACTATAACCCCATGTCAAGCTTAAATTTGCCAATCATTAAACTTTATAAACTACACAAGGCCAAACGGCTGAAAAAAAAGTGTGATGAGGCAACCTTGATGACTAGATTATATTAATATTTAAGTAAAAAGTACTCTATAATACAAAAGCCTATGATTATTAATAATTTTTGTACTTAGGATAAAACGTTTACATCTAATATCAACAAGATATTTCTTTTAGAGTAGCATTGTGGTAGTTATATTGTCACTTCTGGTGTCTCTCGCACTTATTATCAACCTTGACCATAATTATTTTTGTATCAATGATAAACTTTTTTGTCATAGAAAAAATCTTACCATTTTAATATTTTCTTTCCCACACTATGAATGATAGAGTCTTATGTAGCAGATGCTAGACTCACTTTAAAATGAATAATCTATGCATTTATATTTAGACATGCCTTTTTTTAAGATGGTGATGAAAGTATTTCCACAATTAATATACCAACAAAGTATTATCTCGTTGAAAAATAAAAATGGGCAGAAGTCAAATGCCTTTATTTTTTACTGAACCCAGTACTATTTTATGGAAGATATTTAAAAACTTTTAGAAAACATTAACTTAATGAAATGTTGTATTTCTAAAATATTGGTGATCCGGTAGTTCGTAGTTTTAGTTAGGGTGGTCAACACGACTTATACAATTCTGTTGAAAAGAGATATAAGTGTTTGACTTCGGTCCTTTTACTTAAAAAAATATCATATTTTAAATAAGTTGTTAATTATGTAAATTACGTGGATCTTACACACTGATTAAAATATTCTACTTTCTATATTTAACTTGTTGATCGTAACAAAAACTTGAAGGACATAACAGAATAATTTGTTGGTGGTATTTTTGTTTGTGTAACAAGTTGATTGTGTCAAGGATGTAACATAATGATTTATTGGTGGTAACATAGTAACTTGAAGAATGTAACTTTTTTATATGTAGGCGGTGACAAAGTAATCTATTTATCTTGATATACAGACACACTGGTTATAACAAATTATTGTGTTAGATTGGACACAATAACTTGTTGATCATAACATAGTAATTTATTGTTTAAATTACATTGTACTCTATAGATGTATGTTCTTGTGCAATTATACTTATGAGTCGATGTAATTACATGGTCACGTTCGCAATGTGTTGTGTCTACAAAAAATACCATCAAGACAACAAAAGAGTTATCACTTTTCATAACCAATCATTCCTATTCTGCGGAACACTCGGCCCTAGGTAAAAAGTTCACTATATAAAGATATTAGGGTAACTTACACCAAGTTTCACTACATATTCAAGTTCTCCTCCTCGCTTGATTCGAACTGGTAATAAACTCTTTGATATTTCTGTTGTCATGCACGAACAGAATTCGTTCAACACCGCCCACACCAAGAGTGCCCTTTAAAGTGATATACCATTACTCCCCCATCAATGTGTTCTTCACCAATGTAACATGTACCAACAATTTAACAAATTGAATAAGTTGTGAATCACCTATTGCATCAAGCCTGATGGCTGTAGTTGCCATCCACAAATAGCTTGCTTACTTCTCACTTGAACATGGTAGGCAAATCTCCTTAGAAAGCTCTCTTTTACAACTTCACACACAATAGAGTTTCTCAGTGTATTGCGTGTCTTGAATAAGATGTCTGAATCTCTATTTACAAGGGAACAACAACAACAGTCACAACAACAGTCAATCCCAGAAATTCTATCCTTTCGATATTAGACTTAAATTCGAGGTTTTGTTTTAATTGGTCTATAGTTGCCTTCTGATTCCAACTTTGCCTTATTTGTCTCTCCTCTTAACTTGACACTTCTTTGGGTCAATCTGTATTAGAAAAGTTGTCTCAAATCTGGTTCGCCGAGGTATGTTGCTAGTTTATTTTAGGAGTCCCTAAGGTAGTTACCATCTGACTCTTCCTAGTTGATGCCAACTTCTATTTCCTATTTTGTGTAGACAAATCACATTTGCTTTAATAGTTGTTCATAACATAGCATGGTATGGAATTCGGGCTGGGTTAAACGTTATTGAATTTCAGAGAGACCATAAATAGGGGTATCTTAGTCAATCCATATAGCAAGGGCAAGTAATTTGTTAAATTTTATAAAATTAGAATAATTTATAAAAATTTTGTATTTTTAAAATAAAAGTTTCATTGCTTCATGCTAGATTTCTTAATTGATAAGCCATAGAGAAGTTGGAAAAAAATTACAAAATATTTTGAGTGCACGTCAAAAATTAAATTGTTGGTTCAGCTGATTTATTGAAACAATATGGTGTTGACAAGTACTTAGTCATCACCATTAATATTTTTCACTTATATTTGAGTATTTGTAGCGAACAGCTATGAATTTTTAACTTCTCAATTCTCTTTCTGAAATTTTACCAAAATTTGTAGTCTCTGTAAGCAAACTGCAAGTGTATCTCAAGATGACAAGCTCGTGCTCCCTTTCATAGCTAACAAATTATAATTTTTCGAACTGTAGGTACTTATCTCCCACCCAAAAACATGTAGCACTTATATATGATATTCGGCCACCTCACAAGCATTTGTATTTATTAGTACAGGAAAGCTCTTTTCTTATTTCAAACTGGCAAAATAAAAATTTTGATACAATCCATTTATTATGGGCTTGGGGCTTCAGCAATTGGCACTTTTGGGACAGTAGTGGGTGCTTTTCCTGATGCACAATAGTCCTTAATAAGAACAGAGTACCATTTGGGAATGACTGGTGAAAAGTACTCTACACTATCCTTCCAACATGGCAAGTTGCTTACGGCATTTTCTGCTTTGCAACAAGCTTGCGAAAAGGAGAACGTGTCGCTGGTTAGATGACTTAGAATTGCTGTGGCACACTCCCTAAACGCCTCCCCTGCTACAGCTTTGAATATTTTATCGCACTTCTTAAACTCGGTGAAATTGTAGACCGGTAATGTAGGCTCTCTAAAATGAAGTATTGCCTCCGCAGGGAGTGAAAAAGCAGCAAGTCCAACACAAGGATCATAGTAAGTTGAGTTCCTTTCACCATCTTTGATCTTCTTGACCCACGTCGATCTTCTTCCTCACTCTCTTCGGTGTTCTCTTTTAACTTTTCAGAGTTGGATGTATTTATAAGGTTTAGATGGATCCGTTGTTGGTAATTTTATTAAATTTAACTTATAGCCTAAGATGTTACATCTTTCCAACATAAAGACCACACTAGTTTCATTGAAAGCTCCACTTATGCTCCAAATTAAAACGAATTAATGTTTTAAGTTAACTATAACTCCATGTCTAGCTTAAATCTGCCAATCATTAAACTTTATAAATCTCACAAGGCCAAACGGCTCAAAAAAAAGTGTCAAGAGGCAACCTTGATGACTAGATTGTCTTAAAATCTGAGCAAAAATTACTCTATAATACAAAAGCCTATGATTATTAATATTTTTTGTACTTAGGATAAAACGTTTACATCTAATATCAACAAGATATTTCTTTTAGAGTGGCATTGTGATAGTTATATTGTCACTTCTGGTGTCTCTCACACTTATTATTAACCTTGGCCATAATAATTTTTTTATCAATGATAAACTTTTTTGTCATAGAAAAAATATTACCTTTTTAATATTTTCTTTCCCACACTGTGAATGATAGAGTCTTATGTAGCAGATGCTACACTCACTTTAAAATGAATAATCTATGCATTTATATTTAGACATGCCTTTTTTTTAAGATGGTGATGAAAGTATTTCCACAATTAATATACCAACAAAGTATTTTCTCGCTTCAAAAATAAAAATGGGCAGAAGTCAAATGTCTTTACTTTTACTCAACCAAGTACTATTTTGTGGAAGATATTTAAATACGTTTAAAAACAGTAACTTAATGAAATGTTGTATTTCTAAAATATTGGTGATCTGGTAGTTAAGTAATTTGAGTTAGGGTGGTCAACACGACTTATACAATTCTGTTAAAAAGAGATGTAAGTGTTTGACTTCGGTCCTTTTGCTTAAAAAAATATGATATTTTAAATAAGTTGTTAATTATGTAAATTACGTGGATCTTGCAGACTGATTAAAATATACTTCTTTCTATGTTTAACTTTTTGATCGTAACAAAAACTTGAAGGACATAACTGAATAATTTGTTGGTGGTACAAGTTGATTGTGTCAAGGATGTAACATAATGATTTATTGGTGGTAACATAGTAACCTGAAGAATGTAACTTTTTAATATGTGGGTGGTAACAAAGTAATCTATTGATCTTGATATACAGACACACTGGTTATAACAAATTACTGTGTTAGATTGGACACAATAACTTGTTGATCGTAACAAAGTAATTTATTGTTAAAATTACATTTTACTTTGTAGCTGTATGTTCTTGTGTAATTATACTTGTGAGTCGATGTAATTACATGGTCACGTTCACAATGTGTTGTGTCTACAAAAGATACCATCAAGACAACAAAAGAGTTATCAATTTTCATAACCACTCATTCCTACTCTGGGGAACACTCGGCCCTAGGTAAAAAGTTCACTATATAAAGAAATTAGGGTAACTTACACCAAGTTTCACTACATATTCAAGTTCTCCTACTGGCAAGGTTCGAACTGGTAAAAAAGTCTTTGATATTTCTGTTGTCATGCACCAACAGAATTCGTTCAACACCGCCCACACCAAGAGTGCCCTTTAATGTGATACACCATTACTCCCCCATCAATGTGTTCTTCACCAATGTAACACCAACAATTTAACAAATTCAATAGGTTGTGAATCGCTTATTGCTTCAAGCCTGATGGTTGTTGTTACCATCCACATAGCTTGCTTACTTCTCACATGAACATGGTAGTCAAATCTCCTTAGAAAGCTCTCTTTTACTACTTCACACACAATAGATTTTCTCAGTGTATTGCGTGTCATGAATAAGATGTTTGAATCTCTATTTACTAGGCAACAACAATTACAGTCACAACAACAGTCAATCCCAAAAATTCTATCCTTTTGATATTAGACTTAATTTCAAATTTTTTCTTGTAATTGGTCAATTTTTTCTTGTAATTGGTCTTTGGTTGCCTTCTGATTCGAACTTTGCCTTATCTGTCTCTCCTCTTAACTTGACACTTCTTTGGGTCAGTCTGTATTAGAAAAGTTGTCTCAAATCTGGTTCGCCTAGGAATGTTGCTAGTTTATTTTACGAGTCCCTAAGGTAGTTACCATCTGACTCTTCCTAGTTGATGCCAACTTCTATTTCCTATTTTGTGTAGACAAATCACATTTGGTTTAATAGTTGTTCATAACATAGCATGGTATGGAATTCGGGCTGGGTTAAATGTTATTGAATATCGGAGAGACCATAAATAGGGGTATCTTAGTCAATCCATATAGCAAGGGCAAGTAATTTGTTAAATTTTATAAAATTAGAATAATTTAGAAAAATTTTGTATTTTTAAAATAAAAGTTTCATTGCTTCATGCTAGATTTCTTAATTGATAAGCCATAGAGAAGTTGGAAAAAAATTACAAAAAATTTTGTGTGCACGTCGAAAATTAAATTGTTGGTTCAGCTGATTTATTGAAACAATAAGGTGTTGACAAGTACTTAGTCATCACCATTTATATTTTTCACTTATATTTGAGTATTTGTAGCGAACAACTATGAGTTTTTAACTTCTCAATTCTCTTTCTGAAATTTTACCAAAATTTGTAGTCTCTGTAAGCAAACTGCAAGTGTATCTCAAGATGACAAGCTCGTGCTCCCTTTCATAGCTAACAAATTATAATTTTTCGAACTGTAGGTACTTATCTCCCACCCAAAAACATGTAGCACTTATATATGATATTCGGCCACCTCACAAGCATTTGTATTTATTAGTACAGGAAAGCTCTTTTCTTATTTCAAACTGGCAAAATGAAAATTTTGATACAATCCATTTATTATGGGCTTGGGGCTTCAGCAATTGGCACTTTTGGGACAGTAGTGGGTGCTTTTCCTGATGCACAATAATCCTTAATAAGAACAGAGTACCATTTGGGAATGACTGGTGAAAAGTACTCTACACTATCCTTCCAACATGGCAAGTTGCTTACGGCATTTTCTGCTTTGCAACAAGCTTGCGAAAAGGAGAACGTGTCGCTGGTTAGATGACTTAGAATTGCTGTGGCACACTCCCTAAACGCCTCCCCTGCTACAGCTTTGAATATTTTATCGCACTTCTTAAACTCGGTGAAATTGTAGACCGGTAATGTAGGCTCTCTAAAATGAAGTATTGCCTCCGCTGGGAGCAAAAAAGCAGCAAGTCCCAAGACAAGGATCACAGTAAGTTGAGTTCCTTTCACCATCTTTGATCTTCTTGACCCACGTCGATCTTCTTCCTCACTCTCTTCGGTGTTCTCTTTAAACTTTTCAGAGTTGGATGTATTTATAAGGTTTAGATGGATCCGTTGTTGGTAATTTTATTAAATTTAACTTATAGCCTAAGATGTTACATCTTTCCAACATAAAGACCACACTAGTTTCATTGAAAGCTCCACTTATGCTCCAAATTAAAACGAATTAATGTTTTAAGTTAACTATAACTCCATGTCTAGCTTAAATCTGCCAATCATTAAACTTTATAAATCTCACAAGGCCAAACGGCTCAAAAAAAAGTGTCGAGAGGCAACCTTGATGACTAGATTGTCTTAAAATCTGAGCAAAAATTACTCTATAATACAAAAGCCTATGATTATTAATATTTTTTGTACTTAGGATAAAACGTTTACATCTAATATCAACAAGATATTTCTTTTAGAGTGGCATTGTGATAGTTATATTGTCACTTCTGGTGTCTCTCGCACTTATTATTAACCTTGGCCATAATAATTTTTGTATCAATGATAAACTTTTTTGTCATAGAAAAAATATTACCATTTTAATATTTTCTTTCCCACACTGTGAATGATAGAGTCTTATGTAGCAGATGCTACACTCACTTTAAAATGAATAATCTATGCATTTATATTTAGACATGCCTTTTTTTAAGATGGTGATGAAAGTATTTCCACAATTAATATACCAACAAAGTATTTTCTCGTTCAAAAATAAAAATGGGCAGAAGTCAAATGTCTTTACTTTTTACTCAACCATGTACTATTTTGTGGAAGATATTTAAATACGTTTAGAAAACAGTAACTTAATGAAATGTTGTATTTCTAAAATATTGGTGATCTGGTAGTTCGTAATTTGAGTTAGGGTGGTCAACACGACTTATACAATTCTGTTAAAAAGAGATGTAAGTGTTTGACTTCGGTCCTTTTGCTTAAAAAAATATGATATTTTAAATAAGTTGTTAATTATGTAAATTACGTGGATCTTGCAGACTGATTAAAATATACTTCTTTCTATGTTTAACTTTTTGATCGTAACAAAAACTTGAAGGACATAACTGAATAATTTGTTGGTGGTACAAGTTGATTGTGTCAAGGATGTAACATAATGATTTATTGGTGGTAACATAGTAACCTGAAGAATGTAACTTTTTAATATGTGGGTGGTAACAAAGTAATCTATTGATCTTGATATCTGAGACACACTGGTTATAACAAATTACTGTGTTAGATTGGACACAATAACTTGTTGATCGTAACAAAGTAATTTATTGTTAAAATTACATTGTACTTTGTAGCTGTATGTTCTTGTGTAATTATACTTGTGAGTCGATGTAATTACATGGTCACGTTCACAATGTGTTGTGTCTACAAAAGATACCATCAAGACAACAAAAGAGTTATCAATTTTCATAACCACTCATTCCTACTCTGGGGAACACTCGGCCCTAGGTAAAAAGTTCTCTATATAAAGAAATTAGGGTAACTTACACCAAGTTTCACTACATATTCAAGTTCTCCTACTGGCAAGGTTCGAACTGGTAAAAAAGTCTTTGATATTTCTGTTGTCATGCACCAACAGAATTCGTTCAACACCGCCCACACCAAGAGTGCCCTTTAATGTGATACACCATTACTCCCCCATCAATGTGTTCTTCACCAATGTAACACCAACAATTTAACAAATTCAATAGGTTGTGAATCGCTTATTGCTTCAAGCCTGATGGTTGTTGTTACCATCCACATAGCTTGCTTACTTCTCACATGAACATGGTAGTCAAATCTCCTTAGAAAGCTCTCTTTTACTACTTCACACACAATAGATTTTCTCAGTGTATTGCGTGTCATGAATAAGATGTTTGAATCTCTATTTACTAGGCAACAACAACAACAAATCACAACAACAGTCAATCCCAAAAATTCTATCCTTTTGATATTAGACTTAATTTCAAATTTTTCTTGTAATTGGTCAATTTTTCTTGTAATTGGTCTTTGGTTGCCTTCTGATTCGAACTTTGCCTTATTTGTCTCTCCCCTCTTAACTTGACACTTCTTTGGGTCAGTCTGTATTAGAAAAGTTGTCTCAAATCTGGTTCGCCTAGGAATGTTGCTAGTTTATTTTACGAGTCCCTAAGGTAGTTACCATCTGACTCTTCCTAGTTGATGCCAACTTCTATTTCCTATTTTGTGTAGACAAATCACATTTGGTTTAATAGTTGTTCATAACATAGCATGGTATGGAATTCGGGCTGGGTTAAATGTTATTGAATATCGGAGAGACCATAAATAGGGGTATCTTAGTCAATCCATATAGCAAGGGCAAGTAATTTGTTAAATTTTATAAAATTAGAATAATTTAGAAAAATTTTGTATTTTTAAAATAAAAGTTTCTTTGCTTCATGCTAGATTTCTTAATTGATAAGCCATAGAGAAGTTGGAAAAAAATTACAAAAAATTTTGTGTGCACGTCAAAAATTAAATTGTTGGTTCAGCTGATTTATTGAAACAATAAGGTGTTGACAAGTACTTAGTCATCACCATTTATATTTTTCACTTATATTTGAGTATTTGTAGCGAACAACTATGAGTTTTTAACTTCTCAATTCTCTTTCTGAAATTTTACCAAAATTTGTAGTCTCTGTAAAAGCAAACTGCAAGTGTATCTCAAGATGACAAGCTCGTGCTCCCTTTCATAGCTAACAAATTATAATTTTTCGAACTGTAGGTACTTATCTCCCACCCAAAAACATGTAGCACTTATATATGATATTCGCCACCTCACAAGCATTTGTATTTATTAGTACAGGAAAGCTCTTTTCTTATTTCAAACTGGCAAAATGAAAATTTTGATACAATCCATTTATTATGGGCTTGGGGCTTCAGCAATTGGCACTTTTGGGACAGTAGTGGGTGCTTTTCCTGATGCACAATAATCCTTAATAAGAACAGAGTACCATTTGGGAATGACTGGTGAAAAGTACTCTACACTATCCTTCCAACATGGCAAGTTGCTTACGGCATTTTCTGCTTTGCAACAAGCTTGCGAAAAGGAGAACGTGTCGCTGGTTAGATGACTTAGAATTGCTGTGGCACACTCCCTAAACGCCTCCCCTGCTACAGCTTTGAATATTTTATCGCACTTCTTAAACTCGGTGAAATTGTAGACCGGTAATGTAGGCTCTCTAAAATGAAGTATTGCCTCCGCTGGGAGCAAAAAAGCAGCAAGTCCCAAGACAAGGATCACAGTAAGTTGAGTTCCTTTCACCATCTTTGATCTTCTTGACCCACGTCGATCTTCTTCCTCACTCTCTTCGGTGTTCTCTTTAAACTTTTCAGAGTTGGATGTATTTATAAGGTTTAGATGGATCCGTTGTTGGTAATTTTATTAAATTTAACTTATAGCCTAAGATGTTACATCTTTCCAACATAAAGACCACACTAGTTTCATTGAAAGCTCCACTTATGCTCCAAATTAAAACGAATTAATGTTTTAAGTTAACTATAACTCCATGTCTAGCTTAAATCTGCCAATCATTAAACTTTATAAATCTCACAAGGCCAAACGGCTCAAAAAAAAGTGTCAAGAGGCAACCTTGATGACTAGATTGTCTTAAAATCTGAGCAAAAATTACTCTATAATACAAAAGCCTATGATTATTAATATTTTTTGTACTTAGGATAAAACGTTTACATCTAATATCAACAAGATATTTCTTTTAGAGTGGCATTGTGATAGTTATATTGTCACTTCTGGTGTCTCTCGCACTTATTATTAACCTTGGCCATAATAATTTTTTTATCAATGATAAACTTTTTTGTCATAGAAAAAATATTACCATTTTAATATTTTCTTTCCCACACTGTGAATGATAGAGTCTTATGTAGCAGATGCTACACTCACTTTAAAATGAATAATCTATGCATTTATATATAGACATGCCTTTTTTTAAGATGGTGATGAAAGTATTTCCACAATTAATATACCAACAAAGTATTTTCTCGTTCAAAAATAAAAATGGGCAGAAGTCAAATGTCTTTACTTTTTACTCAACCATGTACTATTTTGTGGAAGATATTTAAATACGTTTAGAAAACAGTAACTTAATGAAATGTTGTATTTCTAAAATATTGGTGATCTGGTAGTTCGTAATTTGAGTTAGGGTGGTCAACACGACTTATACAATTCTGTTAAAAAGAGATGTAAGTGTTTGACTTCGGTCCTTTTGCTTAAAAAAATATGATATTTTAAATAAGTTGTTAATTATGTAAATTACGTGGATCTTGCAGGCTGATTAAAATATACTTCTTTCTATGTTTAACTTTTTGATCGTAACAAAAACTTGAAGGACATAACTGAATAATTTGTTGGTGGTACAAGTTGATTGTGTCAAGGATGTAACATAATGATTTATTGGTGGTAACATAGTAACCTGAAGAATGTAACTTTTTAATATGTGGGTGGTAACAAAGTAATCTATTGATCTTGATATACAGACACACTGGTTATAACAAATTACTGTGTTAGATTGGACACAATAACTTGTTGATCGTAACAAAGTAATTTATTGTTAAAATTACATTGTACTTTGTAGCTGTATGTTCTTGTGTAATTATACTTGTGAGTCGATGTAATTACATGGTCACGTTCACAATGTGTTGTGTCTACAAAAGATACCATCAAGACAACAAAAGAGTTATCACTTTTCATAACCACTCATTCCTACTCTGGGGAACACTCGGCCCTAGGTAAAAAGTTCACTATATAAAGAAATTAGGGTAACTTACACCAAGTTTCACTACATATTCAAGTTCTCCTACTCTGGCAAGGTTCGAACTGGTAAAAAAGTCTTTGATATTTCTGTTGTCATGCACCAACAGAATTGCTCAACACCGCCCACACCAAGAGTGCCCTTTAATGTGATACACCATTACTCCCCATCAATGTGTTCTTCACCAATGTAACCTGTACCAACAATTTAACAAATTCAATAAGTTGTGAATCGCTTATTGCTTCAAGCCTGATGGTTGTTGTTACCATCCACATAGCTTGCTTACTTCTCACATGAACATGGTAGTCAAATCTCCTTAGAAAGCTCTCTTTTACTACTTCACACACAATAGATTTTCTCAGTGTATTATGCGTGTCATGAATAAGATGTTTGAATCTCTATTTACTAGGCAACGACAACAACAAATCACAACAACAAATCAATCCCAAAAATTCTATCCTTTTGATATTAGACTTAATTTCAAATTTTTCTTGTAATTGGTCAATTTTTCTTGAAATTGGTCTTTGGTTGCCTTCTGATTCGAACTTTGCCTTATTTGTCTCTCCTCTTAACTTGACACTTCTTTGGGTCAGTCTGTATTAGAAAAGTTGTCTCAAATCTGGTTCGCCTAGGAATGTTGCTAGTTTATTTTACGAGTCCCTAAGGTAGTTACCATCTGACTCTTCCTAGTTGATACCAACTTCTATTTCCTATTTTGTGTAGACAAATCACATTTGGTTTAATAGTTGTTCATAACATAGCATGGTATGGAATTCGGGCTGGGTTAAATGTTATTGAATGTCGGAGAGACCATAAATAGGGGTATCTTAGTCAATCCATATAGCAAGGGCAAGTAATTTGTTAAATTTTATAAAATTAGAATAATTTAGAAAAATTTTGTATTTTTAAAATAAAAGTTTCATTGCTTCATGCTAGATTTCTTATTTGATAAGCCATAGAGAAGTTGGAAAAAAATTACAAAAAATTTTGTGTGCACGTCAAAAATTAAATTGTTGGTTCAGCTGATTTATTGAAACAATAAGGTGTTGACAAGTACTTAGTCATCACCATTTATATTTTTCACTTATATTTGAGTATTTGTAGCGAACAACTATGAGTTTTTAACTTCTCAATTCTCTTTCTGAAATTTTACCAAAATTTGTAGTCTCTGTAAGCAAACTGCAAGTGTATCTCAAGATGACAAGCTCGTGCTCCCTTTTATAGCTAACAAATTATAATTTTTCGAACTGTAGGTACTTATCTCCCACCCAAAAACATGTAGCACTTATATATGATATTCGGCCACCTCACAAGCATTTGTATTTATTAGTACAGGAAAGCTCTTTTCTTATTTCAACCTGGCAAAATGAAAATTTTGATACAATCCATTTATTATGGGCTTGGGGCTTCAGCAATTGGCACTTTTGGGACAGTAGTGGGTGCTTTTCCTGATGCACAATAATCCTTAATAAGAACAGAGTACCATTTGGGAATGACTGGTGAAAAGTACTCTACACTATCCTTCCAACATGGCAAGTTGCTTACGGCATTTTCTGCTTTGCAACAAGCTTGCGAAAAGGAGAACGTGTCGCTGGTTAGATGACTTAGAATTGCTGTGGCACACTCCCTAAACGCCTCCCCTGCTACAGCTTTGAATATTTTATCGCACTTCTTAAACTCGGAGAAATTGTAGACCGGTAATGTAGGCTCTCTAAAATGAAGTATTGCCTCCGCTGGGAGCAAAAAAGCAGCAAGTCCCAAGACAAGGATCATAGTAAGTTGAGTTCCTTTCACCATCTTTGATCTTCTTGACCCACGTCGATCTTCTTCCTCACTCTCTTCGGTGTTCTCTTTAAACTTTTCAGAGTTGGATGTATTTATAAGGTTTAGATGGATCCGTTGTTGGTAATTTTATTAAATTTAACTTATAGCCTAAGATGTTACATCTTTCCAACATAAAGACCACACTAGTTTCATTGAAAGCTCCACTTATGCTCCAAATTAAAACGAATTAATGTTTTAAGTTAACTATAACTCCATGTCTAGCTTAAATCTGCCAATCATTAAACTTTATAAATCTCACAAGGCCAAACGGCTCAAAAAAAAGTGTCAAGAGGCAACCTTGATGACTAGATTGTCTTAAAATTTGAGCAAAAATTACTCTATAATACAAAAGCCTATGATTATTAATATTTTTTGTACTTAGGATAAAACGTTTACATCTAATATCAACAAGATATTTCTTTTAGAGTGGCATTGTGATAGTTATATTGTCACTTCTGGTGTCTCTCACACTTATTATTAACCTTGGCCATAATAATTTTTTTATCAATGATAAACTTTTTTGTCATAGAAAAAATATTACCTTTTTAATATTTTCTTTCCCACACTGTGAATGATAGAGTCTTATGTAGCAGATGCTACACTCACTTTAAAATGAATAATCTATGCATTTATATTTAGACATGCCTTTTTTTAAGATGGTGATGAAAGAATTTCCACAATTAATATACCAACAAAGTATTTTCTCGTTCAAAAATAAAAATGGGCAGAAGTCAAATGTCTTTACTTTTTACTCAACCAAGTACTATTTTATGGAAGATATTTAAATACTTTTAGAAAACAGTAACATAATGAAATGTTGTATTTCTAAAATATTGGCGATCTGGTAGTTCGTAATTTGAGTTAGGGTGGTCAACACGACTTATACAATTCTGTTAAAAAGAAATATAAGTGTTTGACTTCGGTCCTTTTGCTTAAAAAAATATGATATTTTCAATAAGTTGTGAATTATGTAAATTACGTGGATCTTACAGACTGATTAAAATATACTTCTTTCTATGTTTAACTTTTTGATCGTAACAAAAACTTGAAGGACATAACTGAATAATTTGTTGGTGGTACAAGTTGATTGTGTCAAGGATGTAACATAATGATTTATTGGTGGTAACAAAGTAACCTGAAGAATGTAACTTTTTAATATGTGGGTGGTAACAAAGTAATCTATTGATCTTGATATACAGACACACTGGTTAGAACAAATTACTGTGTTAGATTGGACACAATAACATGTTGATCGTAACAAAGTAATTTATTGTTAAAATTACATTGTACTTTGTAGCTGTATGTTCTTGTGTAATTATACTTGTGAGTCGATGTAATTACATGGTCACGTTCACAATGTGTTGTGTCTATAAAAGATACCATCAAGACAACAAAAGAGTTATCACTTTTCATAACCACTCATTCCTACTCTGGGGAACACTCGGCCCTAGGTAAAAAGTTCACTATATAAAGAAATTAGGGTAACTTACACCAAGTTTCACTACATATTCAAGTTCTCCTACTGGCAAGGTTCGAACTGGTAAAAAAGTCTTTGATATTTCTGTTGTCATGCACCAACAGAATTCGTTCAACACGGCCCACACCAAGAGTGCCCTTTAATGTGATACACCATTACTCCCCCATCAATGTGTTCTTCACCAATGTAACCTGTACCAACAATTTAACAAATTCAATAAGTTGTGAATAAACTTATTGCTTCAAGCCTGATGGTTGTTGTTACCATCCACATAGCTTGCTTACTTCTCACATGAACATGGTAGTCAAATCTCCTTAGAAAGCTCTCTTTTACTACTTCACACACAATAGATTTTCTCAGTGTATTGCGTGTCATGAATAAGATGTTTGAATCTCTATTTACTAGGCAACGACAACAACAGTCACAACAACAAAATCCCCCAAAATTCTATCCTTTTGATATTAGACTTAATTTCAAATTTTTCTTGTAATTGGTCAATTTTTCTTGAAATTGGTCTTTGGTTGCCTTCTGATTCGAACTTTGCCTTATTTGTCTCTCCTCTTAACTTGACACTTCTTTGGGTCAGTCTGTATTAGAAAAGTTGTCTCAAATCTGGTTCGCCTAGGAATGTTGCTAGTTTATTTTACGAGTCCCTAAGGTAGTTACCATCTGACTCTTCCTAGTTGATACCAACTTCTATTTCCTATTTTGTGTAGACAAATCACATTTGGTTTAATAGTTGTTCATAACATAGCATGGTATGGAATTCGGGCTGGGTTAAATGTTATTGAATATCGGAGAGACCATAAATAGGGGTATCTTAGTCAATCCATATAGCAAGGGCAAGTAATTTGTTAAATTTTATAAAATTAGAATAATTTAGAAAAATTTTGTATTTTTAAAATAAAAGTTTCATTGCTTCATGCTAGATTTCTTAATTGATAAGCCATAGAGAAGTTGGAAAAAAATTACAAAAAATTTTGTGTGCACGTCAAAAATTAAATTGTTGGTTCAGCTGATTTATTGAAACAATAAGGTGTTGACAAGTACTTAGTCATCACCATTTATATTTTTCACTTATATTTGAGTATTTGTAGCGAACAACTATGAGTTTTTAACTTCTCAATTCTCTTTCTGAAATTTTACCAAAATTTGTAGTCTCTGTAAGCAAACTGCAAGTGTATCTCAAGATGACAAGCTCGTGCTCCCTTTCATAGCTAACAAATTATAATTTTTTGAACTGTAGGTACTTATCTCCCACCCAAAAACATGTAGCACTTATATATGATATTCGCCACCTCACAAGCATTTGTATTTATTAGTACAGGAAAGCTCTTTTCTTATTTCAACCTGGCAAAATGAAAATTTTGATACAATCCATTTATTATGGGCTTGGGGCTTCAGCAATTGGCACTTTTGGGACAGTAGTGGGTGCTTTTCCTGATGCACAATAATCCTTAATAAGAACAGAGTACCATTTGGGAATGACTGGTGAAAAGTACTCTACACTATCCTTCCAACATGGCAAGTTGCTTACGGCATTTTCTGCTTTGCAACAAGCTTGCGAAAAGGAGAACGTGTCGCTGGTTAGATGACTTAGAATTGCTGTGGCACACTCCCTAAACGCCTCCCCTGCTACAGCTTTGAATATTTTATCGCACTTCTTAAACTCGGAGAAATTGTAGACCGGTAATGTAGGCTCTCTAAAATGAAGTATTGCCTCTCGGCGGGAGCAAAAAAAGCAGCAAGTCCCAAGACAAGGATCACAGTAAGTTGAGTTCCTTTCACCATCTTTGATCTTCTTTACCCACGCCGATCTTCTTCCTCACTCTCTTGGTGTTCTCTTTAAACTTTTCAGAGTTGGATGTATTTATAAGGTTTAGATGGATCCGTTGTTGGTAATTTTATTAAATTTAACTTATAGCCTAAGATGTTACATCTTTCCAACATAAAGACCACACTAGTTTCATTGAAAGCTCCACTTATGCTCCAAATTAAAACGAATTAATGTTTTAAGTTAACTATAACTCCATGTCTAGCTTAAATCTGCCAATCATTAAACTTTATAAATCTCACAAGGCCAAACGGCTCAAAAAAAAGTGTCAAGAGGCAACCTTGATGACTAGATTGTCTTAAAATCTGAGCAAAAATTACTCTATTATACAAAAGCCTATGATTATTAATATTTTTTGTACTTAGGATAAAACGTTTACATCTAATATCAACAAGATATTTCTTTTAGAGTGGCATTGTGATAGTTATATTGTCACTTCTGGTGTCTCTCACACTTATTATTAACCTTGGCCATAATAATTTTTTATCAATGATAAACTTTTTTTGTCATAGAAAAAATATTACCTTTTTAATATTTTCTTTCCCACACTGTGAATGATAGAGTCTTATGTAGCAGATGCTACACTCACTTTAAAATGAATAATCTATGCATTTATATTTAGACATGCCTTTTTTTAAGATGGTGATGAAAGAATTTCCACAATTAATATACCAACAAAGTATTTTCTCGTTCAAAAATAAAAATGGGCAGAAGTCAAATGTCTTTACTTTTTACTCAACCAAGTACTATTTTATGGAAGATATTTAAATACTTTTAGAAAACAGTAACATAATGAAATGTTGTATTTCTAAAATATTGGCGATCTGGTAGTTCGTAATTTGAGTTAGGGTGGTCAACACGACTTATACAATTCTGTTAAAAAGAAATATAAGTGTTTGACTTCGGTCCTTTTGCTTAAAAAAATATGATATTTTCAATAAGTTGTGAATTATGCAAATTACGTGGATCTTACAGACTGATTAAAATATACTTCTTTCTATGTTTAACTTTTTGATCGTAACAAAAACTTGAAGGACATAACTGAATAATTTGTTGGTGGTACAAGTTGATTGTGTCAAGGATGTAACATAATGATTTATTGGTGGTAACAAAGTAACCTGAAGAATGTAACTTTTTAATATGTGGGTGGTAACAAAGTAATCTATTGATCTTGATATACAGACACACTGGTTAGAACAAATTATTGTGTTAGATTGGACACAATAACATGTTGATCGTAACAAAGTAATTTATTGTTAAAATTACATTGTACTTTGTAGCTGTATGTTCTTGTGTAATTATACTTGTGAGTCGATGTAATTACATGGTCATGTTCACAATGTGTTGTGTCTATAAAAGATACCATCAAGACAACAAAAGAGTTATCACTTTTCATAACCACTCATTCCTACTCTGGGGAACACTCGGCCCTAGGTAAAAAGTTCACTATATAAAGATATTAGGGTAACTTACACCAAGTTTCACTACATATTCAACTTCTCCTACTGGCAAGGTTCGAACTGGTAAAAAAGTCTTTGATATTTCTGTTGTCATGCACCAACAGAATTCGTTCAACACCGCCCACACCAAGAGTGCCCTTTAATGTGATACACCATTACTCCCCCATCAATGTGTTCTTCACCAATGTAACCTGTACCAACAATTTAACAAATTCAATAAGTTGTGAATCGCTTATTGCTTCAAGCCTGATGGTTGTTGTTACCATCCACATAGCTTGCTTACTTCTCACATGAACATGGTAGTCAAATCTCCTTAGAAAGCTCTCTTTTACTACTTCACACACAATAGATTTTCTCAGTGTATTGCGTGTCATGAATAAGATGTTTGAATCTCTATTTACTAGGCAACGACAACAACAGTCACAACAACAGTCAATCCCAAAAATTCTATCCTTTTGATATTAGACTTAATTTCAAATTTTTCTTGTAATTGGTCAATTTTTCTTGAAATTGGTCTTTGGTTGCCTTCTGATTCGAACTTTGCCTTATTTGTCTCTCCTCTTAACTTGACACTTCTTTGGGTCAGTCTGTATTAGAAAAGTTGTCTCAAATCTGGTTCGCCTAGGAATGTTGCTAGTTTATTTTACGAGTCCCTAAGGTAGTTACCATCTGACTCTTCCTAGTTGATACCAACTTCTATTTCCTATTTTGTGTAGACAAATCACATTTGGTTTAATAGTTGTTCATAACATAGCATGGTATGGAATTCGGGCTGGGTTAAATGTTATTGAATATCGGAGAGACCATAAATAGGGGTATCTTAGTCAATCCATATAGCAAGGGCAAGTAATTTGTTAAATTTTATAAAATTAGAATAATTTAGAAAAATTTTGTATTTTTAAAATAAAAGTTTCATTGCTTCATGCTAGATTTCTTAATTGATAAGCCATAGAGAAGTTGGAAAAAAATTACAAAATATTTTGTGTGCACGTCGAAAATTAAATTGTTGGTTCAGCTGATTTATTGAAACAATAAGGTGTTGACAAGTACTTAGTCATCACCATTTATATTTTTCACTTATATTTGAGTATTTGTAGCGAACAACTATGAGTTTTTAACTTCTCAATTCTCTTTCTGAAATTTTACCAAAAATTTGTAGTCTCTGTAAACAAACTGCAAGTGTATCTCAAGATGACAAGCTCGTGCTCCCTTTCATAGCTAACAAATTATAATTTTTTCGAACTGTAGGTACTTATCTCCCACCCAAAACATGTAGCACTTATATATGATATTCGCCACCTCACAAGCATTTGTATTTATTAGTACAGGAAAGCTCTTTTCTTATTTCAACCTGGCAAAATGAAAATTTTGATACAATCCATTTATTATGGGCTTGGGGCTTCAGCAATTGGCACTTTTGGGACAGTAGTGGGTGCTTTTCCTGATGCACAATAATCCTTAATAAGAACAGAGTACCATTTGGGAATGACTGGTGAAAAGTACTCTACACTATCCTTCCAACATGGCAAGTTGCTTACGGCATTTTCTGCTTTGCAACAAGCTTGCGAAAAGGAGAACGTGTCGCTGGTTAGATGACTTAGAATTGCTGTGGCACACTCCCTAAACGCCTCCCCCCTGCTAGAGCTTTGAATATTTTATCGCACTTCTTAAACTTCGGTGAAATTGTAGACCGGTAATGTAGGCTCTCTAAAATGAAGTATTGCCTCCGGCTGGGAGCAAAAAAAAAGCAGCAAGTCCCAAGACAAGGATCATAGTAAGTTGAGTTCCTTTCACCATCTTTGATCTTCTTGACCCACGTCGATCTTCTTCCTCACTCTCTTGATTGTTCTCTTTAAACTTTTCAGAGTTGGATGTATTTATAAGGTTTAGATGGATCCGTTGTTGGTAATTTTATTAAATTTAACTTATAGCCTAAGATGTTACATCTTTCCAACATAAAGACCACACTAGTTTCATTGAAAGCTCCACTTATGCTCCAAATTAAAACGAATTAATGTTTTAAGTTAACTATAACTCCATGTCTAGCTTAAATCTGCCAATCATTAAACTTTATAAATCTCACAAGGCCAAACGGCTCAAAAAAAAGTGTCAAGAGGCAACCTTGATGACTAGATTGTCTTAAAATCTGAGCAAAAATTACTCTATAATACAAAAGCCTATGATTATTAATATTTTTTGTACTTAGGATAAAACGTTTACATCTAATATCAACAAGATATTTCTTTTAGAGTGGCATTGTGATAGTTATATTGTCACTTCTGGTGTCTCTCACACTTATTATTAACCTTGGCCATAATAATTTTTTTATCAATGATAAACTTTTTTGTCATAGAAAAAATATTACCTTTTTAATATTTTCTTTCCCACACTGTGAATGATAGAGTCTTATGTAGCAGATGCTACACTCACTTTAAAATGAATAATCTATGCATTTATATTTAGACATGCCTTTTTTTAAGATGGTGATGAAAGAATTTCCACAATTAATATACCAACAAAGTATTTTCTCGTTCAAAAATAAAAATGGGCAGAAGTCAAATGTCTTTACTTTTTACTCAACCAAGTACTATTTTATGGAAGATATTTAAATACTTTTAGAAAACAGTAACATAATGAAATGTTGTATTTCTAAAATATTGGTGATCTGGTAGTTAAGTAATTTTAGAGTTAGGGTGGTCAACACGACTTATACAATTCTGTTAAAAAAGAAATATAAGTGTTTGACTTCGGTCCTTTTGCTTAAAAAAATATGATATTTTCAATAAGTTGTTAATTATGTAAATTACGTGGATCTTACAGACTGATTAAAATATACTTCTTTCTATGTTTAACTTTTTGATCGTAACAAAAACTTGAAGGACATAACTGAATAATTTGTTGGTGGTACAAGTTGATTGTGTCAAGGATGTAACATAATGATTTATTGGTGGTAACAAAGTAACCTGAAGAATGTAACTTTTTAATATGTGGGTGGTAACAAAGTAATCTATTGATCTTGATATACAGACACACTGGTTAGAACAAATTATTGTGTTAGATTGGACACAATAACATGTTGATCGTAACAAAGTAATTTATTGTTAAAATTACATTGTACTTTGTAGCTGTATGTTCTTGTGTAATTATACTTGTGAGTCGATGTAATTACATGGTCATGTTCACAATGTGTTGTGTCTATAAAAGATACCATCAAGACAACAAAAGAGTTATCACTTTTCATAACCACTCATTCCTACTCTGGGGAACACTCGGCCCTAGGTAAAAAGTTCACTATATAAAGATATTAGGGTAACTTACACCAAGTTTCACTACATATTCAAGTTCTCCTACTGGCAAGGTTCGAACTGGTAAAAAAGTCTTTGATATTTCTGTTGTCATGCACCAACAGAATTCGTTCAACACCGCCCACACCAAGAGTGCCCTTTAATGTGATACACCATTACTCCCCCATCAATGTGTTCTTCACCAATGTAACCTGTACCAACAATTTAACAAATTCAATAAGTTGTGAATCGCTTATTGCTTCAAGCCTGATGGTTGTTGTTACCATCCACATAGCTTGCTTACTTCTCACATGAACATGGTAGTCAAATCTCCTTAGAAAGCTCTCTTTTACTACTTCACACACAATAGATTTTCTCAGTGTATTGCGTGTCATGAATAAGATGTTTGAATCTCTATTTACTAGGCAACGACAACAACAGTCACAACAACAGTCAATCCCAAAAATTCTATCCTTTTGATATTAGACTTAATTTCAAATTTTTCTTGTAATTGGTCAATTTTTCTTGAAATTGGTCTTTGGTTGCCTTCTGATTCGAACTTTGCCTTATTTGTCTCTCCTCTTAACTTGACACTTCTTTGGGTCAGTCAGTATTAGAAAAGTTGTCTCAAATCTGGTTAAGCCTAGGAATGTTGCTAGTTTATTTTTTGAGTCCCTAAGGTAGTTACCATCTGACTCTTCCTAGTTGATACCAACTTCTATTTCCTATTTTGTGTAGACAAATCACATTTGGTTTAATAGTTGTTCATAACATAGCATGGTATGGAATTGGGCTGGGTTAAATGTTATTGAATATCGGAGAGACCATAAATAGGGGTATCTTAGTCAATCCATATAGCAAGGGCAAGTAATTTGTTAAATTTTATAAAATTAGAATAATTTAGAAAAATTTTGTATTTTTAAAATAAAAGTTTCATTGCTTCATGCTAGATTTCTTAATTGATAAGCCATAGAGAAGTTGGAAAAAAATTACAAAAAATTTTGTGTGCACGTCAAAAATTAAATTGTTGGTTCAGCTGATTTATTGAAACAATAAGGTGTTGACAAGTACTTAGTCATCACCATTTATATTTTTCACTTATATTTGAGTATTTGTAGCGAACAACTATGAGTTTTTAACTTCTCAATTCTCTTTCTGAAATTTTACCAAAATTTGTAGTCTCTGTAAGCAAACTGCAAGTGTATCTCAAGATGACAAGCTCGTGCTCCCTTTCATAGCTAACAAATTATAATTTTTTGAACTGTAGGTACTTATCTCCCACCCAAAAACATGTAGCACTTATATATGATATTCGGCCACCTCACAAGCATTTGTATTTATTAGTACAGGAAAGCTCTTTTCTTATTTCAACCTGGCAAAATGAAAATTTTGATACAATCCATTTATTATGGGCTTGGGGCTTCAGCAATTGGCACTTTTGGGACAGTAGTGGGTGCTTTTCCTGATGCACAATAATCCTTAATAAGAACAGAGTACCATTTGGGAATGACTGGTGAAAAGTACTCTACACTATCCTTCCAACATGGCAAGTTGCTTACGGCATTTTCTGCTTTGCAACAAGCTTGCGAAAAGGAGAACGTGTCGCTGGTTAGATGACTTAGAATTGCTGTGGCACACTCCCTAAACGCCTCCCCTGCTACAGCTTTGAATATTTTATCGCACTTCTTAAACTCGGTGAAATTGTAGACCGGTAATGTAGGCTCTCTAAAATGAAGTATTGCCTCCGCTGGGAGCAAAAAAGCAGCAAGTCCCAAGACAAGGATCATAGTAAGTTGAGTTCCTTTCACCATCTTTGATCTTCTTGACCCACGTCGATCTTCTTCCTCACTCTCTTGATTGTTCTCTTTAAACTTTTCAGAGTTGGATGTATTTATAAGGTTTAGATGGATCCGTTGTTGGTAATTTTATTAAATTTAACTTATAGCCTAAGATGTTACATCTTTCCAACATAAAGACCACACTAGTTTCATTGAAAGCTCCACTTATGCTCCAAATTAAAACGAATTAATGTTTTAAGTTAACTATAACTCCATGTCTAGCTTAAATCTGCCAATCATTAAACTTTATAAATCTCACAAGGCCAAACGGCTCAAAAAAAAAAAGTGTCAAGAGGCAACCTTGATGACTAGATTGTCTTAAAATCTGAGCAAAAATTACTCTATAATACAAAAGCCTATGATTATTAATATTTTTTTTTGTACTTAGGATAAAACGTTTACATCTAATATCAACAAGATATTTCTTTTAGAGTGGCATTGTGATAGTTATATTGTCACTTCTGGTGTCTCTCACACTTATTATTAACCTTGGCCATAATAATAATTTTTTTTATCAATGATAAACTTTTTTGTCATAGAAAAAATATTACCTTTTTAATATTTTCTTTCCCACACTGTGAATGATAGAGTCTTATGTAGCAGATGCTACACTCACTTTTAAAATGAATAATCTATGCATTTATATTTAGACATGCCTTTTTTTTAAGATGGTGATGAAAGAATTTCCACAATTAATATACCAACAAAGTATTTTCTCGTTCAAAAATAAAAATGGGCAGAAGTCAAATGTCTTTACTTTTTACTCAACCAAGTACTATTTTATGGAAGATATTTAAATACTTTTAGAAAACAGTAACATAATGAAATGTTGTATTTCTAAAATATTGGTGATCTGGTAGTTAAGTAATTTGAGTTAGGGTGGTCAACACGACTTATACAATTCTGTTAAAAAGAAATATAAGTGTTTGACTTCGGTCCTTTTGCTTAAAAAAAAATGATATTTTCAATAAGTTGTTAATTATGTAAATTACGTGGATCTTACTGGACTGATTAAAATATACTTCTTTCTATGTTTAACTTTTTGATCGTAACAAAAACTTGAAGGACATAACTGAATAATTTGTTGGTGGTACAAGTTGATTGTGTCAAGGATGTAACATAATGATTTATTGGTGGTAACAAAGTAACCTGAAGAATGTAACTTTTTTTAATATGTGGGTGGTAACAAAGTAATCTATTGATCTTGATATACTGACACACTGCTTGGTTAGAACAAATTATTGTGTTAGATTGGACACAATAACATGTTGATCGTAACAAAGTAATTTATTGTTAAAATTACATTGTACTTTGTAGCTGTATGTTCTTGTGTAATTATACTTGTGAGTCGATGTAATTACATGGTCACGTTCACAATGTGTTGTGTCTACAAAAGATACCATCAAGACAACAAAAGAGTTATCACTTTTCATAACCACTCATTCCTACTCTGGGGAACACTCGGCCCTAGGTAAAAAGTTCACTATATAAAGATATTAGGGTAACTTACACCAAGTTTCACTACATATTCAAGTTCTCCTACTGGCAAGGTTCGAACTGGTAAAAAAGTCTTTGATATTTCTGTTGTCATGCACCAACAGAATTCGTTCAACACCGCCCACACCAAGAGTGCCCTTTAATGTGATACACCATTACTCCCCCATCAATGTGTTCTTCACCAATGTAACCTGTACCAACAATTTAACAAATTCAATAAGTTGTGAATCGCTTATTGCTTCAAGCCTGATGGTTGTTGTTACCATCCACATAGCTTGCTTACTTCTCACATGAACATGGTAGTCAAATCTCCTTAGAAAGCTCTCTTTTACTACTTCACACACAATAGATTTTCTCAGTGTATTATTGTGTCATGAATAAGATGTTTGAATCTCTATTTACTAGGCAACGACAACAACAGTCACAACAACAAATCAATCCCAAAAATTCTATCCTTTTGATATTAGACTTAATTTCAAATTTTTCTTGTAATTGGTCAATTTTTCTTGTAATTGGTCTTTGGTTACCTTCTGATTCGAACTTTGCCTTATTTGTCTCTCCTCTTAACTTGACACTTCTTTGGGTCAGTCTGTATTAGAAAAGTTGTCTCAAATCTGGTTCGCCTAGGAATGTTGCTAGTTTATTTTACGAGTCCCTAAGGTAGTTACCATCTGACTCTTCCTAGTTGATGCCAAATTCTATTTCCTATTTTGTGTAGACAAATCACATTTGGTTTAATAGTTGTTCATAACATAGCATGGTATGGAATTCGGGCTGGGTTAAATGTTATTGAATTTTGGAGAGACCATAAATAGGGGTATCATAGTCAATCCATATAGCAAGGGCAAGTAATTTGTTAAATTTTATAAAATTAGAATAATTTAGAAAAATTTTGTATTTTTAAAATAAAAGTTTCATTGCTTCATGCTAGATTTCTTAATTGATAAGCCATAGAGAAGTTGGAAAAAAATTACAAAATATTTTGTGTGCACGTCGAAAATTAAATTGTTGGTTCAGCTGATTTATTGAAACAATAAGGTGTTGACAAGTACTTAGTCATCACCATTTATATTTTTCACTTATATTTGAGTATTTGTAGCGAACAACTATGAGTTTTTAACTTCTCAATTCTCTTTCTGAAATTTTACCAAAATTTGTAGTCTCTGTAAGCAAACTGCAAGTGTATCTCAAGATGACAAGCTCGTGCTCCCTTTCATAGCTAACAAATTATAATTTTTTTTCGAACTGTAGGTACTTATCTCCCACCCAAAAACATGTAGCACTTATATATGATATTCGCCACCTCACAAGCATTTGTATTTATTAGTACAGGAAAGCTCTTTTCTTATTTCAACCTGGCAAAATGAAAATTTTGATACAATCCATTTATTATGGGCTTGGGGCTTCAGCAATTGGCACTTTTGGGACAGTAGTGGGTGCTTTTCCTGATGCACAATAATCCTTAATAAGAACAGAGTACCATTTGGGAATGACTGGTGAAAAGTACTCTACACTATCCTTCCAACATGGCAAGTTGCTTACGGCATTTTCTGCTTTGCAACAAGCTTGCGAAAAGGAGAACGTGTCGCTGGTTAGATGACTTAGAATTGCTGTGGCACACTCCCTAAACGCCTCCCCTGCTACAGCTTTGAATATTTTATCGCACTTCTTAAACTCGGTGAAATTGTAGACCGGTAATGTAGGCTCTCTAAAATGAAGTATTGCCTCCGCTGGGAGCAAAAAAGCAGCAAGTCCCAAGACAAGGATCATAGTAAGTTGAGTTCCTTTCACCATCTTTGATCTTCTTGACCCACGTCGATCTTCTTCCTCACTCTCTTGGTGTTCTCTTTAAACTTTTCAGAGTTGGATGTATTTATAAGGTTTAGATGGATCCGTTGTTGGTAATTTTATTAAATTTAACTTATAGCCTAAGATGTTACATCTTTCCAACATAAAGACCACACTAGTTTCATTGAAAGCTCCACTTATGCTCCAAATTAAAACGAATTAATGTTTTAAGTTAACTATAACTCCATGTCTAGCTTAAATCTGCCAATCATTAAACTTTATAAATCTCACAAGGCCAAACGGCTCAAAAAAAAAAAGTGTCAAGAGGCAACCTTGATGACTAGATTGTCTTAAAATCTGAGCAAAAATTACTCTATAATACAAAAGCCTATGATTATTAATATTTTTTTGTACTTAGGATAAAACGTTTACATCTAATATCAACAAGATATTTCTTTTAGAGTGGCATTGTGATAGTTATATTGTCACTTCTTGTGTCTCTCACACTTATTATTAACCTTGGCCATAATAATTTTTTTATCAATGATAAACTTTTTTGTCATAGAAAAAATCTTACCATTTTAATATTTTCTTTCCCACACTATGAATGATAGAGTCTTATGTAGCAGATGCTACACTCACTTTAAAATGAATAATCTATGCATTTATATTTAGACATGCCTTTTTTTAAGATGGTGATGAAAGTATTTCCACAATTAATATACCAACAAAGTATTTTCTCGTTCAAAAATAAAAAAGGGCAGAAGTCAAATGTCTTTACTTTTTACTCAACCAAGTACTATTTTATAGAAGATATTTAAATACTTTTAGAAAACAGTAACATAATGAAATGTTGTATTTCTAAAATATTGGTGATCTGGTAGTTAAGTAATTTGAGTTAGGGTGGTCAACACGACTTATACAATTCTGTTAAAAAAGAAATATAAGTGTTTGACTTCGGTCCTTTTGCTTAAAAAAAAATATGATATTTTCAATAAGTTGTGAATTATGTAAATTACGTGGATCTTACAGACTGATTAAAATATACTTCTTTCTATGTTTAACTTTTTGATCGTAACAAAAAACTTGAAGGACATAACTGAATAATTTGTTGGTGGTACAAGTTGATTGTGTCAAGGATGTAACATAATGACTTATTGGTGGTAATATTGTAACCTGAAGAATGTAACTTTTTAATATGTGGGTGGTAACAAAGTAATCTATTGATCTTGATATACAGACACACTGGTTATAACAAATTATTGTGTTAGATTCGACACAATAACTTGTTGATTATAACATAGTAATTTATTGTTGAAATTACATTGTACTCTATAGGTGTATGCTCTGGTGTAATTATATTTTTGAGTCGATGTAATTACATGGTCACGTTCACAATGTGTTGTGTCTACAAAAAATACCATCAAGACAACAAAAGAAGTATCACTTCTCATAACCAATCAATCCTACTATACGGAACACTCGGCCCTAGGTAAAGAGTTCACTATATAAAGATATTAGGGTAACTTACACCAAGTTTCACTACATATTCAAGTTCTCCTCCTGGCAGGATTTGAACTGGTAAAAAACTCTTTGATATTTCTGTTGTCATGCACCAACAGAATTCGTTCAACACCGCCCACACCAAGAGTGCCCTTTAATGTGATACACCATTACTCCCCCATCAATGTGTTCTTCACCAATGTAACCTGTACCAACAATTTAACAAATTCAATAAGTTGTGAATAAACTTATTGCTTCAAGCCTGATGGTTGTTGTTACCATCCACATAGCTTGCTTACTTCTCACATGAACATGGTAGTCAAATCTCCTTAGAAAGCTCTCTTTTACTACTTCACACACAATAGATTTTCTCAGTGTATTATGCGTGTCATGAATAAGATGTTTGAATCTCTATTTACTAGGCAACAACAACAACAACAGTCACAACAACAGTCAATCCCAAAAATTCTATCCTTTTGATATTAGACTTAATTTCAAATTTTTCTTGTAATTGGTCAATTTTTCTTGTAATTGGTCTTTGGTTGCCTTCTGATTCGAACTTTGCCTTATTTGTCTCTCCTCTTAACTTGACACTTCTTTGGGTCAGTCTGTATTAGAAAAGTTGTCTCAAATCTGGTTCGCCTAGGAATGTTGCTAGTTTATTTTACGAGTCCCTAAGGTAGTTACCATCTGACTCTTCCTAGTTGATGCCAACTTCTATTTCCTATTTTGTGTAGACAAATCACCTTTGCTTTAATAGTTGTTCATAACATAGCATGGTATGGAATTCGGGCTGGGTTAAATGTTATTGAATTTCGGAGAGACCATAAATAGGGGTATCATAGTCAATCCATATAGCAAGGGCAAGTAATTTGTTAAATTTTATAAAATTAGAATAATTTAGAAAAATTTTGTATTTTTAAAATAAAAGTTTCATTGCTTCATGCTAGATTTCTTAATTGATAAGCCATAGAGAAGTTGGAAAAAAATTACAAAATATTCTGAGTGCCAATCAAATATCAAATTGTTTGTTCAGCTGATTTATTGAAAGAATAAGGTGTTGACAAGTACTTAGTCATCACCATTTATATATTTCTCTTATATTTGAGTATTTGTTGCGAACAGCTATGAGTTTTTAACTTCTCAATTCTCTTTCTGAAATTTTACCAAAATTTGTAGTCTTTGTAAGCAAACTGCAAGTGTATCTCAAGATGACAAGCTCAAGCTCCCTTTCATAGCTAACAAATTATAATTTTTTGAACTGTAGGTACTTATCTCCCACCCAAAACATGTAGCACTTATATATGATATTCGGCCACCTCACAAGCATTTGTATTTATTAGTACAGGAAAGCTCTTTTCTTATTTCAAACTAGCAAAATGAAAATTTCGATACAATCCATTTATTATGGGCTTGGGGCTTCAGCAATTGGCACTTTTGGGACAGTAGTGGGTGCTTTTCCTGATGCACAATAATCCTTAATAAGAACAGAGTACCATTTGGGAATGACTGGAGAAAAGTACTCTACACTATCCTTCCAACATGGCAAGTTGCTAACAGCGTTTTCTGCTTTGCAACAAGCTTGCGAAAAGGAGAACGTGTCGCTGGTTAGATGACTTAGAATTGCTGTGGCACACTCCCTAAACGCCTCCCCTGCTACAGCTTTGAATATTTTATCGCACTTCTTAAACTTCGGTGAAATTGTAGTAGACCGGTAATGTAGGCTCTCTAAAATGAAGTATTGCCTCCGTTGGGAGCAAAAAAAAGCAGCAAGTCCCAAGACAAGGATCATAGTAAGTTGAGTTCCTTTCACCATCTTTGATCTTCTTGACCCATCGTCGATCTTCTTCCTCACTCTCTTGGTGTTCTCTTTAAACTTTTCAGAGTTGGATGTATTTATAAGGTTTAGATGGATCCGTTGTTGGTAATTTTATTAAATTTAACTTATAGCCTAAGATGTTACATCTTTCCAACATAAAGACCACACTAGTTTCATTGAAAGCTCCACTTATGCTCCAAATTAAAACGAATTAATGTTTTAAGTTAACTATAACTCCATGTCTAGCTTAAATTTGCCAATCATTAAACTTTATAAATCTCACAAGGCCAAACGGCTCAAAAAAAAAAAGTGTCAAGAGGCAACCTTGATGACTAGATTATCTTAAAATTTGAGCAAAAATTAACTCTATAATACAAAAGCCTATGATTATTAATATTTTTTTGTACTTAGGATAAAACGTTTTACATCTAATATCAACAAGATATTTCTTTTAGAGTGGCATTGTGATAGTTATATTGTCACTTCTGGTGTCTCTCGCACTTATTATTAACCTTGACCATAATAATTTTTTTATCAATGATAAACTTTTTTGTCATAGAAAAAATCTTACCATTTTAATATTTTCTTTCCCACACTATGAATGATAGAGTCTTATGTAGCAGATGCTACACTCACTTTAAAATGAATAATCTATGCATTTATATTTAGACATGCCTTTTTTTAAGATGGTGACGAAAGTATTTCCACAATTAATATACAAACAAAGTATTTTCACGTTCAAAAATAAAAATGGGCAGAAGTCAAATGCCTTTATTTTTTTCTCAACCAAGTACTACTTCATGGAAGATATTTAAATACTTTTAGAACACAGTAACTTAATGGAATATTGTATTTCTAAAATATTGGTGATCCGGTAGTTTGTAGTTTGAGTTAGGGTGGTCAACACGACTTTTACAATTCTGTTAAAAAGAGATATAAGTGTTTGACTTCGGTCCTTTTACTTAAAAAAATAAGATATTTTAAATAAGTTGTTAATTATGTAAATTACGTGGATCTTAGAAACTGATAAAAATATACTTCTTTCAATGTTTAAATTGTCGATCGTAAGAAAAACATGAAAGACATAACAGAATAATTTGTTGTGGTATTTTTGTTTCTGTGTAGCTAGTTGATTGTGTCATGGATGTAACATAATGATTTATTGGTAGTAACATAGTAACCTGAAGAATGTAACTTTTTTTTATGTGGGTGGTAACAAAGTAATCTATTGATCTTGATATACAGACACACTGGTTATAACAAATTACTGTGTTAGATTGAAAACAATAACTTGTTGATCGTAACAAAGTAATTTATTGTCGAAATTACATTGTACTCTGTAGCTGTATGTTCTTGTGTAATTATACTTGTGTGTCGATGTAATTACATGGTCACGTTCACAATGTGTTGTGTCTACAAAAGATACCATCAAGACAACAAAAGAGTTATCACTTTTCATAACCAATCATTCCTCCTCTGGTGAACACTCGGCCCTGGGTAAAAAGTTCACTATATAAAGATATTAGGGTAACTTACACCAAGTTTCACTACATATTCAAGTTCTCCTCCTGGCAGGATTCGAACTGGTAAAAAACTCTTTGATATTTTTGTTGTCATGCACCAACAGAATTCGTTCAACACCGCCCACACCAAGAGTGCCCTTTAATGTGATACACCATTACTCCCCCATCAATGTGTTCTTCACCAATGTAACCTGTACCAACAATTTCACAAATTGAATATGTTGTGAATCGCTTATTGCTTCAAGCCTGATGGCTGTAGTTACCATCCACACATAGCTTGCTTACTTCTCACGTGAACATGGTAGGCCAATCTGCTTAGAAAGCTCTCTTTTCCTGCTTCACACACAATAGATTTTCTCAGTGTATTGCGTGTCTTGAATAAGATGTCTGAATCTCTATTTACAAGGCAACAACAACAACAGTCACAACAACAGTCAATCCCAAAAATTCTATCCTTTTGATATTAGACTTAATTTCAAATTTTTCTTGTAATTGGTTTTTTCTTGTAATTGGTCTATAGTTGCCTTCTGATTCCAACCATGCCTTATTTGTCTCTCCTCTTAACTTGACACTTCTTTGGGTCAGTCTGTATTAGAAAAGTTCTCTCAAATCTGGTTAAGCCTAGGAATGTTGCTAGTTTATTTTAGGAGTCCCTAAGGTAGTTACCATCTGACTCTTCCTAGTTGATGCCAACTTCTATTTCCTATTTTGTGTAGACAAATCACCTTTGCTTTAATAGTTGTTCATAACATAGCATGGTGTGGAATTCGGGCTGGGTTAAATGTTATTGAATTTAGGAGAGACCATAAAGAGGGGTATTTTAGTTAATCCATATAGCAAGGGCAAGCAATTAGTTAAATTTAATAAAATTTGAATAATTTACAAAATTTTTGTCTTTTTAAAATAAAAGTTTCCTTGCTTCATGCTAGATTTCTTAATTGATAAGCCATGGAGAAGTTGGAAAAAATTACAAAATATTTTGAGTGCATGTCGAAAATCAAATTGTTGGTTCAGCTGATTTATTGAAACAATAAGGTGTTGACAAGTACTTAGTCATCACCATTTATATTTTTCACTTATATTTGAGTATTTGAAGCGAACTGCTGTGAATTTTTAACTTCTCAATACTCTTTCTGAAATTTTATCAAAATTTGTAGTCTTTGTAAGCAAACTGCAAGTGTATCTCTAGATGACAAGCTCATGCTCCCTTTCATAGCTAACAAATTATAATTTTTGAACAGTAGGTACTTATTTCTCACTCAAAAACATGTAGCACATATATATGATATTCGGCCACCTCACAAGCATTTGAATATATTAGTATAGGAAAGCTCCTTTCTTATTTCAAACTAGCAAAATGAAAATTTTGATACAATCCATTTATTATGGGCTTGGGGCTTCAACAATTGGTACTTTAGGGACAGTAGTGGGTGCTTTTCCTGATGCACAATAATCCTTAATAAGAACCGAGTACCATTTGGGAATGACTGGTGAAAAGTACTCTACACTATCCTTCCAACATGGCAAGTTGCTTATGGCATTTTCTGCTTTGCAACAAGCTTGCGAAAAGGAGAACGTGTCGCTGGTTAGATGACTTAGAATACCTGTGGCACACTCCCTAAATGCCTCTCCTGCTACAGCTTTGAATATTTTATCGCACTTCTTAAACTCGGTGAAATTGTAGACCGGTAATGTAGGCTCTCTAAAATGAAGTATTGCCTCCATTGGGAGCGAAAAAGCAGCAAGTCCCAAGACAAGGATCATAGTAAGTTGAGTTCCTTTCACCATCTTTGATCTTCTTGTCCCACGTCGATCTTCTTCCTCACTCTCTTCGTGTTGCCTTTAAACTTTTAAGAGTTGGAAGTATTTATAAGGTTTTGATGGATCCGTTGTTGGTTATTTTATTAAATTTAACTTATAGCCTTAGATGTTACATCTTTCCAACATAAAGACCACACTAGTTTCATTGAAAGCTCAACTTATGCTCCAAATTAAAACGAATTAATGTTTTAAGTAAACTATAACTCAATGTCAAGCTTAAATTTGTCAATCATTAAACTTTATAAACTACACAAGGCCAAACGGCTCAAAAAAAAAAAGTGTCAAGAGGCAACCTTGATGACTAGATTATCTTAAAATTTAAGCAAAAACTACTCTATAATACAAAAGCCTATGATTATTAATATTTTTTGTACTTAGGATAAAACGTTTACATCTAATATCAACAAGATATTTCTTTTAGAGTGGCATTGTGATAGTTATATTGTCACTTCTGGTGTCTCTCGCACTTCTTATCAACCTTGACCTTAATAATTTTTGTATCAATGATAAACTTTTTTGTCATAGAAAAAATCATACCATTTTAATATTTTCTTACCCACGCTATGAATGATAGAGTCTTAAGTAGCAAATGCTACACTCACTTTAAAATGAATAATCTATGCATTTATATTTAGACATGCCTTTTTTTAAGATGGTGATGAAAGTATTTCCACAATTAATATACAAACAAAGTATTTTCACGTTCAAAAATAAAAATGGGCAGAAGTCAAATGTCTTTATTTTTTACTCAACCAAGTACTATTTTATGGACGATATTTAAATACTTTTAGAAAATAGTAACTTAATGAAATGTTGTATTTATAAAATATTGGTGATCCAGTAGTTTGTAGTTTGAGTTAGGGTGGTCAACACGACATATACAATTCTGGTAAAAAGAGATATAAGTGTTTGACTTCGGTCCTTTTACTTAAAAAAATAAGATATTTTAAATAAGTTGTTAATTACGTAAATTACGTGGATCTTGCAAACTGATAAAAATATACTTCTTTCTATGTTTAACTTGTCGATCGTAACAAAAACTTGAAGGACATAACAGAATAATTTGTTGGTGGTATTTTTGTTTCTGTGTAACTAGTTGATTGTGTCAATGATGTAAAATCATGATTTATTGGTGGTAACATAGTAACCTGAAAAATGTAACTTTTTTATATGTAGGTGGTAACAAAGTAATCTATTGATCTTGATATACAGACACACTAGTTATAACAAATTATTGTGTTAGATTGGACACAATAACTTGTTGATCATAACATAGTAATTTATTGTTGAAATTACATTGTACTCTGAAGGTGTATGTTCTTGTGGAATTATACTTGTGAGTTGATGTAATTACATGGTCACGTTCACAATGTGTTGTGTCTACAAAAGATACCATCAAGACAACAAAAGAGTTATCACTTTTCATAACCAATCATTCCTCCTCTGCTGAACACTCGGCCCTGGGTAAAAAGTTCACTATATAAAGATATTAGGGTAACTTACACCAAGTTTCACTACATATTCAAGTTCTCCTCCTGGCAGGATTTGAACTGGTCAAAAACTCTTTGATATTTCTGTTGTCATGCACCAACAGAATTCGTTCAACACTGCCCACACCAAGAGTGCCCTTTAATGTGATACACCATTACTCCCCCATCAATGTGTTCTTCACCAATGTAACCTGTACCAACAATTTAACAAATTCAATAAGTTGTGAATGGCTTATTGCTTCAAGCCTGATGGTTGTACATACCATCCACATATAGTTTGCTTACTTCTCACATGAACGTGGTAGGCAAATCTCCTAAGAAATCTCTCTTTTACTACTTCACACACAATAGATTTTCTCAGTGTATTCCGTGTCTGGAATAAGATGTCTTAATCTCTATTTACAAGGCAACAACAACAACAGTCACAACAACAGTCAATCCCAAAAATTCTATCCTTTCGATATTAGACTTAATTTTGAGGTTTTCTTGTAATTGGTCTATAGTTGCCTTCTGATTCCAACTTTGCCTTATTTCTCTCTCCTCTTAACTTGACACTTCTTTGGTTCAGTCTGTATTAGAAAAGTTGTCTCAAATCTGGTTCGCCCAGGTATGTTGCTAGTTTATTTTAGGAGTCCCTAAGGTAGTTACCATCTGACTCATCCTAGTTGATGCCAACTTCTATTTCCTATTTTGTGTAGACAAATCGCCTTTGCTTTAATATTTGTTCGTAACATAACATGGTATGGAATTCGGGCTGGATTAAATGTTATTGAATTTAGGAGAGACCATAATGAGGGGTGTCTTAGTCAATACATATAGCAAGGGCAAGTAATTTGTTAAATTTTATAAAATTTGAATAATTTATAAAAATTTTGAATTTTTAAAGTAAAAGTTTCATTGCTTCATGCTAGATCTCGTAATTCATAAGCCATACAGAAATTGGAAAAAAATTACAAAATATTCTACGTGCATGTCGAAAATCAAATTGTTGGTTCAACTGATTTATTGAAAGAATAAGGTGTTGACAAGTACTTTGTCATCACCATTTATATTTTCACTTATATTTGAGTATTTGTAGCGAACAGCTTTGAGTTTTTAACTTATCAATTCTCTTTCTGAAATTTTACCAAAATTTGTAGTCTTTGTAAGCAAACTGCATGTGTATCTCTAGATGACACGCTCAAGCTCCTTTTCATAGCTAACAAAATATAATTTTTGAACTGTAGGTACTTATCTTTCTCACTCAAAAACATGTAGCACATATATATGATATTCGGTCACCTCACAAGCATTTGTATATATTAGTATAGGAAAGCTCCTTTCTTATTTGAAACTAGCAAAATGAAAATTTTGATACAATCCATTTATTATGGGCTTGGGGCTTCAGCAATTGGCACTTTTGGGACAGTAGTGGGTGCTTTTCCTGATGCACAATAATCCTTAATAAGAACAGAGTACCATTTGGGAATGACTGGTGAAAAGTACTCTACACTATCCTTCCAACATGGCAAGTTGCTTACGGCATTTTCTGCTTTGCCACAAGCTTGCGAAAAGGAGAACGTGTCGCTGGTTAGATGACTTAGAATTGCTGTGGCACACTCCCTAAACGCCTCTCCTGCTACAGCTTTGAATATTTTATCGCACTTCTTAAACTCGGTGAAATTGTAGACCGGTAATGTAGGCTCTCTAAAATGAAGTATTGCCTCCGTTGGGAGCGAAAAAGCAGCAAGTCCCAAGACAAGGATCACAGTAAGTTGAGTTCCTTTCACCATCTTTGATCTTCTTGACTCACGTCGATCTTCTTCCTCACTCTCTTCGGTGTTCTCTTTAAACTTTTCAGAGTTGGAAGTATTTATCAGGTTTAGATGGATCCGTTGTTGGTTATTTTATTAAATTTAACTTATAGCCTTAGATGTTACATCTTTCCAACATAAAGACCACACTAGTTTCATTGAAAGCTCCACTTATGCTCCAAATTAAAACGAATTAATGTTTTAAGTAAACTATAATTCCTTGTCTAGCTTAAATCTGCCAATCATTAAACTTGATAAATCACACAAGGCCAAACGGCTCAAAAAAAAGTGTCAAGAGGCAACCTTGATAACTAGATTATCTTAAAATTTGAGCAAAAATAACTCTATAATACAAAAGCCTATGATTATTAATATTTTTTGTACTTAGGATAAAACGTTTACATCTAATATCAACAAGATATTTCTTCTAGAGTGGCATTGTGGTAGTTATATTGTCACTTCTTGTGTCTCTCGCACTTATTATCAACCTTGACCATAATAATTTTTGTATCAATGATAAACTTTTTTGTCATAGAAAAAATCTTACCATTTTAATATTTTCTTTCCCACACTATGAATGATAGAGTCTTATGTAGCAGATGCTACACTCACTTTAAAATGAATAATCTATGCATTTATATTTAGACATGCCTTTTTTTAAGATGGTGATGAAAGTATTTCCACAATTAATATACCAACAAAGTATTTTCACGTTCAAAAATAAAAATGGGCAGAAGACAAATGTCTTTATTTTTTACTGGACCAAGTACTATTTTATGGAAGATATTTATATACTTTTAGAAAATAGTAACTTAATGAAATGTTGTATTTCTAAAATATTGGTGATCCAGTGGTTCGTAGTTTGAGTTAGGGTGGTCAACACGGCTTATACAATTTTGTTAAAAAGAGATGTAAGTGTTTGACTTCAGTCCTTTTACTTAAAAAAATAAGATATTTTAAATAAGTTGTTAATTATGTAAATTACGTGGATCTTAGAAACTGATAAAAATATACTTCTTTCAATGTTTAACTTGTCAATCGTAACAAAAACTTGAAGGACATAACAGAATAATTTGTTAGTGGTATTTTTGTTTCTGTGTAACTAGTTGATTGTGTCATGGATGTAACATAATGATTTATTGGTTGTAACATAGTAACCTGAAGAATGTAACTGTTTTATATGTGGGTGGTAATAAAGTAATCTATTTATCTTGATATACAGACACACTGGTTATAACAAATTATTGTGTTAGATTGGACACAATAACTTGTTGATCATAAAATTGTAATTTATTGTTGAAATTACATTGTACTCTGTAGGTGTATCTTCTTGTGGAATTATACTTGTGAGTCGATGTAATTACATGGTCACGTTCACAATGTGTTGTGTCTACAAAAAATACCTTCAAGACAACAAAAGAGTTATCAGTTTTCATAACCAATCATTCCTACTCTGCGGAACACTCGGCCCTAGGTAAAAAGTTCACTATATAAAGATATTAGGGTAACTTACACCAAGTTTCACTACATATTCAAGTTCTCCTGCTGGCAAGGTTCTAACTGGTAAAAAACTCTTTGATATTTTTGTTGTCATGCACCAACAGAATTCGTTCAAAATCGCCCACACCAAGAGTGCCCTTTAATGTGATACACCATTACTCACCCATCAATGTGTTCTTCACCAATGTAACCTGTACCAACAATTTAACAAATTGAATAAGTTGTGAATCGCTTATTGCTTCAAGCCTGATAGTTGTTGTTACCATCCACATAGCTTGCTTACTTCTCACATGAACATGGTAGTCAAATCTCCTTAGAAAGCTTTCTTTTACTACTTCACACACAATAGATTTTCTCAGTGTATTGCGTGTCTTGAATAAGATGTCTGAATCTCTATTTACAAGGCAACAACAACAACAGTCACAACAACAGTCAATCCCAGAAATTCTATCCTTTCGATATTAGACATAATTTCGAGGTTTTCTTGTAATTGGTCTATAGTTGCCTTCTGATTCCAACCATGCCTTATTTGTCTCTCCTCTTAACTTGACACTTCTTTGGGTCAGTCTGTATTAGAAAAGTTGTCTCAAATCTGGTTCGCCTAGGTACGTTGCTAGTTTATTTTAGGAGTCCCTAAGGTAGTTACCATCTGACTCTTCCTAGTTGATGCCAACTTCTATTTCCTATTTTGTGTAGACAAATCACCTTTGCTTTAATAGTTGTTCATAACATAGCATGGTATGGAATTCGGGCTGGGTTAAATGTTATTGAATTTAGGAGAGACCATAAAGAGGGGTATTTTAGTCAATCCATATAGCAAGGGCAAGCAATTAGTTAAATTTTATAGAATTTGAATAATTTATAAAAATTTTGTCTTTTTAAAATAAAAGTTTCATTGCTTCATGCTAGATTTCTTAATTGATAATCCATGGAGAAGTTGGGAAAAATTACAAAATATTTTGAGTGCACGTCGAAAATCAAATTGTTGGTTTAGCTGATTTATTGAAACAATAAGGTGTTGACAAGTACTTAGTCATCACCATTTATATTTTTCACTTATATTTGAGTATTTGTAGCGAACAGCTGTGAATTTTTAACTTCTCAATACTCTTTCTGAAATTTAACCAAAATTTGTAGTCTTTGTAAGCAAACTGCAAGTGTATCTCTAGATGACAAGCTCTTGCTCCTTTTCAAAGCTAACAAATTATAATTTTTGAACTGTAGGTACTTATCTCTCACTCAAAAACATGTAGCACATATATATGATATTCTGCCACCTCACAAGCATTTGAATATATTAGTATAGGAAAGCTCCTTTTTTATTTCAAACTAGCAAAATGAAAATTTCGATACAATCCATTTATTATGGGCTTGGGGCTTCAGCAATTGGTACTTTAGGGACAAAAGTGGGTGCTTTTCCAGATGCACAATAATCCTTAATAAGAACCGAGTACCATTTGGGAATGACTGGTGAAAAGTACTCTACGCTATCCTTCCAACATGGCAAGTTGCTTACGGCATTTTCTGCTTTGCAACAAGCTTGCGAAAAGGAGAACGTGTCGCTGGTTAGATGACTTAGAATACCTGTGGCACACTCCCTAAATGCCTCTCCTGCTACAGCTTTGAATATTTTATCGCACTTCTTAAACTCGGTGAAATTGTAGACCGGTAATGTAGGCTCTCTAAAATGAAGTATTGCCTCCGTTGGGAGCGAAAAAGCAGCAAGTCCCAAGACAAGGATCATAGTAAGTTGAGTTCCTTTCACCATCTTTGATCTTCTTGACCCACGTCGATCTTCTTCCTCACTCTCTTCGTGTTGTCTTTAAACTTTTCAGAGTTGGAAGTATTTATAACGTTTTGATGGATCCGTTGTTGGTTATTTTATTAAATTTAACTTATAGCCTTAGATGTTACATCTTTCCAACATAAAGACCACACAAGTTTCATTGAAAGCTCAACTTATGCTCCAAATTAAAATGAATTAATGTTTTAAGTAAACTATAACTCCATGTCAAGCTTAAATTTGCCAATCATTAATTTTTATAAACTACACAAGGCCAAACGGCTCAAAAAAAAGTGTCAAGAGGCAACCTTGATGACTAGATTATCTTAAACTTTAAGCAATAACTACTCTATTATACAAAAGCCTATGATTATTAATATTTTTTGTACTTCGGATAAAACGTTTAGATCTAATATCAACAAGATATTTCTTTTAGAGTGGCATTGTGATAGTTATATTGTCACTTCTGGTGTCTCTCGCACTTATTATTAACCTTGACCATAATAATTTTTTTATCAATGATAAACTTTTTTGTCATAGAAAAAATCTTACCATTTTAATATTTTCTTTCCCACACTATGAATGATAGAGTCTTATGTAGCAGATGCTACACTCACTTTAAAATGAATAATCTATGCATTTATATTTAGACATGCCTTTTTTTAAGATGGTGATGAAAGTATTTCCACAATTAATATACCAACAAAGTATTTTCTCGTTCAAAAATAAAAATGGGCAGAAGTCAAATGTCTTTATTTTTTACTCAACCAAGTACTATTTTATGGAAGATATTTAAATACTTTTAGAAAATAGTAACTTAATGAAATGTTGTATTTATAACATATTGGTGATCCAGTAGTTTGTAGTTTGAGTTAGGGTGGTCAACACGACTTATACAATTTTGTTAAAAAGAGATATAAGTGTTTGACTTCGGTCCTTTTACTTAAAAAAATAAGTTATTTTAAATAAGTTGTTAACTATGTAAATTACGTGGATCTTGCAAACTGATAAAAATATACTTCTTTCTATGTTTAACTTGTCGATCGTAACAAAAACTTGAAGGACATAACAGAATAATTTGTTGGTGGTATTTTTGTTTCTGTCTAACTAGTTGATTGTGTCAAGGATGTAAAATAATGATTTATTGGTGGTAACATAGTAACCTGAAGAATGTAACTTTTTTATATGTGGGTGGTAACAAAGTAATCTATTGATCTTGATATACAAACACACTGGTTATAACAAATTATTGTGTTAGATTGGACACAATAACTTGTTGATCATAACATAGTAATTTATTGTTGAAATTACATTGTACTCTGTAGGTGTATCTTCTTGTGGAATTATACTTGTGAGTCGATGTAATTACATGGTCACGTTCACAATGTGTTGTGTCTACAAAAAATACCTTCAAGACAACAAAAGAGTTATCAGTTTTCATAACCAATCATTCCTACTCTGCGGAACACTCGGCCCTAGGTAAAAAGTTCACTATATAAAGATATTAGGGTAACTTACACCAAGTTTCACTACATATTCAAGTTCTCCTCCTGGCAGGATTCGAACTGGTAAAAAACTCTTTGACATTTCTGTTGTCATGCACCAACAGAATTCGTTCAACACCGCCCACACCAAGAGTGCCCTTTAATGTGATACACCATTACTCCCCCATCAATGTGTTCTTCACCAATGAAACCTGAACCAACAATTTAACAAATTGAATAAGTTGTGAATCGCTTATTGCTTCAAGCCTGATGCCTGTAGTTACCATCCACATATAGCTTGGTTACTTCTCACATGAACATGGTAATCAAATCTCCTTAGAAAGCTCTCTTTTGCTGCATCACACACAATAGATTTTCTCAGTGTATTGCGAGTCTTGAATAAGATATCTGAATCTCTATTTACAAGGCAACAACAACAACAGTCACAACAGCAGTCAATCCCAAAAATTCTATGCTTTTGATATTTGTCTTAATTTCGAATTTTTCATGTAATTTGTCTATGGTTGCCTTCTGATTCCAACTTTGCCTTATTTGTCTCTCCTCTTAACTTGACACTTCTTTGGGTCAGTCTGTATTAGAAACGTTGTCTCAAATATGGTTCGCCTAGGTATGTTGCTAGTTTATTTAAGGAGTCCCTAAGGTTACCTTCTGACTCTTCCTAGTTGATGCCAACTTCTATTTCCTATTTTGTGTAGTCAAATCACCTTTGCTTTAATAGTTGTTCATAACATAACATTGTATGGAATTCGGGCTGGGTTAAATGTTATTGAATTTAGGAGAGACCACAAAGAGGGGTATCTTAGTCAATACATATAGCTAGGGCAAGTAATTTGTTAAATTTTATAAAATTAGAATAATTCATAAAAATTTTGTATTTTTAAAATAAAAGTTTCATTGCTTCATGCTAGATTTCTTAATTGATAAGCCATAGAGAAGTTGGAAAAAAATTACAAAATATTTTGAGTGCACGTCAAAAATCAAATTGTTGGTTCAGGTGATTTATTGAAAGAATAACGTGTTGACCAGTACTTAGTCATCACCATTTATATTTTTCACTTATATTTGAGTATTGTCGCGGACAGCTGTGAATTTTTAACTTCTCAATTCTCATTCTGCAACTTTACCAAAATTTGTAGTCTTTGTAAGCAAACTGCAAGTGTATCTCTAGATGACAAGCTCTTGCTCCTTTTCAAAGCTAACAAATTATAATTTTTGAACTGTAGGTACTTATCTCTCACTCAAAAACATGTAGCACATATATATGATATTCTGCCACCTCACAAGCATTTGAATATATTAGTATAGGAAAGCTCCTTTCTTATTTCAAACTAGCAAAATGAAAATTTCGATACAATCCATTTATTATGGGCTTGGGGCTTCAGCAATTGGTACTTTAGGGACAGTAGTGGGTGCTTTTCCTGATGCACAATAATCCTTAATAAGAACCGAGTACCATTTGGGAATGACTGGTGAAAAGTACTCTACGCTATCCTTCCAACATGGCAAGTTGCTTACGGCATTTTCTGCTTTGCAACAAGCTTGCGAAAAGGAGAACGTGTCGCTGGTTAGATGACTTAGAATACCTGTGGCACACTCCCTAAATGCCTCTCCTGCTACAGCTTTGAATATTTTATCGCACTTCTTAAACTCGGTGAAATTGTAGACCGGTAATGTAGGCTCTCTAAAATGAAGTATTGCCTCCGTTGGGAGCGAAAAAGCAGCAAGTCCCAAGACAAGGATCATAGTAAGTTGAGTTCCTTTCACCATCTTTGATCTTCTTGTCCCACGTCGATCTTCTTCCTCACTCTCTTCGTGTTGCCTTTAAACTTTTAAGAGTTGGAAGTATTTATAAGGTTTTGATGGATCCGTTGTTGGTTATTTTATTAAATTTAACTTATAGCCTTAGATGTTACATCTTTCCAACATAAAGACCACACTAGTTTCATTGAAAGCTCAACTTATGCTCCAAATTAAAACGAATTAATGTTTTAAGTAAACTATAACTCAATGTCAAGCTTAAATTTGTCAATCATTAAACTTTATAAACTACTCAAGGTTGAAAGGCTCAACAAAAAGTTTCAAGGGGCAACCTTGATGACTAGATTATCTTAATATTTAAGCAAAAATTACTCTATAGTACAAAAGCCTATGATTTTTTATAATTTTTTGTACTTAGGATAAAACTTTTACGTCTAATATCAACAATATATTTATTGTTGAGTGGCATTGTGATAGCTATATTGTGACTTCTGGTGTCTCTCGCACTTATTATCAACCTTGTCCATAAAAATTTTTGTATCAATGATATACTTTTTTGTCAATTAAAGAATCTTACCATTTTAATGGTTTCTTTGCCACACTATGAATGATAGTTTCTTATGTAGCAGGTGCTTACTCTCACTTTCAAATGAATAATCTACGCATTTATATTTAAACATACCTTTTTTTTTAAGATGGTGATGAAAGTATTGCCACAATTAATAGACCCACAAAGTATTTTCACGTTCAAAAATAAAAATGGGCAGAGGTCAAATGTCTTTATTTTTTACTGAACCAAGTACTATTTTATGGAAGATATTTAAATACTTTTAGAAAACAGAAACTTAATGAAATGTTGTATTTCTAAAATATTGGTGATCCAGTAGTTCGTAGTTTGAGTTAGGGTGGTCAACACGACTTATACAATTCTGTTAAAAAGAGATATAAGCGTTTGTCTTCGGTCCTTTTACTTGAATAATAAGATATTTTAAATAAGTTGATAATTATGTAAATTACATGGATCTTACAAATTGATTAAAATATACTTCTTTCTATGTATAACTTGTCGATCGTAACAATAACTTGATGGACATAACAGAATAATTTGTTGGTGGTATTTTTCTTTCTGTGTAACTAGTTGATTGAGTCAAGGATGTAACATAATGATTTATTGGTGGTAACATAGTAACCTTAAGAATGTAACTTTTTTATATGTGGGTGTTAACATAGTAATCTATTTATCTTGATATACTGACACACTGGTTGTAACAAATTTATTGTGTTAGATTGGACACAATAACTTGTTTATTATAACATAGCAATTTATTGTTGAAATTACATTGTACCCTGTAGGAGTATTTTATTGTGTAATTATACTTGTGAGTCGATGTAATTACATGGCCACGTTCACAATGTGTTGTGTCAACTAGAAATACCATCAAGACAACAAAAGAGTTATCATTGTTCATAACCAATCATTCCGACTCTGCGGAACACTCGGCCCTAGGTAAGAAAATCACTATATAAAGATATTAGGGTAACTTACACCAAGTTTCACCTCATAATCAAGTTCTCCTCATGGCAGGATTCGAACTGGTACAAAACTCTTTGATATTTCTGTTGTTATGCACCAATAGAATTCGTTCAACACCCCCCACACCAAGAGTGCCCCTTAATGTGTTACACCGTTACTCCCCTTTCAATGTGTTCTTCGCCAATGTGTCCTATACCAACAATTTGAGAAATTGAATAAGTTGTGAATGGCTTATTGTTCCAAGCCTGATGGTTGTAGTTTCCATCCACATATAGCTTACTTACTTCTCACATGAACATGGTAGACAAATCTCCTTAGAAAGCTCTCTTTTACTACTTCACACACAATAGATTTTCTCAGTGTATTGCGTGTCTCGAATAAGATGTTTGAATCTCTATTTACAAGGCAATAACAACAACAGTCAATCCCAGATGTTCTATCCTTTCGATATTAGACTTAATTTTGAAGTTTTCTTGTAATTGGACTATAGTTGCCTTCTGATTCCAACTTTGCCTTATTTGTCTCTCCTCTTAACTTGACACTACTTTGGGTCAGTCACTTTTAGAAAAGTTGTCTCAAATCTGGTTCGCCTAGGAATGTTGCTAGTTTATTTTACGAGTCCCTAAGGTAGTTACCTTCTTAGTCTTCCTAGTTGATGCCAACTTCTATTTCCTATTTTGTGTAGACAAATCACCTTTGCTTTAATAGTTGTTCATAACATAACATGGTATGGAATTCGGGCTGGGTTAAATGTTATTTAATTTTGGAGAAGCCATAAGGAGGGGTATCTTAGTCAATACATATAGCTAGGGCAAGTAATTTGTTAAATTTTATAAAATTTGAATAATTTATAAAAATTTCATATTTTTAAAATAAAAGTTGCATTGCTTCATGCTAGATTTATTAATTGATAAGCCATAGTGAAGTTGGAAAAAATTTACAACATATTTTGAGTGCAAGTAGAAAATCAAATTGTTGGTTCACCTGATTTATTGAAACAATAAGGTGTTGAAAAGTACTTAGTCATCACCATTAATATTTTTCACTTATATTTAAGAATTTTTAGCGGACAGCGGTGAACTTTTAACTTCTCAATTCTCTTTCTGCAATTTTCCCAAAATTTGTAGTCTTTGTAAGCGAACTGCAAGTGTATCTTTAGATGACAAGCTCATGCTCCTTTTCATAGCTAACAAATTATAATCTTTGAATTGTAGGTACTTATCTCTCACTCAAAAACATGTAGCACATAAATATGATATTCGGTCACCTCACAAGCCTTTGTATATATTTGTATAGGAAAGCTCCTTTCTTATTTCAAACTAGAAAAATGAAAATTTCGATACAATGCATTTATAATGGTCTTGGGGCTTCAGCATTTGGCACTTTTGGGACAGTAGTGGGTGCTTTTCCTGATGCACAATAATCCTTAATAAGAACCGAGTACCATTTGGGAATGACTGGAGAAAAGTACTCTACACTATCCTTCCAACATGGCAAGTTGCTAACGGCATTTTCTGCTTTGCAACAAGCTTGCGAAAAGGAGAACGTGTCGCTGGTTAGATGACTTAGAATTGCTGTGGCACACTCCCTAAACGCCTCTCCTGCTACAGCTTTGAATATTTTATCGCACTTCTTAAACTCGGTAAAGTTGTAGACCGGAAATGAAGGCTCTCTAAAATGAAGTATTGCCTCTGTTGGGAGCGAAAAAGCAGCAAGTGCCATGACAAGGATCATAGTAAGTTGAGTTCCTTTCACCATCTTTGATCTTCTTGATGCACTTCTTCTTTCTCCCTCTCTTGGGAGGTATCTTTAAACTTGTACGAATTGGAAGTATTTATAAGGTTTCAAATGGATCCATTCTTGGTTTGTTTATTAAATTTGATTTGTGGACATTGATGTCTCTTGCCACTGTAAAGACGACCCTACTTTCATTGAAAGCTCCATTTCTTTACAAACTTTAAATGGATTGATGTTTTAAGTACAATATAATTCCTTGTCAGTTAATCATAAATTTCCCGATCGATTAGGCTTAAAAGGTTAAACCTGTACGAATTGGAAGTATTTATTGGGTTTTGATGGATCTGTTCTTTGCTATTTTATTAAATTTAACTTATTGCCTTAGACGTTACATCATTCCACCATAAAGACGACACTAGTTTCATTGAAAGCTCCACTTTAGCACCAACTTCAAACGAGTAGTTGATGTTTTAAGTAGACTATAACTCCTTTTCAAACATAAATTTCCCAATCGTTAGGCTTCATAAACTATCCAAGGTTAAAAGGCTCAAAAAAATTGGCTATAGAGTCAAACTTGTCAACTAGAAGATTTTAATATTTAAGCAAAAATGACTCTATAATACAATAGCGCATGACCTTTCATAATTTTTAGTACTTGGATAAAGTTTTTCCCTCTAATTTCTGCACCATACATCTTGTAGAGTGACATACAGAAAATTTATTACTAAAGTTGCTTACAAGCATACTCTACATGTTAATGCTCACCATAATTAAGCAAATGAAATATATCTAGCTAAGAGTCCGTATAATAAAGGACTAATGGCTAAGAGTCCATATAATGAAGGACTTTAAAATACTTCTCTCCAATATTTCAACATTTGTTGTGGACAATGGTCTTATTTTTAATTGCTCAAATTTTCTTTCTGCAATACTAGCAAAGTATTTCTCTTTGTAAGCAAATTGTACAGCATCCCTATATGGCAAGCTCATGTTATTTTTCCTTGATACAAACCTATATATTCAACCGTTTGTATTCAGGCCTCACTCAAAAACAAGCAGAGCATAATACTTGGGAATCACATCAGTCCTTGTATGTACTTATTAGAGGAAAGTTCATTTCTTGCAACTGCTTTGAATATTTTATTAGAGGCTCTCTACAATGAAAGTACAACCTTCATTGGGAGCGAGAAAGTATAGCAAGTGCTACGACAAGGATCATAGTAAGTTGAGTTCCCTTCACCATCTGTCTTCTTGATGCACGACTTCTTTCTCGCTCCCTTTGGAGTTATAAGTTCTCGATGGACCCATTCTTGGTTTATTTATTAAATTTGATTTATTGCCTTAGACATTACTTCTTTCCACCATAATGTCGACACTAGTTTCATGAAAGCTCCACTTACGTACGTACCACCTTCAAAGGAAATTGATGTTTTAAGTAAACTATATAGCTCACTATCAAGCATAAATTTCCCAAATCGATAAAACTCAATCAAATAAAAGGCTCAAGCAGCTACCTTGAAAACTAGAAGATCTTAATGTTTAAGCAAAAATTACTCTTTAATGCAATAGCCGATGATCTTTCATACTTTTTAGTGCTTGGATAAAACTTTTCCTTCAAATATCTACACCATATTTCTTGTATGGTGACCTCAAGAATATTGATCACTTATGTTCCTTAGGAAACATACTCTACAAATTAATCTTTGTCATAGTAAAGCAACTGAAATATATCTTGTTTTGAGTCCTTCTCTAGTAATGACACCGTTGTACTCTAGTACTGCAATCAACTAAATTTTAGGGGTTGCTTCTTTTGTACTGCAACTGTAAAAATATTTTAAGCCAAGATTTAAATAATATGGAATTGATATGTTCCTTATCACCATCAACATATTTCTCATATATATATTTCAATAATTGTAGTGGTCGATGTTGCACTATTTTTCTAACAATTTTTTTTGAAAAATTTGAGTTTTCGGAAGCAAATTGTGCATCCCAAGATGACAAGCTAATGATATTTTTTCCAGCTATCCAATTATAATGTAAGAACTAAGAAGCATTAGTTTTAAGCTCTAATTCAAAAACAAGCAGCACATAACACTTGGGCATTTGACAAATCCATGTATGTATTTTGTTATAGGAAAACTCCTACCTTATTTTTCAAAGTAGACAAATGAAATTTCGATACAAAGCATTTATAATGGACTTGGTGCTTCAGCAAGCGGGAGTATAGGGACAATAGAAGGGGATTTTCCTGATGCACAATAGTCCTTAACAAGAACTGAGTACCATTTGGGAATAACTGGTGAAAAGTACTCTATACTATCATTCCAACACGGCAAGTTGCTTATGGCATTTTCTGCTTTGCAACAAGCCTGTGAAAAGGAGAACGTGTCCTTGGTTAGATGATCAAGAATAGCCGTGGCGCACCCCATAAAAGCCTCTCCTGCAACTGCTTTGAATATTTTATCGCACTTCTTAAACTCGGTGAAGTTGTAGACTGGAAATGGTGGCTCTCTATAATGAAGTATAGCCTCCGTTGGGAGGGACAAAGTAGCAAGTGCCACGAGAAGGACCATGGTAAGTTGAGCTCCCTTCACCATCTTTGGCTTGCTTGATGTTCGACTTCTTCCTCACTCTTTTTGGAGTTATCTTTAAACTTGTATGAATTGGAAGTATTTATAATGTTTTGATGGATTTGTTCTTGGTTTATTTATTAAATTTAACTTAATGCCTTAGACGTTACATGTTTCCACAATAAAGACGACACTAGTTTCATTGATAGCTCCACTTATTCACCAATTTCAAAAGAATTAACGTTTTAAGTAAATTCTAACTCCTTTTCAAGTATAAATTTCCCAATTGAAAGGCTTAATAAATTACACCAGGCTAAAAGGCTCTCAAAAAATGGCTTAAGAAATTCTAACTCCTTTTCAAGTATAAATTTCCCAATTGAAAGGCTTAATAAATTACACCAGGCTAAAAGGCTCTCAAAAAATGGCTTAAGAAATTCTAACTCCTTTTCAAGTATAAATTTCCCAATTGAAATACTTAATAAATTACACTAGGCTAAAAGGCTTTCAAAAAATGGCTCAAGAGACAACCTTGATCACTAGATTACCCAAATATTTAAGAAAAAAATTAGTATATGACACAATAGGAAATTATCTTTTATTCTTTTTAGTACATGGATCCAACTCTTCCTACAAATATCTGCAACATATTTCTTGTACAGTGATCTTCAAAAGGTTTATGGGGGTTTAGTCAATTAAGAAAATGAAGGGAATATAAAGTTATAGAAATTAGTACTTTCTCCCCTTATTCGCTGTAAATTCCTAGCAACTCTCAATTCTCCTGAAAAATAGGAGAGAATTCAGATTTTCAAGGACAGTGTAAATTTAGAATCCCTCTGAGAATTCTATTTCTCGCCTCAAGACGTGGAATTTTTAACTCCCTCCATGTCTCTCTGACAACCTTTAGAAAAATTTCTCCTACAAATCTTCAATTAATATCTTGACTTTTTACTCTTTTTAAAAAAATCACATATTGGCATACTTCTTCTCAAACTTATCAAAAACTTGTTTATCTATTTTTTTACATAAAAAATAAAATAGTTTTAAAATTTTATATATTAAATCTTTTATGTTTAAAAGGATAAAATAGTTTTAAAATTTTATATATATATTATCTCTTTTGTGCTTAAAAAAAAAAAAATAGTTTTAAAATTTTAAATATTACCTCTTTTATGTTTTCAATTTCTTTTCAATACTTTTCAAAAAAACCACAATTAAAAAATTATTTTATTTTAAATTTATTTAAAATATGAAAATTTATATAATCATTGAATGAATAAAAATATAAAAGACATAGATCCTTCTTTTAGGACCTAATTTTTTTTATTACCATTTATAAATATAAAATATTTAAAATAATAAAATGCTAATCTAATAAACTTAATTTAAATTTTTATTTAAAATATTCTTATCATTTTTCATAAATAGTAAACTTTAAATTTTTATTTTTTTATAAGATATTTCTCATGAACTGCCAAATATTTTTTTATTAATTTTTGAATTGATACAATATAAAATTTTTAAAAAAATTATATTATTTATTATTCTGTTTAAAATTTTCATTTATTTTAATTAAAATGATATATACTAAATTAAACCGTTCAAATGAAAAAAAAAATTAATATTTACATGTAATAAGTGGGTAAATATTTAATAAATTTGGCTACTGGATACAATTAATCAAATAGTAAAATCATTGTATAAAAACTTAAAATTATTAAATTAACTTTTCTAAATAAATACTTATCTTCTAATTCATTATATAAAAATTATTTATATAAGGAAACAATACATTCTTTCTGTTTATATTAAAAGTAGTAGTTTTTTAATTTTTTTCTCTAGTTTTTTAATTTTTTTCTCTAGTTTTTTAATTTTTTTCTCTCAAGAACACTTCAACTATAACTTCTAACTAATTGACTATTGTTATGAGAAATAAAATTATTATGTATCAATAAGTGAAATTTAGTAATTGCTTAATCCAGATATCAATGTCTCCAAAATTCTCAATGTTTAAACAGTAGACTTGAAACTTTTGGTGTCGACCACTAACAAGAGAGTTTTCCATATTATAGCCTTCAACCATGATTTTTCTTTAGATTCCCTTATTGAAGCCTTAAGTCATAATTTTTCTTCCAAATCTCTTACCCTAACCTTCAACAATAAGGATTTTCAAATTCCCTTACTATTGCGTTCAACCGAGATTTTTCCTGAAATTCCCTTGCTATAGCCTTCAGTTAAAATTTATCATCAAATTCCTTTACTATATATGGCCTTCACTCATAATTATCTGAAAAATCCCATATTTTAGCCACCCGAAATGGATTTTCTTAAAATTCATTAACTATAGACTTCCATAATGAATTTTATTTTAATTCCCTTATTTTACTTTTCTATCCTAATTTTTTTTGAGAATCCCTTACTATGATTCTCAGTCATTACTATTCATAAAATTCTTTTACTATTGCATTAAGTCATGATTTTTCTTCAAAATCCCTTACTATAGCTTTATATCATAACTTTTCATTAAATTCCCTTTCCATAGACTTCTACCAAACTTTTTTTCAAAATCCCCTACAATATCCTTCAATCATAATTTTTCTACAAAATCCCTTTAATATAACCTTCATGAATGCATTTCCTTCAAATTCCCTTATTATGGTTTTTGGTCATGATTTTTCTTTAAATTCCCTTACTTTACTCATCATTTTTCTTAAAAATCCCTTACTATAGCATTCTGTCATGATTTTTTTTCAAATTCCCTAACAATAGCTTTCAGCCATGATTTTTCTTCAAATTCACTAACTATAACCTTCAGCCGTGATTTTTCTTCAAATTTCCTTACTATGCCTTAAACTATAATTTTTTGTCAAAATCCCTTTCAATGACCAACAAGAACGTATTTTCGTAAAATTCTCTTACTATAGCCTTCAACCATGATTTTTCTTCAAATTCCCTTATAGCCTTCAACCATGATTTTTCATCAAATTCTCTTACTATTGCCTTTTGTCATGAATTTTTTTAATATTCCCTTGTTATTGCCTTCAGTCACAATTTTGCTTACAACTTCCATATTATAGCTTTCAGGAATGAATTTTCTTAAAATTCCCTTACTATGGCCTTCTGTAATGATTTTTCCTAGAATTCCCTTATTCTAGTTTTCTATTAGGATTTTGATTCAAAATCCATTACTATTGTATTTTGTTATAATTTTTCTTATAATTCCTTTTCTATCACATTCATTCGTGATTTTTCTTCAAAACCTCTTACTATATCTTTCTATCATATTTTTCTTCAAAACCTCTTGCTATATCTTTCTGTCATATTTTTCTTCAAAACCAATTACTATATCTTTCTGTCATATTTTTCTTCAAAACCTCTTACTATATCTTTCTGTCATATTTTTCTTCAAAACCTCTTACTATATCTTTCTGTTATATTTTTCTTCAAAATCCCATATTATAACCTTTTGTCACATTTTTTCATCAAATTCCATTACTATAGCCTTCAGCCATAATTCTCTTAAAAATTTCTCATTATAGTCTTATATCTTAACTTTTCTTCAAAATCCCTTTGTATGACCTTCATAAATAAATTTTTTAAAAATTCCCAAACTAAGCCTTCTATCATTATTTTTCTTCAAATTCCCTTACTATAGCCTTCACTAATAATTTTACTTCAAAATTCTGTACAATAGGCTTCAATAATGATTTTTAACCTAATTCCTTAACTATAGCCTTTAGCCATGATTTTTTATCAAATTCACTAACAAAAGCCTTCAGCCATGATTTTGCTTCAGATTCCCTTGTTATAGCCTTCAGCCAACATTTTGTTTCAGATTCCCTTATAGCCTTTAGCCATGATTTTGCTTTAGATTCCTTTATTATAGTCTTCACCCGTAATTTTTTTAAAATTCCCTTAGTATAGCCTTCAGCTGTAAATTTTCACAAAAATTCATGAACATAGCCTTCAGTCGTTAATTTTCTTAAAATTTCCTTAGTTAAGCCTTTAGCTGTTAATTCTCTTAAATGTCCTTTTGTGTAACCTTCAGTCATGATGTTTCTTCAAAATCCCTTACAATAGCCTTAGAGAATAAAGGAATTTTCTTCAAATTCCTATCTTTTTGTTTGCCATCATGATTGTTCTTCAAACCCCTTATTATATCATTCAAGAATGAATTTTCAAAAAATTCCCTTACAATAGTCTTTAGTGACAATTTTTAATCAAAGTACCTTACTATAGCCTTCATGCATAACTTTTCTTCAAAATCCCTTACTATAGCCTTCAATCCAATGTTTTAAAAATAAAACCGAACCCGCCGGTTCGACCCGGATGAACCAGAATCGAAGGCCAATCCGGTTCTTATTGACTCGGCCTGGTTCACTTTAACCAGCATTATTTTTGCCTATTTTTGCATAAAAATTTGACATATATGTACCATATAGTGTATAATACACACCGATCCAACCCGGTCTAACTAGGTTCAACCAAAACCGGACATAATACCGGTTGGATGGCCGATTCAGTTTTTAAAACATTGCTTCAATCATAATTTTTTTACAAAATCCCTTATTGTAACCTTCATGAATAAATTTTCTTAAAATTCCTTTACTAAAGGTATCAATCTTCATTTTTCTTCAAATTCCCTTGGTATAGCCTTCTCTCATAATTTTTCTTAAAAATCCATTACTAAAGCCTTCAGTCAAGATTTTTGTTCATATTCCTAACGATTGGCTTCAGCCATGATTTTTATTCAAATTTCGTTAGCCTTCAACCTTAATTTTTCTTCAGATTCCTTACTAGAGCCTTAAGTCATAATTGTTTTTCAAAATCACTTACCCTAACTATCCTTAGTCATTACTATTCATAAAATTCTTTTACTATTGCATTCAATCATGATTTTTCTTCAAAATCGCTTACCATAGCTATTTATCAGAATTTTTCATCAAATTCACTTACAATAGACTTCTACCATAATTTTTCTTCTAAATCCCATACTAAAGCCTGCAATCATAATTTTTCTACAAAATCCTTTAATATAACCATCATGAATGCATTTCCTTTAAATTCCCTTACTAGCAGAAAAACCCGTGCTATGCACGGGACATAAAAAATGATGTATGAATTTTTAATTAAATTATTTAAAAATACTAAAATATTATTTTTTTAAAATAATTAAATAATTAAATATTTACTAATGTATGAATTTAAATTTAGTTTTTAATAATAATTATTTTACAAATATTTTCCAAAATAAAAATGTTTAGCATTAATTGATTGTGTAAAATATTTTATAGAAAAAAAATTATATTGGTAAATGTTAATGTATAATAGATTAATAATATAAGTCAAGCACAAAGGAAACAAAAATTAATTTTAAAATTTAATATTAAATAAATTATAGTATTTGAATAATGCATATATATAAGGTTATTTTCAATAAACATACCCTCCCACCCCCATCCCCAATGGCCCCAACTTGGATCCCACCCCATTGATCCAAACTCAGATCCCACCCAATTGATCCCAACTTCGGATCCCACCCAATTGATCCCAACTTCGGATCCCACCCAATTGATCCCAACTTCGGATCCCTCCCAATTGATCCTAACTTCGGATCCCACCCCATGACCCCAACTCAGATCCCACCCCATGACCCCAACTCGGATCCCACCCCATGACCCCAACTCGGATCATCTCATCACGCCAACTCGGATCCCATCACATCATGCCAATTCGGATCCCACCCCAACCCCACTGCAAGCCCAATGCATGACCCTACCTCAAATTGACTCTTCACCCAATTCTAACTCCAACTCCATCCCCACTCCAACCACACCTCGACCCACTTTTACACAATTGTGACCCCCTACATACAACTCCACTCCTATGGACCCAACACATGCCCCCACCTGATCAACCACATCCCTTGAGCCTGCCCAACGCTCATCCCCATGCCCTTAGCCCATGATCCTACCCTACGATCCCACCCCACGATCTCATCCCACAACCGCGTGACCCTACACAATAAACAAACTCAACATCCACCCCATGAACCCATCCCACAACCTCGTGACCCTATACGATGAACCAACTCAGCATTCCACCCTAACATTCCTGCCCGAATGCGTGCCCAACATGATCTGACTCATGACCATAACGACACTTTTGCATGACCCTACAAATTAGTCCATACTTTGAAAACTCAATCATCCAAACCCACTTTAAAAATCCAACCATAACCCTTGGACCTAGCCCTAAAAATAGACTTGTCCCCATCATACTAATCACAATATCACCATAGAAACTTAATTACCTTACAAACAAACCTGACCAACAATTTAATGTTCGACCCACCACCACTTTATAAACCCAATCCAATATTAAGCTTTTCATGATAATATTTAACATAAATGCATTATTTAAAAACTATTTTTATTGTCTTAATGAACCTTTTGTTTTAATGTTAATGTAAGTTTTAAAATTAACACATATTATAAAATATAATTTATTTGGCAAATATTTATTATACCAAATTGTTCCTAATTAATAACTTAAGAGGTAACCAATGGTCACGTGTAAAACCTAAAAAATTTTCTCATTATATATTGCTCTTTGTTGTAGATTCTAATATGATTGACATTCATGTTTGAGAATAAATTTAAAATGGTTTTTTAATTGATAAGTAGTAGGTGCCACCCTGATCCAATGCACCACTTGATATTGCATATATAATTTAGAAACTTAAAAGAGGGATTTGATTTCACCTTTTGATATTGCATAGTAGGTATCACCCCAATCCCACTGCAAGCCCAACATAAAACCTTACCCCGTGACCCCATCTTATGACCCCTCCTATGACCCCCCTATGACCCCACCTCATGACTCCACTGTTGATCCCACCCTAATCCCACCCTTGCATTACCTCAACCCCTCTACAACCTTAGTGTATGACCCTCCAAATCCTCACTACTCTTACCAAATCTACCATATATTCTATCTTGATCCACCCCAACACCATTATGACACCAACATACATCCCCATCCCAACACAAAACCCTACCCCATCCCCACTCCCGATGTCGAACCACAACCCACCCCACAACCCTATGAACTCACGACGTCCCAACCCAAGATCCCCAATTGATGACCCAACTTAATGACCACATTAAATTGAAACACAAATAATTTTTGTTCTAAAAAAGAATAACCTAACATGAACTTATTAAAATTATAAAGTAGTATTTTAAAAGTTTAATCTTCCATTAATTGTTGTTGGATAATCGTGTTTTGATTTTTCAGTTGGTTTGTATTTGATCTCTGATCTTCTACTCTATTTGTGCAATCAGCTTCTCCACTATAAAAAAAATGTACAACTTATTTAGTATGATCTAATATAAATTATACCATGAATGCAACTGTAGTATTTCAGCTCACCTTGTGTTATTTTCAGTTACTTCTAATAAGTGAGTCATCTTCTTCTTTTACTCTGTGTACAAAAAATATGTTATTAAAATGTAAGTATATTAGATGAAAGCAATAAATAATAATTTACCAAGTACCTTGGGATTCGATTCCTGATTCTGGGGGGTACATCTGGATATTTATCTTGTGTCATTGTTAAACTATGAAAGTGTAAATAACTTAATTATGTTGAAATAGGGAAAATAATAGTTATATAGAGCAAAAAATATTTCAAAGAACCTCTTATATTTTTAAAGGGGCCTTACAAAAATAAATAAGTTTAATTGAAATCAAGTCGATACAATGGTTACCAGTGGCGGAGCCAGGAAAAATTTCTTGAGGGGGCCACACCAAAAAGTAAATGGTATATGCATAATATATATGTACTCTAGATCTCTCTCTCACTCTCTCATTTGCTCTATTTCTCTCTCTTGCTCTCTCTCTCACTCCCTCTCTCTCTCTCTCTCTCTCTCTCTCTCTCTCTCTCTCTCTCTCTCTCTCTCTCTCTCTCTCTCTCTCTTATTTGCTCTATCTCTCCTTCTCTCATTTGCTCTCTCTCTCTCTCTCTCTTTTAATATTTTAATCTCCTTCTCTCATTTGCTCTCTCTTCTCTTTTCCCTCTCCTAATTCTCTCTTTATCCCTCTCTCTCTCTCATAAATCTCTAATTCTCTCTTAATAATCTATAATATCTCATTACATGGTTTCTAATAATATATGAATAATAATATATAATATAATAATAATAATTTTAATTTAATATATAATATCTTCTAATAATAATAATAATAATATAATAATAATAATAATAATAATAATAATAATAATAATAATAATAATAATAATTTTAATAATATAATAATAATAATATAATATAATAATAATAATAATAATAATAATAATAATAATAATAAATAATAATAATAATAATATAAATATGGAAATAAAAAAAATAATAATAATAATATATAATGGACAATAATAATAATACATGATTATATGGACAATTAATAATAGTAATAATTATTAATATGCTTATGGAAAAAAAAGCAATAATATACTACTTAATATCAGCAATAATATATATTTAATATAAAAAATTAATATGGAAAAAATATTATTAAAAAAATAATATGGGACTTAAATAATGAGGCATAATATGGACAATAATGAATAACAAAAAAATTGAATAATCAATAATATGGACAATATATAACATAAAATAATGGCTAATTAAATAATATGGTTTTGTATGGACAATAATATGGACAAAATTATAATGGACAATATTTAATATGGATTAATATAATATGGACAATAATGAAAAGCATGACTGGATAATATGGACAATATATGAATACAGTATAATTAATAATGGATATGTATATGTAATAATAGGACATAAATTATGGACAACAATAATAATATGTAAAAATATAATAATAATATTAATAATAATAATAATAATATGTATATATAATAAATATTTTAATAATAATAAAATATAATAATAATATAATAATATATCTTAATAAATAATAAATAATATAAATAATAAAAAATAATAATAATAACGTATTAATAATAATATTAACTCTCTCTCTTCTCTCTCTCTCTCTCTCTCTCTCTCTCTCTCTCTCTCTCTATCTCTCTCTCTTTTCTCATTTCCTCTCTCTTTCTCATTTCCTCTCTTTCTCTCTCTCATTTCCTCTCTTTCTCTCTCATTTCCTTTCTTTTTCTCTCATTTTCTCTCTTTCTCTCTCATTTCCTCCCTTTCTCTCTCATTCCCTCTCACTCTTATTTCCTCTCTCTCTCTCTCTCCCATTTCCTCTCTTTCTCTTTTCTCATATTTAATTTAAAATGAGTGGGTGGGAGGACTTATATACGAAATTATTTGGGGGGGCCATGGCCCCCCTTGCCCCCCTTATCTCCGCCATTGATGGTTACCTGATTTTATTTTCTTTATCACTTGTATTATCGATAATCTCCTCTTCATTTCGGGTGACATAAAACTGAAAAAAAAAAAAAAAAAAAAAAAATTAATTAGATAATAATATTTCATATAAAAATTATAATAAGATATCAAATATTTCCTAATCTTAAATAACCAAATAAATATAATCAAATATAAAAAACCGTATAATTATTAATATTAAATATCAACTATAATTAATAATATTAACTAATTAAATAAAATATAATACAATTATTAACTTAATTATCTATTATTAGTATCTAATAAAACCTTTTTTCTAAGTAAAATGCTATTAATCTATATATTCAAAAATAAATAAATAAATATCAACAAAAATTAGAATCTTAATAAATCAAATAAATTTAAACATGATTATTTTTATTAGTATAATTATTAATATGCTTATTAAAAAAAAGTAACTACTAAAACATAATATAATTTACCATAAAAATTTTAACGAAAAAATATTATTAAAAAAAAAGGAACGTCCTATCAAATAAAAAAAAAAAAATTGAATATCTAAAACATAATATTATTTACCAATGAAATTTTAACTAAAAAATTTCAAATATTTCATATTCATAAATAATTAAATAAATATAATCAAATATAAAATACAGTATAATTATTAATATTATTATCTATTATTAGTTAGCATAAATTAATAAATTTCAACAATTAATTAAACTAAAATATAATTATCTTAATTATCTATTATTAATATATAATAAAACCTTTTCTTAAGTAAAATATTATTAATATATATCTTCAAACAGAAATAAATAAATATAAAAAAAAATCAAAATTTTAATTAAATTAAATAAATATAAACATGATTATTTTTATTAGTATAATTACTAATATGCTTATTAAAAATAACAAACGTGCATTAAATAATAATATTATCTATAATTAGTTAACATAAATTAATAATATTAAATAAAACCTTTTTTTTTAAGTAAAATATTATTAATATATATCTACAAACAGTAATAAATAAATATCAACAAAAAATCAGATTTTTAAATAAATCAAATAAATATATATGTAGATAGATTTTTCTTGATTTTTTCTCCCTACAGAAGAAGCCACATGAGCTTCTTTGTCCCTATTTTTACTCGACACCCATTCCTATAATATATATATAGATGATGGTTTTCTGTAATGATTTTTTTTAAATTCCCTTATTTTAGCCTTCACTCATAATTTTTCTTAAAAGTCTCTTACAATAGCATTTTATCATGTTCTTTTCCCAATACCCAAATAATAGCCTTCAACCATGATTTTTTCTTGAAAATTTACTAACAATAGCCTTCAGCCATGATTTTTCTTCAAATTCTCTTACTATAGCAAGTTATAATTTTTCTTTAAATTCCTTTACAATAACCTTTAAAATCCCTTACTAGAGCCTTAAGTCAAAAATTTTCCTCAACTTCCCTTACTATATCCGTCACTCATAATTTTCCTCAACTTCCCTTACTATATCCTTCACTCATAATTTTTCATAAAAATCCCTTACTATATCCTTCAGTCATTGTTTTACCTCGAATTCTATAACTATTGCCTTCACATGATTTTTCTTCAAATTCCCTAACTATAGCCTCCGCTCCTAATTTTCATTAAAAATCCCTTACCCTTGCCTCTAGTCATGTTCTTTTTTTTTGTAATTCACTTACTCTAATCTTCATCCTTGTTTTTTCTTCAAATTCCCTTACTATAGCTTCAGCGATAAATTCTCTTCAAATTCTATTACTATAGCCTTCACCCCTAATTTTTCTTAAAAATCACTTACTTTAGTTTTCAGGAATAAATTTTCTTAAAATTCCCTTACTATAGCCTTCTGTAATAATTTTTCTTAAAATTCTCGTATTTTATTTTTTATTGTTGTTTTTTACAAAATACCTTACTGTAGTCTTCAGTCATAACTATTCATCAAATTCCTTTATTTTTTCATTAAATCATGATTTTTCTTCAAAATATCTTACTATAGCTTTTGTCATTATTTTTTATCAAATTCCCCTACTATGGCCCTCGGCCATAATTTTTTGTACTAAATTCTTGACTATGACCTTCAGGAATAATAGTTCTTCAAAATCTTTTACTATATAGCCTAAAACATTAATTTTATAAAAAAAATCCCTTACAATAAATTTCATGAATGAATTTTTTTAAAATTCCCATACTATGGGCTTTAGTCATGATGTTTTTCAAATTCCCATACCATAGGCTTTAGTCATGATGTTTTTCTTAGAATTCCCTAACTATAGGCTTCAGCCATTATTTTTCATCAAATTTCCTAACTATAGCCTTCAACTAATTTTTTTTAAAATTCCTTTATTATAGACTGAAGTCATAATTTTTCATCAAAATCCCTTACAATAGCATTCAAGAATATATTACATAAAATTCTTACTAAAGCTTTTTGTCTTAATTTTTCTTCAAATTCTCTTACTATAGCATTCATCATAATATTTCTTAAAAGTCCCTTATAATAGACTTCAAGAATGATTTTTCTTAAAATTACCTTTTCGTAGCTATTTCTAATGATTTTTCTTCAAATTCCCTTATTTTAGTTTTCTATCATGATTTTTTTTCAAAATTCCCTACTGTAGTCTTCAGTCACAATTCTTCATCAAATTCATTTACTATTGCATTCCGTCATGATTTTTCTTCAAAATCCCTTACTATAACCTTCAATCATAATTTTTCTAGAAAATCCCTTTCTATAACCTTCATGAGTGAATTTTTTTTATATTCCCTATCTATACCCTTCAGTCATGATTTTTTTACAAATTCCCTTACTAGGGCCTTTAGCCATGATTTTGCTTCAAATTCCTATACTATAGCCTTCAGCCACGATCTTTCTAAAAGTTCCCTTACAATAGGAAAGTCAAAATCTTTCTTCAAAAACCCTTACTATAACCTTCAATAATGAATTTTCTTATAATTCACTTACTATAGCCATAATTTTTCTTCAAATTCCTTTAGCCTTCAGCCATATATTTTATTCAAATTCCCGTACTATAGCCTTCACTCATAATTTTCCTTCTTAAAAATCCCTTGCTATAGCCTTTGGGAAGGCATTTTCCTAAAATTCTCTTACTATAGCTTTTTGTAATGATTTTTCTTCAAATTGTCTTATTTTAGTTTTTTATCATTATTTTTGTTCAAAATCCCTTACTATAGTCTTCAGTAATAACTATTCATCAAATTACATTATGAATGCATTCAAGCATGATTTTTCTTCAAAAGAACTTACTATAGCTTTTTGTCAATATTTACTTACCACACGCTTTAGTAGTAATTTTTCATCAAATTCCTTTAATACAGTTTTCAGCCATAATTTTGTTCAAAATCGCTTATTATAGTCTTCAATCATAATTTTTCTACAAAATCCTTTACTATAACCTGCATGAATAATTTTTTTCAAATTCCCTTACTATAGCCTTCATTCATGATTTTTATTCAAATTTTCTAACTATAGCCTTCTGCAATTATTTTTATTCATATTCCCTTTCTATAGTCCTCAACCATGATTTTTCTTCAAATTTCGGTATTATAGGCTTAATTCATTATATTTCTTCAAAGTCCCTTACTATATCAATAAAGAATGAATATTCTAAAAATTTCCTTACTATAGTCTTTAGAGTTACTTTTTTCTCAAATTCCTTACTATAGCCTTCAACCATAACTTTTCTTCAAAATCCGTTACTATAGCCTTCAATCATAGTTTTTTTAAAAAATCCCTTGCAATAACCTTGATGATTGAATTTTCATAAAATTCCCTATTACAGGCTTCTGCCAAGATATTTATTCTAAATCCCTTACTATAGCTTCATAATTTTTCTTAAAAATTCATTACTACAACCTTTAGTCATGATTTTTCTTCAGATTCCATTACTAAAGAGTTCAGCCATTACTTTCCCTCAAATTCCCTTACTATAGTCTTCAGCAATGATTTTTTTCAAATTCCATTACTATAGCCATGAGTCATAATCTTTCTTCAAGATCCCTTACCATAACTTTAAACAAAATTTCTTAAAATTTACTTACTATAGCCTTTAGTCATGATTTTTCTTATAATTTCCTTCCAATATGATTTTTCTTCAAATTCTAGCCTTCAGCCATGATTTTTTTTTAAATTTCCTTACTATAGCCTAGTCATACTTTTTTTCAAAATCCAATCTATATCATTCAATAATTAATTTTCTTAAAATTTCCTTACATTAGTCATAATTTTTCATATAAAATCCCTTATTATAGCCTTCAGTCGTAACTTTTCTTCAAAATACATTACTATAGACTTCAATAAAAACTTTTCTTCAAAATCCCTTACTATAACCTTCATTAATAAAATTAATTCAAATTCCCTTACTATAGCCTTCATGAATGAATTTTCTTAAAGTTCCCTTATTATAGCCTTCTGCAATGAATTTTCATAGAATTCCATTATTTTAGATTTCTATAATGATTTATTTTAAAATCATTTACAATAGTCTTCAGTCCTAATTATTCATCAAATTCCTTTACTATCGCATTCAATCATGATTTTTCTTCTATCCTTTCCTATGGCATTATGTCATAATTTTTCATTGAAATCCCATACTATAAGCCTTTAGTCATAATTTTTCATCAAATTCCATACCTTTAGCCATATCTTTTCTACAAAATTCATAACTAAAGCCTTCAATCAAAATTTTTCTTCAAAATCCCTTACTATAACATTCATGAATGAATATTCTTCAAACTCCCTTACTTTAGCTTTCTGTCATAATTTTTCATCAAAATCACTTACTATAGCCTTTAGTGACAAATTATAGCCTTCAATCATAACTTTCTTCAAAATCCCAAAGAATAACCTTCATGAAGGATTTTTTTAAAAATTCCCTAACTACAGCTTCAAGTCATTATTTTTCTTCAAATCCGTTACTCTAACCTTCACCCTTAGTCTTTTAGTAATCATTTTCCCTAGCTCTCAGATATGATTTTTAGTCAAATTGCTTAACTATTGCCTTCAACCATGATTTCACTTCGAATTCCATTTTTATAGCCTTTAGACATGATTATTTTTCATATTCCTTTACTATAGCCTTCAGCCATGACGTTTCTTCAAATTCCCTTACTATAGCCTAAAGTCATAATTTTTCTTGAAAAACCCTTACTATATCATTCAAGAATGAATTTTATTAAAATTTTCTTACTATTGTCTTTAGTCATAAGTTTTCATCAAATTCCATTACTATAGCCTTCAGCCATTACTTTTCTTCAAATTCCCTTACTATAGCTTTCAATCATAAATATTCTTCAAAATCCCTTACTATATATCCTTCATGAATGAATTTTTTAAATTTGAATACTATAGCCTTCAGTCATGATTTTTATTCAGATTCCCTTACTATAGCCTTCACTTATGAGTTTTCTTCAAATTCCCTTACTATAGCCTTTAACTGTGATTTTTTTTTAAATTTCCTTACTATACCCTTAACTCATAATTTTTTTCCAAAATCCACCTTCAACATATAAATTTTCTAAAAATTCACTTACCATTTCCTTCAGTCATGAATTTTCATCAAATTCCCTTACTATAGCCATCAGCCATGATTTTTTTCAAATTCCCTTACTATATCCTTCAACAATCATTTTTCTTAAAATTCCCTTACTATATAGCCTTCACATATATTTTTTCTTAAAAATTCCTTACTACCTTCAAGAATGAATTTTCTCAAAATTACCTTTCTGTAGCCTTTGCTTTAAATTTCCTTATTTTAGTTTTCTATCATGATTTTTTTATAATCCCTTACTATAATCTTCAGTCATTAATATTCATCAAATTCCTTTACTACATGATTTTTTTTCAAAATCCCTCACTATAACTTTCTATTATTATTTTTAATCAACATCCCTTACTATAGCCTTCAAGCTCAATTTTTTTTAAAAATCCCTTACTTTATCCTTCAAGAATGCCTTTTCTTCAAATTCCCTTACTTTGATCTTTAGTCATGATTTTTCTTCCAATTCCCTTACTATATAGCCTTCACATATTATTCTTCTTAAAAATCCCTTACTATGGCTTTCAGTCATAATTTTACTTCAAATTCCCTAACTAACTCCTTCAGCCTAGATTTTTCTTAAAATTTCCTTACTAAAGCTTTCAACCATTATTTTTCTTTAAATTCCCTTACTATAGCCTTAAGTCATAATTTTTTATCAAAATCACTTACAATAACCCTCCAGAACATATTTTCTAAAAATTCCCTTACAGAACATACAATAGCCTTCAGGAATGAATTTTTTTAAAATTCCTTTACCATAGCCTTCAGTTATAATTTTTCCTAGAATTCCCCCTTATTTTAGTCTTTTATCATGATTTTTTTTCAAAATCCCTTACTATTGTATTCTGTCATAATAAATCATTAAATTCCTTTACTTTTGCATTCATTCATGATTTTTCTTCAAATTCCCTTACAATAGCTTTATGTCATAATTTTTCTTCAACATCCCTTACTATAGCCTTCAGCCATAAGTTTTCTTCAAAATCCCATGTTGCCTTCAATCAAAATTTTTCTACAAAATCCCATACTATAACCTTCATGAATGAATTTTTAAAAATCCCACATTATAGCCTTTAGTCATGAGTTTTTTTATAATTCCCACTATAGCCTTAAGTGATGATTTCAGTTTCAAATTCCCTTACTATAGCCTTCATTCATGATTTTTCTTAAAATTCTCTTACTATAGCCTTTTGCCATGATTTTTCTTCTAATTTTCTTACAATAGCCTTAAGTCATACTTTTTCTTCAAAATCCCTTACTATGTCATTCAAGAATGAATTTTTTAAAATTTCCTTACTTTTGCATTTAGTCATAATTTTTAATCAAATATCCTTACAATTGCCTTCCACCAAAACTTTTCTTCAAAATTCATTCCTAAAGCTTTAGATCATAATTTTTCTTCAAAATTCCTTACTATAACCTTTATGAACGAATTTTCTTTAAATTCCCTTACTATAGCCTTCAGCCACAATTTTACTAGAAATTCAGTAGTATAGCCTTCATGAATGATTTTTCTTAAAATTCCCTTATTGTAGCCTTCTGTAATGAATTTTCATAGAATTCCCTTATATTAGTTTTCTTTGATGATTTTTTTTAAAACTCCCTTATTGTAGTCTTCAGTCATAACTATTCATCAAATTCCTTTACTATCGTATTCAAAAATGATTTTTCTTCTAAGTCCCTTACTATAGCTTTCTACGTAATTTTTCATCAAAATCCCTTACTATAGCCTTTAGTAAAAATTTTCATCAAATTCCTTTACTATAGCCTTCAGCAATAATTTTTCTTAAAAATCCCTTACTACAACCTTTAGTCATGTTTTTTCTTCAAATTCCTTAACTACAGCCTTCAACCATGATTTTTCTTCAAAATCCTTTACTAAGCCTTCAACCATGATTTTTCTTTAAAAATTCCATTACTATACCTTTGAGTCTTAATATTTCTTCAAAATCCCTTGCTATATCATTCAAGAATGAATTTTCTCAAAATTTCCTTACAATAGCCTTTAGTGTTATTTTTTTTCCAATTCCCTTATTGTTGCCTTCAGCCATAACTTTTCTTCAAAATTCGTTACTATAGCCTTCAATCATAGTTTTTCTTCAAAATCACTAACTTTAGCATTCTTGAATGAGCTTTCAAAAATTCTCTCACAATAGACTTCAGTCATGATATTTCTTCAAATTTCCTTACTATTCCCTCAAAAGTTTTCTTAAAAATCCCTTACTACAGCCTTCAATCATTAATTTTCTTCAGAGTCCAATACTATTGATTTAAGTCATGATTTTCTTAAAATTCCCTTTCTATAACCTTCAACCATGACTTTTCTTTAAATTCTATTACGACATCCTTAAGTCATAATTTTTCTTCAAAATCCCTTACCATAACCTTTAACAACAAATTTTCTTAAAATTAACTTACAATAGCCTTCAATCATGATTTTTCTTCAAATTTCTTTACTATACCCTTCAGGCATGATTTTTCTTCAAACTTCCTTAATATAGCCTTCAGTCATAAATTTTCTTTAAATTCCCTTACTATAGACTTCACACATATTTTTTTTTTAAAATCCATTACTTTAGCCTTCGGGAGTGAACTTTCTAAAAATTCCCTTTCTATAGCCTTCTGTAATGATTTTTCTTCAAAATCCCATATTTTAGTTTTCTTTCTTGCTTTTTGTTAAAAGCCGTTACTATAGTCTTCATTCATAATTATTCATCAAATTATTTTACTATTACATTAAGTCATAATTTTTTTTTAAATTCCCTAATTATAGCCTTCAACCATGATTTTGCTTGAAATTCCCTTATTATAGCCTTCAGCCATGATTTTGCTTCAAATTTCCTTACTATAGCCTTAACTGATTGTTTTTCTTAAAAATCCCCTACTATAGCATTTGTTACGTGCCTAGCCGATATGCCAAAAGCTCAAGAGCTCATGGAAGAAGGATGGATAGGCACATAAATCAGGATTGTAACAGCCTTCAGTCATATTTTTTCTTCAAATTCCCTAATTATATCCTTTAGCCATGATTTTTCTTCAAATTCCCTTACGATAACTTTCATCCATGACTTTTCTTCAAATTCCCTTACTATAGCCTTAAGTCATAATTTTTCTTCAAAATATCTTACAATAACCTCCAACAATGCATTTCTTAAAATAACGTTATGGGTGTTTAGTCAATTAAGAAAGTAAAGTCTCGGAATATATAGTTTTGAAAATCAGCACTTTCTCCCATTATTGGCCATAGATTCCCAGCAACTCTCAATTCTCCTTAAAAATAGGAGAGAACTCAGAGTTTTAAGTACAATGTAAATTTAGAGGCGCTATGAGAATTCCATTTCTTACATCAAGAGGTGGAATTCTCAACTCCCTCTAATTCTCTTTGTCTGGACAACCTTCTAACATGAAGTTGAGAAAATAAGAAAAATCTTCCTACAAATCTTGAAGTAATATCTTGCCTTTTGACTCTTTTAAAAAAATTACATATTGGCCTACTTCTTCTCAAACTTATCAAAAAACTTATTTACCAATTTTTTAAAACAAAAAATAAAATAGTTTTAAATTTTTATATATTACCGCTTTTTATGTTTTGAATTCCATTTAAATAAAACCACAATAAAAAAATTAATTTTATTTTAAATATATAAAAAAAAAATTACATAATCTTTGAATGATTAGAAATATCAAAATCGTAGATACTTTTTGTAGGACCTAATTTTTCTAATACCATTTAAAATTATAAATTATTTAAAATTATAAAATGTGATTATAATAAACTTAATTTAATTTTTTTTTTAAAACATGCTTATCAGTTTTCATAAATCATAAATTTTAACTTTTTTTTTTTTATGAGATATTTCTCTTGGACTGCCTTCAAAATATTTTATTAATTTTTAAATTGTTACAAGTAAATAATTTAAATATTTTAAAATATTTAATATTTTAATTAATATATTTATCATATTTTAATTAAAGTGATATATAGTCAAATAAACCATTCAAATGAAAAAAAAAATATGTTTACATGTAAGAAATGGCTAAATATTTAATAAAATTGGTTAATGGATAAAATTAATCAAATAGTAAGATCATGGTATAAAAACTTAAAAACATGAAATTATGTTTACTAAATAAATATTTATCTTCTAATGCATTGAATAAAAATTATTCATATAAGAAAAAGATAAATTCTTTCTGTTTACATAAAAAATAATGGTTTTTTAATTTTTATCTATCACGAACACTTCAAAAATAACTTCTAACTCATTGACTATTGTTATGAGAAATAAAATTATTATTTATCAATAAGTGAAATTAATTATTACTTTGTTCATATATCAATGTCTCTGAAATTCTCAATGTTTTAACTAACGTTAGACTTGAAACTCTCGGTGTCAACAACTTACAAGACAAAGTTATCCCAAGAAGTTACTTTATGAGAAATCATTGTCTAAGACTTTAAATTCTCTATGTACTAAGTCTTTGTTACTAAAGTATTCAGTAATGATTTTTCTTCAAATTTTCTTATTATAACCTTCACCCATTATTTTTCTTCAAATTCCCTTACTATAGGAAAGTCATAATTTTTCTTCAAAATCTCTTACAATAACCTTCAAAATTTTATTTTCTTAAAATTTCCTTATTATAGCCTTCAGTCATGATTTTTCTACTAATTCCCTTACTTTAGCCTTAAGTCAAAAATTTTCTTTAAAATCCTTTAATACAGCATTCAGGAATAAATTTTATTAAAATTCCTTTACTATAGCCTTTTGTAATGATTTTTCTTAGAATTCCCTTATTTTCGTTTTCTATCACGATTTTTTTTTCAAAGTCCCTTATTATAGTCTTCAATCATGATTCATTACATGGGACAACTTGAACTATAATTTTATCAAAGTAATTATATAGTTTTATAAAAAAGTCACTAAGAATATGTGAAAAAGACTGATATACACTTGTTAATAGGGTAATTGGATAATCGGATATCAAATTACTTTATTCTATATATTTATTATTTGGTAGATAGATAAGTTACCCATTTACTCAATTTTAAGTTTTTTAACCATAATGAAAAGATTATTCCATATACTTTCCTTATAAGGACCGAGCCCATTTACAGTTGCTTAGTAAGCCTAGGTTACAGCTCAAGTCCAGTCTAGATTTTGAAAAGTGCCTAGTTCTTGCTAGAACAAAGTAAAAGGAGCCAAATCGTTGGGCATTTGAGCTAGATTTTAAGATCGAGTTCAAACCTTTTCACAAGAAACCGGTCTTAAAAAAAACGAAACTTTTACTTGAAAATAACGTTATTCTTCACAAATTATCCTAAAAGTATAGCATTCATGTAAATTACTTAGGCAAAATGAGAGGAAAAAAATGCCCTTATGTGAATCTTTCGGGAACCAACCCAAATACACCTCAAACTAATTTTTGTCAAATATTTTGAATCAACCCTAGTAACTATTACCAATCTAACCCAACCATTCTAAACAAATATTATAATATATTAGTGTTCGTTGCCAAAGACAATTTTTCATTGTCTTCTTTCTAAACTTCAAAGACCAAATATTTCTCGCCAAACTTTTCCTGTCTTTCTTCTTCTCATATTATTCCTTGTAAGTTTATTAGTTAATCCTTATATTTTATCCTGATTTGTCTACCGTAATAAGTCATGAGCCTAACTAGAAATTTAAACATATTACCGTACTAAATGTTAATTTATTACTTCTTAGCGCAATAACATATTAGTGGTTAACATGTTACTTTACTTAATGTTAACATATTACCTTTAGTGTAATAACATATTAGTGATCTTCTACTGTATGTAGTTCTCATTCAATTCACAATATGTAATTTTTAATATTCATATTACCTTTCAGAGTAATAACATCTTTTAATAGTACTACACTTTGTTTGCCACAACAAATTGGATCCTCAAATTTGTCAGTGAATGCACCTTTCTTTTAACTCCATGCTACTATTCATGTGAATAGGTGTGGTATAGCCGAGACGTGGATATTATTGGCTGACATTCTTTTTGGTTCAAATACAGTGGAAACAACATAGATGGGGTTCTTAACTTTTTTGGTTAATTCTGATAACCATTTGGAGGAGAACACAAGTGGTTTTGGATGTTATTTCATGTGACTAGAGGTTTTTGTAAGTGATCTGAAAGATTTTTATTACTGTGTAATTACAATATTCTATAAATATGTTGACAGTAGAAGAATAATATGGTAGTCTTATAGGAAATAATATGTTAGTGACCACCAATTGATATGTTAGTCCAGAACAAAAGATGATTCTCTAACTTCCAGTATTCACGTGAAAATTACAACCAATTGCTATGGTAGCCCATAACAAAAGATGATTCTGTAACTTCCAGTATTCACGTGAAAATTACAATATTGACTAATATGTTAATTACAACCTAATAGAATGTTAGGCATATGCAAAATAATATGTTAGTTACCACTAACTGATATGTTACCCCAGAATGAAGGATGTTTTTATTGCTTTCACAAATGTTGTATATTCATAATTATGTATAATAAGTTAATAACAGCGGAATAGTAAGTTAATCTTATAGGAAATATTATGTTAGTGACCACCGACTAATATATTACCGCAGAATGATTTGTAAACTTTTAGTATTTACATGAAAATTTTATAATATTGACTAATATGTTAAGTACAACATAATAACATGTTAGGCTTATGCAAAATAATATGTTAGTGACCGACTGATATTTTAGTATAGAATGAAGGATGTTTTTATAACTTACAAAAATGCTATGTAATTACAATATTCTATAATATGTTAAAGTAGAGAAATAATATGTTAGTTTTATAATAAATGATATGTTAGTTACCACTGCCTGATATGTTAGCCCTGAATGAAGAACTGGTCAGGAGTAGTTTTGGTTTGAAGTGTATTTGGGTTGATTCCTAGTTTAACAAAAAAAAAAAAAAAAAAAAAAAACTCACTCAAGGCTATTTTTGTCTGCTCATATTGCCAGGTAATTTTCAAGAATGCTAAGTTTTTTAGATAATTTATAAAGAATAACGTATTTTTCAAGTAAAAGTTCATAAAAAAACTTTGTTTTAATAGTCCGTTACAATCTTCCAACACACCTCAATGGAGACCAATGTTTTAAAAACCAAACTCCGATAGTGTGTTCGATTTTGGTCAAACCCGATTAAATTGGGTTACACCAATAGTCCAACCATTGAATATCATACATTATACTCTATATATATTTAATATTTCTATAAAAAAACATTCAAAATTCCAATTCTAGCCTGTTCGGTTTTTATTACACTGATGGACTCCAACCATGATTTTATATAAATACGTATTAATTATCATATATTATCCATTTTATAATTAGGAAAAGGAAAGAAAGCTTGTACCCAAACGTTAAAGATGCAAGTCAGACTTAGAATACTTTCTCAATTAATAATTCAACCACTTCATTTCCTCATGTTGGCCTCACCTCCCTCATTATCCCCAGATACACAACTTATTTAGCAGTACAGCCTATGGGGCAGATCCATTAATTTTTTAATCCAAAAGATGAGGTAAAATCCGTAAATTTCTCATGATCATTCTACTTGGTATATCACAAATAGGTACTGGTACAAAGCACCTGCACTACTGTTAGTCTAGGCAACACCAAACCAAAAACCCCCTCCGGGGAGCTACTCGCTACAGCTTGAATACAAGAACAAAACCCAATATCAATCTTGCACAATTTCATATGGATTCTTGTGCACTTGAATATAGCTGCTGACCCACCACATATGAATGAACTAAGGGGGGTGCTATATCCTTCTAACTTCCGCCCACTACGCTGAAATATGGATTCTTCTGCACTTAAATAGGGCTGCTCCATTGGGTAAACTCCACAGCATTCTACAAACGATGATGATGTGGTGAATCATTGTTCATCACGGTAAATGCTCTCGGCCATCTGCCAGACCTGAAGAATATTATCCTCAGCTACACTTGCTACAGTCCAGGGTTCATTTCTGTTCCAAGAAAACTCTGATATCTTGGCAGTATGTCCCCCGTGAACAAACAAAAGTTCAGGAGGTCCATCCTCTGCGTCTTCAGGTATCTGTTCATCACCGATCCTGTATCCATCACATTAAAGTCAAATAGAGGGAAAATTGCACATATTGGTACATGTAAGAGAATTTCCCATGTGACTAATAAAAACAGCAAATCAGAACATGGAGTAAAGATCCCTGAAAGCACAAATCTTTTCATGATGAAACATATTGATGATCCAGAGGACCGTCCTATTCACAAAAAAGAAGAAACACATCCTCAATGTTCATGAATTGCCAAGAAAATTCAAATAGAGAATGTCGAGGTCAGGAGGTCATCTAGTTTTGAGAGAATTCACTCTCATATAAGTAAACAGTACTTATTGAAGTTTCCAGAAGGAATGATCCTACTTCCATAGGTAGCTAAAGCTCTACAACCTCTTTCATAGGTAACAAAAGTTCTTCCATCTAAAAACCAGAGCACATAAATCTAGAACTGACGCCATGAATTCTTAAGTCCTTGACTTTGAACTAAGTTTTCTCTACTGGTGGAAACTCACCCTCACTACTTTTTAATAGCATAATCTTCATTAGGACCACTGGTCGCCGAAAGCTGGGAAAGCTGGTGACTATTTAAACCTAGAAGCTTTGACGGGCTCATAGGACTATCAGGGATCTCAAAGATTGATATATATATTTGGATTTATAAGCCAATACAACGTCTACTGGGGTGGCAAAATCCAATATGTACCAATTAATATGCAGTATGTACGGGCAAAACAACCGTCTCCGCTAAAAAGTTCAATAAACATTTTCATTGATCAAGATCAATAGAGGAAGGAACGACCACTAGGGTTTTAAAGTATTTGAATATGCTCCAAAAGTACACTCCCTTTCCAGCCCTCCATAAGTAGAAAAAATTACATAAAATGTACCTGTTAAGGTCCCAAAACATTACTCTACGATCAGCTGCAGAGGAGGCCAATGCAGTTTCTAGCAATGGATTCCACTCTACCTGGAAGACCTCATCTCTGCAACACAAATACAAAAAATCAATAAAATGTAAAATTTTTCATTGAAACAAAATATTCTGTTAAAAATTCAAATGTAGAAACCCATAACGCAATAGTAACTAAAGAAAGATTACATACTTTAGAAGCACTATTCAAGCAGGTTTGAGATCAAAATAAGCAACACAAATACAAAAATCAAAATCCTGTAAAATCAGAAAACATCTAAATGTGTAGATAAAAGATCTATAAAGCTCTCAGTGTTCTTCATCTCCTGCAAATTGTTTTCTTGATTATACTTCACCTTGAGCGAATACATGAGTGTTCTTCATCTCCTGCAAATTGTTTTCTTGATTATACTTCACCTTGAACGAATACATGAAGAGAAACTTTGCAGCTTTATTGCAGTTCTATCTCATCCAGTGAGACTATCTTAGTTTGGTTACAGGTTATATATAAGCCTTCCATAGAGGGAGAAAAATTACTTGGACTAATAGATAAGATTGTTATGGAAATGAAAGAAACATTAACCAAATCCTTGCTGATAGATTATAAGATGATTTTTTTTTAAGTTCATTTAATTCATTTCATCAAAGATCATAACGATTAAGCAAGCATAAAAGAGGATATTCCAGCCTTACGTGTGACTAGCAAAAGTATGTAAAGGAGAGGTGAGCTTTCTCAAATCAAACAAATTAACTGTGGTGTCTGAAGACCCTGTTGCCAATGCCCATTCATTGAATGGGTTGAAAGATAATGAATTGACCTGGTCAAAGGACAAAAGGAATTAGATCAATCGATTTTCTTTAACAAAAGTATGAAACTTCAACACAGAGAAACACCAGAACGAAAAAAGAAAAAGCAGCAAACGATAAAAATTGATGAAGACATTACTCTTGAGTAAAAGAATCACTATGGATATAACTTCAGAATGACTGCCTAATAATGAGTGGCAAAACGTTAGGAGAACATGAAAGAAGTTTTTCTTAAGACTTCTTGGAAGAAAAAAAGTATATGTTAGAATTAATTATAAAAAATACTACTTTTTGCTCAAACTAAACTTGCTTAAACTTGTAGATGTATGCTCTCTAACTATGATCTATACACTAGCCTCTACATGAATTTTGGACTCGAGGGTGCTCTCTGCCCCTCATGAGACATTTCATGGAGAGGATTACAGAAAAAATACCGAAGCAGTTCAGTGTGAACACAAAAAAATATTTGCTCATAGCAGAGAAACGTGTGTAAATACAGACCAGGAGGCACATGAAGCCACTGAGAACTCATAAATTGTACAAAATGAAGCTCATGAACAAGAGGAACAATATTTGGAAATTAATCCCCCAGCAAGAAACTGAAAACTAACCTCGAGGAGCGTAGATTCAAAGAGATGAAGAGAGCACAGATGAAGTTGAAAAAAATGTTATAATCTAAACGTTTACAATTAGAGAGTAGCTGTAGAAATTTGAGGAAACAATTTTCAGCCACTTACATTTTTCTCATGTGCTATAATAGATTGTTGTGGCTTGCCCTCGGATGAGCGTAAATCCCACATCATCAATTTCTTATCGTCACTGACAGACCCAAATAAATTTTCGTTGTTCAAGTGCCAAGCGACATCTTCAACCACATCCTCGTGAACCTAGAAAATTAAAAATAATGTTAAGTGCAGGCGAGCCGCTTATTCATCAGACAAGGAGAAGGTCTGTTTTCCAAATAGGGAAATATAAGGGAATCTAAATGACTAGTCATATTTAGTCGGTAAAGTGCGGGAACTTTACCTCATATATCTCCTTTGCCCCCATAGTCTTATTTACAGAGGGAGAATGAACGTCCCATAAGCAAATTTTTGCATCATCGGAACCGCTCAACAAATGCCCTTCTTTGAGTGGGCTCCAGGACAAACCATAGCCCTCTCTCTCGTGACCCTTCAATTTCAAATCCGGATTGCAAATGCAAACAGCCCCTTCCGGTTGCTTCGGCTGCTTACCGCAATCGAAAACGAAGACATCCGAGGTGCGCGTCTTCGTCGCAATAACTGCGGGATTTTGGGGCATATAACGTGCCCTGTTCACCTCTCCATCATGGGGTATCAATTGGGTAATCAAAATCTACAGAAAAGCAAAAAAAAAAAAAAAAAAAAAAAATTGAGCTAAAACTTCCATTTAACGCTAGCACCTCCAGGGTTGCATCAGGATTAAGAAAAACATATTTTCGTGTTCCGAGACCGAGAGCAAGAAAAGAATAACCTTCGGGATCGCCGGGGGCTGTGAAGGATCGGAAAGTGTGCTCGCCACTCCAGCTAGAGGAGCTGCGACAGCCGCGACCATGAGGAAGTTGGGGACGCCATCGGAGGTGTGAGTCCCCAGGATGATGTTGTGAAAGGAGAAAGGTGGGACAGGTTGCGGGGGCTGAGGAAGCCACTCGACCGTAAGGGACGGCCATTCTAGGGCGTGCGAGATCACCAGATCATACAGGTACGGGCTATTTCGCTTCCATACTTTGAACTCCTCGTCCAGCTGGGCCATTTCTCCATCCCCTCCATCTCCCATCTTCCCCTTTCTTTCTGTCTCAGGTTACGAAGCTCGCCGTCTCTCTCCCTCTCTGGCTCTTCGCTTCTTTGCCTCAGTCTCTCCCGCCAAAAAAACAAAAAAGGAGGGAAATGGACGATGTTATAATATAGCATTATAGCCTTTGTATTATAAAGTATAAACGAAAAAATAGTCTCCTTTTATTTAAATTATTTCCTGTATATATGAAAATATTGATCTCCCTTGAGAAATAGAAAGCAGAGTAGGAATGAGATAAATGAAATTTGAAAATTAGGTAGATGTGACTAATGATCAATATTATAGATATTTCATGAGGCAAAAATGAAGAGAAGTTGTAAATCAAAGGGTAAGTGAGTAATTAGCAATTACATATATTTTAGAGAGGCTGAGAATGATCTTACACTATATTTAGAGATAATAGTAACTACCCTTTTTTAAATAAAATAAAGAGGAGAAAAATGTATCATTGTCACAAGAGGTTCATTGTGTTTTAGTATCTTGGCTAATTTTGAAAAGACGCTGCCTATATAGAAGATGTCCTAAGGAAGCTCTCCTAATTGGGAAGATTACTTGATTACAACAGAAGATTTCTAACTTGTAAGACTATTGAAATCAACAGCACTATTATATAAGTCTACTGTTGGAAGTATTGAAAGAGACGAGTAGTAGGACAACTCTAATTCCGGAAGCAGGGAGGAGATCATCTAGGAGGACTGCTAGATATCTATTGATGGAAGGTAGTGAAGAAATAGGAGTCCTAGAATATATCTAACCCTAGACTACTGTTGGTGCTTCTCTTTTTAAAATCTTACTTTACAATAGAGGATGAAGTTCCTTATTCTATCTATAGTCGTGCAGAGCTTGTACACTGAGTTTGAGTGGTGACTGTCTCCACTTACTAAAACAAGTGCCGAAGATCTTTTGCCACACAAATTATGTTAAATTGTGAAAAACATCCCTAATCTCCTTATAGTTATTTAATGATTGTTTTAATAAACCATCATTTAAGGGTGGCACTGAACTGAACCAACTCATGAATAGTTCGAGCTCGGCTTCGTAAAAGATCGCCTGGGCACTGGCGGTAGCTCAGGCTCGATTAGGGAATTGAGCCCACTCGAATTGAGCTCGAGCTTGTTCGAGTCGCTCAAGCTCGAACTTGAGCCCAAGGCTACTCGAGCTCGAACTTGAACCCAGCCATGAATATGAGTCCGAGCTCGAGCTCATATATTATGGGCTGAACCGAGATCGAGCCATCATAGATTCGGCTCGGCTCATTGCCAGCCCTTCCATCAAAGGCACTAGTAATATTTCCTCATGGGATCTTTGTAGACGTAGGTGAAGCAGAAATATATTTTTACTGTTCATCCTTCACTATTTGGACCTTAGGCAAATTATAATTCATTTTCTTTCTCAAGGCCAACATTAAGAGGTGATATGTTTATAAGAAACTTTAGCTATAAACCTTTTGAAGGTCACTCTACAAGAAATATGTTGCAGATATTTGTTCATGTACTAAAAAGAATAAAAGATAATTGCCTATTGTGTCATATACTAATTTTTTCTTAAATATTTGGGTAATCTAGTTATCAAGGTTGCCTCTTGAGCCCTTTTTTAGAGCCTTTTATCCTAGTGTAGTTTATTAAGCCTTCCAATTGGGAATTTTATACTCGAAAAGGAGTTAGAGTTTACTAAAAACGTCAATTCTTTTGAAATTGGTGAATAAGTGGAGCTATCAATAAAACTAGTGTCGTCTTTATTGTGGAGAGATGTAACGTCTAAGGCATTAAGTTAAATTTAATAAATAAACCAAGAACAAATCCATAAAAACACTATAAATACTTCCAATTCATATAAGTTTAAAGACAACTCCAAAAAGAGTAAGGGTGTCAATTTTACCCGATTACCCGATTACCCAAATGGTAATTGGATGAATAAGGAATAAAATTATCTATTTAGATTACCCGATTACCCGCCTCTTAATCGAAACTGATATGGATAATAGGTATTCCTTACCCGATTACCCGGATGGTAATTTAGTAATTTTTTAAAATTTTATACCCTTATTTCTATCATACATACCCTAATATGTGTGTTGTACATTTATTTAAGTTATTTTTAGATAAATTTAAGAATTTGGATGTAATTTTATATAATTTTAAATTTTTTGTATTTTTTAAATATTTATAAGATTAAATAATTAAATTTATTAAAATATTATTATCTATTTTTTTACCTGATTACCCCTAATCGGGTAAGAAATGGAATAACTAAATTTTATTCGAGCGAAACGGGTGACGGAATTTGGGTAGGGTAATCGAAACGGGTAACAGAATAACCCTTACCCGTTTCGATTATTACCCGTTTACACCCCTAAAAAAGAGTGAGGAAGAAGTCGAACATCAAGAAAGCCAAAGATGGTGAAGGGAACTCAACTTACCATTGTCCTTCTCATGGCACTTGCTACTTTGTCCCTCCCAACGGAGACTATACTTCATTATAGAGAGCCCCCATTTCCCGTCTACAACTTTACCGAGTTTAAGAAGTGCGATAAAATATTCAAAGCAGTTGCAGTAGAGGCCTTTATGGGGTGCGCGAGACCTATTCTAGGTCATCTAACCAAGGACACGTTCTCCTTCTCGCAAGCTTGTTGCAAAGCAGAAAATGCCGTAAGCAACTTACCATGTTGGAATGATAGTATAGAGTATTTTTCACCGGTTATTCCCAAATGGTACTCAGTTCTTGTTAAGGACTACTGTGCATCAGGAAATGCCCCTGCTATTGTCCCTATATTGCCACTTGCTGAAGCACCAAGTCCATTATAAATGCTTTGTATCGAAGTTTCAATTTTCTACTTTGAAAAATAAGAAAGGAATTTTCCTATAACAAATACATACAAGGACTCGAGAGATGCCCAAGTATTATGTGTAGCTTGTTTTAGAGTGAGAGTTGAAAAGAAAAGTTTCGAAGCATATAGTAAGAGAGCTGAAAAGAATAACATGAGCATGTCATCTAGGCTGGTGCAATTCGCTTACAAAAACTCAGATTTTGGGAAAATTGGGGAAACAATATTTGAGCAATTAGAAATTCCCCATTGACCTCTAAAAGATAATAATCGAATATAGGATAAATTTATTAATGGTGATAAGGAAAATATATATTCCTTATTATTTGAAACTTAGCATAAGATAATTTTACAGTTGTAGTACATAAGAAGCAACTCCCTAAAACTTATACAAAACTAGTTCATTTAAGCTATACAAACGTAAGAGTTCTCAAAATATTCTACAAAGAAACTAATAGTGATTTTTTTTTCATATAGAATTCTTAATCATTGCATTTTATTAATGCATTTTGCTCTCAAATACGTGTAGTTAGTTCAATTCATTTATCACTAATAGACCATGTAATAGATACAAAAAAATTCAGCTCATGTTGTTTTGATTCATTGATATCATTAACATTACCTACTATGTTCTTTATGTTTAGGATTTATGATACTATGTGCCTAAATATTTTTTTAAGGGTGAGGAAGCATGCTAGAGTAGCAAGGCTTAATAGGTAGCCATCCTTAACCAAGTGGGACAAAACAAAATAGTGTCTACCATTTTAGTTCATTGCAAATGGAAAGGAACAATCTAATTTGAACATTTCATTTTAAACTGAGTGCCAAGATCTGAAAGTTAGAAACTATAATTCATAGTGTGCGAATGAAAATATAGAAAAGGTAAGAGCATTTCATTGATAAAAAAATTTGTTAGTGTCAAGGTTAACAAGAAATGTGAGAGACGCCTACCCATATTATAGATACTTACATGAAACAATGAAATTGGGGTGTTGGTGTTCCTTTTTTTAAAATCTTATTTTACAAGAGAGGATGAAGTTCCTTATTCTATTTATAGTTGTGCAGAGCATGTACACTGTGCTTGAGTGGTACCTATCTCCACTTACTAAAACAAGTGCCGAAGATCTTTTGCCCCAAATTATGTTAAATTATGAAAAACATCCCTAATCTCCTTATAGTTATTTAATGATTGTTTTAATAAACCATCAAAGGCATTAGTAATATTTCCTCATGGGATCTTTGTAGACGTAGGTGAAGCAAAAATATATTTCACTGTTCATCCTCCACTATTTGGACCATAGGCAAATTATAATTCATTTTCTTTCCTAAGACAACCATTAAGAGGTGATATGTTTTTAAGAAACTTTAGCTATAAAGGGAGTATGAATGAAAATCATGATCGAAAATAAAAATGAAGGAATTGCAATAAAATTCATGTTTGACAACTATAGAAAGGGAATTTTAAGAAAATTCATTCATTCTTAAGGCTGTTGTATGGGATTTTAAACAAAAGATAATGACTAAAGGCTACACCAAAGGAAGTTTAAGAGAATTAAAAACTGAAGGTTACACTAAGGGAATTTTAAGAAAATTAAGGACTGAAGGCCATACTAAGGCAATTTTAATAAAATTTACGACTGAATGCTATAATAAGGGAATTTTAAAAAAATTAATGGTTGAAGGCTATTGTAAGGGAATTTGAAGAAAAATCGTTGAAGGTTATAGTTAGGGAAATTTATAAAAAATCATGGCTGAAGGCTATAGTTAGGAAATTTCACTAAAAGTATTGATTGAAGCCTACATGAAGGAATTTTTAATAAATATTACGGGTGAAGGCTATAGTAAGGGAATTTGAAGAAAAATAATGACCAAAAGATATAGTTAAGAAATTTTAAAAAAATTAATTCATGAAGGTTATGCTAAAGGATTTGGAAAAAAAATTAAGATTGGAGGCTATAGTAAGAGATTTTGAAGAAAAATTATGGTTGAAGGCTATTGTAATGGAATTTGATGAAAAATTGAGATAAAAGGCTATAATAACGGATTTTTATGAAAAATTATGACATAAAATTATAGTTAGGGACTTTGAAGAAAAATCATGAATGAATGTGATAGTAAAAGAATTTTAAGAAAAAGACTTTGAAGAAAAATCATGAATGAATGTGATAGTGAAAGAATTTTAAGAAAAATTATAACAGAAGTATGTAGTAAGGGATTTGAAACAAAATGATGATAGAAAATTAAAATAAGGGAATTCAAGAAAAAAATGATTACAAAAGGCCATAATAAGGGAATTTTAAAAAAATTCTATCCTGAATTCTAGAGTAAGGAAGTAGTAAGCAAAATTGTGACTAAAGGCTATAGTAAAAGAATACGAAGAAAATTCATGATTGATGGCAAGAGTAAGGGAATTTGAAAAAAACTAATGGTTAAAGGCTATAATAAGGGAATTAAAAGAAAAATCATTCTTAAAGGTTATTGAAAGGGATTTTTGAAAAAAAAATTAGACTTAAGGCTATCGTAAGGGAATTTGAAGAAAAATCATGGCCAAAGGTTTTAGTTAGTGAATTTGAAGAAAAATATTGGCTGAAGACTTTTGTTAGGAAATTTGAAAAAAATCTTGACCAAATGCTATTGTAAGGGATTTTTAAGGAAAATTATGAGTGAAATCAAAAGTATGGGAATTTAAAAAAAATAATGATTGAAACCATAATTAGGGACTTTGAGGGAAATACATTCAAGATAGTTATTTTAAGGGATTTTATAGAAAAATTATGATTGCAGGCTATAGTAGGGGATTTTGAAAAAATATTATTGTAGAAGTCTATTGTAAGGGAACTTGATGAAAAATTATGATAGAAAGTTATAGTAAGGGATTTTGGAGAAAAATCATGATTGAATGCAATAGTAAAAGAATTTGATGAATACTATTGATTAATGATTATAGTAAGGAATTTTCCACAAAAATGATGATATAATAAAAAATAAGGGAATGAAAGAAAATCATTAGAGAAGGCTATAGTAATGGAATTTAAAAAAAAATCATTTACGAATGCTAGAGTAAGGGGTTTTTAAGAAAATTATTAGTGAAGACTATTGTGAAGGAATTTAATGCCAAATTTTGGCAGAAGGATATAGTAAAGGAATTTGAGGAAAAATCATGGTTGAAGGCCACAGTAAGGGAATTTGAAAAAAAATCTTGACCGAAGGATATAGCAAGTGATATTTAAGAAAATTCATTGTTGAAGATCAAGGTAAGTGATTTTGAAGAAAAAGTATGACTTAAAGTTCTAGTAACGGAATCGAAAGTAAAATAATGGTGGAAGGCTATAATAAGAAAATTTGAAGGAAAATCATGGTTGTCAGGCTGTAAGTGAATATGAACACAAATCTTGACCGAAGTCTTTAGTAAGGGATTTTTATGAAAAATTATGAGAGAAGGCTATTGTAAGGGAGTTTCAAGAAAAATCATGACTGAAGCCTTTTGTAAAGGAATTTTAAGAATATTCATTCATGAAGGTTATAGTAAGGGATTTTAAAGTAAAATTATGATCGAAGGCTATAGAAAGGGATTTTGAAGAAATGTTAGGCATGAAGGCTACTATAAGGGAATTCGTTAAAAAGTTATCACTAAAGGATAGTAAGGGAATTTTCAGAAAATTCATTCTTGAATGATATAGTACGTAATATTGAAGAAATATCATGATAGAAAACCAAAGAGAAGGAATTGCACTAAAATTCATGTTTTAGAAGTGTAGTGAGGGAATTTTAAGAAAATTCATTCATTCTTAAAGGCTATTGAGTGGGATTTTGTAGACAGATCATGATAGAAGGCTATACAAAAGGAAGTTTAAGAGATTTAACAACTGAAGGCTACACTATTGGAATTTTAAGAAAATTAATGAATGAAGGCTATGCTATGGGAATTTTAATAAAATTTATGACCAAAGGCAATAATAAGGGAATTTTAAAAAAATTAATGGTTTAAGACTATAGTTAGGAAACTTATAAAAAATCATGGTTGAAGACCATAGTTAGGGAATTGAAGGCTATTGTAAATGAATAAGATGAAAACTCATAATTGAAGGCAATAGTGAGATAATTTGAAGAAAAATCATGGCTGAAGGCGATAATAAGGGAATTTAAGGAAAAATATGACAGAAAACTATAGAAAGGGAATTTTACGAAAATACATTCTTGAAGGTTATTGAAAGGATTTTGAAGAAAAATCATGTCTAAAGGCAATAGTTAGTCAATTTGAAAAAAAGTAATGGTTGAAGGCTATTGATAGGGAATTTGAAAAAAAATCATGACTTAATGCTATTATTCTAAGGGATTTTTAAGAAAAATTATGAGCAAAGCCTAAAGTAAGGGAATTGAAAGAAACATCATGACTGAAAACCATTATAAGGGAATTTAAAGGAAATGCATTCATGACGGTTATATTAAGGGATTTTGTAGAATAATTACTATTACAGGCTATAGAAGAAGATTTTGTAGAAAAATTATGGTAAAAGTCTATTGTAAGGGAATTTATTGAAAAATTATGATAGAAAGCTCTATAAGGGATTTTGAACAAAAATCATGATTGAATATAATAGTAAAAGAATTTGATGAATAGTAATGACATAGGATTAAAGAAAGGGATTTTTAAAAAAAATCATGGTAGAAAACAAAATAAGGGAATTAAAAAAACTTAGACAAAGATTTAGTAACAGAATTTTAAAAAACTTTATTCTTGAATGTTAAAGTAAGGGGTTTTGAAGAAAATTATGAGTGAAGACTATTTCAAAGGAATTTAATGATAAATTTTGGGGGAAGGCTATCATAAGGGAATTTGATGAAAAGTCATGGTTGAAGGCCATAGTAAGGGAATTTGAAGAAAAATTATTATTGAAGGATATAGCAAGCGATATTTAATAAAATTCATAATTGAAGGTTAGGGTATGTGATTTTTAATAAAAAATATGACTGAAAGCTTTAGAAAGGGAATCTGAAGAAAAATCATGGTTTAAGGCTATAATAAGAGAATTTGAAGGAAAATTTTGAATGAAGGCTATAGTAAGGAAATTTCAAAAAAAATCATGAATAAAACCTTTTGTAAAGGAATTCTAAGAAAATTCATTCATGAATATTAGAAAGGGGTTTTGAAGTAAAATTATGATCGAAGGCTACAGTAAGGGATTTTGAAGAAAAGTTATGCTTGAAGGCTATAGTAAGGGAATTTGTTAAAAAGTTACCACTAAAGGCTATTGTAAGGGAATTTTCAGAAAATTCATTCTTCAATAATATACTAATAGATTTTGAAAACAAATCATGATAGAAAACAAAAAAGAAGGAATTTCAATAAAAATCGTGTATGATTACTATTGTAAGAGAATTTTCTGAAAATTCATTTATTCTTAATGGCTATTGTATGGGATTTTTAAGAAACATCGTGTGAAAATTCATTTATTCTTAATGGCTATTGTATGGGATTTTTAAGAAACATCGTGACTGAAGGTTATACAAAAGGAATTTTAAGAGAATTAACAACTGACCGCTACAGTAAGGGAATTTTAAGAATTTTAACGACTGAATGCAATACTAAGGGAATTTTATGAAAATTAACAATTGAATCCTATACTAAGGGAATTTTAAAAAATTAATGGCTAAAGACTATTGTAAGTAAATTTGAAGAAAAATTATGGCTGAAGGAAATAGTTATGGAATTTGATAAAAAATCGTGGTTGAAGGCTATAATTAGGAAATATGACTAAAAATAATGATTGAAGCCTATATTAAGGAATATTTAAGAAAAAATATGTGTGAATGCTATAGTAAGGAAATTTGAAGAAAAATAATGACCGAAGGATATACATAGGGAATTTTTAAAAAATAATTCATGAAGATTATGCTAAGGGATTTGGGAATAAAATGAAGATTGAAGGCAGTTGAAAGAGATTTTGAAGAAAAATTATTGGTGAAGGTTATAGTAATGGAATTTGATGAAAAATTGTGACAAAAGGCTATAGTAAGAGAGTTTGATGAAAAATTATGACATAAACCTACTGTTAGACATTTTTTTGAAAAAATTATGATAGAAGCCCATGAAGGGGATTTTGAAGAAAATTTTTGGTAGAAGTCCATTATAAGGGAATTCGATGAAAAATTATTATAAAAATAATTGTAAGGGATTTAGAAGAAAAATCATGACTGCATACAATTGTAAAAAAATCTGATTAGCAGTAATGAGTGAGGATTATAGTAAGGGATTTTCAAGAAAAATCGTGCTAGAAAATTCAAATAAGGGAATTAAAAGAAAGTTCATTATCGCAACCTATTGTAAAGAAATTTTAAAAAAATTCATTCTTGAAGGCTAAACTAAGGGATTTTAATATAATTATGAGTGAAGGCTATAGTAAATAAATTTGATGATAAATTTATGTTGAAGGTTGTAGTAAGGGAATTTGAGGAAAAATTTTGGTTGAAGGCCATAGAAAGGGAATTTGAAGAAAAATCGTGACTGAGGGATATAGTAAGTGAATTAAGAAAATTCATTGGTGAAGGTCAGGGTAAGTGATTTTGAAGCAAAATTATGACTTAAGGATCTAGTAAGGGAATCTGAAGAAGAATCATGGTTGAAGGCCATAATATGGGAATTAGAACGAAAATTATGCCTGAAGAGTATAGTAAGGGAATCTGAACAAAAATCTTGACTGAAGGCATTAGTAAGGGATTTTTTTAAAATTTATGAGAGAAGGCTATAGAAAGCGAATTTCAAGTAAAATCAAGGCCTTTTGTAAAGAAATTTTAAGAAAATTCATTCATGAAGGTTATAGAAAGGGATTTTGAAGTAAAATTATATTTGAAGTCTATAGTAGGGGATTTTGAAGAAAAGTTAAGCTTGAATGCTATAGTAAGGGAATTTTTTAAAAAGTTGTCACCAAAGGCTATTGTAAGGGAATTTTCATAAACTTCTTTCTTGAATAACATACTAAGGGATATTTAAAAAAATCATGATAGAAAACAAAAAAGAAGGAATTGCAAAAAAAATCAAGTTTGACTACTATAGTAAGGGAATTTTAAGAAAATTAATTTATCCTTAAAGTCTATTGTATGGAATTTTTAAGTTAGATCATGACTGAACGCTAAACAAAAGGAATTTTAAGAGAGTAAACAGCTAAAGGCTACACTAAGGGAATTTTAAGAATATTAACAACTGAACACTATACTAAGGGAGTTTTATGAAAATTTATGACTGAAGGGTATACAAATGGAATATTACAAAAATTAATCTCTTAAGGCTATAATAAGGGAATTTGAAGAAAAGTCTTTGTTGAAGGCTATAGTTAGGGAATTTGTTGAAAAATCATTTGGAATTTGATTAAAAATAGTGATTGAAGCTTATATTTAAGACTCTTTTGGTCATTATTTTAAAAAATTAATTCATAAAGATTTTGCTAAGGGATTTTGAATAAAAATTAAGATTGAAGCCTATAGTAGGAGATTTTGATGATAAATTATGGGTGAAGGCTATAATAATGGAAATCGATGAAAAATTGTGACAAAAGGCTAAAGAAAGGGATTTTGATGAAAACATATGACATAAAGCTATTGCAAGGGATTTAGAAGAAAAAACATGAATGAATGTGATAGTAAAGGAATTTTATGAATAAATTATAATAGAAGATAATAGTAAGGGATTTTAAATCAAAATCAAGACAAAAAACTAAAATAAGGGAATTCTAGAAAAAATAATTACAAAAGGCTATAGTATGGGAATATTAAAAAAATTCATTCCTAAATGCTAGAGTATGAATTTGTAAGCAAAATTGTGACTAAAGACCATAGTAAGGGAATACAAAGAAAGTTAATGATGGAAGGCAATAATAAGGGAATTTGAAGAAAAATCATGGCTGAAGGCTATAATAAGGAAATTTTACAAAAACACCTTCTTGAAGGTTATCGAAAGGGATTTTGAGGAAAAATTCTGACTTTACGCTATAGTATGGGAATTTAAAGAAAAATAATGGCTGACGTCTGTAGTCAGTGAATTTGATGATAAATCATGACTGAAGGCAATAGTTGGAGAATTTTAAAAAAATCATGACAGAATACAATAGTAAGAGATTTTTATGAAAAAATTTTTTAACAAAATCATGATTGAAAACCGTTATAAGAGAATTTGAAGGAAATGCATTCATGAAGGTTATAGTAACTGATTTCTTAGAAAAATTATGATATAAGGTTATAGTAGGGGATTTTGAAAAAAAAAAATTGTAGAAGTCTATTGTAAGGGAATTTGATGAAAAATTATGATACAAAGTTAAAGTATGGGATTTTGATGAAAATCATGACTGAAAGCATTAGCAAAAGAATTTGATTAATGGTAATGACTGAGGACTATAGAAAAGGATTTTGAGGGATTTTAGCTGAAAGCTATAGTATCGGAACTTGAAGAAAACTCTTGGTTGAAGGTCATAGTAAATGAATTTGAAGAAAAATCATGACTGACGGATATAACAAGTGAAATTTAAGAAAATTCATTGTTGAAGGTGAGGGTAAGTGATTAAGAAGAAAAATGATGACATAAGCCTCATAAGGCTCCAAAAAGGGAATGAGAAGAAAATTGATGGTGTAAGGCTCTAGAAAGGGAATCAGAAGATAAATAATGGTTGATGGCTATAATAATGGAATTTAAAAAAAAATCATGGTTGAAGGCTACTATATGGGAATCTGAACAAAAATCTTGACATGAATTAGTAAGGGATTTTTAAGAAAAATTATGAGAGATGGCTATAGAAAGGGATTTTAAAGAAAAATCATGATAGAAATATTTTGTACAAAAATTTTAAGAAAATTCATTCATGACGGTTAGATTTTGAAGTAAAATTATGATCGAAAGTTATAGTATAGGATATTGAAGAAAAGTTAAGCATGTAGGCCATAGTAAAGGAATTAGTTAAAAGTATATCACTAAAGGCTATTCTAGGGAATTTTCAGAAATTTTATTCTTCAATAATATAATAAGGGATTTTGAAGAAAAATCAAGACAGAAAACAAAAAAGAAGGGGTTGATATAAAAGTCATGTTTGACAACTATAGTAAGGGAATTTTATGAAAACTCATTCATTCTTAAAGGCTATTGTATGGGATTTTTAAGAAAGATCATGACTGAAGGCTATACAAAAGGAAGTTTAATAGAATTAAAGAGTGAAGGCTAAAAGAATTTTAATAAAATTTATGACTAAAAGCGATAATAAGGAATTTTTAAAAAAAATAATGGCTAAAAGATATAGTAAAAGAATTTTAAGAAAAATCATGGCTGAAAGCTACAGTAAGGAAACTTAATTAAAAATCAAGGCTAAATGCTATAGCTACGGAATTTGACTAAAAATAATGATTGAACCCTATATGATGAAATTTTTAAGAAAACTTATGGGTGAAAGATAAAGACCGAAGGACATACTTAGGGAATTTAAAAAAATTAATTCATGAGGTTATCCTATGGGATTTGGAATAAAAATTAAGATTGAAGGATATAGTAAGAGATTTTGATGAAAAATTCTGACATAAAACTATAGTTAGGGATTTTCAAGAAAAATCTCTAATGAATGTGATAGTAATAGAATTTTAAGATAAATTATTATAGAAAACTATAGTAAGGGATTTTGTGACTAAATCATGATAGAAAACTAAAATAAGGGAATTAAAAAAAAAATCATTCCTGAATTCCAGAGGAAGGAATTTGTAAGCAAAATAGTGTCTGAAAGCCATAATAAGGGAATACGAAGAAAATTCATGATTGAAAGCAATAGTAAGGGAATTTGAAGAAAAATCATGTTTAAAGGCTATAATAACGGAATTTGAAGAAAAATCATGACTGGCGGTTGTAGTAAGGGAATTTTAAGAAAATGCGTTCTTGTTGGTTATGGAAAGAGATTTTGAAGAAAAAGTATGATTTAAGGCTATTGTAAGGGAATTTGAATAAAAATCATGGTTGAAGGTTATAGTTAGTGAATTTAAAGAAAATCATGGCTGAAAGCATTTGTAAGGGAATTTATTAAAAAAAATCATGACTAAATGCTATAGTAAAGGATTTTTAAGAAAAATTATAAGTGAAGGCTAAAGTAAGGGAGTTTAAAGAAAAATCATAACTGAAAACCATCATAAGGGAATTTGGAGAAAATGCATTCATGAAGGTTTTGGTGAGGGATTTTTTAGAAAAAATTTGATAGAAAGCTATAATAGGGGATTTTGAAGAAATATTTTGGTAGATGTTTATTGAAAGGGAATTTGATGAAAAATTATGATAGAAAGCTATAGTAAAGGATGTTGAAGAAAAATCATGATTGAATGCAATAGTAAAATAATTTAAAAAATGGTAATGACTAAGGATTATAGTAAGGGATTTTCAAGAAAATTCATGATTGAAAAATAAAATAATGGAAAAAAAAGAAAATTCATTATTGAAGGCCATAGGAAATGAATTTTAAGAAAATTTATTTACGAAGGCAAAATTAAGAGATTTTAAAGATAATTATGTGTGATGGCTATAGTAAAGGAATTTGATGATAAATTTTGGTAGAAGACTAGTAGGGGAATTTGAGGAAAAATCTTGGCTGTAGTAAGGGAATTTGAAAAAAAATCACGATCGAAGGATATAGCAAGCCAAATTTAAGAAAATTCATTCTTGAAGGTGCGGGTAAGTGATTTTGAAAACAAATTATGATGTATGGGTCTAGTAAGGGAATCAAAAGAAAAAAAATGGTAGAAGGCTATAATAAAGGAATTTGAAATAAAATCACAGGTGAAGGCTTTAGTAACGGAATCTGAACAAAAATCTTGACTGAAGGCGTAAGTTAGGGATTTTTAAGAAAAATTTTGAGAGCAGGCTATAAAAAGGGAATTTCATGAAAAATCATGTTTGAAACCTTTTGTAAAGGAATTTTATGAATATTCATTCATGAAGGTCATAGCAAGGGATTTTGAAGTAAAATTATGTTGGAAGGCTAGAGTAAGGGATTTTGAATAAAAGTGAAGCTTGAAGGCTATAGTAAAGGAATTCGTTAAAAATATATCACTAAAGGCTATTGGAAAGGAATTTTTAGAAAATTCATTCCTGAATGATATATTAAGGGATTTTGAAGAAAAATCAAGACCAAAAACAAATAAGAAGGAATTGACAACTATAGTGAGAGAATTTTATAAAATTTATTTATTTTTAAAGGCTAGGGTATGGAATTTTGAAGAAAGATCATGACTGAAGGGTATACAAATGGAAGTTTAAGAGAATTAACAACTGAAATCTGAACTAAGGGAATTTTAAAAGAATTTACGACCGAAGACCATTCTTAGGGAATTTTAAGAAAATTTATGACAGAAGGCTATACTAAGGGAATTTTAAAAAAAATTAGTAGCTGAAGGCAGTAAAGGAATTTAAAGAAAAATTATGGCTAAAGGCTATTGTTAGGGAATTTGATTAAAAATAATGGCTGAATGCTTTAGTTAGGGAATTTAACTAAAAATGATGATTGAAGCCTAAATGAAGGAATTTTTAAGAAATATTCTGAGTGAATGCTATAGTAAGGGATTTTGAAGAAAAATAATGACCGAAGGATGTGATTTGGGAATTTTAAAAAATATAATCCATGAAGGTTATGCTAAAGGATTTGGAATAAAAATTAAGATTGAAGGTTACGGTAAGAGATTTTGAAGAAAACATATGGAGAAAGCTATAATAATGAAATTTGATGAAATTTTGTGACAGAAGACTATAGTAAGGGATTTTGATGAAAAATTATGACATAAGGCTATTGTAAGGGATTTTGAAGAAAATTCATAAATAAATGTGATAGTGAAGAAATTTTAAGAAAAAATATGACAGAAGACTATAGTAAGGGATTTTCAAACAAAATCGTGATAGAAAACATAAAAAAGGGAGTGCTAGGAAAATTGATTACAGAAAGCCATAGTAAGGGAATTTCAAAATTTATTCTTGAATACAGCAATAAAGAATTTACAAGAAAAATTGTTACAGAAGGATATTGTAAGGGAATATGAAGAAAATTCATGACTAAAGGCAATAGTATGGGAATTTGAAGAAAATTTATAGTAGAAGGCTATAATAAAGAAATTTGAAGAAAAATCATGACTGAAGGCTAAGTAAAGGAAATTTAAAAAAATACGTTCTTCAAGGTTATTGAAAGGGATTTTGAAAAAAAATTATGACTTAAGACTAAAGTAAGGGAATATGAAGAAAAATCATGGCTAAAGGCTATAGTTAGTGAATTTGAAGAAAAAACATGGTTCAAGGCTATTGTTAGGGAATTTGAAAAAATATCATAACTAATGCTATTGTAATGGATGTTAAAGAAAAATTATGAGTGAAGCTTAAAGTAAAGGAATTTAAAGAAAAATCATGACTGAAAACTATAATAAGGGAATTTGAAGGTAATTCATTCATGACGGTTATATTAAGGGATTTTGTAGAAAAATTATGATTGCAAGCTATAGTAGGAGATTGTCAAGAATAATTATGCTATAAGTCTATTCTATTGAAATTTGATGAAAAATTATGATAGAAAGCTTTAGTAAGGGATTTAGAAAAAAAAAAAAACATGACAAAGAGCTATAGTAAAAGAATTTGATGAATAGTAGTGACGGAGGATTATAGTAAAGGATTTTCAAAGATAATCATGAAAGAAAACAAAATAGGGGAATTGAAAGAAAAATCATTAGAGAAGTCTATGGAAAATCATTAGAGAAGGATTATTGTAAGGGAATTTTTATAAAATTCATTCTTGAATGGTATAGTAAACAATTTCGAACAAAAATCATAATAAAAAATAAAAAAAGAAGGATTTGCAATAAAATTTATGTTCGATAACATATAGTAAGGGAGTTTTAAGAAAATTCATTCATCATTGTAGGCTATTGTATGGGATTTTGAAGAATGATCATGACTAAAGTCTATACAAAAGGAAGCTTAAGAGAAATAAAAACTCAAGTCTACTCTAAGCGAATTTTAACAAAATTAACGATTGAATGCTATACTAAGGGAATTTTAGAAAATTTATGACTGAAGGCAATAATAAGGTAATTTTTAAAAAATTAATGGTTGAAGGCTATCGTAAGGGAATTTGACGAAAAATCAAAGGCTTTAGTTAGGGAATTTTATAAAATATCATGGCTGAAGGCTATAGTTAGGAAATTTAACTCAAAGTAATGATTGGAGCCTATTTTAAGGAATTTTTAAGAAAATGAATTGGTGAAGGCAGGGAATTTGAAGAAAAATAATGACTGATGGATACACTTAGGGAATTTTATAAAAACTAAATCATGAAGGTTATGCTAAGGGATTTGGAATAAAAATTAAGAATGAAGGCTATAGTAAGAGGTTTTAAATAAAAACTATGGGTGAAGGTTGTACTAATGGAATTTGATGAAAAATTGTGATAAAAGGCTACATTAAAGCAATTAGATGAAAAATTAAGACATAAAGCTATGGTTAGGGATTTCGAAGAAAAATAATAAATGAATGTGATAGTAAAAGAAATTTTAAGAAAAATTATAACAGACAACTATAGTAAGGGATTTTTATACAAAATCATGATAGAATACTAAAATAGGGGAATTCTAGGAAAAATAATTGCAATAGGCCAAGGAAATTTTTAACCAATTCATTCCTAAATCTTAGAGTAAGGAATTTGTAAGCAAAATTGTGACTGAAGACTGTAAGGGAATACAAAGAAAATTCATGATTGAAGGCAATAGTGTAGGAATCCAAAGAAATATCATGACCGAAGGCTATAATAAGGGAATTTTACAAAAATTCATTTTTGAAGGTATTTGAAAAGGATTTTGAAGAAAAATCATGGCTTAAGGCTTTAAGATGGAAATTTGAAGAAAAATCATGATCGAAGGCTATAATAAAGGTATTTTAAAAAAATGCATTCTTGAAGGTTATTGAAAAGGTTGTTTAAGATAAACAATTTCTTGCCATAGTAAGGGAATTTGAAGAAAAATCATGGTTGTAGGCTATAGATAGTGAATTTGAAGAAAAATCATGGCTGAAGGCTATTGTTTGGGAATTAGAAAAAACATCATTACTAAACGCCATTGTAATTGAATTTTAAGAAAAAATTTGAGTGAAGTTTAAAGTAAGAGAATTTAAAGAAAAATCATGGCTAAAAAATACAGTAAGAGAATTTTAAAGGAAATGCAATCATGAAGGTTATATTATGGGCTTCTATAAAAAAATTATGGTTGCAGGTTATAGTAGGGGATTTTGAAGAAAAATTATGGTGGAAGTCTATTGTAAGGGATTTTTCAGACAAATTATGAGAGATGGCTAAAGTAAGGGAATATAAAGAAAAATCATGAATGAAAAATGTAATAACGGAATTTGAAGGAAATGCATTCATGAAGGTTATAGTAAAGGATTTTTTAGAAAAATTATGTTAGAAGGCAATAGTTGGGGATTTTTATGAAAATTTTTGGTAGAAGTCAATTATAAAGGAATTTGATGAAAAATTATGAAAGAAAGCTATAGTAAGGGATTTTGAAGAAAAATCATGACCGAATGCTATAGTAAATGAATTTTATGAATAGTAATGACTAAGGATTATAGTAAGGGATTTTCAAGAAAAATCATGACCGAATGCAAAACTAAATGAATTTTATGAATAATAATGACTAAGGATTATAGTAAGGGATTTTCAAGAAAAATCTTGAGAGAAAAGTAAAATAAGGGAATTAAAAGAGAACTCATTATAGAAGGCTATACATAAAGGAATTTTAAGAAAATTCATTCCCGAAGGCTAAATTAAAGGATTGATTTTTAAGATAATTATGAGTCAAGGCTATAGTAAAGGAATTTGATGATAAATTTTGGTTAAAGGCTATTGTAAGGAAATTTGAAGAAAAATCTTGGGTGAAGGCCATAGTAAGGGAATATGAAGTAAAAACCAAGCCTGAAGGATGTATATCAAGTGAAATTTAAGAAAATTCATTGTCAAAGATTAGGTTAAGTGATTTTGAAGAAAAATTATGACTAAACCCCCTAGTTAGGGAATTGGAAGAAAAATCATGGTTGAAGGCTATCATAAGGGAATTTGAAGGAAAATCAAGGCAGAAGGCTATAATAAGGAAATCTGAACAAATATTTTATTTGAAGGCTTTAGTGATGGATTTTTAAGAAAAATTATGAGAGAAGGCTATTGCAATGCAATTTAAAGAAAAGTCATGATTGAAACCTTTCGTAAATGAATTTTTAGAAAATTCATTCGTGAAGGTTATAGTAAAGGATTTTGAAGTAAAATTATGATCGAAAGCTTTAGTAAGGGATTGTGATGAAAAGTTATGCATTAAGGTTATCGTAAGGGATTTTTTTAAAACGTTATCACTAATGGCTTTTGCATGGGAATTTTTAGAAAATTCATTCTTAAATTATATAGTAAGGGATTTTGATGAAAAACCATGATAGAAAACAAAAAAGAAGGAATTGCAATAAAATTCATGTTTGACAACTATAGTAAAGGAATTTTAAGAAAATTCTTTCATTCTTAAAGGCTATGGGATTTTGAAAAAAAGATCATGATTGAAGGCTATATAAAATAAATTTTAAGATAATTAACAACTGAAGGCTACACTAAGGGAATTTCATGAAAATTTACAATTGAAGGCAATACTAAAGGAATTTTAAGAAAATTTATGACTGAAGGCTATACTAATGGAATTTTAAAAAAATTAATGGCTCAAGGCTATAGTATGGGAATTTCAAGAAAAATAATGGCTAAAGGTTATTGTTATAGAATTTGATAAAAAATCACGGTTGAAGGCTATAGTTAGGGAATTTGCCTAAAAATGATGATTGAAGCCTATATAAAGTAATTTTTAAGAAAAATTATGAGTGAAGGCTACAGTAAGGGAATTTGAAGAAAAATAATGACAGAAGGATATTCTTTGCGATTTTAAAAAAAAATCATGAAGGTTATGCTATGGGATTTGGAATAAAAATTAAGATTGAAGGCTATAGTAACAGAATTTGAAGAAAACGTATGGCTGAAGGCAATAGTAAAGAAATTTGATGAAATTTTGTGATAAAAGGATATAGTAAGGGAATTATGACATAAGGCTATAGTTAGGGATTTTGAAGAAAAATCATGAATGAATGTGATAGTAAAGGAATTTTAAGAATAATTATAACAAAAGACTATAGTAAACGATTTTGAAACAAAATCATGATAGAAAACTAAAATAAGGGAGTTTTAGGAAAAATGATTACACAAGGCTAGAGTAAGGTAATTTTAAAAAAATTCATTCTTCAATACAGCAGTAAGGAATTTGTAAGCAAAATTGTGACTGAAGGATATAGTACGGGAATACGAAGAAAATTCAAGATTGCAAGCAACAGTAAAGGAATTTGTAGAAAATTCATGGCCAAAGGCTATAAAAAGGCAATTTGAAGAAAAATCATGATTGAAGACTATAGTAAGGGAATTTTACGAAAATACGTTCTTCACGGTTATTGAAAGGGATTTAGAAGAAAAATTATGAGTGAAGGCTATAGTAAGGGAATTTGAAGAAAAATCATGGTTGAAGGCCATAGTAAGTAAATTTCAAGAAAAATCATGGCTCAAGGCTATTGTTAGGGAATATGAAAAAATATCATGACTAATTAATGCTTTTTTAAGGGATTTTAAATAAAAATTATGAGTGAAGGCTAAAGTAAGGGAATTTAAAGAAAAATCATGAATGAAAACTATAATAAGGGAATTTGATGGAAATGCATTCATGATGGTTATATTAAGGGATTTTTTACAAAAATTATGATTGTCAGCTATAGTACGAGATTTTGAAGAATAATTATGGTATAAGTCTATTCTAAGGACATTTGATGAAAAAATATTATAGAAAGCTATAGTAAGGGATTTTAAACAAAAATCATGACAGAATGCTATAGTAAAAGAATTTGATGAAAAGTAATGACTGAGGATTATAGTAAGAGACTTTCAAAAAAATTGTGATAGAAAACAAAATAAGGAAATTGAAAGAAAAATCATTGGAGAAGGCTATGGAAAATCATTAGAGAAGGCTTATTGTAGGGGAATTTTCAGAAAACTCATTCTTGAATGATATAATATAGAATTTCAAAGAAAAATCAAGATAGAAAACAAAAAAGAAGGAATTGCAACAAAATTCATGTTTGACAACTACAGTAAGGGAATTTTTAGAAAATTAATATATCCTTAAAGGCAATTGTATGGGATTTTGAAGAATGATCATGACTGAAGGCCTTACAAAATAAAGTTTAAGAGAATTAAACACTTACGGCTTCTCTAATGGAATCTTAAGAAAATTAACGACTGAACACTATACTAAGGGAATTTTAGAAAATTTACGACTAAAGGCAATAATAAGGGAATTTGAAGAAAAATTATGGTAGAAGCCTATGGTTTGGGAATTTCATAAAAAATAATGGCTGAAGGCTATAATTAGGGAATTTAACCAAAAGCAATTTAAAATTATGAGTGAAGACAATTTAAAATGAATTTAATGGTAAATTTTGAGTGAAGGCTATAGATAAGGAATTTGGGAAAAGTCATGGTTGAAGGCCATTGTAAAGGAATTTGAAGAAAAATCATGACTGAAGGATATAAGAAGTAAAATTTAAGCAAATTCATTGTTAATGGTTAGGGTAAGTGATTTTGAAGAAAAATTTTGACTCAAGGCTCTAGTAAGGGTATCGGAAGAAAAATCTAGTTTGAACCTATTATAAACGAATTTGAAGGAAAACCAATGCCGAAGGCCATAGTAAGTGAATCTGAAGAAACAAATCTGCCTTGAAGGCTTTAGTAATGGATTTTTGAGAAATATTATAAGAGAAAACTATAGTAAGGGAATTACAAGAAAAATCATGAATGAAACCTTTTGTAAAGGAACTTTAAGAAAATTCATTCATGAAGGTTATAGTAAAGAATTTTAAGTAAATTATAATCGAAGGTTATAGTAAGGGATTTTGAAGAAAATTTATGCATAAAGGCTATAGTAAGGGAATTCATTAAAAAGCTATCACTAAAAGCCTATATTAAGGTAATTTTCAGAAAATTCATTACTGAATGATTTAGTATGGGATTTTGAAGAAAAATCATGATAGAAAAAAAAAAGAAGGAATTGCAATAAAATTCTTGTTTGACAACTATAGTAGGGGAATTTTAAGAAAAGCCATTCATTCTTCAAGGCTATTTTGCGGGATTTTGAAGAGAGATTGTGATTGAAGGCTATACAAAAGGAAGTTTAAGAGAGTTAACAACTGAAGGTAACACTACGGGAATTTTAAGAAAATTAAACACTGAAGAATATACTAAGGGACTTTTTATGAAATTTTGTAATTGAATGCTATAATAAGGAATTTTAGAAAAATTAATGGCAGAAGACTACAGAAAGGGAATTTGAAGAAAAGTCTTAGTTGTAGGCTATAGTTATGGAAGTTTATAAAAAATTATGGTTGAAGGCTATAGTTAAGGAATTTGACCAAAAATAATGATTGAAGCCTATATTAATGAAATTTGAAGAAAAATAATGACGGAAGGAAATACTAAGGGAATTTTTAAAAAATTAATTCATGAAGGTCATTCTAAGGGATTTGAAATAAAAATAAAGATTAAAAAGCTATAGCAAAAGAGTTGAAGAAAAATTATGGCTGAAGCCTATAGTTATGGAATTTGAAGAAAAATTGTGACAAAAAGCTATAGTAAGGGATTTTGATGACAAATTATGACATAAAGCTATATTTAGGGATTTTGAAGAAAAATCACGAATGAATGTGATAGAAAAGGAATTTACGGGATTTTGAAAAAAAATCATGAAAGAAAGGCAATAGTTAGAGAATTTAATAAAAAATTGTGGCAAAGGTTATAGTTAGGGAACTTGACTAAAAAAAATGATTGAAGCCTGTATTAAAGAATTTTTAAGAAAAATTGTGAGTGAAGGCCATAGTAAGGGAATTTGAAGAAAATAATGACCGAAGGAAAGACTTAGGGAATTTGAAGAAAATAATGACCGAAGGATAGACTTAGGGAATTTTAAAAAAATTAATTAATGAAAGTTATGCTAAGGGATATAGAATAAAAATTAAGATTGAAGGCTAGTAAGAGATTTTGAAGAAAATTAATGGTAGAAGGTAATAGAAATAGAATTGACGAAAAATTGTGACAAAATGCTATAGTAAGCGATTTTGATAAAAAATTATGACATAAGGCTATAGTTAGGGATTTTGAAGAAAAATCATGAATGAATGTGATAGTAAAGAAATTCTAAGAAAAATTATAATAGAAGATTATAGTAGGGGATTTTGAAACAAAACCATGATAGGAACTAAAATAAGGGAATTCTTGGAAAAATGATTAGAGAATGCCACAGTAAGGAAATTTTAAAACAAATCATTCCAAAATATTACAGTAAGGAATTTGTAAGCAAAATTATGACTGAAGGCTTTAAGAAGGGAATGCTAAGAAAATTCATGATTAAAAGCAATAGCAAGGGAATTTGAAACAAAATCATGATTGAATGCTATAGTAAGAGCATTTTACGATAATTCATTCTTGAATGTTATTGAAAGGGATTTTGAAGAAAAATTTTAACTTAAGGTTATATTAACTGAATTTGAAGAAAAATCATGGTTGAAGGCCATAGTTAGCAAATTTGATCGAAAATCATGGTAGAAGGCCATTGTTAGGGAATTTGAAAAAAAATCATGACTAAATGCAATTGTAAGGGATTTTTAAGAAAAATTATGAGTGAAGTCTACAGGGAATTTAAAGAAAAATCATGACTGAAAACCATAATAAGGGAATTTGAAGGAATTGCATTCATTACGGGATTTTGTAGAAAAATTAAGACTGAATGCTAAAGTAGGGGATTTTGTAGAAAAATTGTGATTGCAGGAATAAGGGATTTTGAAGAAAAAATATGGAAGAAGCCATTGTAAGAGAATTTGAAGAAAAATTATGATAGAAAGTTATAGTAAGGGATTTTGAAGAAAAATCATGACAGAATATAATAGGAAAAGAATTTGATGAATAGTAATTATTGCGGATTATAGTAAGGGATTTTTAAAGAAAAATCATGATAGAAAACAAAATAACGGAATTAAAAGAAAAATTATTAGACAAGGATATAGTAGGAGAATTTTAAGAAAATTTAATCCTGAATACTAATGTATGGGGTTCCTAAGAAAATTATGAGTGGAGACTATTACAATTGAACTTAATGATAAATTTTGGTTCAAGGTTGTAGCAAGGGATTTTAAGGAAAAATCATGCTTGAAGGCCATAGTAAGGGAATGTGAATAAAAATCATGACTGAAGGATATACTAAGTGAAATTTAAGAAATTCATTGATTATTGATAGGGTAAGTGATTTTGAAGAAAAATTATGACTTTAGGCTCTAGTAAGGGAATCTAAAGAAAAATCATAGTTTAAGGCTATAATAAGGAAATTAGAAGGAAAATCTTGGTTGAAGGCTATAGTAAGGCAAACTGAACAAAAATCTTGACTGAAGGTTAAGTAAGGGATTTTTAAGAAAAATTATGAGAGAAGGCTCTAGTATGGGAATTTCAAGAAAATCATTATTGAAACCATTTTGTAAAGGAATTTTAAGAATATTCAATCATGAAGATTATTGTAAGGGATTTTGAAGTAAAATTGTGATCGAAGGCTATAGTAAGGGATTTTGAAGAAAGGTTATGCATGAAGGGTAGGAAATCCATTAAAAAGTTATCAATAAAGGCTATTGTAAGGGACTTTTCATAAATTCATTCTTGAATAATATAGTAAGGGTTTTTGAAGAAAAATCATGATCGAAATAAAAAAAGAAGAAATTACAATAAAATTCATGTTTGACAACTATAGTAAAGGAATTTTAAGAAACTTCATTCATTCCCAAAGGTTATTTATGGGATTTTGAAGAAATATCATGACTCAAGGCTACAGAAAAGGAAGTTTAAGTGAATTAACAACTGAAGGTGACAGTAAAGGAACTTTAAGAAAATTAATGACTGAAGGTTATATTTTGGGCATTTGAAGAAAAATCATGACTGAAGGCCATAGTAAGGGAATTTGATGGAAAATTATGGCTGAAGTCTATAGTAAGGGAATTTGACAAAAAATCATGATTGAAGATAATAAAATGGGAGTTTTAATAAAAATTATCAGTAAAGGCAATTATTGTAAGGGAATTCGAAGAAAAATTATGGTTTAATGCTACAGTTTGGGATTTTTTTTAAAAATCTTTCTTGAAGGTTTTACTAACGGATAATGAAGAAAAATTTTGATTGAAGGCTACAGTAAGGGATTTTGAAGAAAAATTATGGTAGAAGGCTATAGTAATCGAATTTGATAAAAATTTGGAACAAAAGGCTAAAGTAAGGGATTTTGATGAAAAATTATCACAAAAAAACTATAGTAAGGATTTTCAAGAAAAATCATAAATGAATGTGATATTAAAGGAATTTGTAGAAAAATTGTAACTAAAGACTACAGGAAGGGACTTTAAAAAAAATAATGAAAGAAAACTAAAAGAATGGAATTCTATGAAAAATCATTAACGAAGGCTATAGTATTATAAAATTCATTCCTTAAGGCTATCGTAAGGAATTTTTAAGCAAAACTGTGACTAAAAGTTATGGTAAGGAAATTTGAAGAAAATTCATGGCTGAAGGCTATTGTATGGGAATTTGAAGAAAACTCATGGTTGAAGGCTATGGTAAGGGAATTTGAAGAAATATCATGACATAAGCCTTAAGTAAGGGAATTTTACGAAAATACGTTCTTGATGGTAAGTAAGGGATTTTGACGAAAAATTATGACTTACGGCTATAGTAAGGTAATTCAAATAAAAATATTGGCTGAAGGCTAGAGTAAGTGAATTTTTTAAGAAAAATCATGGTTGAAGGCTATAGTTAGGGAATTTGAAAAAAATCATGACTTAAAGGCTATAGTAAGGGATTTTAATGAAAAATTATTAATGAAAGCCATAGTAAGGGAATTTGAAGAAAATTTGTGGCTGAAGTCTATAGTTAGGGAATTTGTTGAAAAATCATGGTGGAAGGCTATCTTGAGGGAGTATTAAGAAAAATCATGATTGAAGGCTATGGTAAGTAAATTTTGAGAAAAACTATGAGTGAAGACCATAGTAAGGGAATTTGAAAAAAATCAAGGTTGAAGGCTATGTATAAGAAATTGTAGAAAAATCGTGATTGAAGGCTACAGTAAGGGAATCTAAAGAAAAATCATCACTAAAGGCTATAGTACGGAAATTTCAAAAAAAAATTATTAAACGCTATAGAAAGGGATTTTAATGGAAAGCTATGTCCTAAGGCTATAGTAATGGATTTTGATGAAAAATTCTTACTAAACACAATAGTAAGGAAAATTAGTAACGGATTTTGAAAAAAAATTATTACTTAAGGTTATAGAGAGGGAATTAAAAAAAAAAAAGACATGATTGAAGGCTATAGTAATGGAATGTGAATGTAAATCATGAGTGAAGGCTATAGATAAGGAATAATAAGAAAAATCATGGCTGAAAGTTATAGTTAGGGAATTTAAAAAAATATAATGACTGAGGGTTATGGTAAAAGATTTTAAGAAAAATTGTGCGTGAAGGCTATGGTAAGGGCATTTGTAGTAAAATCTTAACAGAAGTTTCTAGTAGGGGAATTTTAAGAAAATTTATTCATGAAGGTTGTAGTAAGGGACTTTGTAAAAAAATTAATAAGGCAATAGTAAGGGGTTTTGAAGAAAAAATAAGGTAAAAGGCAATAGTAAGCTAATTTCACGAAAAATTAATAGTAAAAGGTATAGTAATGGAATTTTTAGAAAATTTATTTTTAAACAATATAGTAATGGATTTTGAAGAAAAATTATAACTTATGCTATAGTAAGAAAATTTGAAGAAAAATCATGACTGAAGGCTACAGTAAGGGAATTTGTTCAAAAAATATTGTTGAAGGCTATAGTTAGGAAATTTGACTAAAAATCATGCTTGAACCCTATAGTAAGGGATTTTTATGAAAAATTATGAGTGAAGGCTATAATAAGGGAATTTAAAGAAATATAATGATTGAAGGCTATACTTAGGAAATTTTTACAAAATTCATTCATGAAGGTTATTTTAAGGGATTTTGAATAAAAATTATGATTGAAGGCTTTAGTAAGAGATTTTGAAGAAAAATTAAGGCAGAATGCTATAGTAATGGAATTTGATGAAAATTTGTGTGTAAAGGCTATAGTAAGGGAATTTGATGAAAACTTATGAAAGGAAGCTATTCTAAGGGACTTTGAACAAAAATCATGAATGAATATGATAATAAAGTAATTTGAAGAAAAATTATAACTGAAGACTATAGTAAGTGATTTTGAATAATGATAGAAAACTAGAGGGGAATTCTAAAGAAAATCATTACAGAAGGCAATAGTAAGGGAATGTTAAGAAAATACATTCCTGAAGGCTATAGTAAGGAAATTTTAAGCAAAATTATGTCCAAAGGCTATAGTAAAGATATTTGAAGAAAAATCATGGTTGAAGGCTATAGTAAGTGAATTTCAATAAAAATCTTCACTGAAGGCTAAAATAATAGAATTTTACGAAAATACGTTCATGAAGGTTATTGTAAGGGTTTTTGACAAAAAAATTGTACTTAAGGCTATAGTAAGGGAATTTAAAGTAAAATTATGGCTGAAAGTTATACTTAGGGAATTTGAAAAAAAATTATGACTGAAGACAATAGTAAGGGATTTTTAACAAATATTATGAGTGAAAATAACAAGAGAATTTGTAAAAAAATCATGACTGAAGACCATAGTAACAGAATTTGAAGAAAGTGCATTCAAGAAGGTTATAGTAAGAGATTTTCTAAAAAATATATGATTGAAGGCTATAGTAAAGGATTTTGAAGAAAAATCATGGTTGAATGTAAAAGTAACGAAATTTGATGAATACTAATGACGGAAGATTATAGTAAGGAATTTTTTAAAAAAATTATGATAGCGTAGGTAGACTAGAAATCGTTGTTCCTCACAAAAGAGAATTTCTTTTTGGTTGAGTTCCAGGCTCCATGCTTTAGAGTCGAACTAACCATTGGGGTGTACAGACAACACTGGTTGAGATTCGTAATTATTTGCAATAAAATAATACACTCTTTCGATTGAGAAGTGAACGACTCTAATATGCAGATGTTTGAGGGAATAAGAAGTAAAATAAGGGAATTAAAAATCGTTACAGAAAGCTACAATAAGGGAACTTTAAGAAAACTCAATCCTACAAGCAATAGTAAGTGGTTTTAAGAATAATTATGAGTGACGGACATAGTAAGGGAATTAGAAGAAAATTATGATTGAAGACAATAGTAAGGGAATTAGAAGAAAATTATGGTTGAAGACTAGTAAGGGAATTTGAAGAAAAATCATCGCTGAAGGTTAAAGTATGGAGTTTGAAGAAAAATCATGACTGGAGGGTATGGTAAGTGAATTTTGAGAAAATTTATTGTCGTAGGTCATAAGGGATTTTGAAGAAAAATTAAGACTTTTGGCGATAGTAAGGAAATTTGAAGAAAAATTATGGTTGAATGTTATAGTAAGGGAATTTGAAGAAAAATCATGGCGAAGGCCTATAGTGGGGGAATCTGAAGAAAAATAATGAATACGGGCTTTAGTAAGGGAATTTTAACAATTCATTCATGAAGGTTATAGTTAGGGATTTTGTAAAAATATTATGATTGAAGGCTATATTAAAGGATTTAGAAGAAAAATAAAGGCTTAAGGCTATAGTAAGGGAATTTGATGAAAAATTATGACAAAAGGCTATAGTAAGGGAATTTGATGAAAAATTATGACAAAGACCTTTAGTAAGGAATTTCAAAGAAAAATCAAGACTGAATACTAAAGGGATTTGATGAATAATTATAACTAAAGAATATAGTATGGGATTTTGAAAACAAAATCATTATAGAAATGTAAAATAAACAAAATTCTAAGAAAACAACATTACAAAAGGCTATAGTAATGGAATTTTTTAGAAAATTCATTCCTAAAGGCTATTGTAGGAGATTTTTAAGAAAAAATATAACTTCAGGTTATAGTAAGGAAATTTGAAGAAAAATCATGGTTGAAGGTTATAGTAAGGGAATTTGTAGAAAAATCATGACTGAAGGCGTAAGTGAATTTTAAGGAAATTTATTGTTGAAGATTATGGTAAAGTATTTTGTGGAAAAATTATGACTTAAGGCTGTAATAAGGAAATTAGATGAAAAAACTTGGTTAAAGGCTATGAAAGGGAATTTGAAACAAAATCATGGATATAGTAAGTGAATCAATAGAAAAATCATGATTGAATTAGATAGTAAAGATTTTCATTAAAAATTATGAGTGAAGTCTATAGCAATGGAATTTGAAGAAAAATCATGACAAAAGCCTATGATAAGGGAATTTCAAGAAAAATCATTCATGAAAGTCATAGTAAGAGATTTTGTTGAAACCAATGATTAAATACTGTAGTAAGGGATTTTTAAGAAAAGTTTTTACTCAAGGCTATATTTAGGGAATTTGATAAAAAGATATCAATAAACAAATTTTAGAAAATTCATTCTTGAATGATATATTAATGGATTTTGAAGAAATATTAAGGCTTAAGGCTATAGTAAGGGAATCTGAAGAAAAATCTTGTCTAAAGGCTATATAAAGGGAATTTGAAGAAAAATCTTGACTGAAGGCTATAGTAAGGGAATTTAAAGAAAAATCATGACTGAAGCTTATAGTAAGGAAATTTGAATAAAAGTCATGAATGAAGGTTATATTAAGGGAATTTAAAGAAAAATCATGGTTGAAGCCTATAGAAAGAGAATTTGAATAAAAATCATGAGTGAAGGCAAAGCACATAGGTATTTTCAAGAGTATTCATTCATTTAGGTTATTGTAAGGGATTTTGTTGAAAAATTATGATTGAATTCTATAGTAAAAGTTTTTGAAAAAAAATTAAGCCTGAAGGCTATAGTAAGGGATTTTGAACAAAAATTATGGCTGAAGGCTATAGTGAGAGAATTTGATAAAAACTTTTCACAAAAATTTATGTAAGGTATTTTAAAGAAAAATCATGATTGAATGCAATACTAAAGGAAATTGATGAATAGTTATGACTGAAAACTATAGTAAGGAATTTTGAAAAAAAATCATGGTAAAAACAAAAATAAATTATTTGGAAAAAAAATCAATACAGAAGGCTATAGTAAGAAAATTTTAATAAAACTGAAGAGTAAAGTAACGAATTTTTAAGAAACACTATGAGTGAAGTTTATTGTAAGGGAATTTGAAGAAAATTTATGGTTGAATGCGTTAGTAAAGGAATTTAAAGAAAAATTATTAATGAAGACTATAGTAATAGAATTTGAAGAAAAATCATCATTGAAGGTTAAAGTAAGTGAATTTTAAGAAAATTCTTTGTTGATGGTTATGGTAAAGGATTTTGAAGAAAAATTACGACTTAAGGTTGTAGTAAGGAAATTTAAAGAAAAATCATGGCAGAAGACTATAGTAAGGGAATTAATTTGAAGCAAAATGATGGCAGAAGGCTATAGTAAGGAATCTTAAGAAAAATCAAGATTGAACGCTTTAGTATGGGAGTTTTAATAAAAATTATGAGTGCAACAATAGTAAGGGGATTTAAAGAAAAATAATGATTGAAGCCTCTAATAAGGAAATTTTAAGATAATTTATTCATGAAGATTATAGTAAGGGATTTTGTTGAAAAATTATGATTGAAGACTATAGTAAAGGATATTGAAGAAATATTATGGCTGGAGACAATAGTAATGGAATTTCATAAAATATTATCACTAAAGCCAATAAAGCCTATAGTAAGGGAATTTGAAAAAATTTCTTGGGTGAAGGCAATAATAAGGGAATTTGAAGAAAAATCAAGACTCAAGGCTATAATAAGTAAATTTTAAGAAAATTTATTGTTGAAGGTTATGGAAGGGATTTTGAAGAACAATTATGACTTAAGGCAATATAGTAAGGAAATTTGAAAAATAGTCATGGCTGAAGGCAATAGTAAGGGACTTTGAAGCAAATTCTTCGTTGAAGGCTATAAAAAAGAATATGAAGAAAAATCATTAAAAAAGGCTATAGTTAGGGATTTTTAAGAAAAATCATACCTAAAGGATTTAATAAGGAATTTTTAAGCAAAATTGTGACTGAATGTTATTGTAATAGAATTTGAAAAAAATAAATGGCTGAAGGCAATAGTAAGGGAATTTGAGGAAAAATCATGGGTGAAGGCTATAATTACATAATCTGAAGAAAAATCATGACTGAAGACTATAACTAGAGACTTTGAAGAAAAATCAAGACTAAAGACTATAGTAAAGGTATTATATGAACATATGTTCTAGAATGTTACTGTAATGGATTTGGAGAAAAAATTATGACTTAAGGCTGTAGTAAATGAATTTGATAAAATATTATTATATAAAGCTTTAGAAAGGGATTATGGAGAAAAATCATTACAGAATGCAATAATAAGGGATTTTTAAGAATAGTCATGACAGAAGCCTATAATTTGGAATTTTGAAAAATAATCATGATCGAAAACTAAAATAAGGGAAGTTAAAGAAAAATTATTACAAAAGGCTACAGTAAGGGAATTTTAAGAGAGTTCATTCCTAAAGGGTGAAGAAAGGGATTTTAAGCAAAATTATGTGTGAAGGCTATACTAAGGGGATTTTAAGCAAAATTATGTGTGAAGGCTATACTAAGGGAATTTGAAGAAAATTTATTGCAGAAGGCTATTATAAGGGAATTTAAAGAGAAATCATAACAAGAGGTTATAGCAAGTAAATATAAAAAAAATCATGTATAAAGACTATAGTAAGTGAATTTGAAGAAAAATTGTTGTTAAATGTATTTTTTTTTTAATTTATGCTAAGGGATTTTGATGAAAAATTATAACTAAGGCTAAGGTAAATAGAAGAAAGATCATGGCTCAAGGCAACAGTATAGGAAATTGAAACAAATCATGGAAGAAGGCTATATTAAGGGAATCTGAAGAAAAATCATGATTGAAGGCTATAGTAAGGGATTTTTATGAAAAACTATGAGTGAAGGCTATAGTAAGGGAATTTGAAGAAAAATATGACTGAAACCTATAATAAGGGAATTTTCTGAAAAGTCATTCATGAAGCTAGAGTAAGGCTATAATAAGGGATTTTAAAGAAAAATTATACCTAGAGGCTACAGTATGGGAATTTTGTAAAATATTATCACAAAAGGCTAGAGTAAGACAATTTGAAGTAAATTCATGATTGAAGGCATTATTAAAGGAATTTATAGAAAAATCATGAATGCATACTATGGTAAGGGATATTGAGGAAAAGTTATGGCTTAAGGTTATATTAAGGGAATTTGACAAAAATTATTAGCAAAGGCTATAGTAATGGAATTTTTAGAAAATTCATTCATAAATGATATAATAATGGATTTTGAAAAAAAATATGACTTAAGGCTATAGTAAGGGAATCTGAAGAAAAATCATGGTCGAAAGCAACATAAGGGAAGTTTGAAGAAAAATCATGACTGAAAGCTACAGTAAGGTAATTTGAAGAAAAATCATGGCAAAAGGCTTTAGTTAGGGACTTTGAAGAAAAATTGTGACTTAAGGTTGTGGTAAGGGATTTTTAAGAGAACTTTTGAGTGAAGCCTATAGTAAGGGAATTTGAAGAAAAATCACGATCGAAGCACATAGTAAGGTAATTTTAAGAAAATTGATATAGTAAGTGATTTTGTAGAAAAATTATGATTAAATACTATAGTAAGGGATTTTGAAGAAAAAATTAAGACTGAAGGCTATATTAAGGGAATTTAAAGAAAAATTATGGCTAAAGGCTATAGTAAAGGAATTTTAAAGAAAAAATCATGACTGAATGCAATAGTGAAAGAATTTGATGATTAGTTATGATTGAAGACTAAAGTAAGGAATTTTAAAAAAAATGATAAAAAAAAAATAAAGGAATTGGAAGGTAAGGGATTTTTAAGAAAGTTCATTCCTGAAGAGTAAAGTAAGGAATTTTAAGTAAAATTAAGAGTAAATGCTATTGTAAGTAAATCTGAAGAATATTTATGGTTGAAGGATATATTAAGGGAATTTGAAGAAAAATCATGGTTGAAGGCTATAGTAATGGAATTTGAAGAAAAATCATGACTGGAGGTTATAGTAAGTGAATTTTAAGAAAATTCATTCTTGAAGGTTATGGTAAAGGATTTTGAAGAAAAATTAATACTTAAGGTTGTGGGAATTTGAAGAAAAATCATGGTTGAAGTCTATAGAAAGGGAATTTGAAGTAAAATCAAGGTAGAAGGCTATAATAAGGGAATCTAAAGGAAAATCACGATTGAAGACTATAGTAAGAGATTTTTAAAAAAAACTATGGGTGAAGTCTATGGCAATGGAATTTGAAGAGAAACCATGACCCTAGTTTATAGTAAGGGAATTTTCAGAAAATACATTCATGAAGGCTATAGTAAGGGAGTTTGAAGAATAGTTATGGCTCAAGGCTATATTTGGGAATTTTGATAAAAAGATATTCTAAAGGCTATATGCTAAGGGAATTTTAAGAAAAATTCATTCTTGAATGATATATTAATAGATTTTAAAGACACATTATGACTAAAGGCTATAGTAAGGAAATCTAAAGAAAAACCATGGTAGAAGGCTATTATAAGGGAATTTGAAGAAAAATCATGACTTAAAGCTATAGTGAGGGTATATGAAAAAAATCATGGCTGAAGCCTATATTTAGACAATTTGAAGAAAAAACAAGATTGAAGGTTGTGGTAAGGGATTCTTAAGAAAAATTATGAGGGAAGGCTAAAGTAAGGGAATTTAACAAAAAATCTTAACCGAAGCGCATAGTAAGATAATTATAAAAATATTCATTCATTAAGCATATTGTAAGGAATTTTGTTGAAAAATTATTATGGAATGCTATAGTAAGGGATTTTGAAGAAAAATTAAGGTTAAAAGCTATAGCAAGGGATTTTGAACAAAAATTATGGCTGAAGGCTATAGTAAGGGAATTTAACAAAAACTAATTTTCACAAAAAGCTATGTAAGGTACTTTAAAGAAAAATCATGATTGTATGCAATAGAAAAGGAATTTGATGAATAGTTACGACTGAAGACTATAGTAAGGAATTTTGAAAAAAAAAACATGATTAAAAATGAAAATGAATGATTTGGAAGAAAAATCATTACAGAAGGCTATAGTAAGGGAATTTGAACAAAAATCATGGTTGAAGGCTATAGTAAGAGAATTTGAAAAAAAATCATGACTGAAGGATATAATAAGTGAATTTTAAGAAAAATCATTATTGATGGTTACGGCAAAGGATTTTGAAGAAAAATTCTGACTTAAGGTAAGAGTAAGGAAATTTGAAGAAAAATCATGGTTGAGTGCTAAAGTAAAGAATTTCAGGAAAAATCATGGCAGAAGGTCTAGTAAGGGAATCTTAAGAAAAAACACGACTGAAGGCTTCAGTAAGGGATTTTTAAGAAAAATTATGAGTGCAGGCTATGGTAAGGAAATTTTAAGAACATACGTTCTAGAAGGTTATTGTAAAGGATTTTAAAGAAAAAGTTAAAACTTAAGGCTATAGAAAAGGAATTTACTAAAAAATGATGATAGAAAGCAATAGTGAAGGATTTTAGAGAAAAATTATTGTTGAATGCAATAATAAGGGAATTTTATGAATAGTTATGACTTGAATTTCAAGAAAAATCATGGTAGAAGGCAATAGTAAGGGAATCTTACGAAAAAACACGACTGAAGGCTTTAGTAAGGGATTTTTAAGAAAAATTATGAGTGTCGGCTATGGTAAGGAAATTTTAAGAACATACATTTTAGAACGTTATTGTAAAGGATTTTAAAGAAAAAGTTATAACTTAAGGCTATAGAAAAGAAATTAAATGAAAAATTATGATAGAAAGCTATTGTAAGGGATTTTGGAGAAAAATTATGGTTGAATGCAATAATAAGGGAATTTTATGAATAGTTATGACTGAAGACTATACTAAGGGATTTTGAAAAATAATCATGATAGAAAACTTAAGGGAATTTAAAGAAAAATCATTACAGAAGGCTACAATAAGGGAATTTTAAGAAAGTCCATTCTTGAAGGGTAATGTAAGGGCCTTATAAGCAAAATTATTTGTGAAGGCTTAAGGGACTTATAAGCAAAATTATTTGTGAAGGCTAAGTTAGGGAATTAGAAGAAGCTTTATGGTTGAAGGCTTTTGAAGAAAAATCAAAGCTAAATAGTAAGGGAATTTGAAAAAAAATCATGATTGAAGGCTATAGTAAGTGAAATTGAAGTAAATTTCTGGTTAAAGGTATTTTTAAGAAATTTTGTGGTACGGAATTTTGATGAAAAATTATGACTTTAGTAAGGGAATCTGATGAAAATTTATGAAAATTTATGAAAATTTTGATGAAAATTATGACTTTAGTAAGGGATTTTGTTTTCTCCTTCGTTTCTTTTGGCGCGGTCACGACTGCCTCTCCTTTCTCGCGAGGATTGGCAAACGACGTAACTTCTTCCCCTCGCTCCTCCATGAGGTTCTCCATGTTGTGAGCCTCTGTCGCGAGCTCTTGAAAGTCAGTTGGCCTCCGACTTGAATGTAGCGCAGGAGCTCCCATTGCATCCCTCATGAGCACATTTCGATTTCGGCCGAGAGACAAGTTTGTGCTTTCTTTGCGGTTGAGGCTCAGGTTCCTCCACCGGTTGATGTAGTCGACGACCTTTTCGCCTTTCTTTTTGCTTCAGATTGGCGATCTCGACTAGAGTGACGGTGGCGCCGAAAAGCTATAGAATCGGCTGAGGAATTCTCGCTCCGTTGTTCCCAGCTGTCAATTGACTCACAGGGCAGCTCGATGTACCGGTCGAAGGCATTTCCCTTCAACGACCGGCCCGAACTGCTTGACCAGCAAGTCGTCGTCTGTGCCGCATTGTTGCATATTTCAATGAAATGGGCGACATGTTGTTTGGGGTGCCCGTCGCCATTGAACTGCTGGAATTTCGGCGGATGATAGCCGAGCGGCATTGGGATGTTTTGTATCCTCTGCGTGTACGGTTTTCGATAGGCCACCGACTTGCTTTCACCGGAGCTGTTTCGCATGGCACGGTTGATGAGTTCAGTCACCGCATCTAAGGTGAGGGCAGCCGGCTCTGCTTCAGTTCGACCTCTGTGGATGACCGCCGGTACGATGGGCCGCATCTCGTTGTCAGAGGCAAGATCCTCTCGTGATGGTTTGGCGGAGCCACTAGTAGTCGCCCGGTTTCGGTCGACCTCTTGCGAAACGCCGGTGCTGTTCGCGGCCGCGCCCATTTCGAGCCGCTCCATCATCCTTGTGATCTGGAGATCGCGAGCTGCGAGTTGCGCGTCTTTAATGCGCAATTGTTCGCTCTGTTCTTTAAATGCAGCTTGCATTTTGGCAAGCTGCTCTTCGATTGTTTTGACCGACGTCGTCATTGCTGCCATTTTGATGGTCGGCGTCGACGGAGCTGTTCTGGACGCAGATCGAAGTGGAGAATATTTTGCCGGTGACCGCATTGGGGAGACGGTCGTCGATGTTCTCGGGTGTGGAGAAGTTGTTGTGGGCGACTGGCTTGCGGAGGCAGCCCCCAATGAGATGCGGCAAGGCGGAGTTGGTGATAGCGCAACCGGGGAGGTCGCCGGTGTCTGTCGGCGAGGCGAGCGAATGGGTGGTGAGCCGGCTGCTGAAGTAAGCTCGGCTAAGAGGTCGTGAGAGATTGTCACGATTGGAGATTTGTCTTCGGCCGTCGCCCTCTGTACGGAGGAGGTCGATGGCGAATTCATTCTGGCCGCGGAGGAGGAGTTTGTGCCCCCCTGTTGTTCGTACCGCTGCACCAAAGCAAAGACGACGAAGCTCCTTTGCGATGGTGGCGATTGGGTTGGACTGACCACCAGACTGTGCGCTGGTGGTGTGGCGTCGACGGGCAGGTAGGTCGGCCTATTTGCTGTCGGGATCATTCTGACCGGTGCGACGACCGTTTTGGTAGAGGCCGCGGTAGCCTGTGGTTGGTAGACTGCACTCGGACGGCGCACATCTAGAATTAAAGGAGCCTCTCCAGTGGACAAACTCCTGGACGAGGCCCTTGTAATTGGGCGAATGGCAAGTGGTGGAGAGGTAGGAGCGCGAAGGTCGGCAGATGGTCCGCGAGCTCCTGCGGTTGAGCTTGCGGTCGCTGCAGGGAGCGAGTGAGAAGAGCTCGAGGAGGCAGTTTGCTTACCCCTGTTGTTGTTGTTGTTGTTGCCGTTGTTGGCATTGCTGGCCATGGCTGAGGTTGGGGATTTTTTTTTTTGGTTGGACAGAGAAGGAGATGAGAGGTAGGAAATGTCCCACCGGGCGTGCCAAATCTGTTTCACCGAAAACCCGCCGGTCCGCGAAGAGGCGCGACCGAGAGAAGTTTTCAATTACTTTAGAATAAATTTGAGTTTACAAGGTGTGTTTTGTATCAAGGAATGCGAGTCCACTCTCCTAATAACCCTCTGATTCGATCTCCGTGTGAATTTGTCGAAGTTTCGGCTTTGGGCGAGAACGTCGAAGTTTGAGTTCTGGGAACGAGTGTGCACGATCTGGTGTGGCTTTGGTCGGTCGGACGGAAGTATTTATGTTCCGTGTGTTTCGACTTGTGACGTTGCCGGCGAACGTGTAGAGTTGCTCCGGTTGAACTGTTGAACGACGAACTGCAGTGGCTGAACTTCTCTGGTTCGAGAGCTTCTGCGAGTGTATTTTCTTCTCGGCAAGAAGGCTGTCGAACTCGATTTTTTCCAACCTCTGTGTGTGAGAGCTTCTCCTCCGGGAAGGAATTTGTGTCCTTCGGTTTGGGAGAGGGAGAAAGTTCTTCACTTGCCGAGAGGTCTTTTGAGGTTAATTTCTCCAACCGTAGGGATGAAAGTTTTTCCAACCAACCCCTGGAACAGGGAACGTCTGGCCTTTTGTAGCCAGTCTTTGTAGTTGTTGAGGGATTTTTGCTGGGAAAGGGGATCACGATCTCCTTTCTGCTCATGAAGTTGAGGGAAGAGGGGAGGAGGGAGACCAGGAGCTCCCCGTTGAGATCCCCTGAATGAGGATCGTGGCTTCTTTTATAGGTTTTCATCTTCCCGCTTGAAATGGCTGATCAGATGCTGACTCATGCTGACGCGTGGCGATGACTCATCGAGTCGTTGCTGACCAGACAATGACTCACTGAGTCTATGATGCGGCGAGATGACTCACCGTGTTGACGACGCGACGAAACGGCTCGCTGTGTCGATGATGCGGCGAGACAGATGAGTTCGACGATGGGCTGCATCGGATTACTTCGACAATTGTCGAGGCCTGTCCACGAACTTTGTTTGTTGGGTCGATGGACTCTTGGACCTGTTAAATTTGGGCCATGCACATTTTGGTGCATACAAATGCAATAATAAAAGAATTTTATGATAGTTATGACTAAAAACTATAGTAAGGGATTTTTAAAAAAAACATGATAGAAAACTAAAATAAGAAAATTTAAAGAAAAATCATTACATAAGGTTACAGTAAGGAAATTTTAAGAAAATTCATTCCAGAAGGGTCAACAAAAGGATTTTTAAGAAAAATTATGAGTGAAGGCATATTGTTAGGGAATTTGAGGAAAACTTATGGCTGAAGACTATAGAAAGGGAATTAGAAAAAAAATCACAGTTGAAGATTATATTAGGAATGTGAAGAAAACCATGACTAAGGACTATGGTAAGGGATTTTTAAGAAAAATTATGTGTAGGCTTTTGTAAGGGAATTTGAAGAAAAATAATGACTGAAGGCTATGGTAAGGTAATTTTAAAAAAATTCACTTATGAAGGTTATAGTAAGGGATTTTGTAAAAAAATTATGATTGAATGCCATATTAAGGGATTTTGAAGAAAAATTATGGCTCAACGCGATAGTAATGGAATTTGATGAAATATTGTGACTAAAGGCTATAGTAAGGGAATTTGATGAAAAATTACAAAGAGAGTTATAGAAAGGGATTTTGAAGAAAAATCATGATTAAATGCCATAGTAAAGGAATTTGATGAATAATTATGACTGAAGAATATAGTAAGGGATTTTTGAAAAAAATACCATGATAGAAAACTCAAATAAGGGATTTCTTATAAAAATCAATACATAAGGCTATAGTAAGGGATTTTTAAGAAATATAACGAATGAAGGCTATAGTAAGGGAGTTTAAAAAAAATTCATCGTTGAAGGCTACAGTAAGGGAATTTGAAGAAAAATTATGGCAGAAGGCTAAAGTAAGGGAATTTGAAGAAAAATCATGATTGAAGGCTGATGTAGGTGAATTTTAATAAAATTCATTGTTGAAGGTTATAGTAAGAGATTTTGAAGAAAAATTATGACTTCAAGCTATAGTAAGGGAATTTGAAGAAATATCATGGCTGAAGTCTATAGTAAGGAAATTTGAGGCAAAATCATGATTGCAGGCTGTAGAAAGGAAATTTAAAGAAAAAACATGACTTAAAGCTATAGTAAGGGATTTTTAAGAATAATTATGCTTGAAGACTTAAGGGAATTGAAGAAAAATCATGATTGGTGTTTTTAGTAGGGGAATTTTAATAAAATTCATTCATACTAAGGGATTTTGTAGAAAAATTATGATAGAAGGCTATAGTAAGGGATTTTGAAGAAAAGCTATAGCTCAATGCTATATTAAAGGAATTTGATAAAAAAAAATTATCACTAAAGGCAATAGTAAGGGAATTTTCAGAATATTCATTCTTGAACGAGTTATTAATGGATTTTGAAAAAAAATTATGACTTATGGTTATAGTAAGGGAGTCTGAAGAAAAATCATGGCTAAAGATATAGTAAGGGGATTTGAAGAAAAATCATGACTGAAGGCTATAGTAAGGGAATTTAAAGAAAATTCATGGTTGAAGCCTATAGTTAGAGAATTTGAAAAAAAAATCATGACTAAAGGCTCACAGTAAGCAATTTTTAAGAAAAATTATGATTGAAGGCTAAGGAAATTTTATGAAAATATGTGCTTGAATGTTATAGCAACGGTTTCTGAAAAAAAAATATGACTTAAAGCTATACTAGGGGAATTTAAAGAAAAAATATGATTGAAGCCTATTGATAGGGAATTTGAAGAGAAATAATGGTTGAAGGCTATTGTTAGGGAATTTGAATAAAAATCGTGACCAAAGTTGTGTGAGTATTTGTTCCATAGGCCATACTGCTAAAGAAGTTGTGTGAGGCCAACCTGACTGCGGGTTAACAATTTGTCCCTGAAATGAAAATGGATCCACTTGGTGAAGCTAACGTTTGGGTACAAGCTTTTATTCCTTTTCCTAATTATAAAATGGATAATATAGGATAATTGATATGTGCATATATAAAATCATGGTTGGAGTCTCCACAAGGGTAGAAGGTTATATAATAAAGGAGTATTATAACAAAGTTTGTGTTGGGAGTTTGTAAAGGAGTATTATAACAAAGTTTTTTTTTAAGACCGATCTCTCCTTAAAAGGTCTGAGCTTGGTCTTAAAATCTAGCCCAAGTGCCCAACGATTTGGCTCTTTTTACTTTGCTCTAGCAAGAACTAGGCTCTTTTCAAATCTAGACTAGACTCAAGTTGTACCCTAGGCTAAGTAACCGTAAAGGGGTTGGGTCTCTATAGGGACTATGTTGTAGGGGTGTCAAGTCCACCAAATTCCCCAATTTACCATTTGAAATGAACTAAATGGAAAGTATACGGAATAATCCTTTCATTCTAGTTAATAATCGAGTAAACAAGGTTTGTAATATTGGAGATATGCAACGTATCAGGTATTGCGGAATTGGAAATGTAGCGTGGAAATGGACGAATACACTAGGAAACGCATGCAATACATATGGATACTTTAGAAAATTTTATTTAAAATATTTAAATTATTAATATTATTAATATTATTAATATAGAAATATAATATTCATGTTAACTCAATTATCAATTCCATCGTCCAATAAATAAATAGATAAATGACATTTAAATTTAATTTTTAATTATACCATTTATATCAGTGTTTTAAAAACTGAATTGGTTCTTATTTATTTTTGCGTTATTTTCTTATAGAAATATTAAATAAATGTTAAGTATGGTGTATAATATTCAATGGTTGAACCATTGGTCCAATCGGGTCTAACCAAGTTCAACCAAAACCGGATGTCGGTTTGGTTTTTAAAACATTGATTTATATTGTATATTATTCAGTGTTTTAAAAATTGAACCGGCCATCAAACTGGCAATATGTGTGGTTTTGGTCGAACCTGGTTTGATTGAGTTGGACCAATGGTTCAACCATTGAATATTATACTCTTGTAGACATCAAAATTCGACGCGGCCCAAATTCGACGAGTTCATGCAACGACCCCCCCAATAAACGATCTGAAATCTCATTTCGTGTACAGTATGGATTTTCTAACAGTCCACCCACCAATTTCATCAAGACAGTCCACCGTGGGTCTGAGGTCCAACGAGATTGATTTCTCAAATCGACTGATAGTCAGCCGAAATCAGAGCCACATCGGGTCCTCAAGCCACTTAGCAGCCGACTCAAAAAGCAAAGCCACACCAGGGAAATCTCGGATCGACCAAGTTTGGTCACGTTGGCTATAAAAGACCAGAAACAGAATGCCCAAAGGGTTGGACACACACAGAGGTTCAAAAATTTCACTCAAAGTTACTCGACTCAAAAATTCTCTCAAGCCCAAAGATCACCAATTCTTAAGTTCATCGAAGCACACACAGTCTACTGAAGAGCTCTACACGTTCACTGGTAACGTCAATACGCCGAATACACAGAACACAAACAATTTTATCCGGTCTATTATACCCATTGTCGTTCGTGCACACTTACTCGGAATCGCGGAAGACAGTGACTTCGCCATCAACCACATCGGAGGTGGAATCAGAGGAAAACTAGGAGATCGCACCCGCAAATTTTCCCAATTCCAAAATTCAATTGTAATTTATCTATTCTTTCAATCGAATTAATCAATCGGTCACACGTTTTTCTCCGAAATAACTCTATATTTTATATTTTCTTAATATTTTTATTAAAAAAAACAAAAATAATCTTAATTATAGTGAACCGGTCGTATCAATAAGAACCAAAATGGCCTCCGATTCTGTTTTGGTATTATTCTACCGAATATTAATAAAATAGTATACAAAGTACAAAACAACCTTATTCCATTCGATTTATCAACCATTCACTCCTCTGGCTGTCTGCCTGTCCACTTTCCATAGCCGACGCCGTGTCCGGGCTTCTAAAAAACATCACCCTTCCTAAATGAGCTTTCCCCAAATAGATATTAAAATTTAAAAAATATATATAAAAATTAAGTGTGGTGAGTCGTACTCCTATCTGAGTCGCAAGCCGAATCGCCGGGTCGGATGGCGTGCGAATAAAACGCACACACCCACCCACACACGGAAGGGGAGGACGTACCCTCGGCTCCCCATCTCCGCAGTCCTACGCGTAGTCAAAAAGCAAGCAAACCCTTTCCCGTTCCCTGAGACACACCTTTTAAATCCAGAGCAACCTGAAGACGACGACGATTCAGTTTCCATCAATAATAATAACGATCGCGATGGAGACGACGACGACGCCGATGACAATCAGGCTCCGCAGCCGCGACGGGATGGAGCGCGTGACCCTCCCCTTCCACCTCGCCACTGTCGGCCACCTCCGCGCGGCGATCTACTCCCAACTCGGTATCCCGTTCGTCTGCCAGACTCTCTCCACCGATCAGAATCTCCTCCTCGCCAAAACCCCGCACGAGCTCGTCTCCTTCTCCTGGCAGATGCGCGAGCACTCCGCGTGGCTCCACGCCTTCGGCATCTCCCACGGTTCCATCGTCTATCTCGCGTGCCCCTGGGAGCGGTCCGTCTCCGGCGGCCCCGTCGTTGCCGGGGAGCCGCGAATCTTCACTATCGCCGATCTTGATCAGAACCGTCCGACGGAGACGGATGGCGGAGCTTTTCGGTATGTGGCGCAGCCCCAACCGCAGCAGCAGATGCAATCGGTTCTCCCCGTGCGGCGGGATCCCGAGGAGGCCGTTTTGGAGGCCAACGCTGCTGTGGCCGCAGTGGAGAGGAAAAGAGGTCGGGAAGTGGAGGCGGCGTTTGCTACCAAAAGAACGCGGAGAGACTGAAATTTCATGGGGCACCATTGTCCATTGAAAAAAACCCTTTCCGATTACCCTCTCTTTTTCTTTTTCTTTGTGTCTTTCTGATAAACCAAGAAGAACATCAACAAGTACGGTTTTTTCTCTCCTTGTACATATGATTTACAGTCTCCTTTAAATGAATTTGTTGATTCTAGAAATGTGATCGACTGGAGCAATATCGATGGGTTATTTTCCAAGCACTCACTTGTTGCTGCTATTTTCAGAAATCAAGAATAATCATCTATCTGAGAGCTCCGAACTGAAGCGTAATGCAGAAGATAACAGATGAGAGTAACATATAATTCCAACATTAAAATTTCACCAAGGACTTTGAGAAGATATAATGTAATATTTTGGATTAATACAATTTATCATCACACAGCCAGCTAGCTGTGGTACATGTATACGAGTATGTCCACTAACTACAGAATTTCAACCCAGAAACACTTTCCAGTTGCAAATGACATGTAACAGGATTCTTGTATCATAAATAATACCCCACGGCAATTATTCCCTAATCTTGAAAGAAACAAAACCTGGTCAAAATTGCGAGCTTGCTCGCCAAATAAATGGATTTGAAAAGCTCCAGTATCAATTTATAGAACTGTCTAAGAACTAAATCTTGATGAGTTTCCAACGACTGATTCCATCCTTCCATACCATTCGCCAATTTTTGTGTTCTCCACCATGTCTTTTCCAGATTGCAGGTATCTAATTGGTCTCAAAACTCCAAAGACCGCAAGGTCGGCCAAATTGGGTCCGGATCCCCCTGTAAACATGTCTCATCAACTGTTAATACCACAATAATATCGGGGTTGTACATGAGACAGAAGAATAAACATTACCTAGAAAATCTCTGCCATTCAGAGCTCCAACCCAAGTTTCTGCGGCCTCATACAGGGCTGCACGTTCATCAGTTATGTTATGCCGCTTCTTCAGCTTCTTAGATACAAAGTACATAGCAGCTGCTCCAGCATACTTCACACTGAACCTTTCCATGAAACTGAAATTGCCTGCAAAACATAAGGATGAAGACAAACTCAAAGACTTATGTTTTGCAAAACCATAACTAAACAATTTGGGTGAGTTCCTTCAAGTAAAAACAAGAAAAAGAAACCCTGACTGGGGTACCTCACTAAACAATGATCTTTGCGGTAACTTATATATATTGTAAACTATGTTCAGTGCTTAAGACTGTACTTTCTTAAAGCACCCTAACGATCCAGTAAATACATCCTCCTATAGAATCTGGACTCAAGCACATAAACTAGTACAATTTCGATACAAGAATATTCACATGCTCAAAATACTTATACTCAATTTACTCAGCTGCATCTTCAAGTTTCAAGATAAAGACAAAATACACACTCTTACATACACAAGAAGAAAAGAAAGCACACAAATTAAGATATGTGGCCTAGAGAATCTCCCCAACAAACAGAGAATCATCTATGTCGACCATAAAAAGTGTCAAGATTTAAAAAATTAAAATGCCTCTCCAATGATAAGGCTCCACATCTTCACGTCTGCTTAAAGCCATTACAGCAAATGGTGACTTCAATTACAGGCAGAAGAAAAGAAGGAAAGAAAAAGTGTAACAAAAATGACTGGACAAGAGTTTCTTCCAATTTAAACACTCCCTCAATTTCACTATCCTTTTCTCCTCATTTCATGAACAAAGAATTAAGCATCATTCAAGAAATTAGCATAAAATTCATGATATCTTACCGTGCTGTGTAATATAGTCAAATGCCTCCAGTGCTTCACCAGTACTGCGGTATATATTTGGGGATAGCACATGCACCAAATGATCATCGACCCATCTATGGTACCAAAAAAACCGGAGTTAGGATTGATATAAAAGAATGGTCAACCTGTCATGTCTTGACACAGCAACATTTTAAACTCTGACATAATGAAAGCTTTGAAGCACAACTATCCTATTGATAAGGATGATTTCCTAATTAAGTAACTATAACAAAAAAGCCTTGTCAATCTTGGGAAGCAATGTTTTTTTGTTTTCTGAATATTTGATGGGACCTCATTCCAGCTACTTATTCAGATGTCAGCCTCATAGAACTTATTAGGAAAAGAGATACAAAATTAAACTAGACATCTCAAGAAACCATACATACAACTCTCAGCTTGTGATCATGCACAATCAAATTAGCCATAAGGCATGCTTCATTTTACTATAAAGATGAGGGAAAAGAGATGATACCTTCCTTAAAAAAATGCAGAGACCATCTCTTGCCGAAGAAAATCAATAGAGAAAACAGGAATTCAATAGGGACAGAGTATTTTCCAACAATCTTTTCTCTTTTGAAATGTATTTTCCGACAATCTGGACTCTAAGCATAATAATTTGCATTAAAATATTGGCTGATATTGAGGAAAAAGAAGAAGGGAAGGAAGAAAGGATGAACATACTTGCGCCACTTCTTTTCCTCCTCATCCTTCATGATTGGTTCCTCAGGATGAAGCTTCTGGCTCATTTTGTCAATGATGTCTGCAATATTACCACGTATAGCCCACAAAGCTTTACTATACGACCTCAAAAAGAAAGCAAAAGACAACATTAGTACTTTGAAAATCATATATGCTGCAAAACCTGATGAGTCAACAAGTGGCTCGCCATCGGCTGTCAGGATTGGGACCTTCTGATAATCAGACCACTTAATCTCCTTTTTGGTGAGGGGATTGACTTCCACAACTTTGTATGGTATATTGTGATAGTCCAAGAACGCTGAAATGGAACAAAAATGCATAACAAGATCACATCATTAGGAGCTCCAAATACAGATGAAAAGATGTTTGCAGAGCCTCAACTAAAGCTGAGAGGTATTATTATAGCAAATATTGTTCGAATATCTTAGTCTTTCCTTCCCATCCATTATTATCCTCTTATTGAGACATCTGGTAATCAAGCTTTAAGTTGAATCCATCATCAACATTGTTTTACCAAATGAAGACAAATGAAGAGAAGGTAAATGTATTATGTGAAAACGTGAGTCCCTGCTGCTGGGGGAAAAAAAAATTATGATTCATAGAACCATTAAGTCTGCTATCACATAATCACAGGTGCTGCAGCCATCAAAGAAATTTCACCAAATGGCATACATAAATAAACGAGAAACAGTATTCCATTCAAGAAAACACCATGCTAGTTTGTATATTTCACAACCAGCTTTCAATTAAGCACATCCATCATAACCACTAAGACTACAGCCATCATGATTGTGTTTTAATCAAGAAATTACCGAGTTACTATCTATAAACTTGACAACCAACTCTAGCTCAGCTCATTCGTATATATTGCTCCAGGTTAAACCATGTGTGACAAATTAACTTGCTTTGAAAGGCCAGGGTTATTTTTTAGATTTCCATTTGATTGTTGTAAGTAGTGCAATAGAGATAATTACTGCTTATATGAAAAAATAATTGCCTAAAACCTCAGTACCTCACTTGGAGTTCAAACTCACAGTATGCTGCATTGACTGATTCCTGACTAAGCATTCTAATGTTAGAAAATTTTAAGAAAGATATCTCTGCGTTTTCAGAATCATAGTACCAAGAAATTAACAGATGGCAAATTGAAGGTAAGAAGAAAAGAAAACAAGTGCCAGCTGCCAGCTTCTCCGGAGCCCATTGCTTCCATATGTCCACTGTGTTAATCAACATGTAATGCACAGTGGAGCCATATAAGACAGAGCAAGTAGTAATAGAAGCTTACGCAGCATTTGTCCTTAAAAGAAAGACACCCGTATAATTTGAATGTTGTGCAGTACTTTTTTTTTCTGTTTTTCAGGAAAATTATGTTGTTCAATATATTTGAATTACTCTTACGATTGACCTAGAGCCTCAAATTGAAATAGCAAACCAAATCCGTTTAAAAATTCATTATTTCCGCATGTATATATCTCATAAGTCAGAGGCCCAACGACTCCAACGCAGACCACGAGAGCTTTCCAACAAAACAAATATCAACCTGGAAAAGATCAAGAGATTCAAATAACCATACCTTTAACCTTATTGCAAAACGGACACGCCTCGTATTGGTAGAGCACGACATTCTGGGGCAGTCGCTCTGCGGCAAGCTGCTCTTTAGCGTGGGCAACAGACGAAGCTGCCGCTACCGAGAAAGAAACAGCACTGGCGAGCGCAAAGGGGACGGACTTTAATGGTGATTTTCCGGAGATGTCGGTAGAAGAGCTGTAACCGGAGTAACTGTGGAAGGCAGCATACGCGATGCTCCGATCTACGACAGGGCGCCCGGCAGGTCCTCGCGAAGCAATAAGAGCTCCGCGAAGCAGGCAAGAGGCGAGAACCTGAGCGTTTCTCATCGTTCGAGAAGGTAATGGAGAAACAGAGAAAGGCGCCAACGAGTCAGCGCGACAAGAGAGGAGATCTGCTCTGTTTGATCTTCTCGCTTCCGAAGAGGGGAGGTTTAAGTCGGTTTTTGAGAGGGTTTTAGTAGACTTTTAGTCCTTCATCGGTCTTATATACGGAATCGTAGTGTATGTGTATTAGCAGCTTCTAGTTGAGTGCAGAACTTCAAACCATCTACGCATGAAAGACGTGGTTGTCTGAGTGCCATGCCATGTCTAGGTGGAATCGTGGAAGTATAACTTATAAAAAGGTCTGAATTGAGAAGAATTAAAGCCTCTATTTTAATTATTATTTGTATTATTATTATTATTTTATTCTCTCCAAAAAGCCATTAGAGTTATCATTTGCTCAGTCTATATTGTTCACTTGAGGAATCTTTAAGGGGGAGTCATTCCATTTTACAGGAATTTGTGACCTTATTTTATAAACCCATTAGAAAATTTACAAATAATTTAAAAATAAAATTAATAAATTAAAAGTATCTAATAAAAGTAAATATATGTATAATTTAAACTTTTAAAATGATTAAAATTTCTAATACATTACCTGACTCAAATGTCAAAACCGGGTCGTAAGTCCTAATCAAGCCCCATATTAAAGAGTATATACACAGAAATAATGTATAGAGTTCTGTAACTTTTATTGACCAGGGAAAGGAGTTGGATTTCTTACCAAAAAGGAGAGGAAAAAGAAAGGGACGCGGAGCAGGATTTTGAGATTTTGTTGCGTTGTCGCACTTTGCCCCTCCACATAGGAGAAAATGGTAAGGCTGGGCAGAGCTTTGCTGAGGGGCGTGGGAATCAGCGAGAAGCTTGTGTCCGAGTTCTTCGTTTGCCCGCTTTCGAAACAGCCGTTGAGGTGATGTTTAGCTAGCTCTTGTACCCTATGTGTGGTAAGGCTGAAGAATTTCTGAGATATTCTCTTTCCATGTGGACAGGATTTCCCAGGATTCCAGTTCCCTCTTCTGCGATGCTCTCGGAATTTCTTACCCTGTGAGTCAACTTTTGTTTCTCTTTTGAAATTTGGATGTGGTGGTTTGCGGTATTTTGTCTGTTGTCCAGATTATAATTTGCGAAAATTAAATTCGTCAGCTAATGCGACTTGTGCTTTGGTGTTTGATCTTATGTGTTCAGCAATAATACTATAGAGTACTGAAGAAAGATCAGCTGTTAATTAATAGGTAACTCTAAAATTGTGAACCTATTACCCTGAAGCTCATACTTACTAGAGTTATTGATGTAAAAGGGAAGGTAAACATGTTCTCTTTGGATTTTTTAAAAGAAAAGTGAGAATTGCAGACATGAAATTAATCTAAATACAAGAGGAGATTTTTCAGCACCACCTTGTTCCTCTCATTGTCCTCCTCTGTTTCTACTATCTTCTTCAAACTGTGCAGATCTTTCCGTTTCAATTTCTTCATGTCAGATGTTTTAACGCCCATGAAATGTCGTGCTTTCCACTTTCCAGTTGATGTTGGCAATAAGTCCTACTTGCAGTCAAAATACTTTCATTATGAAATCATTTAGGGTACCATTTTTCTGTAGTTTTTAGAATTGATTTTACCATTTCAGTGTAGAAACAAAATTGTACATGATAATGCCTTTTACCTAGCTTTTTTTTTTTTTTTTTTTTTTGGATGATGTGCCTTGCAAGTTAGCAGTGTGAGTGTTTCTCTTTCTGTGCATGTTAGCTCATTTTTGTTCATTTATGCCATAGATAGTTGATGGAATTCCTTGTTTGGTACCCAAAGATGGAAAGCTGCTCGACACCGGTGATGCACCAAAATCTGAAAATGTAGCTGATTCATCTCCCAAGAGCTCTGGATAAACTGGAGGTATCTCTCTACATTCGTGATCAGTGAATAAACTAAATATATTGGTATCTCTGTGCTCTGCTGTCAAAGAAAATGGGGAGAAAAGAAGTTTTGCACTTGACCTAATAGGGCCATCCAGCCTTTTGATTTATGTTTACAGTTAGTTGCAAACACAGGAAGAGTTTGCTTTATGTTTAGAGTTTCTAGCAAACAAAATCTTTTTTCTCATACATACCATGTAAAGGTTTCCATATGGTTTTTTAAGTGTTCTTTTTCCTCATTATCTTGCTTTTTTAATAATAATAAAAATCGTCTTCCTATATGTTATTAAATATTTTCTCTATATTTCAGGTGGTGGGTGGAACGCAAGTGACTGCATGCTGAAAGACTGAAGTTTCTCACCAACCATAGTACTTTGAATTGCATTTGAGGGGTATGAGAAATAAGTCCCTGTCAAGCAGTTTAAACCAGCTGTTATTCCTTGGAGAGTGGAGACAGAAAAATTTGTAGGAATGGAGATTATCAAAAGATAAGAGAAAAAACAAGCCGACAGTTCATGTTTTAATAAATATCATGTGATGTAACTAGTCCAAGAAAATTGTTCTTTGTAGCTTTCACTGATGAGTTCCTGCTGCAGCAAAAAAAATAAAGGGGTCTATCTCAATTGGATCTCACCATTTCTACCTGTTGAAACTTTTGATAGTCATTCTGTATTCCATTTTTTCTGGTGTCGAACCATTCAGTATGTCTATCATGGCAAAGGTGTTCTAGTGCCTAATGTTCTGTGATGTTAATAAGAAAGGAGATCAAGGGGTCTATTGTTTGTGTTAGCTGATACTCAAGATCCATGAGGGAAGTTGCAAGTTGTAGTGGCATTGAATCATTGAACTGTTTTCTCAAGAGATCTACATAAATCAATAGGGGACATTTGTGGAGAGGAAATGGAAAACCTTGATGAATATTGTTCCACCTAGATCCAGAGGCATACCTTCTGGCAGAAAACAATTGGATGCTGAATATGCCATTGGAGGAGAGACACCATGACAGCAAAAGAATGAAAGGCTGAGTTTCCTTTACATTGCCCCTAAGCTTCTCCTTGATCTTGTACAGCAGCAGATGTAGAGGAGAGCAGAAAAAAGAAAAACCCATGTGCTCTGCTACATTTCTTGATTAGAGGAACAATCGGTTTATCAAAAGATAAGAACCTTCTTGGAGTTTGAGGTCCATCTCCACAACAACAGGTCAACCGCTTTGCAGGAAGTATCCCACATCCAATTGCTAAAAGGTCTTACCCCTCGAGATCTAACCTAATCAACAGAATTCATCCAGAAACCACTGAACAAGCTTTGAGTTTTTGCAACAGAAAGCGCAGTCTGTTTATTAAACCAGTTCCCAAGTCAAACTTTTGTCAAATGCTACATTCACCTGCTAATTTAAGAATCACAACAAACATTAGTTCCCGGATGCTTAATATTGAAACTAATCCTCATCCCATCTTGATTAGACAAGCTGCCCATCAGTTTCGCCGATGAAAGCCTGTAATTTGAAGCTTCCTCCTCCGCATAAATCCTCCACCAAATAAAGCGATGCGCAAACATCAAGATTCAAGCCCCTGTTTTCATTTCTGCAAGTAAAATGTCAAAATGGGGGAACCGCGCGTAGGTGCAACTTCTCCCGTTGAGCACTCAAAATCGCCTCTCCCCATCAAACCAACCTTCCGAACTAAGCAAAAACAAGGAAGAAGAAGCTCATATAATCGCATCAAATTTTCAAAATATCTCGCACTGCTCTGTACCCACCATTTGCAGCAGCTATGAAGAACTTCGTGGCCTTCATCTTGCGGGCATTGGGTCTGAGAAAGGGCGCCAAAGAGGGGGATATAGTGATTCAGTACAAGTTTCTGTGGGGAGTGGTGAAGGAGGATGTGCCTGCTTTGGGAGGTGGAATGAAAGGGGAGGTCGATCATGGGGAGTGCTCTGTTTGTTTGTCGAGGTTGAGGGAACAGGAAGGAACGTGCAGGAGATTGCCGTGCCACCATTTGTTTCACAGTGTGTGTGTGGATAGGTGGCTGAATTTTTACCAGAAAACGTGCCCGCTTTGCCGGATTCCGGTGGCCGACGTCGGGCCTTGTTGGTGGAGGGAGGAGCTTACTGATGAGATGGTGATGTGGTTTTCTTCGTTTCATGTGGCCGGATTTTGAAATGCCTTCTTCTGGCTGCTGTAATGGTGCGAGCTTATGCTGATCAGAGCTATTTTCATGGATGAGAAATGGCTTTCTTTCTGGGTTCTGAGCCAGCAGAAAAAAAAAAAAAAAAAAAAAAAAAAAAAAAAAAAAAAAAAAAAAACAGTTGGATCTCGTTTTTGTAATTTGTAAAGATGGTTTTCTTATCAAACAAACACTGCAAATTTTAAGCAAATGGAAGTTTTGTGATCGGATGCTCATGAATGGTAATTTTGCATGTAAATTGTAAATTGTAAGTTTATGACTGAATATCCCTTTTCCTTTTCTTTTAAATAAATTAAAAAAAAAAAAAAAAAAATCTGCAAACTCAAACCTCCCTGTCTTTCTCATTTCCTAATATATGTTATTCACAAAAAAAAAAAAAAAAAAAAAAAAAAAAAATCCGAAAGAAATATGTCCCCTTGAACTGCGATTTGAAATTTCTTTTGCTTGATTTGTTTTATATTGTTATAATTCATTTTAAAACTCTAAAACCAATAATATGAGAACGGGACCCTGTGATGAATAATTAAAAAACAAATGAAGAAGATGCTATAATTAGACTTAACATGGTAACTCATTTGTTTCAACTAAAAGTTTAAGGATTTATTCATGAACACAGGTAACCACTTGAGAATATGAACACAGGTAGAGCAATATTATTCATGAAGATGTTCATGTTAAACTGAAAAGTTAAGGATATGTAAATATTTATAAGATATTAAACGTACCACATTTAGTTAGCCCTTTTGAAAACTTATCTTAGAGGCTTAAACCTTTTTTTTTTTATAGTTGTGTTCTGTGAACCTATACTTGTGATTAAAGACCTCCCATGATTATATTTATTATATTTTAAATTTTTATTTACCTATTCATTTTATACTTCTGATTACCGTGAAGTACTAAAAAATCAAACTGATAGTCTGATATAGTAAAACACCATTACCCTTTCTGGTCAAGCTAAATCAAGACTAACAAACTAATAATCTTTTTTTAAAAAAATCCAGCATAATTTCTGGATATTTTTTAAGGAAACTTACCTACTCAATTTCTAGATTGATGGTGGCTCGCTTCTTTCTGCCCAATAAATACACCTACCACCCTCCAAAAGCCAAAGCCCAAAAACAAATCTCAATTGACAGAACAACCAAACTTCACTACCAGCAACAGTCTATAAAACTTAATATACTAGATATTATTTTAGTTGCAACATCAAACATAAAAACCAAACGGGCCAATCTGACCCAGTTGAACCTGAATCGGAAGTCAGTCCGATTCTTATTGACTCGGCTCATTTAACTGTAAGTAGCATTATTTTATTTTTTTCTTATAAATATATTAAATATACGTACACTATGGTGCATAATATTATAAAGAAAAAAGTATCTATTTCAAAACAAATTCAACGGTCCAACCCGGTCTAACTGGGTTCAACCAAAACCGGACATAATGCCAGTTGAATGTCCGGTTCAATTTTTTTATATTAACTTATTGTTAATGTATTTATCTTTATATTTGATTACTCTAATAATAAAATATAATTTGGTTTTAAAATTATAACTTTCTAAGAAAAGTCCAAGTACCAAATATTTGTTATCAAATTCTTCTTTATATAATGCACTTTGTTCCAACTATTAACGTTACTAATCACCTGTTTTGGCATGGTTAACATTCCACGCGTCACATTCTCGCTCGTTGGAACATAATCCGTTTTGAATTCAAGATAAATTAGTAATTAAAAGCCCTTTATGTGGACTTGATGCCTATCTAAGCATATATGATTATATTTTCTACTGCCCTTTATATTTTAATAAATTTGGGAAGAAAAACTAATTTGGATTATGAGATCTTAGGAAATTATAAAGAAGGCATATAATTTTGCTTTATGTGAGTTGGAGGGAATGTGAAATAATATCCAGGGGCAGAAACGACAGCTGTGACACTTTCGGCCTCTGTTTTGTTAAAAAAAAAAAAAAAGAGCGAGAAAGTTACCAGAGAAGCCGCGAAGTGGAACGGAGGTAACGATTTGAGTTCGAGCATTTACTTTTTCGCTGTTGTTTCGTATTTTGATTGGAGATCCGTGGAGATGGCGGATTACTTACCGTTGAACGGAGGTGAGGTGGAAGCAGCCGGCGGAAGCGGCGGCCGTCGTGCTCGTCTCGTGTCTCTTGACGTTTTCCGAGGCCTTTCCGTTGCCGTAAGTTTCTAGTTCTTCTGTTTTATTTTTTTATTTTTTCTGTCGCGTTGGAGTTAGCTGATTTTTCTGGTACGGAAAGCTGTGGAGAGTAGAGAGTTGGTGCGCCGTACTCGCTTGCTGCTTGAATTTTGATCTGCAGATTTTCGAAAATTCTGTTTGTGTAGAGTGTGGTTGGTTTTAATCGGCATTCGCGACTCCTCTAGCGTCTTGAATCGTGAGAATTGAGAACTGATCTAACTGTTGTTTGTTTTCTGGATATTTCTGCTTGTCTCCGTCTGAGCTTCGAAAAGTCTTCCTGCTCACGATTCCGATTAGCGGACACGAAGAATGACTAGTGATTTTACTTTATTTTTTACGTTTGCGGAGTGGAATTGCGCGATGTGAGCAGTGAGCGAGATCCTTGACGTTTGTTAGGCGCAGATGACGAAGGTTGTCGACGGATATTCGCTCGATCGACAGAAAGGTCAGCCATGAGATTTTTTACTTTTCCGCGGGAAAATTACGCCAGATGAGAGAGGTTTTTGCCTTCTTGGCACTTGTTCGTGGCACTTGTTCGCGAAGATAACGGGGAATGTCGACGGATATTCTTTCGATCGAGAGAATGCCCGACATGAGATACCGATACGTCTACAACGGTTCCAGAGTCTTGTTTCGGATATCCGGTTACCCGAATAATTGGCCTTACCGTAGTATTAAACTAAACGATATCATTATCTTATTATTGTTCATTTTATTTTATTTACCGGAAAAACGGGATATACATTTTTACAGGTTCGTCATTCGTGGGTTAATTGCCGTACAAGTGGTCTCGTGTGGGCCCGCGTGACCTATCCTTCCTCGATCAAGACAGATTTTGTTTTATTTGATTTTGCTTTATTGTAGTATATTATGTTTTAAAACGTAGCATTTGAAGTCCGATAAGTGATAACGGATTACTGTTTGTCCTTTCAGTTGATGATACTGGTGGACTATGCTGGTTCTCATGTTCCTTCCATTGCTCATTCACCTTGGAACGGTCTGCGTTTGGCAGATGTCGTCATGCCTTTCTTTCTCTTCATTGTTGGGCTTTCTCTTGCGCTTGTCTACAAGGTACTAGACGAGTAATATACTTTTTTGAAGACTTCGACAGTATGGGACTACTTTTACGCGGGAACTAAGGGGTTCGAGATTCTTGGGCAATTTGGTTCATTTCGTCTTTTGGACTTTTGGGCATTAGCATTACTGACTAAAAAGGATCCCTTCATTTGCTATTAATCTTGACCACATTGATTCGTGAATATTTGAGTGAGTTTTGCATTCAAATACATGCAGAGATTTTATTTTGCAGGTGCTTGGCGTAATTAGTGAATATGAAAATACATGCCGTTCCGGATGACTATTGGTTATTTAGCTCAACCTGAGAAATAAAGCAATCTACAGATAAGATGTTGGTTCACCATTGCATTTTTATGCAAGGGCTAATATTTTGACAACACTGAAACTCCAAACTATTTTAAGAATTTTAAGCCCCGTAATGATTATTTGTTACGTGACAATTGAAGTCATTGAAGTTTCTGTCTCAGAAAAAACTGGTTAAGAAACAAGAGGGAAAGAGAGATCGCAACTTTTATGCCTCTTCCATAGTATGTATATGAAACGGTGCATTGTTTCCTTTCCAAAATTTTCAAATTTTTGTTGAAATTTCCCAATATCACTCCTTTGAGAAAATTATTTGCCCCTTTGAGTTTTGGTTATTTTCAAAAAAGCCTCCCCTGACTATAATTACAACATCATTCACTAAAATTGCCAAGTTTCCCATTGTAAGTTGCCTTTGGTAGAAGTTCTGGGAGACTGCTTACATTAAACGAAGCCAAGTCACTTGTGTAGTAGTATCTCCATGGCAACGAAATAAAAAAGGCAGGTGGTATTCTCTTTCTTGGAGTATGTGCACTTCACTTTGAATGAAAATACAAACATTGGATAAAAAATGCTAGGCTTGCTTTTTTGGATCTCCCTTTGGGTTCTCTTTCATGGTATGAATACAACGGTTTTATGCTTGCAGAAAGTGTCAGACAAGATTTCAGCAGCATATAAGGCAACACTAAGGGCAATAAAACTCTTCCTTCTCGGCATACTCCTTCAAGGTAATATTAGTAAAGGTGAAGTAAAGTGAGTATAGTTTAAATATAGTACGAGCTCTTTGCTACAAGTCTCTGCCACTGGACAAAGTTTCGGGAGCTACATGTAAACTATCTCATCTTGCTAATTCTTGTTGAGGATTGCTTATGTGAATGCAACTTATGTAACTTTGTATTGCGTATATTCAGAAGGATTTCAAGAAGTTCTAAAACTATTTCTTACATTACATTTTTGGGGAAGTAAATGAGCTTGAAAGATTAATTATGCTTGGCTTGCTTCATTTCAGGAGGGTACTTTCATGGTATAAATTCCTTGACTTATGGTGTTGATGTTGAAAGGATAAGATGGCTTGGAATTTTACAGGTACTTTGTGAAGGGTCTACATAAAAAAGAAAATGTTGCTACTATAACATTAAATAGATGACACTTATAGAAGAAAAGAAATATAGAATAAAAAACTTTTACTAGCAGCACTTCTTTACTTTGCAAAGCGAATTAGGTTAGAGTTTCCTTCATTTGAACTCCTTGCAGTGAGCTGCTTAGGGTAGATTTTCCTCATTTGAGCTCCTTGTTCCATTATGCACTGTAATTTGGATTTAGTCTTGGTTTAGTTGCCAACAGCAGGTTTTTTAATGTGAGTTACAGGGCTTGGGGTATATTTGGTGTATGAAATTAATATTCCATAAAGATATTTTTCTGATGGAAATAATTTAGTTTTTGAGTTGTTCTGTTGTTGGATACAGAGGATATCTATTGGATATATCATTGCAGCTCTCTGTGAAATTTGGTTTCGAAATTTGAGGCAAGGAGACAGAAGATGGAGGCTTGTCAAGCTTAATCATTTTCACTGGTAATGATACAATTTCACTTTTGGTTGCACAGGTAACATTTGGCAGGTTAAGAGAGGGAAGCCTGTTTCTGTTCTAGTGCCTTCCATATTTCATTTCTGATGCTGTTTTATTTCTTCTAGGCTTTTTGCACTATCCTTGTCAGCCATATATTTGGGGCTATTATATGGTTTGTATGTTCCAGACTGGAAGTTCAAGGGGCCAGAATCTATTGCAGCTGCATCTTCATCCAGCGCCAACTATACCATTTACACGGTTATTGCTTGCACCTTTGTGCATTTTGTGATTCTTTAAAATGTTATATATTCTCATAATAGTTATGCACAATGTAGGTAAAGTGTGGAGTGAGAGGAAATCTTGGACCTGCATGTAATTCTGCTGGAATGATTGACCGCTCTATTCTTGGTCTTGAGCATTTACATACAAAGCCTGTTTACAGAAACTTAAAGGTGCTAATAAACTTGTGGCATCCATATTTGTTTTATCAAAGAGACCTGCTGACCTTAAAATGTTGTTTGTTGCATAGGAATGTATGATCTCTGGTAATGGTGATGTTCTGGAATCTATACCATCTTGGTGTCTTTCCCCATTCGAACCTGAGGGCATTTTGAGGTGAGTTTTTGTACTGAGCTTAAATACCCACCTTCAGTCTCTATCTTTCAGGTAACGGAAATCAAGTATACTGTGAAATTCACATCATACTTTTTGGAGTATTCCATCTATAATGGATGCTTTTGGCTGGTCAGAATCAAGTTCATGAGTGAAGCAAAATATTTAAAAGCTCTATCTGCTCTTGCAATTGTGCGAGTCTTTTCTTTTTCTGTATGGCATCGCCACCCCCTTTGGCACCATCTTTAATTTGAAACTTAATAGAAAGCCACATTCCAACCTTGAGTTTTTTTTTTTTTTTGAGGAAGGTGAATACATTTTACTCCCAATTACAAGTTTTACTCCCAATGCTACTGTGGAGACCCGAACCCAAGACCTCCCCGTAGCAATAACTCCCATGGGACCACTGAGCTAATGCCCAAGACCCTTCCAACCTTGAGTTTTCACAATGCACCTGAGCCCAACAAATAGAAAATGTTACTCCTTGAGTAGATCCTTTCATATATAATGGAAAATGCCAGAAATCAGAGTGAAAAAATATATATTGGGAAAAAGACTTTAAAAAGAAAGAAAATCAATAGGTTCATGAATTTGTTTCTAGGTGTATATAGTCCTTGTTTCTGTAGGTCAAACTTAAAAATCAAAATCATGGTCTTGTCTGACATTTGCATATTCTTTTTATGAATAACTTTTTCAGTGAGCACTCATGGCATACGAATGCAACCTCATCTGTATCATTCATTCTTTTGAATTTGATCTCTGCTGGGAATTCAGAATGTAGCTTTTAACAGATGAATCCTCTTTCTAGTATATAATACTGGCTGATAATTAGGATATTTTCGTAGTGACTTCATACACATACCCCACTCAAGTATTATTCATTGATGGCTTATGTTTTCAGCTCCTTTTCGGCTGCTGTGACCTGCATTATTGGACTTCATTTTGGTCATGCTCTAATCAACTTTGAGGTATGAAATTTCTGTGGTATGCTTTTATGTTTTGGTTTTTTTCCATTCTTCTTTGAAATAGCATGCAAGTAACAGCTGTTGTTGGCTCTGCCATGTAACTACAAGTAAAGTTCAGGTGAAGGCCCACCCAACTACATTCCAATCCAATCATATCCTGTGAAAGCCAAAATTAGCAATAACTATTCAATAGAATTCATTGAAATATTAAAGATGTAGAAGGGGAAGGCAAGAAGCTCTATTAATGAATGTATATCATACTCCAGCATTTTCAAATTATAAGAAACCGAGTCAGGCCATGGTGTAATCAGACAATTAACAGGATACCGTAATCAGTGTTCAATCTCCTTGTGATGAAATAATCATATAGCTGTCATGCTGAAGGTTGACATATTTTTCTGTGCCTTCCATTCCTTTTTTTATGAACATAGCATTTAATAAAACACACTTTAGGTGTTTTAATGTTATCTTTGTGCCTAAGTTTTCATTTTTTTAGATCTCCTTCATTTCTACAGCTTTTACATTTCCATCTGTTTGCAGCAGTCTATTTCATAAAAAAAAAAAAAAAGGCTCTACATGAAGCAAAATGTGGTCCCATGGCATGCCCATTGCACTATGAGTTTGATTACTTCGTCTGTTGGAGTGATGAACTGTGATGTATTATAATCAATAAATACCTTGAACTAGGTCTTCCTAACTTTATGAACCTACTGCACAAGAACTTCCCAACATCAACAGCATCATGCTGACCAATTTACAATTTTATTTTGTGAAAAACGTGGGTAAATCAAGCCCAAAGGCTTGCAAGCAGTTAATGAGTTGTTGAACATTTGATCATTACAGGACCACAAAGATCGTATTTTTAGTTGGTTAACTTCTTCAGCTTTGTTAATATCTATTGGACTGTTACTTACCCTTGTTGGTAAGTGTGTCATGTGGCTTTTATCTTTTTCTATCTTTATCATTTTAAAAATTTGGATATGAATATCTATGTAACAGTATTTTCTATTTTCTTCTCAGGGATCCCCATAAACAAGTCTTTGTATACAACTAGTTACATGTTGCTTACATCTGCATTAGCTGGGCTTGTTTTTTGTGCTCTATACATATTGGTGAGGATTACCTTAATCTGAGAAGATAAAATTTATAGCTACTTTTTTTTTTTTCTGGAAAGCAAAATTACATCCATTTTATTGTTCATCTTGTTAAATAGATCAGAAAAGAATGTACCACGTGCTCTTTACCTCTTTTAGTCTACTTCTGTCGTTTTCAGATATGTTTCTTTCACAGGTAGATGTCTACAGTTACAGACGGGTTCTTTTTCCCCTGGAATGGATGGGAAGACATTCTTTGAGCATATTTGTTGTAGTTGCTTCTAACTTGGGTGTCATAGCCATTCAAGGATTTTACAAGGCTTCCCCTGAAAATAACATTGTAAGTGATTTGCATCAATTCATGATTTCAGACTATGGCATTGAAGAGTTTACTGTAATTGCGCTCACAATAAAAACAGTTCTTTAGCATCACCGTGTATATGCATAATAATAAACCATATGAAAAGAATTTTAAGCTGACAGAAGAAGACTAGTACTCCTAGAGATTAAGAAAAAAATTGGGGTGAAAACTCCTTTAAAACATTTTGATAAAAAGGTTAGATGAGAACATGATGATTCACTTAGCTTGTTGGTATAATTGTTGGAGTCTCTCCCAAGTAATAATTTATAGACACCACAGGAATCTTTAGTTCCTTTCAACGGACCATTAATGTTTAGCGTGAATTTTCACATCTGTGTTCCTCTTATTCTTCAGGTCCATTGGATAACCCATTTGGTGGGCACATGACTAGCGTTCGCTCATTACTCTGTACAGGTAACATTGTAATCTGAGGTCCACAGATTCTTCATTTGCATTTGTTTTAAGATGACAACAAGCTGAAGGACAGTGTGTTTAGGCCATGATGGCCAAAATTTTGCTCCCACGGGGTTGAGGCTTTATAACTTTGTCCAATTATTAATCTTTGTACAATTAATGCTTTATTAATGCAACGAGTTGAAATTAATTGTAATTGTGTTCTATATCCTGTATGCTGCAACATCTTCTGTTTCTTGTACTGCCATTTGCGAGTTATATTTTCTTAAATTATCTGTAACATACTAGTGTGAAGATTTCCTGTATAACTGGTGATTGCTGTCTATCTCTCCAAGACAAATATCACCAATTAAAGGTTTGATATTAACTCTGCTCATACAAAGAGCATAGACTTGATAAACAAATGACATCTCGCACTTCCTAGCTACCAAAGCCTTAGTTGAATTTCTTGTCGTTCTTTTGCGTAATTTTGTAACTTTGACCCTCGAGTGATCATCAAATTTACTCTTTCCAATTTTCGTAGCTTTTGTTATTTTAAGCTCTTCTAGTTGACTCTCTATTTGAACATCAACATTTTAGTGCCAGAGGTATTAGCTATACAGACTACAGAACCGATCACCGCGCCTACCGTCCCACAGTTACAAAAGTTGTGTCAAGTTTACAGAGTGGAGAAAATTATATGCTGATTCTAGCACCGGCGATGGGTGGCTTGCACTTTTGTAAAGAAGAGAGGAGACAGGACATAAGCGAGTCAAAAGCTGTGGAGCCAGCAGGAGAAAACTGTTAAATCTCTTTGTCAGTGGTGTCAAGAAGAAATGAAGAAATGCTCAATCATTTCAAATGGGAGAGCAAATGAGCGTGGGGCTTGGTGAAAGTGAATGCTAATGGCAATGGGGACAGAGGTGCCCTTCCTAACTAGTATCTGCAATCTGCACCACAGACGAGCAGAGCTTTGTCTCCAGGTGGACCAAACACTGGGGTGCAATGATGCTTTTCCTGGCCAAAGATGAGGGTGCCCATGTCCGCAAGGAGAAATCATCGATGCTATAGCAAGTACCCGACTGACCTGGTCTTTTGTCCAGATGAAAATTTTACTAGACAGAAAAAATTGGAGAAAAAATGGAATAGGCTGACACAGTATCAATGAACCCGCCGTCCCTCGAGTCATGAATGGGATTAGTCTTCTGAAAGGGCACTTTTTCAGAAGACCAATCTCACAAATCCGATTTCCTTAGATGCATGCACACTGAAAAGATTTTTTCTTTTGCGTTCACAAAATCATTTATATCTGTACTTTTAGGGGAATGCCTCTCCTCTTCCACTGTTCACCTCTCTCCACATTCCGCTCTCCTCCTCCCCTTCACCCCAGCCCCACTCCTCTCTCTCACCGTTTTCATACACGTGTCAAAAGGCCATTCCCTCTCCATTTCTGCATGCATGTCAAAGCGCCTCTACCCTCCCATTTTTGTTTGCGTGTCAAACGCCAGAACCCTTTTTCTCAGTGGGGAGGGGTCCCCACCACCTTTTTTAGCTTTTCGTCTCTTTCTGTGGAAAGGGTTCGGCCCTTCCGGAGAGCTTCGCTTGAAAAAAAACCTGTAAGTATATGCATAAAAAACCCTACAGATTTATTTGGACATGTCAACTTTAGAAAACATTTGCTTTTGGATTGTATTAAGGAGAGAAATATAACTTCTGTTCTCTGTAATTGTAACAACTCTCTTCAAATAACTTTTTTTCTTTTTGTTTTTTAACAAACTAGTTTCTAAGTGTTTGAAACCTTACTTTCTTCTGAATATTAATCTTTAAGGTGAAGTGTACATGGAGGACGTCAACCATAGACACTCAAATCATGCCGTTTTGAAAGTTGAGGAATGTGTCCTTCGTGGGGGTTCAGGTGAGTTTTGATACATTTCACCTCCACTAATTTCAATCACCCTCATTTCCTCTTTTATTAAACATCTCTTACAACAGAATTATCGCACTCTTTGTTCTATTGGAATATTGTAACAGATTACAAGAGTCATGTCATTCACTTTTTTAATTCTGTGCTGAGAACCTGATTCGCTCCAGGATACACAATTAAGGGTGAGAGGATTACTTCTTGGACATCTTGCTTATGTTAAAATTAGAGATATATTTGTATGCAGAGAGGAGATGAGCTTTCGAAAAAAACTCTGCCCCAGCAAAATATAAGACTGAGGCATATATTTCTGCGGGTATACTCGAGTGGAGTTCAGAAAAGCAGACACAAAGAAGAGTATGGTGTTATCCCCCTCACGAGGCACGAGGAAGATAAACGAGTCCAAGATCTGATGCCTAAAGTTGTGGAGGAGCTCTTTCTAGCCTGTTATCACTTCACACCCTGCGTCTGCTTTGCTCTCTTCTTTCTCCCCAAAAGCTAGCAGAATCCTGAAATTCAATCAGGAGAGCATAACGGTGTCTCAAGACTCTCAACTCGTTCGTTTCCTTGGCATAAAAATTGCAAGAAAATTAGTACGTCAATGGTGTGCCGATGGGAGAACCTTAAATTCGTCGACAACTATGTTGGCTGGTCGTCTCCATGAGGAGATCGACACGTAGGTTATCAGGGGTTCGTTCCTCTACAGTTGGTGATCCTGGTTCCAACTTCCAACCAGCGAACATGAGTAGCGTCGAAAAAGTCTACAACTGTACCATTGCGAGCCGAGAGGAATAGGCGAATGGCGTCTGTAACGCACTAATGAACATAACTACCTGAGGGAAGAAACATGGTGGGTGCCTGGGTGGAGGTGCACAGAGATCAAAAGTAACCAGAAACGTCCCATCTACGCATGCAGGAAACAGGAGAGCTCCTTTGAAAGAGCTAACCTGGACTCGTAATCTTTCATTAGCCTTTGTGGCCAAAAACACGCACAAGATGTCAAAGAGAAGAAAGTGCAATGAACCATCTCGGCTTTGGTCTCAGTCTAATACATCAAGATCAGCATTCTAAATTAATACATTTTACAGGATTGACATATTCGCCTTTTTATCTCTTCACTTTTGTAGTCACATGGTTCAAAATAAGAGCAGTGATCACGGATTTGACCACTAGAATGGAGCAGTCAAGGTTCTGCAGAGGCCGCGCCGCTGGGGAAGATGAGCAGCGGCGGCCACACTGATCTGTCCATGTAACAGAAAGAAGGAGAAGATAGTCAGTGAATGGACATATGTGCACCATTTAAAAGGTTCAAAGAAAAACAAGAAAATAGAAAGTTCGCATCCATGTTCCAGTATAATTGTTTCTAACCTGCTGCTGTTGCTGCAGCTTTCTTAGCTTGGCATTTTCCTCCAAGAGAGAGGCGACCTCCAGCTCCAGCTCGTTTGTGTAAGCCTGTAAATTTAAAAATTGCAGCAGAATGCTCATGCAGTTTGAACAAGAAACAGGAGACAGGATTTATGGCAGAGAATGTGAAACCTGCTTCCTCGCTCTGGACCTAGCAGCTGACTCCCTGTTTTTTATCATACGTTTATGCCTTCGATCCATACACTTGTCAGCGGGCTCAGTGATTCTACTCTTGGACAAGGAGGATTCCATGACGTCAAAGGGACTGCCTCCAGCTGAAGCATTAACGAAGTTGGGCGAGTGGATATTCCCACCACACAAGTTTCTGAACGGATGCGAATTATTCAAGCCCGGCGACTCAAGATACTGAAACTCCGGCCCGGAAGTCAAGCTCAACGCCGTCGCGGGGGCAGGGTCGGAGGCGAAGGCGTCGATACCCACCATATCAGGAGAAGGGTCGACGTGGGGCGCAGCTTTTGAATGCGGCTGACCACCGAAGGGCCTGGCGAGAAACTCCTGCAGGATGGTTCTTCGGTAGCTGCTCCTGGGTCCGGCATCTTGTCCGCGAGGTGGGTCTTGGAAGCTCGCGAGGTTTATGTCTTTCCAGACATCTTCCATGGTCCTCTTCCTGCAGGGTGGAGAGAAGAGAGGGGAAGGAGAGAAGGGCGAGGAAGAGGAAGAAGTAGAGGAGGATTTGGAAGAGGAACTCGTTGTGTATCTGTTGGTGCTGGTATCTTCAGACGACCACATGGCTGAGAACTGAGATTTTGGATGGAACGAGCTAGGCACGTCTCGGAGGAGGGAAGGAGAAAGGCTTACAAAAGTGTGGTATGTATGAACGAAAGCAAGAACTGGAAAGCGATAACAAATCGAGTGATATATTAACTCAAGGAGACAAGTGACGGTAGCCACTGTAGAGAATCGAGAATCGACAGTGGCAAGGCATTGAAGAAAGAAATAAGATGGTTTGTTGTTGAGCACTGGGAGGAAATGTCAAGAGTCAAAAAGAGTCGCAAGACCGACGTACTTCCACACGTGCTAGCGCATTTACAGAATCCAGCGAAAAATGGAAATCGATACTACATTCCAGGAGGAAAAATTTAGCAAGCCAAAGTGCTGGAATCTCTCGCCATTTCTTCTTGTAGAATAGCTCTAGTTAGTACATAGACTCGCCTCGTTAGTCGTTACTACAGTATGGACCTCACGGACACATTGCCTTATCTGGGTTTCTTTGCCCGGAACCCTAACTTCTCTATTTATGAGCAACAGGAGTTCCAGCGCGCCTTTTGGCTTTTCCGTCCCGTAACGATGATGGTTCTAAATTCCATTGAGGAGTGAGAGGAGAAGAGAAGGAAGTAACAGGGGGAGAGAGAGAAGTGAGCACTGATCAGTTCGGGACTTATCAAACCCGCCGCCGTGAGAGAAAGGCTGACGGATTTGACAATAATGGAAGGAGGAGTGTGCAGTGGACTGTACGAACGTGCCTGATCACTGGACTACCGCCAATTAGGTCAATTAACCATTACCAGGCTAGCAGCCGTGGGCGTACAGTTCCAACATAGCCTCATCAGAGATCAGTGGTTCTGTTTTTTTTTTTTTTTTCTTTTATATCTAAAAAATAAAGCCTATAGCATTAGCCATTGATTTTAGCCGTTTGAACTTTGAACGGTGTGTCATCAGACTCACCACAGATCATGTAACCCACTTTTTTCAGGCGAAGCAGCGGCCCACTGGATAACACATGCGAGCCCTCTTAGTGTCATCCTCCTCTCGTTCCCCCGTTAGCTCACTCTCTCGTAACTCGTAAGTTCTCCCTCTCTCTCTCTCTCTCTCTCTCTCTCATGTTCTCTCTTTCTCCCTCAAAAGCTGTCTCCTCTCTCGTTCCTCTCGATCTTTTTATTGATCGTGACTTGCATTGTTGCATTGCGTCCATGATTCAAAAGATGTAGATTCTGTGGAATACCATTCGTTGGATAACCTAGTACAATGCCACACACTCGCACAGCCTTTCGTTTCCAAAGTGAAACCAGGCGGAGTTGCAGAAGACTGGAAGAGAGAGAGTCCAAACAAAGAATACGAAAAAAAGGCGAAGGAAGGTCTGCAGTCTGAAGGGCCTAGGTGTAGAGCAGACCCCTGTCCACAGTCGAATGCCACAGCTGTCACCTTCACGCGCCCCCCAGGGTCTTTACCCCTTCTACGTCTTGTACTGTTGTACATACTCCCGAGTCCCGAGTCTTGTCTACCGGTAGAAACCGACACATTACCCTCCTACGGTCCTACCCCGTCACCGTTTCTGTCTCCTGCGTGGTTGAGACTTGAGAGCACCTCTACGATTTCTCTATCGGTAACAGCAGATCCCCAGGTTATTACCCACAGAGCCTTCGAATTGTCAGTTTCGGACTGTTGTCGCCTCTTCCTCTTTAGGTGGCTGCAAACACAATTACAAACTTCATTTACTTTACCATGTTTGGTCGAGCTGAAGCCAGAAATAAAGGTAAAGACACCGGAAGAGGTAAACCGTTTGCCTTTTACAGCCGGCTCGTAATGGGTCGGAGGGTACTGGAAGACAGAGAAGGCCAAAAGGACCTAACATTATACTTACTAAGAATATCATTTTCCAGTGCCATGGTTTTAATCTGAGCTCTCAGCTTCCTCCAAATATGGAGAGGTTTTTTTTCTTGCTCCGTAGTTTTCCAACCCCAAACTAAATTGAGTTCATTTTTAGGCTTTTTAGCTACCAAGTTGCTGCCATCTATCACCACTAGAGATGCACATGTTCTTGTCAGTATGTCCTTCCATTAGGAACTTTTGGCGTCATCGTGCCTTCCCGATTGGTGTAGATTTGAAAAACGGTGCAGCGTTGTAATAGTTTACAAAATCAAGAAAGCAAAGGGGCCTACGCCTGAAGAGGTGATCCAGGGTACCCGTTTCTTCTTTTGTACAGCCGTTTCTACTTTGTAGTCTGTACTCTGTAGCTAGGTTTCCAGTCGTGGTTTTACGTCATTGCTCATCAACGTCACATTTATCGCTTCAAATTAGTCAGCTTGTTTAAGCAAAAGAGAGGAAACAATTCTTCTTCGACGACGGACTGACATTTACGCCACCACCAGAACAACAATGCTACGACAAAATTATTGACCAAAGGGAACCAAGATGATGTTGACGGCGCTTCTACGGTTCGACACAAGGCGCAAAACGGGACACCAACTGCTGCTTTTTCAAATAATGGGCAGTGAACAACTTAGAACTTCAAGACATCTATCTACTCGAAGAAAGGCCAAAATAGGTATCCCCGACTGGCTATGGGTGGCAACAATGATTTAAGACACTAAAGAAGTGGTATCTGGATGAGGATCACAGTGCGCTTCTTCTTACGGATCGGTAGCAACACAAACTGTCTGCTGCCTCAAAAATCACCACAGGAATCATAAGCCTGCGCTCGCCCAACATAGTCGTTGTTGATTGGAGGGATATTGGCAACCTGTCGCCAATATACTGCACTAGTCATGACGGTGGGCCGCTGCTTTCTACACAAGTAGGAGGCAGCGACCACACCTAGGAGAAATAAAGCAGCAAAACGGGTATGCGACGAAAACAGCATGCCTCAGAATATTATCTAGGTCGAGCAAATATCAAAACAACGCACAAGCCTATAAAACAATATGAAGAAACAGAGGAAAATCACAAAAAACATTATATCATAAAGCACAAACCCCATCAAACCCAGAACAAGTTCCTGGTATTAATAAATAATCTGTTTCTAACCTAACAATTATAAATATGTCTAGCCCTACTATCAGGGCAGCTTTATGCAGTAAAAATCTTCAATAAGTCTTGAAGAAAAGGTATCAAATGGTAAAAATATAATATAATATATCAACAAAAAGAAAGAGAAACTTTAGGTAAAAAAGTAAATGAAGCAGCCTAGAGAAATGTAGTAGCATCAGCAGATTCCACCCTTTCCTCCCAACTCTTGAAACCCTTCACACACTTCAAGACCTTCCGCAAAAATGGAGGGTACCAAATGCCAAAAAGCTGTGGATGGCTAGGGAAATCACCTCAAAATTTGCTCCCCCAATACCCCAACCATGGCAAGGAAAAAAGAAAAAACACAATAAGGAGCACCATCAACCACTTCAAACCCAACTATACAAACCCCAAGAACCTCAAAGTAACGCACTAAAACTAGGCTTTACTTTGGTCTCTTTTGATGAATTTATCCTTTTTCATCTTTTTTTTTTCTTTTTTCTATTTTTTTCTTTTTTTTTCCCCACTTTTCAATCATTTTACTCTCCCCCTCTGAGAAATCCTTCACTCCATCTTGGTATTCAGGGCACGCAAAGACCACTTTTTACATGTCCCCAATGCACTTTTACCATCGGCAATGTGCAGAGCCCCTTCTCCTGCTCCCAGTTCTCATTGTCAAACTCCATATTGAGTAAGTGCCTCAACACGACACAGCTTTGCCAGAACTTCTGGTAGGCATAGATCGGTCATTACCTGCTTGATTTGATATTTGGCCTGGGGCCTCTCCAATAGAGGTTCCTGCCAGCACAGCAGAGTGGCTACTCTCCCCAGATGATGATCTGCTGAGTACACCATCCATTTGGCCCCTGAAATTGTTGTGATTGCTAGAACCATCTTCCAATACAACATGTTGAACCCGAGTTGCCAACGCATCATAGCTTGAAACTGGCGAGGATGCAGGACCAGGTGAAGCAGCAAGTTGATTATGTGCTGGCAAGGGCCAATTCATCCAATCATGGCGTTTTCTTATTTTATCACCCTAAGGAAGCAGCATGAAAAAAGAAACATCAAAACTATTGTCTGCAAATATAAGAGCAGACTAAGCACCAGAATCTCACAGCATGTCGAAGAATCAAGATGGTATAGTAAACGCGAATATTATGTTATCCAAACAGCTTCTGTTAGTGAAGTTTATTTTTCAAAAAGTTAGAAGCAGCATGTCTCCTTGACTTCAGTAAAACACTTGAAAGCTACAAATTGGAAGGAAAAAAACAAAAACAAAGAACTTGGAACAAGCATAAAAAAGTCTAACAAGCCTAATGACAAGAGGACCAAAAAAGGCAGAAGTATCAAAAGAATCACTAAGGGTTCTTTCCTCCAATCACAGATCTGCATACAACTGAGTCAAGGCCGGGTCAAAGGACAAGGCTCATTTTCTTTTGTTTTAAAAATAAATCAATGTAAAAGAATCCTATACAGATATGTACATATATAAACACGAGAAAAAGGGAGGGAGGGAAGAGAAACTATTCAAAAACAAATTCGAGAAGAGAGAAAACAGACAACAAATTATCTATATCTTACCTGCACCTCAACTACAGTTGATGTCCGTAGTGCTTCCAATATGAACTGAAGATTAGTTGTTAACTGTCTAACCTGTAAAAATTATCAATACATGCTTCTCAAGAAAGATTCAATTAACCCACAACACTTATGTCAGAGTTACTATAATCAGTTCAAAAAAAATATATCAGAATTATTAACTGCGTAAAAAAGACAGACTAGCAAAAGTTAAGGTAGGCACAAATATACCAAACAAAACCAGGTAACAAAATGAAGAACCATATCGATTTGTTCTTTCATAATTTCAAAAAATAGCATAAAACCAAATAGTTTTATCTGTTTTTAGAATATACGATGTCACCAAGTCAATGCACAATTTTGGAAAACCCAAAATGAGGTCCACACCTTCTGCTGCACATTAACATTGAGATGTTGCACTCCAGTTAATAATAATATACAATTCAAAACGTGAAAAGCATGCAGATTTCAGACCATTCAACTAAAAACCGCTCACATTAAAAGTAAACATTGTTGTCTATCTTTAAGACAAAATACACTCTTTTCAACTAATGGAAGGCCCAAAATCCAAACTCTTAAAGCCTCATAATTCAGAATAGAGTTGCTCATATTCAAAATAAAACAATTGGAGCATGTTCACCTTCGCCATGCAAAGTGAGTCACTGCATAAAAAAGGAATACAATGGCAAAATCCAACAGCCACGTAATGAATTCTAAAACTGCACAGCAACAGATGTTAGCTAAATTGCTAACAATGCAAACCTATAAACACCAACAATTATAATTATGGAGCGGTTAATTTGACAATATAAACTAAGAATTCCTAAAGCACAGTAGGTTTATGAAATTACAAAGCAGAAAAGGAAAGAGAGCAGTTCTCTTTGGAAAATTAAAAAGAGAGTGGTTTTCCTTGGATTGTCATTTGTGAGGAAAATGAGATAGTTGAGTGCATTCTATCAGAAAAATCCACCAAATTACTTCTTTCATATTTTCTCCCAGTAAAGATTTCTTGTGGGAAGTATATATTTAGTAGGTCTCCTTTATTAATCGTTAAGTTATGAAAATCACAAAATGAGCAAGTCCATAGATTCAAGTTTCTAAGTTAGCGGATGAAAATTTTTTTCAGTCAATATATATTTAGAGTCATAATACAATCATAATTATCACATCTAATTCTAAACAAATCCACCAAAGCAATGTCCCCCATTCTATTTATGTCAGAGTCACTTGATAGTTTATATTTAGAGGGAGTACATTTCAATCATTTGTCAAAATCAGTACAGAACTCCTCTATCACTACTGCTGAAGCAACAATTTTTCCCTTCTTTTGCTGAGACCAAATTCTTAGTATTTTTTCGTTCTAGCTACAGATCGTTAAAGAACAGAAATTGAAAGTTCAATTTCTTTTCTTGGGACAACAACTCAGGAAATTTATAGACCTGAGAAGGTAGTAGAAGGACATACATTTTTCATTAATTTCCATGGCACAGTATACTCACTAAAACACCATCCTAAAGCAGCATCTTATGCAAATCTACAGATGATAGAAATAGACTTTTTAACGGATTCATACACTTTTGCAGATCTCTAGATATTGAATCACTATGGAGTGCTCTTAGTCATGCCCTTACTTTTCTCACCTTTCAACAAATTATGACCTCTCTCTGGGTTTTCCTATTAATGTCCTCTACTTCAAAAATGTGTCGGATAGTCGCAGTAAGCTAGCATTCTTTCACACACTTCTTTCATGTTCTATTTCCTTTATTTAGTAAGGTACCTGATACATAAGCCGGATTGCACAACACTTGCAGGTGGCAGCAGAGGATACTTGGAACTTGATATACAACAATTTTGGACTAAGTATAATCAACTCACACTTTTAAAAGGAATTTATGCACCTGCAAAATACCCATCAGCTGGAGACCTAACTCAAAAAGGCTTGAGACCAGCTCTCCCTACGCATTTGACAGAAACTTAGTGTAACTCTCCAACTCTAGGAATGCAACCTGGATCTATAAAAACTGAGTAATGGAATGGTAACTCAGTTGTACCAACTTCATTCAGAGGTTTAGCTTTTCTCAGAAAAGAATTCAGTTAACTTGTGCTCAACAATAAAAAGCAGTAAAAAAAAAGTTTGCCAGAAAAAAAAGAATGCGCAATTTTAGACTATAATTATTCCCCAACTTGCTGGACCACCAAAAGAAAAATCTAACTCTAACAGGTCTTCCCAAGTGCTCAGGAATGGCAGGAGGGTTTGTCGTGTGAAGAATCATTCATAATTTTAAAATGAGCTACTCTCAACCCCCTATTCAGAGAATCTATTCTTAACACCCTTCAATTTTTTAAAAAATGCTAACATTCTTCAAATTCTTTATCCACAAACATCAAATTGGTAACAGCTGACTTAAAAACAGAATCCTTTTTTTTATAGCATTTCGGTGGAGTTTGTTAATTCTTTATCCACAAACACCACCAAATGGTAACAGCTGACTTAAAACAGAATCCATTGCTCACACCATTTCAGTATAGTTTGTTAAACTGATTGACCCTGTTACTGCAAAGTACATGCAGCAAATAAATTGCAGAAGGAAAAGAAGGGACAGGAGTACTTTCACACAGTAGGTTCCGTAGACACAAAGAAGCCCATTTGCTAATGCAGACCATTAAAATATAAAATTCGTGAAGAACAAAGAAATGCACTTTTCCAGACAGAACATAAAGTTAAACAAAATCTACTAATGCTTAATAATCCCAATTAAAGATTCTAAGAGCACCAAAATAATTCAAAGATGGTATGGCTCCAGAAAGGAAATATCACATAATTGGAAAGCCAATGAATCAAAGCTTAAGCACTTTTTTTTTTTTGAGGAAAGCTTAAGCACATTTTGAGCTCAATAAATATCAAATACCAGAAAAAAAAAAGATGGTAAGGCTCTAGAAAGGAAGCCCCACATAATAGGAAAGCCAATTAATGATAACGCTTGAGCCCATTCTGAACTCTATATATATCAAGCACCAGAAAAATCGATACATACCCACCATGATAGCCAATATAAATTGTCACATCTGTCTTCACCAAACAATATCACAAATGAGGTGTCATTCATAACAGTACATTGAGTCAGCAAAATTGCACAAATTCAAGTTTATGAAGACTGCCAAAACATCCAATGCTGCTCTAAAGATTTGCAGTCATACATCCTCACAAAAGGATGCTGACAAGTAAAAGCTCATGCAGTGCTACATCTTAAAAAGTTATCTCATGGAGTAACTTAAAAATAAAAAAGATGAAAAAACAAGTTTTCATTTGTTTAAAACGACATTAAAAAATAAAAAAATAAAAAAGAGTAAAATTAGATAAGGTCCTCTGCAACAATGTTGATACTGATTGTTCAAGAATCATAAAGAGCAAAAAAACTTATCCTCCAACACTTGATGTTCAGCATGCAAAAAATCTTTGTTTCCAACACAATTGTTGGATATGAATAATAAGGCAATTTTTGTTTGCATAGACCCTCATGAATCATAACAAAAGGCCATAGACAATAAGCCAAATTTTTTTTGAGAAAAGTGCTGTTACAGTAGGCCAAATTTCACCCACCACCAATTTAAATTTTGAAGAAACAACATAATAAGAAATTGTAGGGTTCTCAATAATGGTTAGGCAACTAAAAGTTCTGCAAGAACTTATAACAGTGTCAGCCTAAAATAAAAGAAGAGACCAGCATTGTACTAGAAAGAAAAATTCAATGCATTCATTGACATTCAGAACAGACTAAAACATACCAATGCAAAATGAGGAACATAAAGATCAATCAAGGAGGACAATGATAACGGTAGTTATACATCACCTAAATAATGAATTAACCAAAGCCAATACTGAAATGGAAAACTTACTCTATTGAATCCCGCAATTAAAGAGATTGGAACCCATCCCTGTTCATCCATATTTTGCCGCAAATAAATATCCTTGCACAAATTCTCAGAGCTGGCAACAACAAATTACCACAGAAGTTAGACCTGAAGACGACAAAAACCAGTAGCAAAAGTTGTTAGTACCTGAAATAATAATCTATCTGCTTCACTAGAACAGCTCGCAACTGAGGATCTGGCCCTGGGAAGAACATTGGTGGAGGGCCTGGATGAGGCATGAACTGGACCCCCCTGAGTGCATCAGGATGAGGAGCTGGAACATAATATACCGGTGAAGGCATATCTGCACAAAGTGAGGTCATTAGAACCCAGTCTGCACCAGAAATATAAGCTAAACGGTTTGCCGAGGAAGAGACCTACCTGGGAAACCCATAGGATTTGTAAAGGGCCTTGGAGAAGTAATGAAAGGGCCAGAAGTAGGTGGCGGCCTCATAAACCCTCCCCTTGGCATAGGTCTTGGCTGCTGTATGTGGACATCCCTATTGCTAAAATTTCGATGAGGATTCCATTCATAATTTTGACGGTCTTGATCACGCCGATTCCCATAGTTTCCATGGTAGTGTCCATCACCGCGTGGGTGAGGTCCACTGCCACCTCGCCTGAATGAATTACGAGGTTGATCATTAGCTCCGTGAGACTGTGGGACAAATCCTCCCTTCAAACCAGACTCCAAGTTATTACTGCCTTTATGTGCAACATCCCTGGGAGAAGAATCCTTGGTCGGGGATGAAGACTTCTCCGGAGCAGATTGAGGTTTTTCCGAAGGAGTTTGAACTGGAGAGGCAGGAGCCCCATTGGTAGTTCCACGATCCCCTCGCTTCATGGATTTTTGACGAACAGGGAATGCATTGTTTGGAGTAGGATTAGGGTTGGCATTACTAATAACGGGCTTCTGCGGACAAGAAATAGTAACAAGTCACCATATCAAGCAATGAATGCGAGTACACTACATTAACATCAGACTACAAAAATGAACCAAAAATGGAGTGTGAAACTAAATTCAAGACTCAGCAGAATAAGAGTTGATCATAGATACACGAACTGTTATCCAGAAGGACAAAAACTAAAACGTTAAAGAATTAAGAAAAGAACAATTAGACGAATTCCTGTACCTGAGAGACGTGAACCGATCCATCAGAAGGCGGCTTGGAATCAGAGGAAGACTTGGGGGAGGCCCGGGTGGATTCTGATAGAGCCGGCCACGAGACAGCGCCCATGACAGGACCCACCTCGACCACGCCATTGGCCGGCTTATTCCACGCGGGTTTTTTGGTTTTACCGGTGGCCGCATTGCCACCATTGTTATCGGCGCTCTCAACGCCAGGCTCCACGGGCGAATTCTCGGAGCGATCGGAATGAACCGAGACATCAACAGCCGCGCCGGGCGAAGACACCGGCGTTCCCGGCGCCGTCGCCGCCACCTCGGACTCGCCGCGGACCACGTGAGCCCACGGGGACGCAAAATTCCGAGCCCCTCGCCGGAACTGGGGGCTGTTCAAGCCATCCGCCGTCGTCGCCATTAAAAACAAAAATTAGGGTTTTGTATCGAAACGATTTAAGATAAAAATAGGCCGGTCGAGAAAGATTTTCTTTTCAAAAAAAAAAAAAAAAAATGGCGAGGGGCCGAGGAGGAAGGGAACTCGGAGACTCCGGGCTTTCTTCTGAATCAAACCCAAGCGATCGAATTCCAAATATTCGAGGATAGATCGGATCAGAAAATCCGATAGCGAGCTCGAGCTGCAAGCGAGACAAGCAAACCTCTCTCTCTCTCTCTCTCAAGCGCTCCTCTCTCTCTCTCTCTCTCAAGCGCTCCTCTCTCTCTCTCTCTCTCTCTCTCTCAAGCGCTCCTCTCTCTCTCTCTCTCTCTCTCTCCCTTCGTTCCCCTCTTTTGCCTTGCCCTCTTCTCTCTCTCAGCCTCCTCCGCCCCTTCCCTATTTTGTTACTATGTAACTTTTCTTTCCGTTTATACCCCCCACTTCCCACCCTTTTTACGCTCTACCAGTTGAATTCCAACTCGAACTAAAACTCCACCTCAAATGACCGATCTACCCATCACCTGCCGCTCGTTCCCAATAAAAAAAATAATAATAATAATAATTTCCCAATTTTTTTTATCCCTTTAGTAAAACATTCCTTCTAGAACCTTCTTCCACGGCATCCGTCCGTCGCTCTCAGGGCCCACACCACCTCTTTATCCAGCCGTCCGATCTAAGAAAACTGGGACTCACTCGGAATATTCGATCAAAAAGCGCAAAATAGAAAAAGAAGCGCCAGACTCGAAACCCTAATCCGGGTGACCGAGGGCATTCCCGTAACATTTTCGGAAAGTACGTAAATTAGGGTAAAAAGTTACCGAAAGATTAACCGTCGCTGGCGGCACGGGGAGATGCGGTTACGCGTCTCTCCTTTTTAGTTTTTTCTCTTCCCCCGAAATTTAAAAATAAATAAATAAATAAATACAAAAACGATTAAAAAAAATTTAAATATGCGAAATTACAATCCCGTACGTAATTAAATACCTAATCTTGTCGATTAGGGCGCGCATTAGCTCGGAGATGTCAACTTTTTCGAGTTTCGTCACGCCACCGTAAATTCGCAACACTCTCTTAATCGCGTCTCCTGCGATCCTGGCCGTACGCGTGACAGATTACCGACGTGCGGCGGAGATGAGGTGAAATGGAAGGCAAGGAACATTCTAACCGTCTTCATTTGACCGGAGGTGGGGACGGATTCCGTTCAAGATTGACGGTCTAACTGTCCGCTACCTAATACCACTATAAATAAAGGGGTTACGGTTATAAAGGGAAGGGAAGGGGGTAGAAGTAAAGGGTGCATGGGAATTATTTTAATGGGGAACAGAGACCCAAAAAGAGGTTTCCCGCTTCGACCCTGGATGCCCATAACGTCTGTCACATGAGACATGTTACAAACTCTCCTAAGCTAACTAAAAAATAGAGGACCCCATGATTCATGAACACAAGGTTTTAGGGTGAGTCAATAAAGAGTCCAAAATTTATGTATTTTTGTCCATAAAATGATAAAACTTCCACTTTATGACAAAAAATACCTTCCATTTTTTACTAATAAAACATAGTGGACAAAAAAACTCAGTAACATAATAGTTGGTTGTCAATAACATATTAGTCACAGTATGTTAGCTGCTCAAGTAACATGCTAATCGGTTGCTCGTAATATGGGTTTTCCATCACAGACTAATATGTTAGTTTGTAACTTTTAAAAGAGTCAGGACCACGGGCAAGGGGATGGGTATTTTTGCCATGTCCCCTTTCGTTGGACGAATTTTTGTAGACAGATTAATTTTTATGTACCCTAAGTTTATAAGAAAATGGCGTCACAATTATTAGGAGCATCTAGCTATATGTTAAACAAGGGTGCTTTTAGCATTATTTAAGGTGATATACGAGGAAAACAACATAATTAGGTTGGTGTTGTGACCAATCAGGTATCGGATTAATTTATGTTGGATTTTTGGGTACCTAATACTAATGGTGAGCTGTAAGATTGTTCTTATGTAGTTGTATATAATATGAGTATATATTGGATCCTAGGACTAGTTAGAAAAATAAATCCCACTTATGACTTGTACCTAACTATGTGTATCTCTCTTTACCAAGTATAGGGAGTACTAGGGGTGTAAACGGGTAATAATCGAAATGGGTAAGGGTTATTCCGTTACCTGTTTCTATTATTACACTACCTATGTTCCGTCACCAGTTTCAGCCGAATAAAAATTCATTATTCCGTCACCCGAATTTCTTACCCGATTACTTGATTACCCAAGTAATCGTGTAAATAAATGGATAAATAATAATTGTATAAATTTAATTATCTAACCCTTATAAATAAAAAAATATAAAAAACCTATAATTTGTACAAATAAAATAGTATCGATAAAATTATAAAAAATAACTTCAAAGGTAATATTTGAATAACACTAATATCAATAAAACTATTAGAAGTCTATTAAATTAAATATTTAAAAACATAAAAATTCAAAATCATATGAAAATTGCATCCCAGTTCTTAAGTTTATCTAAAAACAACTCAAACAAACGTTCAACACACATATTATCTAAAAATAACATCAATTACATTAAATATGATAAATTAGGGTAAGGTATGATAGGAATAATACATTAAAATAAAGGGCATAAAGTTTAACTAAGTTACTAAATTACCATCCAGGTAATCGGGTAATTGGATAATCGGGTAGTCAGGTAATTGAAATATAAATTTTTTGTTTTTTATCCATCAGGTAATCGGGTAATCAGGTAAAATTGACACCCTTAGGGAGTACTTTCTAATTTATAAAATTTAAATTTGGAGGTTGATCTAAATCTTAGTGGTAAGATGGATTACAACAATTTAATGGTGAAATAAACACCCAAAGTCTAGGGATAAAACTCAAAAGTACTACATATTGTTCTTATGCAGTTTTATACACTGAGTATATAATGGATCTAATACTAATGTAAACACCCCTCTTGTCTCTTAACTCTTAAGGAATTGATATCTTACCTTTGTGACATGTCACTACCTTATTAGTGGGGCACTAGAACTCTACATAACTCTAAAGTACTAATCACTAAAATTTACTCTCATGTATTATGTAAATCACATAAGATTTTTTTATTAAACAACAAAAAAATTACGGATCTAATACTAATGTAAATACCCCTCTAGACTCTTAACTCTTAAGAAATTGGGTGTCTTAAGAGAAGGTTCCTCTTTTTTCTTCAAGATTTTCCATCTTTGTTGTCTGTCTGTTGGACATTATTTTAATGTGGTACAACCTCATTGGAGTAGTAACTATTTTGGAGAAGTGTTCCTCAGTCCACTATTTGGGAAACTTCTGAGAATCTCAAGAAGATGTACAAGTTTCATATTTATTAAGAAAGCAAGCATCTTTAATCCACCAGGGCCCAGGCCATGAAGATGTACAAGTTTATAATGGACCCAACTACTCGTAGTTATGTACCTCTTTTTTTCCGTCACGTTGTCTCAGCCCAATAAAAGCAATTTTTGGGCTTTTAAGACGTTGCAATGGGGACCCAGGTTAGAACGAATTGACTCGGTTGGATGATACTCGGCCGGGTCCACTCGGATTTTCTTGAGTCGGACTTAATCGCAGGTGAACTCGCCCACTCTCTAAATGGGTCCTCTCTCCATCATGGGCCGAGTTTGTACAACAGCTACAATACTTGAAAGTTTATTTTTTGAATATTTTTTATTGCTTATTTAAAAAAAAAATCTGTGTTTATTAATAATGAAGAATTAATATTTAATATATTCTATAAATTATATAACTTTAAAATATAAATGACCCGACTCGTCGAGCTTCGAATTGAACTACCCAAAACTTGAGTTTGGCTTTGATTAACTAAACGAGTCTTACTTAAACTTAAAAAGTTTGATTCAATCATTCAAGCTTTGAAATAATAATTTGAGCTTAATAGAGTTTTTCACTTAAATTTTGCTAGTTTGTTTGTATGAGATGAAAAGTTTATTAATTTTGATTATAAAAATATCGTGATAAACTTAAAGTATACGGTCAAGACCAATGTTTTAAAAACCGAATTGGCCATTGATCGGTGCTAAGTCCGGTTTTGGTTGAACCCGGTTAGATCGGGTTGGACCGTATATATTATAAATGATTTTAAACCTTCACACGGGCGAATGAATCTCTTGGATCGAGAATGCTTTCGCTATGCGAGAATGCAAACTCTTGACTTGTGTGGGCGAGATTAAGGCCTCCTACAGATTTGACGACGACTCACGAACTCTTGGAAAGGAGACGAACTTTTTGTGGATTTAGTCAGTTGAACGAAAGTATTTGTGTTCCGTGCCGTGTGATCAGCTTGTTGATGTTTTCGATGGTTGTGCAGAGTTTCTCAACGCACTGAGTGCAATCGACGAACCTCCAGTTGGCAGAGTTGTTGGCATAAAAACTTCTCCTTTTGTGAGAGGGGTTTACGAGTATTTGTAGTTGATGCGGCTCACTTGTTTGATGAAGCTTGATCCTCATAAAGAGGATCTCGATTAACTTTTTCTGCTATTATTGGAGTGGGAGTAGGACTTGGAAGCCCAGTTGGCGTGGTCGAGTGTCGGGTTTTGGTTCAATTGGGTTGGACCAACTGGTTCGGTTCAGTTTTTAAAACACTGGTGAAGACATGATATTCTAATCTAGCATTGATTATCTAAATTCTACATAGGAGCTGGAATTAGGTCGGATCCATATCCAAAATAAATTACATCCAAATCAAATTTAACATGTTGCATTCGAATTCAGACTCCTTTTAACTATGCCGACGAGGATCATATAAAGGCCTTCATATTCTTTTAAAAATCTTAAAATAAAAGTTTGCTTTTTGGTGCATTTTTAAGGAAATAATTTCTGCTCTATGAAAGAGTAATATATCCAAAGAGAGGACTAAAGACTTTTTTAGTCCAAAAAACCCCTCTTTCATCCAAGAAAATTTTTTTAGTCTAAATTTCATTTTTTGTATTTCCATTTCTACCTTTGGGACCACATACCACTTGAAGATAAGCATTCAAATAAACTACAATTATGTTAATTTTTCATAAACCCTCCAAAGTCCAAAGTCCAACCATTTCTTTATCTTATAAAAGATTAAATGAAGTAATAATCTTCATATTTTCATTCATATAAAATATAATAAAACGCAATATATATATATATATATATATATATATAACAAAAAAGATAGACTATAAAAATATAAAAGTGAATGTGGAAGTGGATGGCATTAGATTCTCCAAACATCATCCCCCCTCATTAAAATAACAAGCTTGAATGATTAAGTTATGCTTCAAATTGGTTGTACAAAACCTCGTATTAAAGTATGACAATTAGCCCCCAAATTAACCACTTAAAATTTATGTGCTGCATTTTTCTTCTTTGTTACACCCTCTTTTGTATATAATAAAGTCTGATGACGCCAAACCAAGCCTTTCATGTGGCGTAATTTTGTTCATGCGTTGTTATCAATTATGTCACAACATTAAGTCCTGATCATCTCATAATCTGTCTTGAAACTTCTAAGAACCTCTACTAATTTCTGTTCGTCCTTATATACAAAAACCAATATTTAGTTTAAATCCTGGTTTTGAAATGGGGAAAAAGTTATTTGATTTTCCAAATTTTCATCACTTGAATATCTAAATAATTTTTTTTCTTTTATTTTATTTTACTTTTTCTCTCTCGACCTCTTAAATAGAATAGACCGACCACCGATTACGATTGAATATGACCCGGGTCTTTATCCTCCAACTCAAGTGTAACACAACATTGTAGGTGAGGATTGCTTATTCAATTGTTGTACTTCAGACCCGGAATTTATATTTTGAGTGAAAATAGTAATTTGACCAGTGTTTTAAAACCCTAAACCCAACCGGCTGGTCCGACCCGATTGAACCAAATTGGTGGCCAGTCCAATTTTTATTGACTCGACCCAGTTCACTATAACCAACATTATTTTTGCCTTTTTCCTTATTAAAATATTAAATATATGTCTAACCCAATTTTATTGATTTTCACATGAATGTAACATTTTAACCATGAAATTTAGAGTGTAACATTTTAGCTTCATATATATATATATATATATATATATATATATATATATATATATATATATCACAATTTGGTTGGCGGCACCATAGCTCCCTTGTAGCAGCCTGATTTCTTTCAAAATTTTAAAAGAATCAAAAGATGTTTTAACTATATCTAGAAAAGAAAAAAGAGGTCTCATCTATTATGGTGCATTCCTCTTCTCTTATTTTGTTTGATAGCTAACTCATAAGACAAGTCATCTATTTTGAGGAGAACACTCCCCTTATTTTTTCATGATCCTCTCATTAATTTTATCCCTAGTCCAAGTTATACAACTGTCTTTATTGTCTTTTTCATAAATAAATACCCCATTAAACGGATACATTAATGGCCAAAATTAATAGGAATAAATTAGTGAAATTTCTAGTTATTTATTTTATTTATTTCATATATCCCATTTTTCCCATACCCCTTTTTAATGCATTGGGTATTCAAAAAAAAATTTCAGGCTTTTTTTAATTGTCTTTCCGAAATATATATATATATCCCCAAATTAATCCGATTAAAAAAGTCCAATTAAAAAAAATAATACAAAATTTCATGTGGATTGAGGTCTGAATGTAATATTTTTTTTCTTAAAAACAATTAAAAAAAAAAAAGAATACTCCGTTGACGGACCATTTCTCAGGCCTCCATTACCGACAATCACAGCGACAGAAATCCTCCTCCCCCAGGCGTATCAAAATAATCAAATCCCCACCACCCAATCATCGCCGATTAATCCCGTCTCCGGCGCCGAATCATACCGCCGATCAGCGCCTGTCGGAGAGAGAATAATCTGCCAGAGGAGTTTAGCTATCAATCACGTTTCTGCGGAGCCCCGGAAAATAATTAAGAATCTGCCAATCGGAGCGAGCAGTTTTGGACGCACCCGGCGGCCGACCAAATTCTCTCACCGTCTTTGCTGTTTCTCAATCATTTAAGGCCCCATCGCTTCGCTCTCGGTCACTTTCCTCCTCCTTCCCCAAAATTTTTATCTCCTCCATTCTTCCCGAGAGAGAGAAACTCAGAAAGTAATAAAGAAAGGGGTTGCGGGCCTGCGGCGGGTCCGCCGGTCCGGCGCTTATCATTGCCCTTTGTCGAGCTCCGGCTGGATTCCGATTTCTTTATTAGATTGGAGATAAGGCCGACGAGAACTGATAAGCTTCGGTTCCTTTTTTGGGTTCTTTTTTAAGGGAGAAAAAGTAAGTAATTATATTAATTAAGGTTGCTTAACGATGGGATTATCTGGATAATGCGGATTAAGTGACGCAGAAGGGGGGGACAATGACACGGTGGAATCGCACGGGCGAAGTTTCTAGCCGTTGGAGTTAGGTTAAGTGGGGGACCCGGGGGGTGGATCTCTGCTTTTACGAAAATCGCCCCGGAAAAAGGCCAAAAGGGTCAACAGACGTTTCACTCGGGGGGTAAGGAGACCTCATTTCATCCGTCGATCTCGTCTTCGCGCGTGGTCCCCGGGGATCGAGATGTGTCCCACCAGATATCTAAAGGAGGGCATTTCGGTCAGAGAAGGGGCAAAAAAAAAAAAAAAAAAAAAAGCTGATCCAAGGTTGTGGGTCGGCTTTCTTTTTGTCTTCGGATTCGCTTTCCCGAAAATCGGCCGGGTCGCTTTCCCGCATTTACATCCGCACGATTTTATCGACCACGCAAAAAAAAAAAAAAAAAAAAAATATTTCGAAATTTTCGTTCCGACCGTTGCCCTGCCCCGACCGAGCCGCCGCCGAAGTCCCGGACCGGAAGCCTCCGGAAACGTCTAGACTCCGACCCCGAATTAACAACACCGTGTCACGTCATGATTGGGTACCAGGGTCCAGAACCTCTTCGGAGGGTTGAGAACTTTCGGACGAAAGGCAGATAAAGATGACGCCAGCGACAATGGGGCCCCCTGTCTCCGCCACGTATCGTTGATTGAGCGCGAATTAAGAAAGACACCGTGGAGTCGAAGCAATGTACGTGGATTGAGAAACGTCAGGGTAAAAGTGGGATTTCACAAAAGGGGAGAAGTTTTTTTTTTTTTTTTTTGGGAGAGATAGGTTGTAAAATAAACAAAAAAGCAATGTCAGGTTACGGTTGGTAAAGCGGGCCGGGCTTTAGAGGGCAAATGTAGCCGTTAGGCGTGGATGCCAGGCTGCCCCGCGGCCCCGGCCTTGGGGGCAACGGATGATTAGAGCCCCCCCGGCCCGCCCCCTCCCTCACATGGTCTCGCTGTACCCCGGCCCCACCACTCCCCCGCCTTTTCTCTCTCTCTGGAGCGTCTCATTATTCGCATCGTCTTTTTTTTTTTAAATTTCTCGACCCTTCCTCACTCCTCCGAGCCTCACGCCTCCTTATCCATAAATACTCACCTCTCACCGCATCTCCCTCACCAAACCTGCTTCTCTACCCCTACTCCGATCTTCTTTTGCTGCTTCCGAGCCGTCTCCTTCGTCGTCGCAGCGAGGAAAGGGTAAACAAGGAAAAAAAATGTCGAAAGAGGTGACCGAGGCGGAGGCCGCGCACCACGGCAAGGACTACCACGACCCGCCGCCGGCGCCGCTTCTGGACGTCGGGGAGCTGAAGCTGTGGTCCTTCTACAGGGCGCTCATCGCCGAGTTCATCGCCACTCTGCTGTTCCTCTACGTCACCATCGCCACCGTCATCGGCCACAAGAAGCAGAACGCTGCCGATGCCTGCAGCGGCGTCGGACTTCTGGGTATCGCCTGGGCCTTCGGGGGCATGATCTTCATCCTCGTTTACTGCACCGCCGGTATCTCAGGTCAGTGCCCTTCCTACCTTAGCTAGCTAGCTAGCTCTCTCCACGGAGTGAAAAAGTAGGGAAAGGAGCACGTAGTCCTCTGGTTTGTCCTTAGTTAATAAATTCGCCGTTTACGTCCTCTGCGGCGGCGATTTGGTTGGCGGAGGGAGTAGATTTTGTTCGTTTTTGGAGGTTTCTGAGAACTTAAATGTTTTGTTTTTTTTGCAGGAGGGCACATCAACCCGGCGGTGACCTTCGGTCTGTTCTTGGCGCGGAAGGTGTCCTTGATCCGGGCCTTGGCGTACATGGTGTTCCAGTGCTTGGGAGCTATTTGCGGTGTCGGCCTCGTGAAGGCTTTCATGAAGAACCCCTACAACCGCCTGGGCGGGGGAGCCAACGAAGTGGCGGCGGGTTACTCCAACGGAACCGCCCTCGGTGCCGAGATCATTGGCACCTTCGTCCTCGTCTACACCGTCTTCTCCGCCACGGACCCCAAGAGGAGCGCTCGCGACTCCCACGTCCCGGTAAGTACACTCCTCTTTCTCTCTCTCTCTCTCTCTCTCTCTCTCTCTCTCTCTCTCTCTGTCTTTGCTTTTTCTTCAGTGAAGTCCAAGGTACAGCCTTTTCAAGTCGTTGCGTCTGATTTAGTACTCGTGTTTGTTGCCCTTGAATGAAGGTGTTGGCTCCTTTGCCCATCGGGTTCGCCGTGTTCATGGTTCACCTGGCCACCATCCCAATCACCGGCACCGGCATCAACCCGGCCAGGAGCTTCGGTGCCGCTGTCATCTACAACAACGACAAGGCCTGGGATGACCACGTAAGTTCAAATTTTTTTTGGGTTCTCCTTCCACTTCTTTTCATCAAATCCAAAAAACTCACTTTCTGTTTTCAAAATTTTTTTGGGTTCTCCTTCCACTTCTTTTCATCAAATCCAAAAAACTCACTTTCTGTTTGATTACATCACTGGCAGTGGATCTTCTGGGTCGGCCCCTTGATCGGAGCTCTGGCAGCAGCCGCCTACCACCAGTACATCCTGAGAGCGGCCGCCATCAAAGCCCTCGGGTCCTTCCGCAGCAACCCCCCATAACTAGAAAGCAGAGATGAAGCCAGTGCTCTTACTAGTGTTTTTTCTTTCCATCTCGTCCTTTGATGATGTGTGGGAGTGTGAAGAGAGATGAAAAAAGTTTACTTTCTTTGTTTCGCTTTCTTCTTTCCTTTTTATTATCTTATTTTTAATTTATCCGGGCCGGTCTCGTTCTTGTCCATGTGTAGCAGCACAGCTCTGTAAGAGTCGGGGTCTGTATCTCCTCTCTGGTTGTCTTCTATCTCTCCTCATCTGTGTATTATGAAGAAGAAGAAAAAAAAAAAAAAAAAAATTCTTTCTGCAGAAAAAACTAAAGTGCGCCGCACCTAACCTCTCTCCCTTCTGTCTTCATTATCATTTCCCGCTTTATTCACGAAACCACGCGCGCCCTAAATCGAGAGGGGTAAAACGGTAAAAAAAGTGGAAAAATGCTTCGGGTGGGAGATGGGGATCATTTTCTTCACTGTAAAGGTTGCCGGGGGTGGGGGTCGGTACCTGTCAAAAGACAAGTGTCGCGTCGCTTTTAAAATTCAATCAGTCGCTTTCGGGGAGTGGGGTCCAGGGGCCATGAAAGAGGCGGGGAATCACCGCCCACCGGAGACTCGAATTCCCAGGCGGCGACAGGTCACCTTTCCACCACGCCACGTGTCGAACCGTGTGTCGTGAGCCGTAATGCGCGTCACATGGAGTTCAGTTCGGTTCAGTCCACTCCATCTTATCCAAAAATCTCGTGTTTTTTTTTTTTTTTTTTTCGGGCACGTGCTTGGCCCCGCGTGTCGGCGGGGAGGCGTCGTGGGCCGTTGGATCGCTCGGTGGGTCGGGAGATTGTGGTGGACCACGGCTCGTGTGGTCGGAATTGTGGTATAAAATGGACTTGAGGAAGGATAAAAAGCTGGCGTGGCGGGGACGGCCTACTTTTGGGATGGGGACGGGGGCGGATGATCCGTTACGAAGCGGGAATATCGGCGACGTGGGACCCGGGCTGTCGTAGGGCTGAGGTGTGATGTCCCCTGCTCTGTCATTGGCTTCTTTGATGAGTCCAAAGGCTTCGGTTTCTCGATTACGAGCCTCGACAGTTGGATTCCACTCAGCCTGGGATCACGGCTTCACATGGGTTACGGTCGACCCGGGTTTTTCTCTCTCTGGGTTACACTGGTTGTCCCGCACGGAATTTGGACCATGCGCCGGGGAAAGGGGGTGGTTAAATCAGTTTTTTCCGGTTACGTAACTGAGAGATCTCTTCTTCTAATCATATGCAGTCGGTTTAAGTGAAACTCAGCAGTTATTTATTAATTAACTGTGCTTAAGAACGGAAACTGGGGTATCTTTTTGAGTTTCAAGTCTCGGTTCGCGTGAGAAATGGAATCTGCATGTATAACTCTGCATTAGAAGATTAGAAGAAGAAACAGTAAACGGGAATGGGCATTTTGGACTTGGATCTCGTACCCACTGAGGCTTATACAGAAGCATATACATATAATATAATATATTAATATATATTTTCTTCTTTATTGTGGACCGGATGTGAGTTTCAGGTTAGTAGGAGGAGATCTTTTCAATAGACCCCCCGCAACAATAACTCTTATAGACAGAAGTAAAAAAACATATTCCGCCGTTGCCGGGGATCGAACCCGGGTCGTCCGCGTGACAGGCGGAAATACTCACCACTATACTACAACGACTTGTTAATAATTTGTAATTACAAAACCATTATTAGATTTTCTTATTTCTTCTAAAAATTATGGTTATTTTTTCACAATTTTGTTTTGGGTCGAGTTGCCCAATCTAACCGAGTCATGGGGCTACTCGGGTCCTAGTTGACCTGGACCGACTCCGATTTTCACATGTCCGAGACGTGCCACCCTGCTTAATATAGAGTTTAATCTTCGAAAATTTATGGCTCATTGATGTATTATGGCTAAAACGTGTTGAGGTTAAACTTTGACTTTGACTCGTATCTTGCGGGAGTTTGACTTAATTGATCTTAATCATCAATTATGCAAGTATAAACTTGAATAATAAATTCTAATTTATTGGTGCCAACATGTTAAAAATACACAGGGAAATTCAATAACATAATAGTTGGTGGTCACTAATATACTAGTTAGGTACTCATAACATAATTTTCAATTATAGACTAATATTATTCCGTTATTAACATACATACGTATTCGTCATTTTAGGTAACAATCCATCCAGTCTTCGTTTCCCCTTTATTCTTTTTCAGCTATTATACTTTATTGTGGACCCGGTTTGAGTTACAGCCTTTTCACCCAGTAGTCGGAGATCATTATTAGTTGAGGAGACCCCAAACTAGTAGGAGAAGATCATTATTGGTTGAAAACCCATTTTAGGCTGTCAGAGTTTCATAAACATTTCGAGTAAAAGAAAGCAAGTGATAATAAAGATGTGGTTCAGAAAATTAAAAGTGAAAAAAAAAAAAAAAAAAAATCGCCGTTGCCGGGGATCGAACCCGGGTCGTCCGCGTGACAGGCGGAAATACTCACCACTATACTACAACGACTTTTTTATTATTTATTTGTCTAACATAAAAATGTGTTGTAAGTCTCTTGTTTGAATCTGTAATAGTTTCGGTTTGGACGCAACAATTTGTATATGCGAAGGTGGAGCTTTTTTTTTTAATCGACAAAAATATGATGAGGCCGGCCGTCTCCAGCCGAAACCCAAGCAATACAAACGCATACCGCCATGATTCCTCCATCAATGAAAAGCTCTCATCTTTCATTCTTTCTCGACGGAGTCTCCTCAAGAGTCCTCAACGAACGCCTCGCCCGCAACTCTCCTCGATCATTTCTCGATCCTTAATTTCCCTAAAACCCATTAAATGGGTCTCGTCGATTTCTCCTCAAAGACGAAGACGGCGACCCTCCTCATCGTCTCCCTCGTGACCACTCTAGTAGTCCTGCACTCGCCGGATTTCGCCGCGGCGGAGGTTCATGTCGTCGGCGGCGACGACGGGTGGACGTCGTCGATGAACTACCTGAAATGGTCCCAGGGGCGTAATTTCACCGTAGGGGACGTTTTAGGTGATGGATCGCGATATATATATATATATACATATATATATCACAGCCTCGTCAAACATATTAATGAATATGTTGTTGCAGTGCATTTACGGGTTCTTCGTTTTCGTTGTTGCAGTGTTTAACTACGTGAAGGGGCAGCACGACGCGGTGGAAGTGACGGAGGAGACTTTCCAGTCGTGCGAAGACGACGGGTCCGGGGTGGTGAAGCGGTACGAGAGCGGGAACGACCGGGTGGTGCTGGAGGCGCCGGCGAGGAGGCACTGGTTCATCTGCAGCTTCTCCGGCCACTGTCTCGCCGGGATGAAGCTCGCGGTCGACGTCAACAACGGCGGAGGGGCTTCGGTGCAGTCCACGACGAATAACGCCACCGCGCCGCCGGGCACTACTTACAATGGAGCGTTCGGTACTCGCCGCCATTCGACGAGTTATTTCATCTCTGCGACGCTTTTAGTACTTGTAGTACGACTGTCTATCTGTTGATCTTGAACGGAATATTGTGTGTGAAAGAGAGAAAGGAATCCTGGTTTTTTGCCTGGTATTATTGTTAATGGAGTCTTGCTTTTTTTAGTTCTGATGATGGTTGACGTTGGGTTAAGGAAAGGGGGACGAAGGAAGAAGGAGACCCGAGAAAGAGTCTTTTGGGGTTGGTGGCTGGTGATGGCCTCGTTTGACCAAGTCGACTGGATTTGACCGTAATGGAATTATTTTCTTTACGTAATCTAAAGTTCTTAATTGAGACAGATTAGAATGATTAGAACGGTGTAAAATGGCAATAAGTTATTTATTTACCGTTGTATCAATATTAAATATATTTATTTAAGGCATACACTATATCTCAAATAAATAAATTTAAATATAGATTTATTTATTTATTTATTGCGTTATAAATGGATAATAATAACTCCTAAGTTCTAACTTTATATTGTAGAAAATATATAAATAATTGTATATCTTATAGACATCGAAGTTCAAATTTATCAGAATTAGATGATTCTCAAAAGTCATTGACTATTTTGAACTCAGAAAAAAACAAAAAAAAACAAAATAGTTAACGGCAGTGGTGGCGATGGCGGAGGCGATGTGTATTTGGCCGTTGCTGGTCGTGGTGGAGACAATGGTGGTGGTGAAGGTCCGCCGGACCGGCTTCCGTCGTCGCTTCCGGTTCCGACCACCCACCCGTCGGGTTCCGCGTGAGCTCGATCAGGGATTCCCGGACTTGCTCTGCTTGAACCAGCTCGCTGTCTCTCTTCTGTTCATCGGAGGAGAATCTCAGTACTCTGCAGCGCTGGATTTTTTCATTCTCTGTTTCGAGTTCTGAAGCGAGACTCACCTCGACTTTGACGACGTTAAGGACGAGGCCTCTGAATGTGGTGATGTTGGCGTTGGTGACTTCCAGACCCAGAGAATTCATGGCCTCCAGCAGCTTCACGAACCCGCCTGCTCTGTTTTCGCAGAAAATCTTCACAAAGAACTCGTTCCCGTTAACCTGGCTCACCTCCACCTGAACCTGATCATTTAATAACAATTTTATTGGGTTGATTAAGCGATGGAATCGATCAATTTCAATATGTAAACGATACCTCCATTTGCTGTCCCTTGTCTTCGGTGCTCTGTGAATCGGGATTGTGCTTCGATGCGTCGGAGGTTTTGTTGCTGGAAGAACACCTGGCGTTTCCCTGTTCCGCGATTACCAATCCAGATCCTTCTGGAGATTTGTTGTGATCACCGTGAACAACAGGGTCTTGATTTTGAGTACCCAGTTGAGATGGGTTCCCGTTCTGCTTCTCAGCTTCTTCTTCTGGCGTTTCCTCGAGCTCGTCCTGGAGATCTTTCACTTGCTTCTGCAACTCTTTCACGAACTCTATGGCGTCCCCCAGAATCGACGCTCTATCCATCTTCAAAACCCATGAATTTATTCAAGCTTTGAAGGAAGACCGAAAGAAAAGAGTTTTGGAAGCAGAGAATTTATTACCTTGGTGATTTTGGGGACTAAAGCTCGCAAGGCGTAGAGCCTATCGTTCAATTTCTTTCTCCTCTTCCTCTCCGCTACCAAATTCTTGGATTGATTTCGCCTACCAGACCTGCTCGCAACCTTTTGGTCATCGTCGTCTTCGATTTGGTCACTGCAATCCGATAAAGAATCGCCCCTGCCCATCTCCTGTTTCACAGACTCCTTCTCGTACTCAGCCATGGAATGGTGCAGACCCGCCGGGTTGTTCGTCAAGGCGGCGGCGATCTCCGGAACGCCGTGATCGACGCCGGAATCAAACGACGTGGGCTTCTCGGAGAGGATGCTCTCGAGCTGCTGCTGCGGCGGGTTGCCAAGGAAGTTAAGAGGCGAATTGCAGATTCGGGTTTGGTCTTGGGGAAGCTCCCAAGGGAGGAGGTTCAGACTATCCGCCGTCGTCGTCGTCATCGTCGGCGGCGGGGGTTGCATCCATGGCAGGAAATGGTTGGAGCTTTTCAGGTAGCCAGAAAAGGGTTTTTCCGTCGAGAGCCGGTCGTTTAGACCGGGGCTTCCGAGTACGGTTTGATCGTTGAAACAGGGGTCCCACGAAGCGGCGGCGCCGTTGCACTGCTCCATGACGAACTCCACCGTCTGATGATCTTCAGGCATCTGAAATGAATAACATCACACAAAGTTCTCGATTTATACAAAAGGTCTTCCGGGTTGGAGAGAAGGGCACGTAAAGATCATTCCTCGTTCGGTTTGAATATTCCGGAAATTCATACTCAATTCGGATCATCGCGAAAGCATGGTTACGTTTTTTCTCTGAAAGCGGGGAATCAGGAGGAAGAAAGGGAGAAGCATATTACGTGTTTAGCGACGAACAATTCGATCAGTCCATGCGTCACAGGAATCAAGAGCTTCGTCTTCACCGTCTCCTGCATCAATGAATGAAGCTTCTGAGCTCGACAGAAAATCACATATTTGGAACAGATAACACGAAGAAGGGTATTATATATACCATATTTGTGAAGTTTGGGAGACTCAACCAAACTGGTTTATTGGTGAGCAGAGCTTCCGTGTGGTTCCTGTTTCGAAATTTACGGTACTCAGTGAGAGAGAGAGAGAGGGGAAGAAGGAGAGAAGAGGAATCCAATCGTCGTACCCTGAATCCAAAATCATGGAAGAAGGCAATTCGTCGAGCGCATCGCAGGCATTCGTTCTCGGATGCGGTAACGTTTCATCTCTGCAAGGAGTATGAACAAAGCGATGGTCTTCTTCATCTTTGGAGCTCCTCTCTGCCCCTCTACAACAGCAACCCATGAACTCAATACGCCTGCAAAGTTCAAAAACCATGAAAAATCAAGTCAAATTTCACTTACTTTAATGGGGTGATCACGTATTCGAATTCTCTCGAATTCTCTCACCTCTGATCATCGCTCAGTTTCCAAATCACGCAGTAATCCCAGCTTTTGATACCCAGTAGTACCAGAGCTCTAAGCTTCTCAATGCAGCTCTGAGAAATCTTCATCTCTCTCTCTCTCTCTCTCCCCTTGCCTACACAGAATAAGATCAGTTTCTTTCTTTAATTGCTTCGTTATACTCCACAGAACGAAAATGGTACTTGCAGAATTTCAAATTTGGACCAAGGAAGAGATCTCGTCTGTGACTCTGTGGTCTCCTCCTGACCCTTTTGACTGTTGGCTAATAAGTGGCTGCTCCGAGTACTACTCCGAGTCTCTGACAGATATGATAGCTATAGATAACTGCAACGTGATTCAACTGTGGAGGAACGATATCTGAGGACCTTTTCGATCGAGTTCATGGAGGTACCCGGAAGAGGAAATCGGATCAGGAACGTGTTAGCGTTAATGGATGTCGGAATATTTAAGAGAAAACCCTAAAAAGGGATTACGATTCCTCGTTTCGGTGTTGTGGCTTGAAGGTAGGTGAAATGCAGCGAAGGTGTGAAAGGGGTCAGCTTGTTTGAGTTTGAGCATTTTAGGGCATGTGTTTTCTTTCTTGTGAATCCGGGGTTTGGACGATTTTGTGTAGCGTTCCTACCGTGGCATGGCTGCATGGGGGATGAGATTCCTTAAATCTGATACGTATGATGTACCGGATTAAAACGGTAATGATCAATAATAATTTTATAATTAAATTTGTATAAAAATGTAAAAATTCAGTTTCCAAGAAGAGAAAAAAAGAGGGCAAAGAGAAGGAGAGATGAACCACGAGTAATTTTGTTAGTCTTTAACCTGTGCGTTAAAAACCGAACCAGACCAGCCGGTCCGACCCGGTTGAACCAGGACCAGAGGCCAATTCAGAAAATTATAAATCCACACAACCAAAATATTTTATTTTGGTCTTATTACTTATAGAAATATAAAATATATACAAATTATATGGTATAATATTAAAATGTTGAACCATTAATGGTCCAACCCAATTGTCGTACTACTGGTTTGATTATCGGTTCGGTTTTTAACTAGATTTAAATTGAGTTCAACCCAGTTAGTTAAATCTAGTTAAACCATATTAGATTTAACTAGATTTAAACTAAGTTTTGTGACTACCAACTTGGATGGACACGGATTCGGGTCCCAAACCCGAGTCGGTCTATTCCGACCGTGTGGGTCGATGTAACCCAACCCCGCCCATCCCCAAACTCAACCAAGTCCGGACCGTCCCAGCCTCACCACAGGTTATGTACCTCATTATAGTCCTCACCTCGCCTCTATCGGGTCCCCACGTCGGACACTGTCCCGGATCCTTTCACCCTCTCGTTATAATTTCGGGTAAGGCGGGCCTCCGCCTGCGGTAATCTTGTTGGGTCAAAACAGTCCGAGATTTCGTATGCATTGCTCGGAAAGGACCCCATCGTAGCTACCTAAATACATATGGTCAATCTCACGCAACGAACAACTAAGATACGAAGATTAATTAATGGCTTCAGTCCATTTTTCTCGAGTCCCAAACCCAAACTCGACCTATGGCTTGGATTTGAGACTAGAAACTCATTTATTTGGGTTGGGTTGGGTCAGGTTAGCAGAATAACCCGACCCCGGAAGCTCAACCCTAGCCGTAACGTGCCGTCCTGTTATTGTCTCCATAACGACCTGCAATAAATCGCCATGAAAATTGCTTCAGAGTTTGGTGACTCCGAGACAATTAAGGTCAGTACCTGCTCCACTACTCTTCTTCACTACGGTTAAGTCGTCGTCGACCGACAGGAAAAGAAGGGGAAAAAATTCCGGGTCAGATACGTTCAAACGACTTCAAACTTCAGACTCGAAGCCATCTTGTCTGTAAATCAGCTTCAGAAAAAGTCTTGCCTGGGTTGATACAGAAGAATTTCAACGCAACTTCACCGTGTGGAAGCTGCTTTGAGTTCATACGGAAGGAATCCAACGAACTTTCCGGTGATCTTTCTCTTCCTTAATTTTGGGTGGTCGTGAATGTGGCGATTCATCTTTTACGTGAATCACAGGGATCAAGCGATGGAGTTCGATAAAAACGAACGGTTATTAATAAGGGCAACGTCCATTTCCAGCTAGTCTTGTCGGCTGGGGCCGGTGAAGCTATTAATTTCACCATCAGCAGGGACGGAGAAGAGGACTAGCAGCGTTGGGTGAGTTTATTTATAGAAGGGTACGATGCAGCCAGTGTTGCAGAGCCGCAGATCCGTCTTTCCGTTCTTCCTGATCTTTTCACGGAGGTTGGGGAGTGTTCCTCTGTTTACCTGAGGAGTATTGCTCTGGTTTTTTTTTTTTTTTTTTTTTTGCCCTGGAAGAAGAAGATGACTGAGACGACACCAAACCACACTCAGACGGTGGAGGGCTGGGCTGCGCTCGGACCCAGAGGGAAGATCACCCCCTTCGTCTTCAAGAGAAGGTCTGTTAATTATGTCAAGTTTCAGATTTTCTTACGAGTAGTAGTACTGGTTTTTAAGAGATTAGTACTCTGAAATTAAGTAATTAAGTTTCTGCTGTTCGATTATTTCTTCAGAGCAACCGGGATCGACGACGTGGTGATCAAGATCCTCTACTGCGGAATGTGCCACACCGATCTCCACCACATCAACAACGACTGGGGCATCTCCATGTACCCACTCGTACCAGGGTACGTACGTAGGCATACATAGTTAGAGATCATTGTTCTTGATTTTCATGATCGGTCGTTGATGGGGTTCTGTCGTCGCAGGCACGAGATCACGGGGGTGATAACGGAGGTGGGTTCGAACGTGAGCGAGTTCAAGATCGGGGACCGGGTCGGGGTGGGGTGCCTGGCCGCTTCCTGCCTCAAGTGCGAGTTCTGCAACGACTACGAAGAGAATTACTGCGAGCAGGTGCAGTTCACCTACGGCGGCGTCTTCTGGGACGGCAGCATCACCTACGGCGGCTACTCCAAAATGCTCGTCGCCCACCGCCGGTGAGTCAGCCACCCGAGTTCAAGCCCGAGTTCAAATCCTTTGATATACGTGGGACTAATCTCTAACATTTCTGTGGTCAGGTACGTGGTGCACGTGCCGGAGAACCTGCCGATGGACGCGGCGGCGCCGCTGCTGTGCGCCGGGGTGACGGTGTACAGTCCGATGAAGCAGCACGACATGCTGCAGCCGGGGAAGAAGCTCGGGGTGGTCGGACTCGGGGGATTGGGCCACGTGGCCGTCAAGTTCGGGAAGGCGTTCGGGCTCCACGTCACCGTGATAAGCACCTCCCGGTCGAAGGAGGAGGAAGCCAAAAGCCGCTTGGGAGCCGATAACTTCCTCCTCAGCACCGATTACAAGCAGATGCGGGTCCGAAACCGATCGCCTTCTCTAATTATCTTATTTTACGCTTAATTATCGCCTCATAATACCATGGAATTAAAATTTAATCCCTGTGCGTGCAATGGCAGAAAGAAACGAGAACGCTGGATTACATCATCGACACGGTGTCGGCCCCACATTCGGTGGGATCCATCTTGGAGCTCCTGAAGGTGAAGGGCGTCTTGGTCCTGGTGGGGGCCCCAGAAAAGCCCGTCCAACTCCCTGTATTTCCCCTTATTTTCGGTAAGCTTTCTTCCAATAAATCAAGAGAAAAATAAGAAAAAAAAAAAATTAATTAATTTTCGAAGTTGGATTAGGCAGTGTTTTAAAAACCGGACCGGATTGGCCGCCGTTTCGATTGGGTCAGACAGGAGAACCGGATTTCTCTAAGAACCATGCGAATCGGCCCATTGGTCCGGTTCAACCTTAATAAACCGCCCAAAATACAAAACCGTGACTTCAAAGTTAAAGCAATACTTACTACTCTACCTGATCAACTTGATGTGCCTTAATTTATGTTTTAAACGTAAAAGAACCATTTTTTATATATAAACGGTTCAACCATTGGTCTAACCCGATCTAACTAACTCGGTCAGATTAAAACTGGTCGGTTTTGAAAACCAATCCTTTTTTTATCGACTCGGTCTGGTTCACTGTAACTAGCACAATTAAAGCACTATTTCTGTCTTGTTTCCTATAGAAATATTAAATATATACTAATTATTATAGGGTATGATATTCAAATGTCGAACCATATTTGGTCCGACCCGGTGTACTTGGGTTCGAGCAAAATACGACTTACTGCCGGTCATTGTGAAGAAAATAAATAATTAATTAAGACTCTAAAGATTACTGTTAATTTGGGGTGCAGGGAAGCGTGCTGTGGTTGGGAGCGTGGTGGGGGGTATGAAGGAGACGCAGGAGATGTTGGATATCTGCGGGAAACACAACATCACCTGCGACATCGAGCTCATCAAGCCCGATTACATCAATACGGCCGTGGAGAGGCTCGCGAACAACGACGTCAAGTATCGTTTCGTCATCGACGTCGCCCACGAATCCTCCTGAACATATTATTAATCTGTTCTTAATCCGTTCCTGCATGTTTTTGGGTCGTTCGTTCGTTTGTGTTCAACCTTGTTTGATTAATCTGTCTTTGTCGTCCTAATAACTTTGGCTCTGTTTTAATTGATGACGTCCTTCATGAATCTTCTGTCGTGTGTGAATATATAGTCTTCAAATCCATTTTTATATTGTTTAGGATTAATGAGGTTGATGTCTGTTTAGGATTGTCACCTAAGCAATGACTGTGAATGATATCCATATATATCATGTAATGGGGTGTGACATTTTTTAATCGATCATTATCAACTGCCAGCAGCATTTTTATTAAAAATAACTTCTATGTACAAACACAAATGCTCACCAATATAAATAAAGAACATAAATGTTACATAGGTGGAATGATCGTTACATGTATTGGGGGTCTAAATGACCCCTAAAACAAAACAAAAAAAACCAGAAACCAGAAAAAAAAAAATCTTCAATGGTGACTCTTCTTGAGACTTCTTGTTCGATGTTTTAAGTTTTTTCGGACGTTCCTCTGGCTGCTGCTGATAGCAAACGCCCTCGGAGGAACGACCAAGTGCCAAGGCACCTCTAATTAATGGCGCCTTGGTCTAAACAGAAACCTGCACAATTAATCGTCATTAATTAACACTGTTAGTGAATATTAGTAACAAATATTAATTATTATCATAATCTTTTATTCCTAATTAAAAAGTGAATAAATAGAATAAGTAGGCTATTTATTATATGACAAGGTAAGGTTTTATAATGATAGTTTTGGCAATATGTAACAGGAGAAGCAGAGTGATCGAGTACGAGATGCTTATTTTATAATGAACGATGTAATAAATGGTTTAAATGACAGAAATTAGCTAGTTTAACTTACCATTTCATAAAATAAAAGTTTTTGTATGGGTTTCTGTCGTTTAATTCTGGGATTGAACACCTGATCTCGATCGTTATCTCATACTGAAGAAGATAGATCGGTGGGGGACTTATCTCCATTACCACCAATTCGATGGGTGGCTTCATCTTCTAATGAATATATGTCCTTAGGCACAAAAGATTACTGAAATATCGTTAGCCCTGGATACATAAAAATGTCAAAATAATAGAGCATGAACACATAAAAACAACTTCCAACTTCAGAAAGAACTTAAAAGAAAAAAAAGAATTACGAGAAAGAATTGCAGGTTTAATGCATTTAATTCATTTTTAAATAGTTGTCACCTCTATACGATTTCGTAACGTGACATATCCATTTTGCGACACCGTGCGAATTTGTTACTAAACCCGTTTTGCATCAACATCTTTCGGGCTACAAAAAATCCATCCCAAGTTCTCTTGAATATTGACATATAGGCTCCCTAATGTACATTGATATTTGGCAACCTAGTTGTCAAAGTACGATAGCACTTGGGACCTCATATGTCAATGTACATTGACATTTGACAACCAAAGTTTCAATGTACATTGGCATTTGACAAACCAATTGCCTAATTGGGCCCAACTGCCTTGAATTGGGCTTGATTTCATTTTAACTGATTTTGACAATTGATTTGGTTTTGTTGATTAAATTAAAATTAAGCCCTTGTTCAGGGATTTGACTTTGACGAATGATCAATCTCTAGCTAATCTTTGATTTGCTATGGTTAATTTGTTGATTTTGATCTTAATTGACATGAAATTGAATCAATAGGGACCTAAACCGTATGATCAATTATAATAAAGTTGAAATTCATCACAAAAAGGGGTACTACAAATATGATCTTAAAGTGGGTTCGGGTTTGGCTCTTTTTCTTAAAAACCAGTCAAGGATTTCGGGCTGGGAGGGTGAACCCGACTTGACTAGCTTAGTACATAGGTAAAAAATATATAAAAGGCAAAATTGAATTGAACCGGCCGGTTGGAGCCGGTTGAACTAAAATCAGAGTCCAATGCTATTAGAAAGTAACTATAGATATTATTTGAAATAATATTATTTCAATAGTATTCATCAAAATCCTAGTTGGGTTGGCTGAACCACATAACTTGGCCTGAGTTGGCCCGAGTAAGAGTGGACTCACAACAGAAGTCCAATTCATTATAATTCACATAAAATTACTTCATTTAATTTTGTACAAACAGAATAATATGCACCAATATAAATTAAAAACACAAATCTTACATAGATATATATCAGATGACAAAATTAAAACACTGGTTAAAAAACTTACCTTATGACAAAATTAAAACACATTAATTGCTTCTCATATAAGTGGTCCTCTATCTGCATTCTCCACCACTGATAATTTGATCCATCAAATTTCTCAATCTTCCCGGTCTTGAAAGATTTCTCTGCCATAACTCCCACTCAATTTAATAACCAATTGAATGAAACCGCTTCTCGTTCCCACAGACGGCGCCAATTGTTACAAAAAATTCCCTAACCCAGGAAATCTTCCACAACAACACAGACAATAATCCAAGACGAGATAATCTGTCACTCGAGAAATTAAATAAGCCAAACTCAACAAGAACACAAAGATTTAACGTGGAAAACCCTCTTTTTAATAGAGAGTAAAAAACCACGGGACGCGACGAACAAATCCACTATTTTTAAAAAAATAGTATAAGAAGTCTTTCAGATGAACAAGAGAAGAGAAAGAGAAACTTTACCCAACCCTTACAAATTTATTACGGGATCGTTCATCTCCCAATTTGTTTCCAAGGATTTTTTCCGGTTTCTGCCGTTCTGCCTTTCTATTCCTTCTCCTTGTTCTTTTCCACCTCTATTAGTTTTTCACACACTACCTCCTCTTCTACCCTAATCCACTAAAGGACAAAATAGAAGAAAAAATGACGATTTTGACACTTATACTAGGTACATATGGACTCCACACACTTAGTTTGGTCAAGCAAGCGCAAGCCATGGATGCGATTCCGGAGGATGCGTTGATGGAGATTCTGCTCAGAGTTTCCAAGAAATCGAGGTGTAGATGCAAGCGTGTCTCAAAGGAATGGTTGAACTTGATCATCTCGGCCAAGTCGTCGCCGTTATACTCTTCGTCTACCACAACGACGACGTGGGGTTTAGTGTTTAAGCAGCTCGACGGTTCCATGACTTTCTGTCGCCTGGACGAGCAGGGCCGACTCACAGTGGACGACTCCCTCCTCTTCTCCTACGCCGAAGACTCTCGTAGTCCTTACACTATCGGATCATGCAATGGCTTGCTCTACTTTTGCGGGAGTGTCGGTCGAGACTTGGGGTTCAAGATCAGATACTTCCTCGACAATCCTGTCACTAAGCAGTCGTCGATGCTTCCTGAGCTTCCCATTTTGGAAGACAAACCCGACCTTCGACCCGCCGGCCTTGGACTCACTTTCGACGACGACGACATTGATGCCAGTAATATTAACAACTGGAAATTGGTAGCGTTTCTCCAAGACCACCCAAACCCCCGGCCATCGATTAAATCCAGAGGGTTGACAATTAGTGTCTTCGATTCGAGGAGATGGGCCTGGAAGAAGACGAGACCTGCTCGCTTTACCGACGATTCGGATCCCTTGGCAATCGCGCTTCCATTCCCCCCCGCACGTTTCGATTAGGAGCTTCTTCTATTCATATCGATGGAGCTCTGCATTGGGTCTGGAACTCTTGCCTCGTACTCTACTATTTCAAGACTTGGAGTTTTCGGTCCTTATCAAATTACCTGATGTTGATAATTGGGATAAGGAAGGAGTTTTGTGGAAATCTGAAGGTGGCTGCCTCAACTATTGTCACGTTTGTTTTAAACAAGGACTCTGCATCTGGGTCTTGAAGAAGGAGGACAGTAGTGCAGATGATCATATAATTTACTGGTGGCACAAGACTTACTCTGTTTCAATGGACGATCTCATGTCGATGCTTAGTAGTAGTAAAGACGCACTTAATAGATTTTGCCCTATGATATGTCCATATGCAGTCAACGAAGAGCTTAGCTTGCTTTGACATCGCAGAGAAGACGATACTGCCTGTTAACATTCCTCCCGAGTGCAAAACCCAAGTCAAATTTCCTTGGATGAATCGATCCATTCCTTGGAAATTCAATGAACCTGCAGATCGTCAGCCCAAGTTGACGAAACTAGGACGTGTCACAAAAAAAATCGTGAAAACCAGGAGATCTCAAAGGGTCAAGTCGCTTAATTAGAAGGTAGCTGAAAGCACTCTAATTAATGTAGTACTGTTTTTGTATTTCAGCACTTTATTAATTATAATTATGTAAAAATTAGTTTATTAATCTTTCTATTAATTTAACTGGGTTAATTTAATTCGATTGATTGTAGAACTGTTACATAGAACCCCCATAATTCAGTAGAAGGAACCAAATTCTGTCCTAGACTAATCGACTACATTTCCAGAGAGAAGAGAATCAATGATTTTCTTCCATTTCTCGTAATCCAAGTCTGAGCCATCATCGGGCAGTTGAAATCCATTGACAATGAAGGTGGGAGTCCCAATCACACTCCTCGAACAAGCATACTGCAAAAACAAAGATTATGTCCATGTATGTATGCATTGTTAGAAAACATTGTAATTAAAACAAGTAATTAAGAAGAGAGACTGAGCTGTTTCTAACCCCTACCTTGAAGGAGATTCGTGTCTGGTAATCTGTATTACTGTCTTCGAAAGCAGATTCAATATCCGACAGGGAAGATTTCCCAAGAGCTTTGGTTGCGAATTTTGCAATCCGGGAAACAATGGCAGCTCTGGAAAGATGGCGCGTTGGTTTATTGTAGAATCTCTCCTGGTTAATTATGGATGCCATCAAATATGAACTCAAATATGAAGTGTAATTAGAACAAGGCAGAGGAAGATGAAAAGTATGGTGGGAGTAGTGGAACCTGCTTCTTGAAGAAGAGGTCAAGAAGATGGTATGTTGTTGAGGAGTTCAAGTTGTTGGCAATATGAAGAGCCCGCGATGCAACGAAGGCATTGTCATGGTAACTGCAGTTGTCATCAAAAGAGGAGAATCATCAGCAAGTCTAAAACAGTGTAAAATGCCTTCTTTTAAAACCACAACCAGAAGAACAGAAATAAAGAAATAATGGCAGGCAAGATTGGACCAGAAAATAACAAATATCAGTCTGTTGTCCAAATGAATTATCAGAACATAACATTCAAAATATTGATGAGAAGTTATTGAGATTGACCAGAAAATATCAGATGAACAGAAAACTTGAAAGGGCTCGAAAATTTTAGTGAATAAGAGGGCAACAAAAGACAGTAATTAAAGCTGAAATGGTTCACACACCAAAACAAGAAACGACAGAGGAATCTCCATTCTGCACAGATAAGAACAAGACCAAATAAAAACAATTAATATGGAATCCATGAGAAAGCAGAAGAAATTACAGACCCATCTTGCAAAATGCAAGAAAATCCAAATAAAGGTATTTAAATAAAACTTAAAAGCACAAATCATCTTCACGAAAGTACTACTCTCCAGAAAGCTAAAAACGCTGGTAACCAGAAAATAGACATTAGTCCCAATACCAGTAGCAGACAAACTAGAACGAAAAAGAGAAAGTGCCAAATAGACAGAAAGAGAGAGAGAGAGAGAATACTGACGGTAATGAGAAGGGGTGAACGATAAGCGCCACCCCATGTGAACGGTAGTGTTTGATGGCCTTCTTTAATGGCGGCCAGGAGTCTCTGCTGTAAGGGCAGAGAGGATCGTAGAACGCCTCGATCACAACCTCAGCGGCAGTTCCTTTTCCTTCCTCCCCTCCCCCAAACACGAACCCATCATACCTGGGTGGAATCAGTGCCCCCGCTTCGATCAACAGAGACCCACAAACAATCAACACCAGAATCGCCTCCGCGAAACTCCACTTCCTCATTTTTCTTCTCCTCTTTCCTCTGTCACAGACACACACATAAAGACGGCAGCTAAATATACCCAGAGGAAAGCAAGAGATATGCACTGGCGGAGGCTATTTCCGTCGAATTTGAGAAGGCGCGACAGATAATTACGCCATTTGATGCTGACCGAAAGGATTGAATTATGAATTTTCCTGGACTACCGGCCTCGATACATTTCTCACAAGTCCAGATTCAAAATACAAACAGAGCAAACAAACGCTAGTCCGTCGAAGAATTTTCAACTGTAATAATGTATCCCAATTAATTTATTTTACACATAAAGAAAGTAAAGTTTTCAACTGTAATAATGGACTTCCTTTTTTTAGCGAGAATTACAATCTTACTATTCATATTCATAGTTCTTAACATGATCACTGCTTTCACTTCAATAGTTTGATCTAACTATATTACATTTCATTGTTATATAATGCATAAGCTAGTGAGCTATTTTGCCCTTTTCAGTGAGGATTGAACAAATAAATCCCTAAACCCAACAAAACTTATTACATGTCTGCATCGAAGCACTCGTCTGTTTTATACAATCTGATAAATTGTCATTTCTTAGTCGTCCTAGAACAGCTCTGAAATTGGAGCACTGAACTCCCCACCCAAATGGTTTTTGGATTTTATCAGATATATGGGTCACAATTCACAAATTCCAAACAACTTTATACTGTCATCAGATGTTCAGATCATTCTCAGAGATGATATAAAATGAATTAATTTGGACTAAAATGCGAGTTCTGAAAATAAGCAACTGGTTCCATTATTCTGAAAAGAGAGTTCTTATACAGGAGACTGAAGCTCTGTGCTTTTTACTACAGGATTTTCAACTCATACAAGCAAGTGGAGTGGCCCTTTTCTAGTTTCTGTATGATTCAAGAGGGGATCGATGATGCTTCTCCACTGGTTATAATCAAGGGGTGAACCAGCACCCGGCAGCGGAAATCCATTTACAAAGAAGTAAGGAGTACCTGTCACCCCCCGCGAGCAACCATACTGCCACAGACAAGCCATTAGAGCTAAATACATTAGTAAGCATGATGATGAAGACATAACAGTAACGAAGTTCTTCCTCACCTTGAAGGAGACCCGAGCCGCTTGATCGGTTTTTGTGTCTTCGAAACCAGATTCAATGTCAGGTAAGGAAGAGTTTCCCAACACTTTGGACATGAATTTTGCTATATGGGAAACTACAGAAGCTCTAGACATATTGTGGGTGGGCTTATTGTAAAATTTCTCCTGTTCACATGCATTGTTGCATTAGAAATTAAGGGAATTTAAATCCTGAATTCATAATGACAAACAAAATGATACTAAGATCACCAAAGCTTCATAAATAGAATAGAAATGACTTAATGCAATGGAAAAATAAATAAATTGAAAGCATTGTAATAACAAAACAGTTCCAACCTGATCCTTAAAAAACTTTTCCAACAAAGGATATGTAGTGGATGCATTCAGCTTGTTAGCAATATGAAGAGCACGACAAGAAACAAAGGCATTATCATGGTACCTGCATTTTCCAGAGAGAGTGCAGTCAACAGAACAAAGTTAGACCGAACAATTCACTAGAGGATATCACAACAAAGTATGCCATATAGCTTCACTTGAGGGATATCAGAACAAAGTAAGTCATATTACTTTTTTGAGGGATAAAAGAACAAAGTGAATTGGATAGCTTCACTTGAAAGAGAGCAGATAAAGTGAATCAAGACTTTCATTTGAAGGACAGCAAGAATAAAGTTATTATACAGTTTCACTCAAGGGATATAAGGTGTGAAAGAGCTGATATATCAGACATGATGGTGATGACTCAGTTCATGCAAAATTCAAAAATACTCCGAAGAAAGCCCAAACTTTAAATATTGTGAAGAAAACCCAAACATACTTGCCTCATAAGGTGTCAGTGAACTCTTCGAAGCCTAGTGAGGAACAAGATATCATTCTTAAAATTCTGACCGGTTTCACCCATAGTACTGCTTACAAGCAGTTTACACAAACATGGCCAAAATGAGGATGAGAATTCTTATGTGAGTTCTTCAAGATGAAGAATTTGTGACCTAATCAAGTGATAGAGTATAAGTTCAACAGCTTAACACTTGTTAGATAACTTTATGTTATCAAAATGACATTTTTTTGCCACTATGTAATAAGAATATTATGACCAAGAGTTGGCAGTATCATAAATTCAAGCAACCACATGGAAATTTCCTTCTTTATTTCAATTTAAAAAGATCTTCAAGAATTAGGTTATGCAGACATAGATTCCATTGGACAAACTCTATCAAGAGAAGGGCATAACATTTTCCCGTGAAAAATAAAATGCCAAATTCATATCAAATATAAAAAGCAGAATTATAATCCTTTTACCATTGTCTAGCATTATTTCAGCTTTGCCACAAAAGTTTTGAAGCCAATGTACTGCCAATGTATGAAGAAAGGGCAAGACAAGGGAATAAACTATATTACAAAGGAATAAAACAACATCAAATTAAACTCTATTTATAGATGGTGGTCAAGCATAAAATGAGATAAGAACACACACAACTTGTATCAATTTTCATATAGAAGAACAGCTCAATGTTGTTGAAAGATTTAAGAGTTCTATCCGAACCCAATGTAAGGGCATGAAATACGACCCAATTGGCATCTCAATAAAATTAAAAAGCAAGGAAAACCAAACCGAAATCCCAAACACAAACAAAGGATAACTTTTTACTCCCAAGCAAAACTTTTCAAGAAACCAACCTCGGCCGTCCAAAAGAACATAAATCCCAAATCATACTCTCCATTAAAGCACAACCTCCGAGCTTAAATTCACCCACAATAAAGCAGAATATCAATGATAAACATGCGGAAACAAACGAAAGCAAAAGGCGCTTACGGCAAGGGAAAGGGGTGAACGATAAGCGAAATGCGATGAGAGAACTGTTTGAGAACCCGCTTCAAGGGCGGCCACGAGTCTCTACTGTCGGGGCAGACGGGATCGAAGAAGGCCTCGACGATGATGGAATCCGAGAGAAGTCCCCCTCTCACAGCCTTGTACGGGAACCCGTCGTACTTTGGGGGGATCGGGGTCTGGGCATCGATCAGGTGCAGAGACGATAGGGACACAATCAGAAGAAACATCGTTGCCGATGACCTCGCCATCATTTTGCTAGACTTCGCGTCTGCTGCAGTGCAGGGAGAGCTCAGCTGAAGTCCGAGTAGCGGGCACTGATCTCTGGCGTCAAAGCCGAAGCTTTTGTCGATTTGGCTGATTTCCAGACAAGCAAAGCTTTTGTTCAGAAGAAAGGGCAAGTCCGGATAATCCGAAAATGGGATTCGTTTACCCGGCCAAAGGCCGGGCCAGAGCCATGCGTCGGACCAACCCATTATATACCCTCTTTTTTCCAATTTTACCCTTCGAGCAACCCATAATAACCTCATATTTTTTTCATATTACATGTATTTTTTTTTTTATCTAGCATGACTTATTATATTTTACATTACATGTATTTTTTACTCTTATTCTAAAATTACATTGGATGTTGAAAAGTAATTATTTTTATACATACTTTGCCATGACATATTTTAATTTTTATATTGTTTACTAATATATTACTCATTCATTGATTTTTTTCATTTTATTAATTCAATATTATTAATAAATGCAAAATGTAAAAGTACTAGAATCTAGATCATATTATCATAAATAGTTGAATGCTACAAACTCTGGCAGACAAAAAAAAAAAAAAAAAAAAAAAAAAAAAAAAAAAAAGGGGAATTGGGGAAATGAAATGGATTGAAGACGATGCAAAGTGAAAACCCATCAAGAGAATTTTGATTCACAACTTGCTAATGGGTTCGACTGTTTGCACACGACGAAACTGCAAAAAATCAGTAATTCTTCTTCCCGATTTGCTTCCGTGAGGAAGATTACAGAGCGAGTTGAGGTTCAAAATTCATTGGATCGATCAACGAGGAAGCTTTCCCACAGGTCAGTGCGTCACTGATCGAAGTTCCCCCAATCTTGCGATTACACCAGTCCTTGCTGTTCTTTGTTCTGTCACCCAGAAAGAGAAACCAGGATAAACTATACGAAGGGATAAAATAATTTTTTTCGGGACATGAAATAGAAAGTTGCTCGACATCTGATTCGAAAAGGTTTAAATTTTTAACGAAAAAGTGTGACTACCTTGCCGCCATTTTCGGGATGTCCGACTGATCCACCCCATTTCTTTATCCTGGATTCTGCTGCCATGGCCTGCAATTCAGAATCTGAATTTTGAGTCTCTGTTGTTTCTAATATAGAGGGCGAGAGAGAGAAGCAAGAAGGGAGAAGGGAAAATATGGGTTACCTCTTTCTTCCAATTTGTTCCTAGTGTGATACCTAGAAGTATCAAGGTTTGCAAGCCAACCCCAGATATCATCCCTGTCCAGATCCCCTGCAGTCAAACCCACAATCTCTGTCACTGAGCTGAAGGAAATTTCTCCAGTTTTGTCTCAATTTTTAAATAATGAAAGCTATAGTGAGTTGGGTTTTTATATTTCGACCTACCTGGACTCCCATGTTGAACTTAGAGCCAAGCAGAAATCCAAGTGGAAGGCCAACAATGTAATAGCATCCCACATTCACATAAGCCACCAGCCACTGCCATCCTGCTCCAACAGCCACACCTGCACCCACAACCCACCATGTGAACAGGCAGTCTGGAGGATTATTTTACAAAGTAAAAGCTGTTGAAGAAGAAGAGTCTTCACCAGTCAAAACAGGTTGCACACTGTTAAGGAGGAGAGTGATGGAGAAGATGAGGGCAAGGCTAGAGACCACACGCCGAACTTCTTCACTTAGGGTGAAAGGGTTTCCATACACATTTTTCAAGCCCAACACAAGGGCAAAGAAGACAAAGCCCAGGACTATTGAAGACAGAACCACCACCATAATGGAGAACTTGGCTGCTCTGGGCCTCCCTGCCCCCAGTTCATTGGAAATCCTGACACTGCATCATATATCACGATTAGATGGTTCTACAGTGGGAGTCACTGCTGCAGTTCAGCAGTCTGTCATTTTGCTTCTCTTTGTCTTATTTCAGAGAGTCGGTGATGGGTGTGATTTTTGTTTACCTGATTGCAGCATTGAATCCTAAGAAAATCATTATCTCCCATCCGTTCAAGTTGTTGCTGCTCATAGATGAAACAAAGTGTGAGGAAGGAAATTCAAGTCTAGAAGCCACAAAAGCAAAAAAAACTCAAATTAGTCAATCTGATCTGAACATTACCATATGGATATTGCAGCCACTGCTACCTCTGCATTCCTGAGTCTGCCAGCCAAGACAATGAGCAGCATATAGTACCAAAACTCAAGGCTGCACAAACCAGTATCAATGATCAGAATGGTCATCAACAATATGAACTCAGAAAGTCCAACCCTTGATGGAAAAGGATCGAGCAGAAGAGATTTTTTTGCTCACCACATCATTATAGCGGAAGCGATAGAGAGACGGGCAAAGGCCCCCAAGTCCTTGAAAGCCCCCCAGCTGAAACCAGTCCAGGCACCAGGACAGTAACCCACGGCAATGTATGCAAACTGACCCAACACAACAATCCACCATGAGATGTTCAAAGAAGCAGCAAGCCCTGGTAAACCCCACTTAAACTGGACCACAAACAACCAGGTGAGGAAAATGTGGAACACCAGTGCCACACAGGAGATCCAAGCCATGGTCAGGACCTTGCTCTGTGCCTGAAGAAACTTCTGTATGGGGAAATTGAAGGCATAGGCAAACAACTGGGGGATCATGTACAGGGAGAACGTGCCCGAGAGCTTCGCTATCGCAGCGTCCTGGCCGAACAACCTGAGAATCGGAGTAGCAAAGAGGTAGATCGGGAGGAGGACGATGCAGGTTATGTTCAATATGACCCATGAACGTTGCATGTAGACCCCCAGCATGTGTAACTGTTTGGCTCCATATGCTTGCCCACATAGAGTCTCAAGAGCACTTCCCATTCCCAACTGTAAAAAACAAGAAACCCATTCACAAGGTCAATTATAACTTATAACCACTGTAATTTCATGTGTAGCTACAGGGACACCCTTACCTACAGAAGACTGCTCTTGGGTGGGGAATCCCAGTCCAGACAGAACAAAGGAAACAGGTCAAGATGTACAGTTCAAGGTCCAATTAATTAAGAAGATCCTGTACTTAATCTAACCTACCACTGCCATCTGTCTCAAAAGAGACAATATTGATTTGTTTATCTTCAATAATTAATCGTAGTTTTGGTTATTTTACTGACTCATATCAGTTCAGTCAGAAGAAAAAAAAAAAAAAAAAAAAAAAAGCCAACGAGCAGAGTGTCTAGAAGACATTGATTTGCTTATCTTTTCTAATCAATCGTAGTTTTGGCTGTTCATACTGACTTAACATCAGTTCATACATGAAGAACGCTTGTTTTCAAGAAAGGCCTTTCTTTAATCCTTCCATATGGTCCTCTCTCCACGTACCAAGGTCAAATTCCAAATATGATATTGAATAAGATATACATATATTGCATCCAACTAAGATCTTCGTAACTACCACAAATCTCTGGCGTCAGACTTACTCTGCAGCAATAAGTCGGTATCGCCATTAATACTACAGATGAAAACGATGAAAGGGGGTGAGCGTCGTCCGCCATGAGTGCATTGATGGAATAAGGTCCGGTAGCAGAAGAATAAAAGCATAAAACCAGCAGCTAATTAAATGCAGATCATAAATGAACCCTTCTTTTATCCCTTTCGTTGATCATAAATCATAAATGATAGCTGAACTAATGGGTACTGTTCTCTCTGCGAGGGATTCATTCAATCAAATGATATGGAATAATATTTTGGTTGGTTACCATGATACCGAAGGCGAGACCGGCGATGACCATGTTCTCGGTGGAGACGGCGTCTAGCTCGAGCGTGGTGAGGTGGCCGGCGAAGACCTGGGTGATGGCACCCAGGGAGTACTGCGCGATGGCGGTGATGATGGCGGGGCCCGCCAGGTACCATAGCCGCTTGTTCTCCGCCCCTGCTTCCTTGAGAAACTGCCCGCATGTCTTAATCTCGTCGATGTCCTCGCTCGGTTTCAGAAGTGGGTCGTGCAGAGAACCCCCCGCCATGCTTCTCAGCTTCCTGTTCTTCTTCCTCGTGCGAAGAAGAAACCCGAAAAAAAAACCAAATCTGGAAAAAGCGGTCCTCTGATAAGCTTTTTCGCTTAGTTCAAAGATGGGAGTTTTATAGGACACGAGGATAGCGCAAATGGTGTGGAGTGCTTTGGGTCGGACTTCTGCGGGCTGGTTCAGGACAAGAAGCGCGTGGGAGGCAGACTTCTCGTGGGGAAGACGAAGAAGGCAACCTCTCTCTCTCTCTGTAAACTATATATATATATATATACACACTGAAGATGAAAAAGAAGAGTTCTCTTTCTCTTAAGAAAATTGAGTGGAACACATCAGGCAACAGTCTTTGTCTGTTGTTATTGATGGCTAGTTAACGAGGTCTTGGACTTGGAGCGAAACAAACAGGACACGTATTAAAAATGTCGGGACCCATATTAAACATTAGGATATAGGACCACTATAAGTACTAGGATATTGTAGTGCATAACTCCCTGATTAAAGTTATCCACAACCTTCATTGAGACTCTCTCCCTTGTTCATTGATTTTTGAGATTGTAGGTTTTAAAAATCTTATTGTCATGGTGTACACGATGGTTGTGCATATCGGTACACATGGCCAATAGGGGCAGGCGGAAAGCGATGCTAACCTCTAAGTGTTGCTAAAAAGCATCACTTTTCAATGGGTAGATTTTTTTTGAAGTGATCACACGCCTGCCTGCCTCATGTGTAGGCGTGGCTCTATTGGCTGTGCATATGGGTGCGCACAGCCTTGTTTTGCAGGGGATCTGGAGCCTTTTGTAATTATTGGAAGTAGATAAAATACTGTAAAATTAGAACAGTTTATTGATTTATTCAATGTATAAATATTCTCAATCGTTTAATTGGGAATAATCTTAAGTCGTTTTATTTGTCTGGTAGTTTCTCTTTAATGAATCCAGAGTTTCATCAGCCATCTTTTTTTTTTTTTTTTTTTTTTTTTTTTTTTGTCTCCGACCTCATTGTGACTGCTACTTATTAGGTGATGTGTTACACATTTAAGATGTTTTTTTTATTGTTTTGCACGTATTATGCTCCTCTATATGTCTATGGTTGAAAGTCACTTTCTCAAAATTCTCATGTTCCCCATATAAAAAGATATGTTTCCCACTAAAATTTCATTATGCTAACTAGGTTTTAACTTCTCATGCTTTACAGAGACAGTAACAGTACCAATGGCAATACTTAATGTCCCATGACTATGACAGATGGTTCCTTCAAATTGACACAGCTCTATGTAAGTTAAAAAGAGTAGAGAGAAGCTCTGTGCAACCTGAATTGTTTATTTTGTTTGGCATGATTATGCTGTAAATTGTCGCCATTTGAGGAAAATGTACACTCCCTCATGCTGTAGATTCAAAAGTGACTGTCTGAAGGATTCTGTAGAGTTACCCAAATTAAGGATGAAGAAATTCTTGTCTTTGAACAACAAACTAAACAAACTAAATTTCATGAGAGCCTGAAACATTGACAACATTGCAGTCTTCCCATTTTTTATCCAGCAGAAAGACAGTCACTAACAAGTAACAAAAACACCTGAAGAAAGATGATGTGCATCATCAGTTGTTAGTTCACTTTCAATTGAGTCAACATAATAATAATAATTAAAAAAAAAAAAAAAAAACAAATCAAGACCACTCTGATTGACTTTAGTGTACATGATGTCAGAACAGCAAATTCAGAGTAGCTTGCAACACCCACCTTGTGTCCTTGTCCCTTCCCTGATCTCAAAATGTGCCCTGTTGGCATCCTTATCAACATAGATAAATAAGAGATTTTTAAAAACAAAAGAAAAAGTGACAGAAAAGAGATTAATGGCACAGTAACTTTAGTCACTCCTGGTGTCTACACAAGCAGTTCTTTTATAGAAACCAGAACTAGCACAAATAATGAAAAATACAATTCGGATAAAAAGCACATGAAAATGGATTGCCCTGAAATATGAAACCACCTAGGCTTCACTATACCAGCTCTAATTATCCCAGCCAACATTTTAAATCTAAAAAACATGACTAAACAAATAAGTCCAACAGGAAAATATAAGGCTAATTATCCTCCTACTTTTGCACTTCTCTCAAACTGTAGGTCCTTTTTCCCAAAAAGAAGTGTAAAAGAGAAAGATCAAGAAAGATCAAAGTCAGCGGAAGCCCACTGGAGGAGAAGAAATAGAATACTAAAGCCCTTGCAGCATGATAAAACTCTTCCAAAAGAACAAGCAAAGCTGCAATAATTCTTCACACAACAGAATCACAAATTCACAATCTAGCAACTACACCGAACATTGAAGAAATGCTTGTGATATCCTTTTAACAAGAGACACCCTTAAGAAATATGTTTTCACTGTACATCAAATCCATGGAGAAGTGTGATACAAGAATGTTTTACAAACTTTCAGTATTCATGATGTATCCCAATCAAAATTGGGTTGTGAGAAGAGCTCATAATCAGTAGGCCCATCCACAACGCTATCGACTGTCTGGATGCTTTCTAAAATAGATGACTGGAAACCATCACTCTGAGAAGGCAACAATTTATATGTCAACAACAATCCAAAAGTAAAAATTGCCTGCAGCTTTGTGGAGTCCCCTTGAATCGAGAAGAATAGGAGCATTGAAAGAAGGAACAAGACCACGCAGAACTTCATTACGCACAGAACACTATCCATCAGCCTTCCATCATTTCCTGCTGGGAAGCCACGAACTCTATACACGAACAGAAAGTTATATTTATCCACCACATATCTGTACCCAAAGTAAACAGCACCAACAGGGACCACCACAGGAGCAAATGCTGAATAGATCATGGTCAGGGCAAATATTGTAAGATTAAAAGCATAATACTGAGCGAAGTCAAAGGTCTGCTTGGGGATATGGATGCTTCTATTGATCGGATATACTGAGAGGTCTTGCCCTGGAAGATCAACTCCATTTAAATCCATTCCATGTGAAATTCCATTATTCTGTTCCATGTCTCGCATGAGGGGTCTCTGCAGTGGGTTGTCTTCATCAGATAATGAGTACTCCTCTGTTTGTTCAGGGACCAGCTGAAGCATATCATTCTTTCGAAACTTCTGAAGTTTCCTCTTGATCCATGGAATTGGAGCCAGCAAGTCATATGAGATACCCAAGAATGTGCTAGTGATTAAAAATGCCAGGGAAGAGAGGCAAGACCTTGATAAGAAAGATGGACTCATATACTGCTCAATTTTTTTACAGTCTTCACCATCCAAATAACACCGCCCCATGCGCAGCAAAGCCCCCTCCAAGGATGATTCAACCAATGCCCGTAAAATGATAAGATTGACCAAGAAGAAGCACACCATCTTCAGCAGTGCCGCCCGTTGTTCCCCAGACACAGTTATGTGTTTTTCAAATTTGGAAAGATATGAAAGAACTGATGGTATAATTAAATACATACTCACAAATATAAGCACATTGGGTAAGAATTGGAGCACTAGAGAAGCAGCCCAGGTCGAGCTCTGGATCCATGTCCACCATGTTTGTGCATTGTCTAGTGCCTCGGCATTGATAATCATTGCAGCACTTTTGAGAGCGCTTATAATGGCAAGAGGAGAACTGCAAAATAAAAGCATCAAAAGTAGGCAGGTATTAACAGCTACTCGGCGTAGTTTAAGTGAAAGTTTGCTGGATCCAAGATGGTTCCAGTATATGTCAGCTGCTGTCGGAGCCCGCTCAACTTTCCACTTGTTCCGCTCAAGTCGGAGCTCCATGACAGAGAAGAATTTTCCAGGAGATCTCTTCTTCTCGGTCCGGAAGTCCTGCACAACCTTATTAGTTGTGTACACATCTTTGAATATCACAAAAGCCACACCAGCACCACGAGCTCGACCTTCTTTATACAGCTGCAGTTCAGCCTCTAATTCTAGTCTCCTCTCTTGCAACCTTCTCAACCTCTCTTCATCAGTAAAACCAAACCAAGCATAAACCTGTTCGCGCATGTCCTTCAATCTCCTCCAGAAAGAACAAACCCTATCCCAGATTCCGTTGTTCGTCGTTACCTGATTTTCTTCACTGTCTGAGGAGAATAGTTGGGAGTCGATTCGAGCCTCTAACCATGAAATATCATCTCTCACCTTCACTAACACCGAAACCAAATCGTCCAGAGAACACAAATCCATTGGCACAATCACACGATAAACCTTCCCGGGGTACCTATGCTGAAAATACTCTTCCAGCTGGGACTTGTCTGCTGCAAGGGATTTGGGTATTCCGTGCACTATAACCGTGAAAATTGCAACAGAGTTCATGCTAACTTCGCTAGGATTTCCGTTCCCATCACGAAACCGCGTAATTTTCAGTCGTTGTTCCATGGTAGATATCCCGTAATATACAAAAACTACGACGAGAACAACGAAAAGGAAGTGGACCCATAAAAGAGGCGAACCTTTGGAAATATGGTTAATGGTGGTTTTGGAGAACTGGTCGGCGATGGCGCGAGTCCCGGCACAGAGATTGATGGGCAGAAGGACGGCGAGTGCAAAGAAAGCGATACAGAGGAGAAGGGCAAAGCTGCCCCCTTCGACTATGAGGAACTGAGCGGCGTCGGCACCACAGTGCTGAGCAATTTGGGCGGCCGTCGCGTGCCAGACAGCGAGAAGCTTAGTAATCAGGGCCGAGGGTCCAGGTATCCGCCGATGGTCAGAACGCAGCTTCACGAATAGGAAGAGGCAGAGGCAGACGAAAGCCCCAATTGCAGAAATATTGAGGATATACTGAATATTCCCATACCACGACATGTCCATATCAAAATCCCCGTCGCCGGAGCCGCCCGACGAAGAGGGCGGAGGGGTAATTGGGAACGGAGACTCCATGACCTCCAAACCCCCCTCCAAAATAAAGGGACCTAATCAAGAACGATAAATAGGGGGAGATCGACAAGAAAATAAAACCCCTCGAGTTCGAATTGACTGAGGTGGACAAGAGAAGCGAGGATTTGAGATCATGGCGACAAAACTAACCTAATTCTGCCCTTTTCTCTCATTGGGTCGTCGTGTTGCAGAGAGGCGGACACGTTCATGGGGCCGGTCCTCCGAATTACAAAAGATGGACAGATTGCTCTTCTTTTGCCTCACATGATGGACTCGTTAGAAGCCACGAATCTCCAGCTCGAAGTCCAATTTTAATACTCCTGCAATTCCAGCCCGGAAGGGAGAGCGCCACAGTCCCAGCAGGCCCCGGCGCTGGAACCTGAACCAGGCGACCAGCAGATCCCGGACCCGGAGAGAAAATGATTACTTAATCCCTAATTAATCATTTTAACTCCGCACAATGGAAACTAATTTTGGACTCTGATAAAAAGACTTATTTTTATTTTATTTTTTATTAGATGAATAAATCCAACTAAAAAAATTACTTTTAATTTTAATTTCTCCTCAATTTAAAGATTCAGGCATGTAATTTATTTTTAATATTTGTATTTAATTAATAAAATAGAAATAACAATAATATCATAATACAATTAATTAATGGAAAAACAATTAACTGCAATAAAAAATTGATTCCTTTGAAAGCCCGATTGCACTTTAAGCAGGGATGGGTAATAGGGTCTAATTTATCAACCCCTCATTGAACCATACAACAGTCATGAATTACAAAATGCTCTCCACTTCACTGAAACAAAAAGCATCCCTTCAGGAATTATACATTCGCGTACAACAACATTTATAAATATTTCAAGCAGGTGGGTAGCTACGACAGAAGGAGAGACAACCATCCCGGTGCCGGCATGATTGTATCAACATTCTGGGGGAAAACAGGCTCAATGCTGTTGTCCCTTAAACTGAAAACGCCATTGTCATACCTTTCTCCGGTTACATGATAACGTTCTTCCTTGAAATCATCTGTAAAATAAATGCAATTTGCTTTGCAACGAAAAGATGAAGCGGATACTGAGAAAGAGGCATTCCAACCCAAGAAAAAGGCCCGGTCGTCTAAGCTGAAAGTTTTGACCCATCTCTTTCCTTCAATGTCTAGCCTGTAGACACTGAAGAAAAGTGTCTTACACGGCATAGAATTATCAAGAGGAAGTGGATGGTCCTGCCAATCAGAACCATTTTCTCCATCAACTACCCAGTCTTCAGCATCAACGCCCTCATCTGCAGGCAATATGTTTTCATTACTACTTCCATCTTCTGGATTTTTGCTACAATACCAACGAAGGAACTCCATATAGCAGTCGTCCATTCCTTGTAGCCCATTGTCCCACTGTTCTGGGGTTGTAGTCACCCTTCTTACAAGGAACAAGTCTCCCAACGATTCCATCAAATAATTTTTGCCAGGAATGAGTGGGAAGCGTGTATTCACCAGAGGTACAAGCCTTGGACAAGCATCGATGATACAACGAATGATTCTTCCCTTAGCATCCACGGCATAGAAGTTTTCCTTGTAGTAAAGGACATCCTGCAAGTGCATGAATGTACATATTCCACTTGTTTTGCGAATAAATGTCCAAGAATCAGCCCCAGGTCGGGCAAAGGCCAACTCACCTGCTTTCCCATGGATTATCATGACAATCAACTCGCTGGGACGAAGATGAACAGTAGGGTAGCTCAACGACAAAGCAGCCTTCTCTACATACAAGTAATTAGTGTGTGATGTTCTAAACCGTTTTCCTGGTCGACGGGCCTTATTTATAGGAGGAAGTGGGATTCTGACTTTGGAGACTGGATTGAAGACTGCCATGTCCAAATTATCTGCCAGAGTCACCAGCCATCCATTGGAGGAACCCACGCATCTCAGGGTAGTAGGAACAGGCAACAATAGGCTATTATAAATCCTTTTATCTGGTAAACTGTAAAAGTTTCGAGTTTTAGAATTTGGACCTTGAACCATGAGTCCCAACACTTGTAAAGGCAAAGTGCAGCGACTGTTGAGTTCAATGCATCTCCACGAAGTACACACCGCACCGACGCGCACTCGATCAGATGCTAGAGGCAAACACATAAGTATTTGAGTTAGTACATCGCTGGGAAGTTCTGCCCATATAACCTTGAATCTCCGTCGATGTCTGACAACAATTCACATAAACAGAAAAGGTAAGTGAAAACTAACAAATCACAACGTGCTGCAGCTTAACAAATAAGATGACAAAAGATCTTGAAGATGGAGAAGCAATGCACTTAAAGACATTTATACCAGGAATACTGCCAGGAAACAGAGTATTATGAAACTTTGAAGAAATGAAGAAAAATAAAACAGAAGATTTTCCAGACTGCTGCATCAACCTGACTCCAGATACAATTCTGACAAATCTGATCTTTAACTTTACCTCATTCCCCTTAAGAGATGGATTAAAGAGCAAAATGGATATTTTTTTCAACTTTTTCGGAAAAGAGATATGTCAAAACTTTAACCTTCTATAAATCAGATATGCAGAAATACAACAGGATATTGCTCTCGGGACAAACAAAAAAGAGAAAAATAAAAGGAAAGATAATAAAATATACAAGGTCAAATTAAATATATGACACCAAACTCGGTTAAATAAGTCTTCATAAGCTTTCATGAGCCAGCAACTCAATCAACTCAATGTTATTAGGTGTCTTGAAATATGATAGTCCATTTCCCAAAGAGTCAGAACAAAATGAAAAAACAATGACAAGTTCTATGAATTGATTATGATAAGACAACTTATAGATGAAAACAAATGGCAGGACACAAATTGGATACCATAATTTCATAATAATTTACACACACAAGACAAAAGGTTATGTGGTTCAGGTATACGATTCCTAATTGCTTTTTCACTATAAAGCATCTTTTCTCGATAACAAATATATTAGGATGACGTCGAAACTGTTGGGACCACCAAAAAAACAAAAAATTCTTCAGTTAGTGTCCTTTGCTAAATAGAATTGTCACTCAGATACCTTATGAAGAAGAGGTAGTATTGTCATTAACACTAACCACAGGTTTTCTGGGGATACAAATGCAAAGATGGAACTAATCCTCCTCATGCTTCCCCTTCACCCATCAAAACTGAAAATCCAGGCTTCAACTGTTCAATATTAACCTTTGCTTCCTTTAAAAGCTTGCTGACTTCATTTTATCAATATGCATTATGGCAGGTTACTGTGGTGCTTACACCCCTTGCTTTTTAAAATGCAAGCATAAGGAGGCTGATGAACTAACGGATACAGAAATTAGATATACGCTCTCTTTACTTCAAACTCATGAGTGTTTTTCCCCAATTCAGCGTCAAAAAAAACCAGACACATGTAGCCGCCCACTGCCTACCATAACATCAAACCATCACATGGACATCACCTGGCCGCACACTCCTAATCAGAAAATACATTATCAGTGCCTTCACTGGAGAGGCAGTATCTCCAAATATGGTTGAGAAAACTAATACAAACTAATGGGTATCTTTCTTTTCTATTTTTCATACTTTTTTTTTTTTCTTTTTTTCTTCTGATCATTAATGCTGGATTGGAAGCGGCACATACATATTTCCCTCCACTTGATAAAACTCTCTTTTGCCTTCTGACCAAGCCAAGCTTACAAAGCTGGGCTCAGCTTGTAAAAAAGTCAAGCTCGAGAAACTCAAGTAAAAGCCGAGCCGACCACCCAAATTTAGTTTATCTCATTATAATCCAAAGCAGAAAAGATAATCAATTACTTATGCTACCATGTCTTAATCTGCATGATGTCACCAAACCTAACACAAGAACGAAGAAAAAAAAATTCCATTAATCCGGGCTCTGGTCGCCAAATGCAAATAAGGGGGTCAGGCTTTCTGCAGGGAAAATTGAAAACAAATAGAAAATAGAAAAAAAAAAAAAAAACATAGATCTCTAAACTGAACAAATATTATCGAACTTCAATACCTAGGAACGCTAAGTCATGTTCAGTGTCCAATTACCAACGGAGGAAAGAGAACAGTAACCCAGATGTATTCAATAAAACAGAAAGGAGCAAAGAGGAAAAATTAAAAGCGATGAAAGGACGTCAGACCAGAATAGTTTCGCGCTTGCGGAGAAATGCGTGGAGAGCGTTGTGTGGAAGATAATCAAGCGGCATGAAAAAAAGTGGAAAAGAAGACCGACCATACCTCGACGCAGCTCTCGATGGGAGCTGTTCCATGAAAGCGGGATGGTTGACGGAGGATGAGCGGATGATCCAGCGTCGAGTTGCAGAGGAGATTCGTCTGGACTCTGGGAGGAAGTCGAAGAGAATATTGCCCCGGGCTTTCACTCGAAAGGGCAAGTCTTCCTCTGGGGACTGGGGAGTGAGAAACTGAGAACTGTCGATTCGAATCTAACAAAGATCTTCCTAAAAAAAAAATCTAATAAAGATGAGAAAAAAAAAAAAAAAAAAAACGGTGGACTGGGCCTATGAAGATGGACCTTATTAAAACGTCTCTTTAAGAAAATTACCATTCCTGAATCACATGTTGTTAAAATACCTTCTCATGGATTAATATAGTCTAAGTAATATGTTATCTTACTTAATATATCATAATTAATATGTTGTGGACCATCAACTAAGTATATTATTGACTACCATCTAGTATGTTATTAGCCACCAACTAGTATGTTACAGAATTTTTCTACCCACTAGTATATTATTGACCACCAATTAGTATATTATTGACTACCAATTTAATATATTATTGACCAACAATTAGCATATTATTGAGTTTTAACCTCAGAGCCATACTAGCTTATTATAAATTTATAATAAATTGATATAAAGTATAAACACTTAATATTATATATCATAATTTACATTATGTCATCATCAATTATTTGTTGCAGCAAAGTAATGGTTTTCAATTATCAAATTAAATCATCTAGTTATAATCTTATTTTAGGCTTTAACACTTATAGTTGAGTCACCAATTGTCAAGTGTGTGTGTGGTAAATAAAAAATGGCATCCTTGCACAATAAAGACTAACCTAAAAGAGTTTCATTAAACTTGTTAATACATCTGCATCATACTAAAGTGCATGGTAAAACACTGACAGGACAATACAAAATTTGCTGCAGACACCTGCAGAAATAAAGCTATGAAACAGCATTATTCTGAAAAGCATGTATGGTTAAAAGCTATGAAGCAAATCTGGTTAAAAGCATGTAGTTTGCCTTTGAAAGCAACGACACCTGTTGTAACTTGTGTTTTTTTATGCCACTTATCTACTGCGCTGTTCCTGAATGGAGCTATTCTGAAAATGCAAAAAAGAATTAACAAGATCAAAAGTGCAAACACTTACTATGACTAAAATAAACATCAAAATTCAAATGGCAATGAGCAGACCTAACAATTTATACATTTGCAATGTCAAACAGAGAGAATGAACAGTAAGATGAAAAGTTATAACACACAACAGAGTGGAGTCCCTCTACTCCTAGATACATGTAGAGTGTCACAACGAGGAGGTCCTTCATGTAAGGTGGAGAAATAAGAATAGTCTCACACGGATCAAATATTGGAAGGATCTTGTGCCAAAGCACAGGGGATATGTGACATATTGGTAGTGCAGTTTTAATGTCATAACCCCTAGTTAAGGGTTGTGAAACCAGGCAGCACTTTTTATTGCTTGTAACTAAGCATTCAATGAGGGATATTAACACATTGAGGATTGAGGTACACCATCTACGCCATCATTTATCCATACTGGTTGAACAGAATGGTAACATCATCAGACCATACATACAACTGATCAGCTAGATAATTATGTTTTCCAGCAAGAAGCTGGTGCTATTTGACATATGAGTTCCAGCCCGGGAAATTAGCTTATCTGGTTCAAAGAGCAGTTTTGTCATTTACCCCTTCCATATCCCTTGTCTAAGCTATAATCTTAGATTGGTAGCGTCTGTAAGTTCTCGTTTAATATACTGTTTTATGACTTGTAAAGGAAGAGAGGCCTCCAATTGTTCTACTTTATTTTTGGCTTAGGTGAATTATTTCTACTCCTAGTGACATTTCCTCTTTTTTAATATAGTTTTCATTCTATTTGCTTATTCTCCTTTTCTCTGTTCTTCACTCTTTTTCTTCCTAAAATATTTGACCACAGAGAATTCACATGAAAAAAGGACCACTTGCCTAATCATTTCAAGATGGACCTTAACCCAATTTTAACAAACCTTGAAAATATCAAGATCTGAAGAACATCAGTAAAACAACAAAAGGAGAACTGTCCGGTCCTTGATAGGTTCCACAGAGAAGAAGGTCATATTAAGAGATAAAACCCATGAAAATGCCAAATAAACGACGACACCGAATCACCAAAAGAATAGTGAAATGACTGCTGGATCAGACAGATTTGTTAAAACAAGCACAAGGACCATGCTCCAAAATAACTATAAAAGTTTGAAGTATGAATGTAAGGACAGGACTTAGGTGAGCAACCTTAATAGTAACAAGAACATGATAATAAGGCAATGAAAGAGAGGCTACTATAGAACTATTGGAACATTAATCATCTTTCTTTTACTATTTTTACCTTGGGTTATGGAGGGATTTTTCTCAACTATAGCCTGTAAGAACCAGAAGGATCAAGAAAAGAATGAGACCACAGTAACAAAATTAGAGTATTGAATCAACTTCTAGGAAACAACTATTACCTCCTCAAGCTCCAAGATGCAATTTAATGTTTTCCCAGCAGAGATAACCAGCTCATTATACACTTCATCAATTGCACCATCTGACTTATAGAATGAGGACCTCATTGGCTCCTAACAAGACATTGAGGTCTTAATTAGGTCAAAACTTGATGTTGGAAAAGCATCTGAACGAAAGCAAATTTGAGATAAAGAATGTTACTTGTGGTAATTTATTGGAATTTGAATATGGTTTTTGGAGAAGAAACCTTAATTCAAGAGTTTTGTCCCAGAGAGCCTAAGAAACAAGAGAAAGTAGTTTATAACCATGACTTGCTTTGAATAGAAACCTACCTTAGCAAGAGTAAAAGATTGGATTTATTACAAAACAACAATCTAGAGAGATATGCTGCTTTTTTCTATAGACCAATCTGGGAGATATAAGAAACAACTAAATAATTCAAAAGGGCAAAAGAAAATGGAACAAAAACAGAAAGCTTTGCAGATGTAGTAGCAGATAATTTTTAGCAGATTAAACTTTTTGTTCTTCAGCGCAAATGAAATGGAAACAAAAGCAGAGACCTTTGCAGACGTAGTAGCAGATAATTAATAACAGATTATACCTTTTTGTTCTAAGAAGAACAGATTATACCTTTTGGTTCTTCACTGCTTGACCTTTTAAAAGGTCCTCATCTTTATGAATCAAACTCTTCTAAAGATCTCTGAAAGCATTAAATACTATTAAAAAGCTTACAATAACTTAAAAAAGAAGAGAGGAAAAATCATACATGACCAAAACATTCAGACATTTTTAGGAAATCTTGAGGGAATGTATCTCTACTCATCAGAGCAGTCTCACTTAATCAATTTGCTTTATTGCATCTCCACCACCGAAAGTTGACTGGTCGTGAGGTATTCCCTCAACATGAAATTGGGATTGCTCTCCATTTTGTCAATACCATAGAACAGTCCATCAATTAAGTCCTTGTGATGGGCATGCTCAGCTACATGCAGATGATTGATGATGCAATAATGAGAGCAAGATGAAAACACACTCTTTCACCAAAGAAATCATGAATAGAAAGGCATTTCCGATGCAATAAAATGAGAACAGGAAGATAAGGCATGCTTACACCAATGAAACCATGACCAAAAAGGATCAGTGAACTTTCCCAGTTCACAATATGCAAAACACACTGGCAGATCCAGTGAGATGAGCATGAGGAGGTAAATTTATAGCAAAACAAAGGAACTACCAAACTAAAGATAAATAAGACTAGGATGTTGAAGATGTTTGATCATGTTCAATGGCAACCCAGAAGCATGGCATGGGAGGTTTTCTCATTGACAGTTAAGGGATCACAGAGAAAGTAAAAAAATCCATGCATCATAATGATGAGAGTAATGACAAACCTAGCAATAAAACTAACAGATGCAGAAGCAGAATGCGAAGGGAGGATCTCAATAGACTATGACAACGATGGTGATTGGATAGTAATGATGTCAATGACTCCCACCAAAAGATGAAATGAAGATGAGAATAGTGACAACACTGACAATGATCAAATAACAAAAGTATCAGTGACAGAAAGATTGCCAGGAAGGAGGTTTTCTCACCAAAATATCCCAGCAGGATAAAGAGCCTTTCATAAAAAATGAAATAACCTTTTGAAGTACCCAAAAAAACACTAGAAATTTTTTTAGATGAAATCTACGCTATGAAAGATACCTATTTATGCACTTAAAAATAAAAAATAAAAATAACAAAATGGTGGGAACTACACAAACCACAAGTAACTGTATGCAGAACATGGTGGGAACTACCCAAACAACAAATATTGAATCATGGATGCAGAGACCAAAATGTCCCTTACTTAACACTTGAACTGGTTTGGCCCTACGAAATCGGCATAACATATTAGTTAATGAATTATAACATGCTATTATGTTATACATAATTAACTTTTCCGTTCTGCATAACTATTTCACCGAAAATCCGCCGGTCTGCGAAGGGGCGCGACCGAGAGAGTAATTCGATTATATCAGAATATTTGCATTACAATGTGTATTTGAATGTCAAGGAATGCGAGTACAATTTCTTAGGCTTCCTTTGATTTGATCTTCGTGTAATTTAGTGAAGTTTCGGCTTCTGGCGAGTTGAAGACGAAATCCGAGTTCTGGAACGAGTATGAACGAATAGTGACGGCTTTGGTCGATCGGGCGGAAGTATTTGTGTTCCGCGTGTTTCGACTTGTTGACGTTGCCGGCGAACGTGTAGAGCTGCTCCGGTCGAACTGTTGAATTACGACGAACTGCAGGTAGCTAAACTTCTTTGGCTCGAAAGAGCTTCTGATGGTTCTTCTCGATGAAGGATTTTTCAGACCTTCGTCTCGAGAGAGCTTTCTGTGCGTGAATAAACATTTCGACTAAAGTTTTTTGAACCCTTGCGACGGAACGTTTCTGGCTATTTGTAGCCCGTTCTATGCAGTTCTTGAGGGTCGATCCTCAGAATGGGGTCACGATCCCCTTTTGTTGTAGTTGTTGAGATGGGAGGAGGACCAGGAGCTCCTCTGTTGGATCCCTCAAAAGAGGATTGCGGACTTTCCTTGGCTTCCACTGTTGACAACCAGACTTGGTCGTTCAACTATTGAGTTGAAGTGGCATCATGACACGGCTGCTGACTGGTGTTGACGCGGCGGTTTGTTGCTGACGAGGGCGTCGACTGTATCAATGACGCAGCGACGCGAATGGATTTGACGATGGGCTGCAACGAGTGACTTTGAAAATCGACAAAGCCTACCCACGACGATCGATTACTGGATCGGTGGGCATTTGGGCTCGTCGCATTTGGGCTATAGGCATTTTGGTACATACAATAACATACTAGTTAGTGGTATAATTTCATGCAGTTGAGGGGTGTTTGGCTATATGAAACTGACATAATATATTAGTTAATGGTCTATAATATACAATTATATTATGCATAACATATTTTCCTGTTTTGTATAACATACTAGTTAATTGTATAATTTTTTGTGGTTGAAGGGTGTTTGGTCTTATGAAGCTGACATAATATATTAGTTAATAGTCTATAACATTTTTTTTTGAGGAAAAATGTTGTGTTTTATTTATTGGTATGTAGTAAACATCATACAAAGGGAGGGTCCACCCTCACCTCAATAGAGGTATGGGTGACTCCCTGCTTAGCTAACCCGTCTGCCACAGTGTTGGCAGATCTGGGGATACATGACCAATCGCTAATAAATGAAGACAAAATAAAAATCTCTCTAAACAAATACAGTAGCCTCCATGGCGGAGCTGAGGTTTGGCGACACCATCCGATGACATTGTTTGAGTCTCCCTCCACTATCAGCTCTCCAGAGAAGTGTGCGCGAAATAAACGTAGAGTTTGCAAAACTCCATGCGTCTCGGCTGAAGTGGAGTCATCCACCCCCAATGATCCAGAGTACGACATCAGTATGTTGCCCTCTGAAAACCCGAATTGGTGTGCACACCAATTCCAGATTTTCCATGCAAACTTACCATGCAATAAAAGATGGTGTATGCTCTCTATGTGCTCCTCACACAATGGGCGCTCCTGTGAGGGTATGGGAATACCCCTTCTACTTAACATCTCCCGTGTGAGTATTTTCTCATGCAGAGCACTCCATATAAAGAATTGCACCTTCGGTGGGGCGGAAAGTGACCAAGCCTTACTGCTAATATGTGACTGAGTATCCTGCACCTGTGACATGTATCCCGATGACACAGAGAAACATCCCTCTGTAGACGGGGTCCAAATCAGTCTATCCTCCAGGGAGCTATCTCTGTAAAACATTTGCAACATCTTGTCTAGAGCATTAAGATCTTGCATCTCCCCATCTCTAAGCTCCCTTCTAAAGACCCTATTCCAGTCAATACTGCGCACTGCTTCATCTGCCATAATCTCCCCTACTATGGCTGTTGGTGATCTTGCAATCCGAAGTAGCCTTGGGAAAGCCTCTTTCAATGGTTTGTCCCCGAGTCAGATGTCCTCCCAGAACTGTGTAGCTCTACCATTTCCCACCGCCCATCTCAGCCTGTTCCGGAACCCAGTAAGAAGCTTGCTGATATACCTCCATATGACAGATAAGCGTCGTGGAGAGTGCCAATCTAGGACCCAATCACTACCGTCCACACCGAGATTACTTCTCACAAGTTGACTCCATGCTGAATTGTGATCAGTGTTCAGCTTCCAACACCACTTCCATAGGAAGGCTGTGTTAACTTTCTTCAGGTCTCTTATGCCCAATCCTCCCATTCTCCTAGGTAAGCATACATCGTCATATAACATATTTTTCCATTATGCGTAATATATTAGTTAATAGTATAATTTTTCGTGATTGAGAAATGTTTGGCCCTATAAAACTTGGCATAACATATTAGTTGGTGGTATATAATATTCTATTATGCATAATATATTTTTCGGGTGTACATAATATCCTATTGGTTTATTATTTTTTGTGTAAACCGTTCAAAGGTTAAATGAGGGGTATTTTCATGCTCGCACTCATGATTTGATATTTAAGCAACAATTGATCAATGAATTGTAATTCTCCCTTGATATTAAAACTGGATGCTCTTCCCAAAGAAAATAACAAAAATGAAAACTAAAAATCCAACCATGATGAAAAACATGAAAATTGAGATATACAAAGTATCACCAAGAAAATTAAAGAGTATTGAAGAGAGAGTCAGCAAAGATCCTCTGTCGGGTAAAACAAAATAGGTATGATTCATTGAAATATATACAAGGGGGTTTAGGGCTTTAAATCATATAGAAGAAAAACAAACTTAGAGAGATTATGAGAGGGGGGCAATATAAGAGGAGAATGGGACTTTAAAAGACCCATTAATATAGTTTGTTGGATATCCGCTTGATAATGGATTGATTACGAGGATATCCAATAAGTTAATGGATATCAATTAATTAAGTTCCAGTAGTATCAACCCTTTGGCTTCCATCCAACTCACCTCATGCTTGAGTCAAAATCTTATGCTTCAACCAGGATGGGAATTTCTCTCCTTACTTCTCTCTACTTTCTCGGTTTCTCTCTTTATTTTGTTTCTACTTCCTCTTTTCTATTTCTATACTTTTTGTCTCCATATTTATGTTTTTCTCTCTTTTTTAGTTTATTTTTTATGTTTTATTCATAAGATACTATAGTAATTTAGTAAGTCTTACTAAATTCTTATTACATATTCTATAAACTCTTTGATGGTTAAGGTTTGAATTGTATTTGAATAGATATCCAAATATTTGACACCTCTATTAATGTATCCTACTTTACTAGCATGAAAAAGTAATTGGTTCAAGGTTTGTTATATAAATACTTTGTGCCACTTGAAACAACTACCATATGCACAATTTTTTTTTTTTTCTTTGGAACTCTATACCTTTGATGTTCTTCTTTGTCTTGAATCCAGAGGTATGTAATTTTATAGTGGAAAAAAATAAGGAATATGGACTTAGGTAAGTTTTTCCAAATAAACCAAAAGTTTGGGTGCAACCTTCCCTGTATAGACTTAAGTCCCTCTTATAACAAACATTTCAAGAATATGATGTCTTGAATCATGCAACTAAATATGACAAACTTTCTTTATAGATGACAATGAAACAAAAAAGAAAGGTTTCAAGCTAAGAGACAAAAGATAAACACATCTTGCAATGTGGTAGAAAACATGATATTTGAGCTAAGTAACAAACAAAAGATTAAGTATTTCAAACTCACTCTTTTTACCATTACTTTTAGCATTTATACACCATTTTTAATACCCAATTGCATGTTATAGAGTCATCCCATGATAATATACAATAACATTATAAAAAAATATATAAAAAGACAACCATGTACATGAAAAGTCCTGAATACACCATAGAATAAATATATACACCCCCCCCCCCAAAAAAAAAAAAACTCCTTATGAAAAGTTCATCTTTCTAGTCAAATTTGAAGATAGATACCACATTTTCCACCATTAACAACATGCAAAGTTTCTCCCTTGAATCAACCATTCAACAGTCCTATTCAAACAAACTCAATTTTCAACTTCCTCAATTATGCAAAATTATTGCTGTATAACACATCCATACAAGACCAGTTCATGGTTTCAAACCTAAAAAACATTATAATTGGCTGTTTCCCCCATTCTAATGTTTCCTACTGACTAATTTGACATGACTAAATTGATTGATGAAAAGAAGCTCATGAATCACGCCTCACCCATAACTTACCCATGATTAGAATTTTTCATCTCTTTGTGCTTAATCCCTTATAGAAGTTTGATTGATTGATCATCCTTGATTGCACCCATCATTGGGTCATATTGAATCCATATCCATTCCCTCCATTTCTCTTCAAATAGTTCACCATTAGGGCTTAATCTTAGTCCCATGTCCTCAACCTCCTGTTTACCTTAGCATTATTTTGTACTTACAGATACAGGATCCCAACCGATTTGAACAAGGGATGACCTTGATGCTTGACCTAATATTTACAAAGGACATTGTCCTTGGGGCCCAGTTTCAGATACATCCCACCCAGCCATTTTTTATCTAATGGGCACCTTCCACGTTCCTTACCACTAAAAAGGTGTTTAACAATATCCCCTTTTCTCTTTTCTTTCCAGCAGTATCTAGATTCCGGAAGGAAAAATGGCCTCCAAGGAAAAGGAAGTTTGTTTGATGAAGACGGCTTGAGTTCCAATTTAGCGGTCAAGAGTTGTATGGAAGTGTTATTCTTCTCTTTGGGGAGAAGGGAATTTCTGGAAGAAAATCACTCCGAGGTCTGATCAAGGAAATGAGTTTCTGGGCAGGCTTTAACCGGAGATCTTTGACTCTCAGATTTTTCTGGGCTTTTCAGGTGTTTGTTTTTCTTTTTCGTTTTTTCTTTCTCTTCGCTGTGATGTGGGAAGGTGAGCAGTGAGAAATCGTCTGGTTGGGTTAGATATGAAAAAGTTAAAGAGGGTGAAAAGCGAGGTCTTGTTCTTCACAGGTGGCACATTTTAAGCTTCAAAAGATGAGGGTGGGTGGTGGAGGTGCTGCTGCCAGATCCAGTTTCTTTGATTTCTTTGATTTCTTTCTTTTTTTTTTTTTTTTTTTTTTTTTTTTTTCTCATGGGTTCCTGAAGAAAAGAAATCGGACCCACAAAGCCTAGCTTCACCGACCAGGATTTACGAACATTTCTCTATCCCTTCCATCCCATCCGGAAAGAAAAACTGATAAACACATCTCTGCATTGAAACGGATGAGAGTGGGGCCTGGCAGCATTATTCAACTTCTGGTCTGTTGCAGATGAATCTACAGCTTGCGGAGGGTGAAAACTGAAAACCGAAAAAATGGGTTTTTCAATCTGTTTCTTTTTTTCACATGGGGAAAACAGGGGGTGAAGGGAAGAAGGTGGAACGCCAAATGTTTGTCTATATTCGTGAACGAGTACCAAAAACTGATAGATCAGGAGTTGCAGAGCAGTTCAGGCTTCAGAGGGGAAAATGTACATACAATACATTCTCAACTTGCACCCGCCTGACCAGTTCAAATGAATTACGAGTACCAAACCCCAAGTGCTGTTCGCCGTGAAAAATGGAATCAACATTGGCTGATAGCGAAAACTCCGAGCGACACATGAACCCAGAGAAGAATTCGGGAAACATACATACAGAGAAGAACTGGGAAGGAGGCGCAAAATTTGAAAAGAAACAAGTCCAGGTTTCGGACGGGGCCATGTGATTGAGGAGGGGACGATGACTGCCATTAATTTCTGGGTTCAAAGTTCAAATGTTGAAAAATCCATGAAACTGGGTTTCCTTCTTTTTTCTTTCTTGGGATTGCATAATATGGTTGAATACTGCTAAGAGTGGAACGGTTCAAGAGGAAAATCAATACCCTTTGACTTTTTTCAATAAAAAAAAAAAAAAAAAACCTACCCCCCCGTTTTCATTTATTTTAAAAAAAAAAGGGTGGCATGGGTATTTTTTTATATTGTTAAAAGCCCATTATAGGTAAAATTATGAAATTTTGTTTTTAAAAATAAAGTATTAAATTTTAAAATATATTAGGTGACAAAAAAGGACGGTTTTCTTTTTTTCCAAATTCAGAAAAAAAACAACAGATTATATTTTCCACGTATTTTAAATTGTCATTTTCCATCTCCCAAGTCCTAACTCTATTATACCGGATAAGGTATTAAGGATAGAAATAAATGCAACTTTTTTTTTTATGTAATTTCTTGATTATTCTATCTCTTAAATATTTTAAGAGAAAAAAAAAAAAATCAAAGGGAAACTCTTCGGGAAAAGATTTTCCGTCTAAAGAATAGCCTACGTGTCTAGTTATACTAAGCGAACCCATTTATGACATAATTAGAAAAATTAGATCCCTTTTCCGTGTTTATTAGCTTTAATAGGCTAAAATCCTCACAATAACCAGTTCCGATGTCATAATCAATCGAGCATTGATTAATTAAAGCTTTCGTATCTAATTAAATCATGCTCGAAGTTCCTTAATTAGAAATTTTTAGCGGCTTGCATTCATTGAAATATTTAAGGGAGGGATTTATTAAAATGGACGGTGGGATGAGAAGGGAGGTGGCGGGATGGATGGTTGGATCATGGTTGGCTGTTGAAGTCGGCGGTGGGGCGAGGGGGTGTCGGAAAAGTCCACGGCCAGAGGGTGGACAAATCAAAGGGACCGGTGGTCGTGGGTTGAAATTGAAACGTGTCCGTGGGGTTAAATCAGTGTGCCGCTGGCTTGTTTTTTCTCTCACATGAGTTCTCTCACTTGTTTCTCTCACATGAGTTCTCTCACTTGTTTCTCTCACTTGTTTCTCTCACTTGTTTCTCTCACATGAGTTCTCTCACTTGTTTCTCTCACATGAGTTCTCTCACTTGTTTCTCTCACATGAGTTCTCTCACTTGTTTCTCTCACATGAGTTCTCTCACTTGTTTCTCTCACATGAGTTCTCTCACTTGTTTCTCTCACATGAGTTCTCTCACTTGTTTCTCTCACATGAGTTCTCTCACTTGTTTCTCTCACATGAGTTCTCTCACTTGTTTCTCTCACATGAGTTCTCTCACTTGTTTCTCTCACATGAGTTCTCTCACTTGTTTCTCTCACATGAGTTCTCTCACTTGTTTCTCTCACATGAGTTCTCTCACTTGTTTCTCTCTCACTAGCTTGTTTCTCTCACTAGCTTGTTTCTCTCACATGATTCTCTCACTTGTTTCTCTCACTTGTTTCTCTCACTTGTTTCTCTCACATGAGGTTCTCTCACTTGTTTCTCTCACATGGGTTCTCTCTCTTGTTTCTCTCACATGGGTTCTCTCCTTGTTTCTCTCACATGGGTTCTCTCACTTGTTTCTCTCATGGGTTCTCTCACTTGTTTCTCTCACATGGGTTCTCTTCTCTCACATGAGTTTCTCTCACTTGGGTTCTCTCACTGTTTGTTTCTCTCACTTGTTTCTCTTGCTTCTCTCTCACTTGTTTCTCTCACTTGTTTCTCTCACTTGTTTCTCTCACTTGTTTCTCTCTCACTTGTTTCTCTCACTACCTTGTTTCTCTCACTTTGTTTCACTCACTTGTTTCTCTCACTACCTTGTTTCTCTCACTACCTTGTTTCTCTCACTCTCACTTGTTTTCTTTCACTTTTCCTCATGTTTCTCTCACTTGTTTTGTTTTCTCTCACTTTTTATCTCCTTGTTTTCTTCTTTTTTTCTCTCTCTTTTTTCTTGTTTTTTTGTTTTTTCTCCTTGTTTTCTTTGGCTTCTTTCTCTCCTTGTTTTCTTTGGCTTTTCTCTCCTTTGGTTTTTTTCTTTTTTCCTCGTTTTCTTTCCTTGTTTCTCTTGTTTGTTTTCTTTGTTTCTTGTTTCATCCTCAAGGTTTTTTCTCTCTCTTGGCGTCTTTCTCTCCTTGGAACTCTCTCTTGTTTTCTCTTGCTTCTTCCTTGTTTTCTCCTTGTTTCTCTCGTTGTTTTTTCTCTTTTGTTTTGTTCTCTTTGTTTTTCTTGTCAGCTTTTCTCTCTTGTTTCTATCTTTCTTTGTTTCTTTTTCTAGGCCTTTCTCTCTTTGTTTCTCTCAGTTTTCTATATCAAATGTTCTTCTCTTGTTTTTTCTCTCCTTGTTTTCTCTTGTTTCTCTCCTTGTTTCTCCTTTGGGTTTTCTTTTCTCCTTGTTTCTCTCATTCTTTCTCCTTGGTTTTTCCTCTCTGTTTTATCTGGTTTTGGTTTTCTCTCACTTGTTTTTTTTCATAAACTCTCTTGTTTTCTCCTCATGGTTTTCTCTCAGTGTTTCTCCTTGTTTTCTCTCACTTTGTTTCTCTCCTCTTTTTTTCTCATGGCTTTTTTTTCTCAAACTCGTTTTGGTTTTTTCTCTCAAATAACATTTCGAGCTCTCTTTTTAGGCTCGATTGGCTTTTTTATTTTCTCTCTGGGATAGATTTTCTCTTTTCATTTTTCTCCTCGTTTCTTTCTCCACATAAACTTTTCTCCGATTTATTCCCTTTTAGATCGGCTCACATGAATAGGACATATCAGATCATTTTATATTTTCTAAGCCATCATTCTTTCAAGATAATTTTTATCACTTGTTTCGATCACTCGTTCCCTCTGGCTTTCATTTTTCCGTTTTCCTTTATATTCCTCAGAATCTTTTCCCTTTTTAATGGATAAATTTATGGATAAATTTTTTTATGGATCGTTTTTTTATAAGATTTTCATTTATGAATAATTTTCTATGAATAAATTTTCTCCTTCCCCCTGGAATAAGATTTATAAGATAATTTCCACATGGAGATCATTTTTTTATAGGGATAATTCCACATTTACTTTTTACAAGGGTCGATAAATTCTTTATGAATAATTTTTATTTGGGTCACTTTATAGATAATTTTTTATAAGATAGATTTTTATGGAATAAATTTTTTATGGATGTTTTCTTTATAGATAAATTTCTAAAGATGTTATTTTGGTTAGATAATTTTAAATTATAATTTCTTTTTTATAGATTTTCTTTATAAGATTTCCCTATGAATAAAGATTGGATTTCATGTTTAATAAATTTTATTTTACTCGGATAATTTTAGTCCTTTCATGGATAAGTTCATTTTTAAATCGTTTTCATTTTATGGATATTTTCTTTATCATTTTCTTTATCATAAGTTTGCTTTATGAATGGAACTTTTATGGATAATTTCATCACATGGATAATTTTATGGATAATTTCATGGATCATTTTATGTTTAAATTTTTAGATCATTTCTACATGGATCGTTTTTTTGATGGAGATGATTCCATTTATGGATAATTTTAAATTTATGGATAATTTTCTTTTAGATCGGTTCCTTTAGATCGTTCCCTTTTATGGATAGATTTAAATGGATCGTTATTTTGATAGATTTTTTTTTATAGATCGTTTTTTTAGATAGATTTATTTCGGATCATTTTCATATAGATCGTTTTTTTTCACATGGATCATTTTCTTTTTATAGATAAATTTTTTTTATAAGATAAGATTTTTAGATTTTTTTTATGGATAATTTTTGATAATAATGTTTTAGAATTTAAATTTGATATTTCATTTCAATTTCATTTATATCTAAAATTTTCATATATATAATTTTTTTTAAATTTTATGGATAATATTTTTTATAGATAAATTTTACTCAGATCATTTTAATTATAGGTCATTTTCAGATTTATAGATAGAATCATTTTATAGACCATTTTTCCCCCTGGAATACATTCCTTTATAGATCATTCTTTTTATAGATCATTTTCATCAATATAGATTTCCCGGATGAACGCTTATTTTTAGATTTTTTATGAATAATTTTATGGAAATTTTAACTTTATAAGATTTTTTTATTTATGAATAGTTTCATGAATAGACACTTATGGATCGTTGTTTATAGATAATTTTAAATGGAATAATATTTTATGAATAAAATACATTTACATAGATCATTTTTCCATAGAATAAATTTAGACGCTTTTTTTTTTATCCAGATATCGACCATTTATGTTCATCACATAAGATAAATAAAGACCATCCTCATCCATTTTAATATGGATAAATATTTGGACAATAATGTTTTTAATCGTTTGGTATTAATAAAAAGGCATGAAAAAAATAAATAATAAGCATATAATATCACATAAATAAATGACAATAAAGGCAGCGTCGGATAAAAAATCATTTTTTCCATCATCTCGGCTATATGTTTAAAATAAAACAACAAACCATATGGAAAACCATCGGGTTCAAAAATCAACCCATCGGGTTTGCATCAACCTGGTCGAGCCATCCGCTGGTCGGCCATAAACGGAAGCCGGATCGACCATGGAAACAGGACCGTAAACCGGCAACGGCGGGCATAAAAAGGCAATAAAAGCGGCCGTAATAATAAACGGCAATAATAAATAATGGCCGTATGTAATGAAATAAATAAACGGCAATAATAATAATAAAGGCAGCCGCATAAAAATAATCATAAGCATCAGCCAAAATAATATAATATAAGCAAGCCGTCATCCGTAATCATGCCATGGCATAAATAATAAAGCATCAATTAAAAATAATGGCATCGGCAAAAATAAATATCGCGTAATAAAATAAATAATAAAAATAAATAAATAATCAGCCATAAATAATATCAAAAATCAAAATAATATGCATCGGCAAAAATAAATAAAAATCGCCAATAAAAATAATAATATGGCAAAAATAAATATAAGCATCCATAAAAAAAATAAGCCGTCATGGCGTGGTTAAATATAAATTTGGTTTAAATAAATAATGGCGGTTCGTATAAAGGCGCGACCGTAATAACCGCATCCCAAAAAAAAAATAAATATGGCATCGAACGCGCATAAATAATACATTTTTGTCTTTGGTTCCAATAAGAACGAGCCATAAAAATATAGAACGACCGCATCCCTGTGCACTTCTTTCCCCCCTCCTTCTTCCCCCTCTCACATCTTTCCCCCCATCATTTTAATCATTTTCTCCCATCTTTTCCCCTATTATCTTTCGCTCTCTTCTTTCCCTCTTTTCTCTCACCCTTCGTTGTCTATCCCCTCTCAGCTTGGTTTCTCCCTCTTTTTTTTTTTGTCTACTTTCTCTCTCTCTTCTTGATTTCTCTCTTCGCTTTGTGTCCTTTTCCCCCTTTCTCAGCCCCTCTGCTTTCATCTCTTCTGGCCTTTTCTCTCTCTCGCCTTTTTGGTTTTATGGGTTTTTCTCTCTTTCTCGTTCTCTTTCTTCTCTTGCTTGTCTTGAATTTTCTCTCTCTAAAGAAAAAGGGAAGAAGGGCCGAAAACCCTCTTCGGTGATTTGATGGATCTCTAGATCTAACGCTTGGTCTGAATCACATGAAGTTGTGGTTCCTCGGATCATTGAGTGAGCGTGCAGATACGTAATCGAAGAGAGAGACGCGCCGAGAAAGGTGAGGTTTTGTGTTTGTTGTGCAGCTGTTTACTGCAATGCTAAAAGTTCTCCACGCGCAGTTCTTTTCTGGCTTTCCTTTTGTGGGTTTTCGTTAGAGTGAAGAAAAAAATGAAGGAGGTTTTTTTCGAGGAGTGACACTTCTTGGACTTGGAAAATTGTAGCAGTAGGGAAGTGGTTTTGTTTTTTGATAAATTTTTTTTCTTGATTTTTGGGGATTTTGAAGTTGTCCGAGTTCTCAGTGGAAGAAGTATTGGGGTTCTAGTGTTTGCATTGACTGATCCGAAATTCATCTGTTTGTGGATTACGGAGAGCGAGTTTTTGCTGCTGCTATGTATACATTTCTGGTGCATCTGAGCTTAGGCCCTCCAATTGGTTGGTTTTCTAGTTGATTTTGCGTGATACTCAAACGAATTTTAAATGGTCTATAGATTGTACATCGTGATATTAGAGTAGGTTGCCTGTAGTGTTTTAGGTCATTTACACAACTCTCTCAATATCTTGAGAGTTTCTGATTGGTTGGCTTATAACTGGGTACAAAGAAAATGTTTGCGGTTTAATTATTGGATTCGCTGAGTACGATCTCACTAATTCGCCACAACATAGTTTGTTTCCTTTTCCAGCGTTCCGTCATTTTTTGTATTATCTTGTCTCATACCGTTCATTGACATTGATTTCTTTTTCTTATTCATGGTTTGTCTCCAGCGGTGGATAAAGGGAGAAGCTTATCGGCGCTTTCTTTCTTTTTTGATTTTTGGAGCCGGGAAGACTAGCCTCATACCTGTTTAACTCATCTACTTCACTTGGTACTCTGCTTCTTGTAATATTGAGTATTCTTCTTGGATATTCAACCTACAAAAAGATATTCAAATCTTTTGAATATATTTTGTCCTCTTGCATCCTTCTGGATGTGGAGAACTTGGTGGCTGCTTTGGGTGAGATGAGGGATGTTAGCGGGGTTAATGAACCTTCTGAGGGCCTGTTGGCGCCCGTCGTCAGATCGGTATGTTCACACTGGCTCAGATGCTGTTGGCCGCCAAGATGGGCTTCTCTGGTACAAGGACACTGGACAGCATATGAATGGCGAGTTTTCAATAGCAGTAGTTCAGGCAAATAATTTGCTCGAGGACCAAAGCCAGATTGAATCAGGTCCTCTGAGCTCACTTGAGTCAGGACCTTATGGGACATTTGTTGGTATATATGATGGTCATGGTGGCCCTGAGACCTCAAGATTCATCAACGATCATCTTTTTCACCACCTCAAGAGTGAGAACCTTAAATTGTTACTTTTATGCTTTGGCATTATGTAATCTATGATCTGAGTTATGTTGGTTTTCAAGTAAGGGTTACTCGGGTTTTAGTGGCATGATTGTTTTTTATGTAACTGATTTGTGAACTTGAGTCTTTTTCAACTTTTCTTTTCATGGAAATTTTATTTGTTTGAATCATCTAGAAGTTGGGATTTAATCATTTAGCATTGGCTGTTGATTCCATGTCCCAGCAAGTTACATGTGCATACCTTGAAGTATGCCACTTGACTTAGTTTTCATATATGTATCTCATATCCTCTTTCTGGTTGTTTCAAGTTCAATATCTGCAAAAATAAGTTTCTGACAATGTCCTTCATACAGGGATTACTGGAACATGCTTTCGTTTGATTTCTGTTATTGGCTCATGGATATCAATTTCAACTAAATCATTGATTATTTCCAAAAACTATTGTGCTTCTAATCAACGAAAAACATAGAAGCAAATTACAATGAATATGTGGCATTTGACGTGGGATAGCTAGTGATGAGGGCCCTTTTGTTTGGTCTTGTTCTTTTTCAGGGTTTGCTTCAGAACAACAGGGAATGTCAGCAGATGTCATAAAGAAAGCATTTCAAGCAACTGAAGAAGGGTTTTTCTCTCTTGTTTCCAGACAATGGCCCACAAAACCCCAAATCGCTGCAGTGGGCTCTTGCTGTTTGGTTGGTGTCATATGTGGTGGGACCCTGTACATTGCAAATGTAGGAGATTCTCGTGCAGTTTTGGGCAGACTAGTTAAGGCAACTGGTGAGGTACTCTCTGTTCAGTTGTCAGCGGAGCACAATGCAGGGATTGAATCTGTTAGACAGGAGCTATTCTCATTGCACCCTGATGACTCTCACATTGTAGTCTTGAAGCATAATGTTTGGCGTGTAAAGGGCCTCATACAGGTAAATTTTTTTGTTGGGAATCAAGAAGGCTTTTTATCTTTATGTGGAATTTTGTTTTACATATCTGACCTGGTTTGCATTTTAGTGTACTGTTCTTGGATTTTGTTTTCTCTTTTGTTTAAACTATTATTTTTTCCATGTGTGATGTTTCAAAGCTTCTTCTTTGTGGCATATGAATTAATGATTTGATTATTTGTTGGTAGTGTTTGACCTCATTTGGCTATATGTTTTACTGATTGCTCATAATACCTTGAGATTATACCAAATGAATTGCTGTGAATAGATAGTTATGTATTATGCTCCCGGTAGGAGGTTGAGATTGTACTCATTTATCTCTTTTCAAGTCTGTGTCTGAGGAAATGTGAGTGGATGATAGTTGGAAGTGCAAATCGATTTGGGAGAGTTTTTGTTGCTATAGCAGAAGAGGCACAATTCAAATGAGAGAAACTTTGATAGATCAATTATGTTGGTTCAGAAGTGCACAACATATCTAGAGAATGGGATTTCAAACAACGAAAGCTTCCATTTTGCAGCAACCACTTTACAGGCCTCTACACTGATTCAACACCTTTTCTATGAACGTTGCCTATTCAACTTATGTATTGGTTACCAACTGGGACACATCAGATTTGACCCCTCAATGTTATTGTGTATTTGATGCATCAACCTGTGTAGACTACTCTCTCAGTCGTCTCAGTTGCCAGTCACATGTATTCCCGGTTTTTATCAATCTTTTTGCTATCACATATGTAGCTTACCATGTTAACTTGTGGTTCAATAAAATAAGATATGAAACTGCTGAAGCCTTTGAAATTGCATCAGCTTTGCTGATATTGTCGTGGAGCCAGTTCATGTGTTGTCAACATGGCAAGAGCCTGGTTTTAGGTTTTCCTTTTCTCATTTGCCATCTTTCTGTTTTCCTCTGATATCCTGTTTTTCTGTAGACAAAGAGGCATGCTCTTGTAGTCAGGTGGAACCAAAACCTCCTAAAACAAGAAGCCTGGTGAGGCTGAAAGCTTATCTCCTTATGGGACTGACTAGCTCACAAGTAGATGCATTCCCATGTCATATACAAGTGGGAATATAATGAAGCTCTGTGAAGGTTCTTCTAAACAACATGGTGAACCTCTTAAATTGAGACGTGGGATGTAAAACAATAGTGCATGTGAAAAATTTTGGATAGGGAAGAAAATAGTGTTGGAGAAGGAATTAAATGTATGACAGCACTAAATTCATATGGGTTTTCAGGACCCCCATAGTCATGTTTGATGTGTTTTCTTGACTTCTATTTCTTACCTGTCTTCTCAACCTTTCCATAAAGGTAAAACTAGTATGAATCTGATCAATTTAAGAATTAAGATTCTCCAGATTCCATAAAAACAACAGTAGTTGAATTTGCATGATTCGTCAGGTGGGTGGCAAACTTGAAAGGTCCATGACTGGAGTTTAGTGGTAGGGGAATGAGATGTTAATTCTTCCCTGTTTATATTTTGTTGTTTTATGTATTTTATAATTTTAAAATTCCTCAAAAATTTTCAAGTGTTAATTTAACTTAATGAAAATTGTGTTTTAATTAGAATTTGCAATTATTTCAAATGGCAAAGGTCTTTAATTGCTTTTGTTATGATTATTTCAGGTTTCTAGATCTATTGGTGATGTGTATTTAAAAAAGGCTGAGTTCAACAGAGAACCATTGTATACCAAATTTCGGCTCCGTGAGCCTTTTCGAAGGCCAATACTGAGTGCTGAGCCTTCTATTTCTGTGCATCCACTTCAGCCACACGATCAGTTTCTCATTTTTGCTTCTGATGGGCTCTGGGAGCATCTTAGCAATCAGGAAGCTGTTAATATTGTGCAAAACAATCCACGCAATGTAAGTTGCCTATAGCTGACCTTCTGCATATGGGTGAAAGAAAATTACTAATTATTTTTTTTCTGGGAAGCAGGTTTGTATGTAATAGATTTCTAAAGTAAAGTCAGCCTACTTGAAAGGTTTTTGATTCTGTCCTTGCCTGTCCTTTGTAGTAAAATTTACATGAGAAGTCCTAATTGTTTGGTGACTACAAATTGATCTGTGAAGTATGAGTGGTCCATTTGCTTTCTCTGATTGTATCTTAAAAAGTACTTCTGCTTAATCTCCTTGCGGTGTGGATGGGATGATCATCTTACCCTAGGGGCACGTCCAAGCCTTGCCGTGAGGGGCACTGAATTGTTTGATTCAGCGCTGCCTGTTTGATAGATGTCGGTTTTGAACCTGATGCAGGTTTCAATCTGTCTGAGATAATTTCTTCTATGGCCTTGCCATTGATGGGATAAAAGACGAGTGTGGATCATATTATGTACTTTCTGGTTCTAAGATTTCCGTGAGTGGTTGTCAATATACAGTATTAACCAAGAGTATGCAACAGGAAGACTTGTTTCCAATGTTTGTTGGCAGAATGACCTGGGGATGCCAAAGAGACTCAGTGGTGGCCAATTCTTTGTTTGAGAATTAACTTATGGGGTTCCTAGTGAGTGATAATACAGTTTATGTAGCTAGTAAGGTAACTTTGTGTTAGAACATTTGCAGATACGTGAAGAATTAGTTCTGGGGCACGTAGCTTCAGGATTATAAGCATGTAATGTGTAGTATATGGTGAAGATTATTGTTTATGGTTAAGAAAAAAATTACTTCTTAAGGTTGGTGTTGGTGCAGGGAAGTGCTCGGAGGCTTGTGAAGGCTGCATTACAAGAAGCTGCAAAGAAGAGAGAGATGAGGTACTCAGACCTGAAGAAAATTGATCGAGGAGTCCGTCGGCATTTTCACGATGACATCACAGTAATTGTTGTGTTTCTCGATTCTAATCTTGTGAGCCGTGCAAGCACAGTCAAGGGCCCGGCATTATCTGTAAGAGGGGGAGGGGTCAACCTTCCAGCAAACTCCCTTGCCCCCTGTACCACACCTATGGAACTTAATACTTCCTAAGTCCATAGCTAAAGCTCCTGAAAACTCGACAACTGTGTTGTATTTTGCTGCTGCCGCTGGTGCTATTAGCATTACCACCATCGCCCTGGGAAGGAGAAAGAAAGAAGATTGCCATTCTTGCCGGGCATAAGAAGGAAGAAAAGAAGTGTGGAGCAGCCTTCCAATTCTTTGAGTGTACACTGTAACATTTGGTTTCAGCAGCGAGTCTCCATCTCTACCCCTCACTCCCTCCAAATGTGCTTATAAGAACTAGGGACAGGTACTTTTGATCTTTAGTTTTAATATGAACAGCATCGGCAGCCAAAAGAAAGAGCTTCAAGGTGAATAGTTAAACGAAAGATTATTTTCTAGGGCACTCTTCTCAAATCTCTCTCTACCTGAAAAATCATTTCTCCCCTCAGTTTGGTGCTCTCCTTGTGGCTTTTGTAAATTGTGTGAAATGTCTTTTCATGGCAATCTAAGTTTCATGTTTCCTTCTCTTCCACGTCTCCGTTCAACTCTCTCCTCTTTGTTATGATGATAGACTTTTTATCAGGTCATGGTCCCTACGTATCATGGTGGATGCAAATGTTCTTTGTTTTTGGTCTTCCTGTGAGCCCTGTTGAAAGATTGTGGGTCCCAGTGTGGGATGTGCAATGGGTCCCATTGAAGGGGGTGAGTGGGTCCCAGTGTGGGATGTGCAATGGGTCCCATTGAAGGGGGTGAGTGGGTCCCAGTGTGGGATGTGCAATGGGTCCCATTGAAGGAGGTGAGTGGGTCCCATGTAAGGTCCAGTGGGCCACTGTCTGAAGGATCGTGTGATGAGCTTCCAATGGCTTTGAAGCTGTGGGTCCCACGTGAGTAGTGGTGTGGGGTAGGGGCGATTGGAGTATATTGAGAAGTTAGACATTTTTACTCGTGCTTGGGGTACGTGATAATTTAGGAGGACGGCCCCGCATGGGCACTTTTGGCAGGGCATGATGCACGCTGTCCTACGAAAGGCTGTGGCGTCCGAAAGGTCCTTTTACTTTTTTATCCCTATATTTGAGGCGCAAGTTTCCACGTTAGACGGCCAGGGGGACGCAGACACGCAGCGGGGTAGGATCGGTGGTCAAAGGGTACAAAGGGTACTGGTCTTTCTCCCTCTCGCTTTCGGGGAAGCCAGATCATCGACTCTTCCCGATGACACAATTACCCCTACGGTTTTGACATTTTGCCGCTGCGATGCTCGCCTATAAAAAAAAAAAAGGTCGTCGAGCCATGTGCCGCGACTTACAGAATTCAGAGGATCAGAGGGGTTGGAGTGGGTCCCCCACGTCAGCCTGAAATCTGTTGGCCTTTTCTTTCGAGGAGGAATCGCAGCTATTCACACGTGCAGTCGACGGACATGCCCGATTCCGATTCCTCACACGTGTTTGCCTTTTTTTTTCCCTCTTTTCATTTTTCAATGGACGCCTCCGTAGATTCGTTGGATTCATTGACTTTAAAATAATTATGAGCAGACCAATGTTTTGAAAACCGAACCGGTCATTGAACCGGTGGGAGGTCCGATTTTGGTTTAACCGGTTTAATCGGGTTCAACCGGTGGTTAGACCGGATATGCATTATTTTTAAAACCAGTGTTTTAAAAACCAAACCGACCGGACCGGTTCGACCCGATTCAACCGAAATTGGGACTTAAAACGGTTGGTTTAAAGTAAAAACAGTAAGAGAGGGAAAAACTGGACGACCCGGCCGGTTTGATCGGTTCAACCACTAAACCGATGAACCGACCAAACCTGTTTAACCGGTGTAGTTACTGTTGGCCGGTTTGGTCCACCTTCTAGGTTTAAACTTTAAAAGCTAAATCGCAAGGGGAATACTCTATTCCGGGAAGGGAACGGCTCTTGCGACTTACCCAAAACCAGATTTTGAAGCACATAATGGAAACTCAAAGTTTTGGTTTTGTTCCTTCGTCCAGGTATGTTTTTTCTATTTTTCTTTCTTAACTGCTTCCTGCTTTGCTTTGCGATTGAAGTAGAGGCAACTTTGCTTTGGCCGCGATGGTTGTTTTCCACGTTGACAATGCTGATCTCAAAGTTGGCGCTGTTTGATTACGCCGAAAAGTAGACCACGACGAGTTTAGGGGATTGACGAGGAAAAGAACGAAAGGAGGGTCAAGAGGACTGATATGAAAACACTGATTCAAACATAATTTATAGTGATTTTATAAAAAAAAATAGAGAAAATAGTATAAAAAATGACTGATATACTCTCTTTCATATGGTAGACCTAAGATAATTTTACTTTGTACAATATATACTAAGACATTCATTTCGTAGACGGATAAACCTCGATCAGTTAACGGTCCAACGGTATATCCTGTAATTACCCCTAATTTTGCGTTCTCCTTACGCTCATCAACCCTCATTTCCATCTCCTCGATTTCCTTCTCTCTTCCCCCTTGACCTTCGATTCCCTTCACCTCGACTCCCATTTCTCTTCCGCTTCGCACCTCATTTCGCCGTCCTCTCGACCCTCCTTTCGTTCTTTTCCTCATCGATCCCCTAAACTCGTCGCGGTCTACTTTTCGGCGTAATCAACCGGCGCCAACTTTGAGATCAGCATTGTCAACGTGGAAATCAACCATCGCGGGTAAAACAAAGTTGCCTCTACTTCAATCGCAAAGCAAAGCAGGAAGCAGTTAAGAAAGAAAAACAGAAAAAACATACCTGGACGTAGAAGGAACAAAACCAAAACTTTGAGTTTCCATTATGTGCTTCAAAATCTGGTTTTGGGTAAGTCGCAAGAGCCGTTCCCTTCCCGAAAAAGAGTATTCCCCTTGCGATTTAGCTTTTAAAGTTAAAACCTAGAAGGTGGACCAAACCGACCAACAGTAACTAAACTGGTTGAACTGGTTCGGTCGGTTCAACGGTTTAGTGGTTGAACCGATCAAACCGGCCGGGTCGTCCGATTTTTCCCTCTCTTACGGTTTTTACTTTAAACCAACCGTTTTAAGTCCCAGTTCCGGTTGAATCGGGTTGAACCGGTCCGGTCGGTTCGGTTTTTAAAACACTGAAGCAGACTGTTATATACCGTTGCTCGTCCCGCCGGCGAGTCCCGGTTCTGACTTCCGGACCGGCGGGTTTATATTGTTATTAGAATTCCCATTGAACCCATGGGTTAACAATGTTTTAAAAGCCGAACCGGCCACGAAACCACGTCTGGTTTTGGTCGAATCAGATTAGACCACCAGTGGACTAATGGTTAAAATATTAAACATTATACTCTATATTATATATATATATATATATTAAATATTTGTATAGAAAACAAGACAAAAATAGTGTTAGAGATACGATTTAGTTCAAATTAAGTAAAATTAACATATTGTTACATCTCATTTCACAGTGATTCTAAAATGTTTTATGTGATATTAATTAAGGGTTTAAGCCGATTTAATTTTGGTTAAGAGGCTGTCACTTCCTTAATTAATGATCAAATTGGGTTGTTATTAGTGAGACAGATGAGGTTCATTTATGAGAGGCAGAGGGGGTTTTGCTTTCTGGTGAAGTAGTGTGAAACGGGTGTGAGGCGGTTGGGGCGACAGCTAACGTGGGAGGAGACTTTTCGGAATCTTCGATCGTCGCCGTCCTGCGAGGCACGGGACCGGTCGAGGGGGATGTTGGCGTTTCACGGTGGCCGTCGGCCGGCGGAGGGGGGACGGGGGACGGGGGACGACGGATAGGGTGGTCATTGTATGGAAAGATGAGAGGTAGTGTGAGGAAGCGAAAGTGGGGAATCGGCGCGGGAAACAATAATGAAACAACAAAACCTGCTATTATTAAATTAATCATGGAAACGACATCACCAAAGCCAAGAACATCTCCTTCCCTTTCCCCCCGATCCCCGCTCTCTCTCTCTCTAACTGTTCCTCTGTCATTTGCTCTCTGTTCCTCCCTGTTCTCTCTCTCCTTTGCTCTGTCTCTCTCACTCTCCCCGTCTCTCTCTCTCACCTTCTCTCTCTCTCACCGTCTCTCTCTCCTTCTCTCTCTCACCTTCTCTCTCTCACCTTCTCTCTCTCACCTTCTCTCTCTCACCTTCTCTCTCACCTTCTCTCTCTCACCTTCTCTCTCTCTCTCTCTCTCTCTCTCTCTATCTATATCTAAATATCTCTCTCTATATATATATCTCTCTAATATATATAAATAATATATATATAAAATAATCTATATATCTCTATATATATCTAAAATATATATCTATATATATATAAATTTATAAATATTCTCTCAATCTCTCCTAAAAATATATAAATATATCTATATATATATAAATAAATATATATAAAAACTCCTCGTTTGACTCTCTGTCACAATCTCCTATATATAATCTCCTCGTTTGTTCTACTCTGTCCACTAAAACTCTCTATATATAATCGTTTGTTTTGGTCTCTCAAAAAAATATATCTTTCCTCGTTTGTTCTACTCTCTCACACTCTCTCTCTCCTCGTTTGTTCTACTCTCTCTCTCCTCGTTTGTTCTACTCTCTCACACTCTCTCTCTCCTCGTTTGTTCTACTCCTCACACTCTCTCTCTCTCTCACACACACACATTGTCTTGCTCTTTCGTCTGCAGCGAAGAGAACGGGTGGAAGTGGGGATTTAGACTTTAGAGTGTCTCGAGAGCGGGAAAGAGGAGGGGCGGTGGCATAGGGAAATGGGCAACTGTACGGCTTCACGGCTGAACGGGGAGGACGACGAGGACGACGTCGTGTCGCTCTGTCGCGACCGGAAGCGCCTCCTCAAGTCCGCCGTCGACCGCCGCTACGCCCTCGCCGAAGCTCATTGCCGCTACCTCCACTCCCTGCGCTCCGTCGCCGCCGCGTTGCATCTTTTCGTCGCACGCCACTCCGCCCCCGCCACGCCCTACCTCATCACACTCCCCTCCGACCCGGAACCCCCCCAGCTCCCCTGTTCCGACCAGACGACGACGACGACTACTACTACGACGACGGCGGCGGCTGTAGCGGCTGCGGGGGCGACGGTGGGGACCCAGGAACCCGCGTTTACGGCGGTGGGACCCCCGTCCTCTCCCTCGTCTTCCTCTTCTTCGGACGCTGAGGAATGCGAGCCGCCCAAGTGCGGGTACTTTTACTCGGAGGTCCCGTTTCAGCAGCCGGAGAACGACATCGAGTGGGATTTTTTCAGTTTTAACCCGTTTCACGGGATGAGAACGGAGACGGTGATGATGGGGGGGTTGGGTAGGACTTGGGACGATGATTTGAAGGCGGTGAGGGAAGAGGAAGGGATTCCGGAACTGGAAGAAGAAGAAGACAGGGGAGGAGGGGTGGAAGGGAAGGAAGGGTTGCTGGAGGAGAAGGAAGTCGTCCCGGGAAACGCTGTCGAGGTCGTGAAGGCGAATGGTACCGACGGTAACGTTGGCGGGAAGGAGCAGAAGGGTCTGACGGTAATCGATGCTCCCTCCAGGGAGAGGGAGCTTCTGGAAGCGTTGAGAGATGTCGAGGACCATTTCATAAGGGCTTATGATTCTGGGAAGGAGGTCTCCGTCATGCTAGAAGCAAACAGAGTTCATCTACAGTCCGGTTTGGAGGAAATCAAAGGTTAGCGTTTCTTGAGGTTCTCGTTATTTTTCTTCGTCTGTTTTGCTACTAGAAATTGTAGTGTTTTTTTTTTTTTTTTTTTTTTATGCTGCTTTTTTCATTTCAAATAATTTTTTTGACTATTTTTTCCTATGATTCTTGCCCAGTTTCACGAATTCTAAAATTTCTAAGAATTTCTGTCTTTCCTTAATCCACTTCTTTATTTTATCAGACTTCCTTTAATCCTCTCCATTATTCATCAAACTTTAAGCTTTGGGAAGGTGCTGTCCTCCATCTTTAGGTTGTAAATTATACTGGAATTGTTTCCTGCCTTTTCTCTCGTTTCATATGCATTTATTGTTTTGGCTGTGGTCCAAACTGTTGTTTAATGATTTGTATTTTACATTTTAAGGGCCTTGTTCTAACTCACAACAGAGCGGGCATTACTGATTTCAGGTTTGCATTTCTTGTACGCAATTCACTCCCGTGTTCTTTCTGTTTTCAGTTTTCCTCTACCTCCTTTTTTTGTTTTTCAATGTTTTTTGAATTCTGCAAGCAGTATATACGTTTTCTTGCCTTAAATTTCTATCATTTGTTTATGGATTTCTTCTTATTTCCTTCAATGGATTCCTTTTAAGAAAACACAAAAAGCCTTCACCCAGTTCTTATTTGAAGCTTATTTCGTGGGGTTAAAAGTTTCTTGTTCACCTGCATTTGCTTTTGTTTATACCTTGGAGTTCTCATTTGTTTAGTTCATGGATATCTGCACCATAAGGTCATGGTTCTCACCTGTGGTCATGGTTCTATCATCGCTAATGCAGAGAATTCATCTAAACTGATCCAAGCTATCACATGGCATAGGGTGTCTTCTCATTCATCATCACATAAAAGCTCTCTCAGTCTTGCCTTTAAAGGCAATGATACCTGGACAGAATATAAGAATGACCTTTTTGATGACCAAGGAGGAATGGAATCAGGCAGCCACTCCCTCACTCTAGGGAGGTTGTATGCTTGGGAGAAGAAGCTCTATAATGAAGTGAAAGTGAGTGTTGCTCTGTAACCTTCATTTCCTTGTATCACAGCCCTATCTTATTGATGTGTTCATATTGTTTGTTTAGGCCGGAGACAAGACCAGGCGCATTTATGAAAAAAAATGCTCGCAGCTAAGAAACCTAGATGTCCGAGGGGATGACTCTAGAACGGTAGACAAAGCACGAAATGCAGTCAAAGATTTATACACAAGGATATGGATTGCTCTCCGGACAGCTGAATCAATTTCTAATAGAATTCAAAAACTTAGAGATGAAGAGCTACAACCTCAGCTCCTTGAGCTGCTCAAAGGGTAAAATTGATTAAAACAAATCTTCTGGAAAGACAGTGCTATGATGTTTTAGATGTGGTTGATGGGTCTTACACTTGTAATTCTATCTTCTTCTGCAGCCTTGCAAAAACCTGGAAGGTGATGCTTGAGTCACATGAAACTCAGAAGCTTATTATGAATGAGGTTAAATCTTTTACATCCTCAACATATGGAAGGTTTTGTGGTGATCCTCACCGGCATGCAACACTTCAACTAGAGACTGAAATTCAGAATTGGCGTGCATGCTTTACAGCCTATATTGGAGCTCAAAGGGCATATGTCGAATCTCTTGGCGGTTGGTTGTCCAAGTTTTTGGTCCCTGAGGTTGAATTTTATTCACGGGATAAATCTTCGTTGCATCCATATCGTGTTGGTGCACCTCCTTTAGTTGTCATTTGCCATGACTGGTTAAACGCCCTTGAGAAGGTGCCAGATACTTCGGTCGCTTATACCATGAAAAGTTTCAGTAGAGATGTTAGGGCTTTGTGGGCTCAGCAAGGAGAGGAACAACAACAGAAGAGAAAAGTCGACAATCTTGCCAAAGAGCTGGACAGGAGGGTGATTACCTTCCAGAGGACAGAGAAAAGGATTCTAGAGTCCAAGATTTCAGAAAACACTGAACCGGATGTAAGGCAGCGTGTTGAATATTTAGCAGGGAGGAAGGATCTGCTAGACATGTTTCGCAATAGACTGGACTTGGAGAAAGCCAAGCATCATGACTGCATGCAAGAGACACAGCGGATAATACTGAATGGATTTCAAACAGGGTTCACTTCCATCTTTGAGTCATTGTCTGATTTCTCCAAGGCTTCTGTCAATATGTACAATGAGCTTGTACTTTATGGCGAGAAGACTAGAGCCACAGACGAGAAACCATCCTGCATAGAAGGGTCCCAAAAACAAGTAGAAAGAGGGTGAAGTTGGCTTGTCTGATATATTCAAGAGGGCAGGCCCTTGTAACTTAATCTACTCCTCTCCCATAGGAGTAGCTGTGTACATTAGAAGGTGACTGAAGTAGCTGCCCAAGTAGATCCATTACTAGCTGTACCAAGTTATTGTTTATTTATTTTGTCTTCTGTTATGTGTGCCCCCAATTTTGTACATCTCGTTAAGCTTCTCTAATGCTCTCTTGAGAGAATTGAAAAGCTTGACGGGTTAATCCTGGTGGGCTGTTACCGCTGTAAGTATTGGCTTGCTTGTTCACTGCAGTTTGCAACCAGCTGTTGGCTCAACGGTTGTGTGCAAGTCCTGGGTTTCAGAAAAGAAATTTCTATACTGTTGATAGTCTTTTAAAATTGTCTTTTTGGTTTTGGGAAAACCAAGCCAGCAAGAGTGACACTTGCAGTTTTTTTTTTTCTGAATAGATAAAAGTCAGCCAAGGATTGCAAAGCATTAACCTACACATTAAAATTTTCCTACTTTCATTTAAAAAAAAAAATATTCTTCTTTGTTAGTGAGAAGCACATTGTTGCCGTGCCTAGTTTACTGGTATTACTATTAATTAATACAGAGGAAGGCCTTCTGTTTGTGTATTGAACAACCCTTTTTCCCGATTTCCAAATCATAACTAGTATAACATTTTATAAGTTTTTAACCACAGTTGCTGATGCGCCTGCACTGCCTTACAAAAACCTCCTTCTACAAGAACGTAGAGTTGAGGTTGATGAGTGGTATTAGAATAGCAAGTTCCAAAACTGGTGGCTTCTGTTGAAAGCGTTTTCAGTCACCTACTGTTCCCAAATCAGCTTATATTTGTCTATCAGTATGCCAGTGGATCACTTGAGGAAGAATGCATTTATGCTGTACATACACTACAAATTCAGTGTCGGTCTTCACAGAACATGAGAGCACCGTGCTGACAGTTATAAGAATTACACCACATGTTGACTGACAGTTATAGGAGGCAGTTCTACTCTGAGAAACTTATCTTAAATACAGAGATACCAAGAACTGTGAGATGAGAATAAATTCACTTACTACAACAGCAGGTGAGTGTATGCCTAAGAATGGAACTATGTCTACCTGCAACCAGTTCTCCACAGCAGAACCCATGACAGCACCAACTACGAGACCCCCTGCAGTAATCACAGTTGCTTTCCCTGAAAAAGACATTGCTCAGTAGTGAGTGTATCTTTCATCTTTCACTACTCCGCTTTGAGGAAACTGTAATAAGCATATTGACTCAATGGAGGGGTACATGTCATGTAAATGCAAATGGGCAAGTAATGCCATCCGGTCTTAATAAAAAATTCAAACTATGTCTTCAAGTATGTATTTCATCTTTGATCGAAATGTAAAGGCATCAGATATCCAAAACTAAAAATGCAATAAACACAAACGACATAAAGCCTAACAGCCTCGGGCAGCAATAGAGTCTGGATTCTTCTAGTGCTTACAACTACTCCTATATTGTTTTCTAGCTGGATAAAAATAATCTCGACGTTGAGATTTTTTAAGATTGATTGCCAATACAGTACACCTAAATGCACAATTTCAGTTAATAATCAGGCAGGTCAATCCTGCCTCTTAACAAGTGGTCTGCAGGATGGCATAGGTAGCATGGCACCTTCCAGCCATTCCTCATTTGCTAAAAAACTTCACAACAGAATTCTCTGAGTTCAGTTGGTCCATTAAACTAATGAATCACAAATGTGTTAAGAAAGTAAAGGGATCTGCAAAGAGCTAATTCAAGTAATGGATCACATCTACAACAGGAATTGCAGAGGCTGCTTAAATTGCAGCTTGACTTTGACCTTTTTTTAGAAAAGACATGCTTCTGACTCTGCTTTAGCACAAAAGGCAGAAAATTTACTTTGATTGCAGCTTTGGTGGCTTATTTTGGGTTTTAACCCTTGTTCCCTGCTGACTTGAATATTGCAGCATGTTAATTCATTCTCAACCAGTCCCGGTGAGAGTCCCACATACTACCTCCCCCGAGAAAAATAAAAAAGGAAAATAAAAGAGAAACAAACAAGGATAATGTAAAACATAAAGGAAATGGCCAGAAAGGAGAGCTAGGATAAAAGCAGTAAGCCTGCAATGAGAGGTTCCTCCTAGAAGTCAGAGATATCAAAGCTTAAAAGAAATGCAAAAAGAAGTAAAGAATGTTACCTAAGCTAATGTTCTTCTTACTCAAGAAGTACAGTGATGCCCCAAAGCTTGTAGCTAAAATTAGTCCCGGAACATCGGCTCCAGAATATGAACCTGGTGATGCACCATTGGCATAGGTGAGAGCCATCATGGTTCCATAAACCCCTGCTTGTATTCCCAAGCTTCCAGTAGATGGCGTTTCAATTGAAACAGGAGCGTTTTTCACTGTTGTCTGTACCCACTGTTGCAATGAACCAGAGTCACTGCTGGTCTTCACATCTGCAAAACGGATGCTGCTACTCACAACTTTGCCTGCTCTCCTCTGTGTTAACCTTTGCATAAGTAACATATCATATGCAGCTTCCACCTGACAAAAGGGGAACCCTTATAATTTGTGAGCCAAAAGTAATGTTCATACTGACCCTAAACCCTACAATATAAAATACAAGGAATTAGCAAACAGGTGATCAATATTGAGGCTTTTGTTTGTGAAATATGATAGCACACAGTTTTTTATGCTTCTGCATTTTTCCCTGTAGCACATCTAGTGCAAACGAAATGCCAAATCAGAAAGTGAGTCTTTTATGTCCATTCTAAAATCTCAGCTTTCACTAGAGATGCTCAAACAGTAACTGTTGGTTTACCTTCCACTTCTTGTTGCAAATTCAAATCAAATATATACTTGTTTGTCTGTCTTCATAGCTTCAGGAGCAATACAGTTGAGATTTTATTGACATCCAGCAATTTCAAATATGTGAAAGAGAGTTGAGTGTTACTTCTGTGCCTTTCCAACTGTAATTAATTCCTATATTTTAGTTAATACGCATTGCATTTATAGAACCATGCCTGACAGATTCAGCTTAAGAATTTAAAGAGCGGAAGAAAAAATTACCAAATGCTAGAACAAACCCAAGAGTTCAGATAGTGATTCTAAATGTTCCAGCATGTCTTCCAAAAATTCCTTTGTGCATATAATTACTCTAGCCCGTAGAAGTCCAATATCAAGTTCATCCATCGTGGCATGTATTATTTTCATTTAATAAGAAAATAGTTGCCATTCATTATTTTTTTCAAATACAACACCAAAATTAACCAAAATTAATCTTTCTCAACAATGAATCTAATATAGTGAGATAGACAAGTTAAAGCTTAAAAAGAAAAATTTTATGAGCTAGTAGCACTAATGTTGTGGCCTGCATTAACCAACCTCAAAGTTCAGTACCTAGAATACCACAAGAACTTCTACTCTTACGCTAGTATATATCTTTTTCTAGACACAGAATCAAGCAATCCAACCAAGCCAGAAACAACTACAGTTGTACTAAGTTCAACATGAACGTTGATAAATTAGACCGTCAACTCAACATCATCAAATTGACCACCATAACACAACTTTTAATTTTTTTTTTAATTGTTTTCAGAGTCTACAATTTCAGCTTCAATCGGAGCTTCATATCTGGCAATCCATTTCCCTCGCTAGATGGTCTCTGGGCCACTGGAAACAAGCACGAAAATATCATGCAGTGCAGCTTTGTAATAAGCTGCTTAATAATCGTCTCAATATGGGTTTTGTGCAGAGTTATCCTTTTCGAATATAGAGTGCCTAAAAATAAAGATAAACCATTACATGATTAAATAAGATGCATCAGTTACTAAAAAAGCCTCCGGTACACTCTTCGGATAAGAATAAAGAGCAAAACAACATAGTTCGGCCCAAAGCTTTGTTTTTTTTGGAATGAAGACCGAAAATCTTTTAGACGTACAAAACTACCTGCACTATGGGCTTCAGCTAAACCAATTACACGGTAGAATCATTCAGCTGAACTTCCCAATTTACTGTCTTGGGTCACAAAATTGGCCATCCAATATATAGAAAATTCCATTCAGAAACTCCCCAGAAGCTCAGCTCGAGAAGAGAGAAAGAGTGGAAAGAAAAACAAAAGGCAACACCTGCGCCCACTGACCCGTATCTCCATTGCTTCCGCAGACGCAAAAATTTCAAATGAGAAAAAAATAATAAAAAAAGAAAATCACACTACGAGAAATCACCTGAGCGATAGCATCCTGGTCATCCTTACAAGTCGCAAGAATCGAGTTTTTGGCGAGAAGAATTTCATCAAAAGAGGCGCCATCGGGCACACCCAGAACCTTGAGCGCGTTCTCCACGGACATCTCGAACGGCGCCGAGTCATCCGCCCTGGACCCGGCAAAAGTCGTCAAGGACGGAAAGTACCGCACTCTCCTGAGACGTTGCGGGACGAACCCCCAGCAACGGCGGGGCGTCGGCGCCGGGACGGCCACTCCAGAAGCGCGGCGGGGTGCGGTGGGCCCGGACCTCGGCTCCGCGAAGCAACGCGGTTTTCTGTACAGAAGCGCGCGGTCGGACCCAAGAGAAAGAGTGGCTGACATTTCCTGGCGTCTCGTTGCTTCGTCTGCAATTCACGCATCTTTGAGTTCCTTCTCTGGTTCGGCTTTAAATGGCGACTAGGGGGAAGAAGAGAAAGAAAAGGAAAGAGAGAAAGAAAATCTGCCTCGTTTTATTCTAAATGGGTCCCATCTCATCTTTCACGTAGAGCGGTCGAGTGCACTACTGGTCTACCGCTAAACGGTTATTTCGTATACGTACTTACGTATTATTATTATTATTATTATTATTATCGGGTACAATAAAAAAATATATTCTATTTACTGTTTTTTTTAAAAGTAAAACTTAATAATAATGATATTTTAAAGAAATTTTTTTAAAAAAAAATATTATATAATTTATTAAAAATAGATAACTTAGATCATAATTCTACCAAGGTAGGTCATATGAGAAAAGATTAATCGACCTTATTATATATTTACTATGTGTTTCACCGAAAATCCGCCGCGAAGAGGCGCGACCCAGATATTATTTCAATTACTTTAGAATAATTTGTGTTACAGGGTGTGTTTCGTATCAAGGAATGCGAGTACAATTCCTCTTATTCGATCTCCGTGTGAATTGTCGAAGTTTCGGCTTATGGCGAGAACGTCGAAGTTTGAGTTCTGGGAACGAGTGTGCACGATCGGGTGTAGCTTTGGTCGGTCGGACGGAGGTATTTGTGCTCCGCGTGTGTTGACTTGTGACGTTGCCGGCGAACGAATAGAGCTGCTCCGGTCGAACTGTTGAACGACGGACTGCGAGTTACTGAACTTCTCTGGTTTGAGAGAGCTTCTGTGCGTGTAGTTTCTGATTTTCTGACCACCGTTCGAGAGAGAAAGAACTTCTGTGTGTGAAGTATTTTCTCAGCAAGAGCTCTCGAATTTGAATTTTTTCCAACCCTTTGCGTGAAAGTTCTTCTCGATGAAGGAATTTTCAGACCTTCGTTTTGAGAGAGAGCTTCTGATGGTTCATCTCGATGAAGGATTTTTTAGACCTTCATCTCGAGAGAGAGAGTTTCTGTGCGTGAATGAGCACTTCAACTTCTGTTTTTCCGAACCCCTGCGACAGGGAATTCTTTGGCCTTTTGTAGCCTGTCCTGTGAAGTTGTTGTGGCTTCTTCCTTGGAAAGGGGATCGGGCGCCGACTGTGCTGATGACGCGACAACACGGCTGGACTTCGCGATGGTCTATAGCGACGAACTTCGAAGATCGACAGGGCCTACCCATGATCGTTGTTTGATGGATCAGTGGGTTGATGGAGTCATCGAATTTGGGCTGTGCACATTTTGGTGCATACACTATGTCATTTGTTATTTTGTAAATGGATAAATTATCTATTTACCCAATTATTAATAGAAATAAAAAAGTACGTAATTGGGTGGAGTTGACAGACCTACTAAAAACGAGTAGAAATTGTAAATTATAATTGATTAACGGCCGAACTCATAAACTAATTAACGTGGATTAATTATGCTATAGACACGGTCCAACGACTCCAATGGTAGCATGGAATGGGTATTAAGGTGGTAATGACACAATTAACCTACTAATTATTGTTATAATTTAAGAAAAGCCGGTTTGGTTTTGGAGGGCGTCGATCGATATCTCACCGTCGATCTCACCTGTCTTAAGTCCTGGTCTAATTAATTACATGAAATCCTCCTGTAATATTCCATGAGGGGGTCTCATTTAATTTCTTGTATGTATCATCTTCCTCAAAGATACATACTTCCCATGATTTTCTTCATCTTCTCCATGTCTAAGCTAACCCCACTAATCTCGAACGCCTTCATGCTTGGATCCTCCAAAGGCGGCATCCCCTCCATTTCCACGTAAAACCTCTGCAACCTTACCCCATCCGTGCTCACGAAGGTCTCAGACTCGTTATCATTTTCGGGTCTAAAATAAGTCGTGGGATGTAACTGCCTCCTCTGAACAAAACCGTCAGTCGACGAACGCAGTGCCTCTTCGAGTTCCTGACAGATTTGGGCCATGGTGGGACGACGCCGTGGAACCTTCTCTGTACATCGTAACCCTAGTCGTCCCATCTTCAGCATCATCTCCATGTTGCATGGTTGCATGAGCAGATTCGCGTCCAATATGTCCCCAATCTTACCTTGCTCCACACTAGGCCTTGCCTGCAGCATGCATGCATGCATAATGATGATCAAGTTTATAAATTAAGTTGGGTTTCAATGTTAGTTTGTGTAGTTCAATTTATACTTGGCTTACCCATTCAACGATGTGATAATATTGGGATGGATCTCTGCCTGTGACAACGGCGGGTCTAGCAGTGACAAGTTGTAGCAGTATGACTCCGAAGCTGTAGACATCACTGAATGGGGTGAGATGAAATGTGGAGCAGTAAGCAGGGTCCAAGTAACCGGGCGTGCCTTTGATCTGGCTACTAACGTGAGATTTATCGCCTACGGGTCCCGATTTCACCAACCCAAAATCCGAAATTTTTGCTTCAAATCCGTCCCCGATTAAGATGTTGCTGGGTTTCAGATCTCTGTGAATTATTCCCGGTTTGACGCCTTCGTGAAGATGAGTTATGCCTGCATGAAAAGCTTTGGTTCAAAGTGTTTGGTTCGATCTCATGAAATACATCATTTTCATAAGCAATTGTCGTACGTACCTTTAGCTGCTCCGAGGGCTATGTTTACTCTCTGCCGCCAAGTTAAGCTCATCCCTCTCTTCCCTAAATGGTTCATAATCTATCACTGAGAATAATCGCATTTGGGAATACATGAATATATATAATTAATTGAAGAAACAGGTTGAAGAAGAATATAATGGGTCTCACCGAGAATGTAGTCTAGTAGAGAACCATTGCCCACATACTCATAAACCAGTACCTTTTGTCCTGCATATGGAGTATTAAACCAATTTTATTAATTACTGGGTTAATATATAAAGAAAAACGTATGAATCTGGTATGGTTTTGCTTGGACTACTCATGTAGTCTGATCAATGAATACAAACCCCCGTTTTTCATTTCATATATAGATTTCTGCACTGTAATCGATCAGAAATTAATGATTAGAGAACGTACGTACCCAGTTCCTCGCAGAATCCAACCAAACCCAGTAAGTTGTTATGCTTCACCTTCGACAGCAATTCCACTTCTGTATATCAAGAGCTAGACCGCCATTGATTAATTAACACTAATGTTTCTAACTAGACGAGAAGTACTAAAAGAAAGAAGAATATTATTGAAGATGTGTACATGTATATGTGTTACGTACCGTTCCTGAACTCCTGGACTCTCTGATACGAGTCCTGGTGCGCCTTCTTGATCGCAACCACCCAACCACCCTCCAACGTCCCCCTGTAAACGTTCCCGAACGCGCCCGAACCCACCATGCACTCCCTACTGAAGTTCCCCGTCGCCTTCTCCACCTCCATCAACTGGAATCGCCTCAAGCTCGCCCTCACCTCATCAACCTCCCCACAACCTGGTACAGAATTTTCACGTTACATTGATACAGGAGCGAGAATTCTTTTTACTTGTTTATCTAGGTGGGACTAATCTCTAACTCGCCTGAGTTTCCGCGCAATCGTACCCGGCAGAAACTGATCTTCTTCGCGCATAAACAGAGCAGAAGAAGAATCAAAACGGTGAGCAGTAGTAGTACTGCTCCGAGGACGAGGGTGATCATGGTGAAGCGAGGGAGACGGAAAAAAAGAATCATTACAGAGCAGGGAGCAGGGAGTAGTACTCTCGTCTTCGTCTCGGTCTAATTAGCTTCTTCTTCTTCTTCTTCTTCTTCTTGATCTCGGATGGAAGATTGGAAATGGGGTTAATTAGAGCATAAAAGATTAAAACGACACGCGATTTGTGTATTAATTGCCGGCGAATATGGAAGTATCTATCTATAAAAAAAAACCCGAAAGGACGTCCATTTTCAGCCATTTTCTGCTTGACTGTACCTTACGTGCTACATATATTTATATTTTGTGACTAAGTCTAACATGGGGACGGCACATAGGCCACGACATTAATTAGCATCTTATTATGTCACTAGTCGTGACAAATTTCCTAATTAAATAGCGACATGGACCCCATTTCCAATTCGAGTGTATGTAAAAGCTGTGTGTCAGGTCTAATATTTCTATTTTATGGGTTCGTTCATCCATAATTGACCCTAGGACCGTGAACATATAGTAACATGTTATAACTTAATAGTCGAAGTACGTATGTTTCAAAAAATGTACTAATTTTACAAATTATCCCAATTAAATAGGACTAAAGGAAAAAAAAAAAAAAAAAAAAAAAGATCAGCGATGTGAACATCCAACTTATTAAAATCTCCAGGGTTTCAATAATGCCTCCTTCTTTAGTGATTGATTAGGCGAGAAAGCAAAGAAGGGTGACGGATCGGCCTGTCGTCGAAAGTGAGACGTGCAAATGTTAAAGAAGATGAGGAAAGGGATAGGGGAAGCCCCTCCGCTCGGATTCCTACAAGACTCACTATAACTTAATAAACAACGCCCAGGCCCGTGCGCGTGCCCTGGCCTGGCCTGTGCTTCAAGCTCGACTTTTCTGGACGACCTCGAGAACACATTTTGGATCTCGATGACGAGCCCAAGCCCAACCCCGATGACGAACCCGAGCCCAAGCCTAAGCCAAACCCCGAGCCCGATGACGAGCGCAAGCCCGAGCCCGAGTCAGAGCCCAACCCCGAGCCAGAGCCCAAATCGTAGCCCGAGCGCAAACCCGAGAACAGGCCCAGACCCGAGCACCAGGCCCGTGCCCCAGCCCCAGGCCGAGCCCCAGCCCAGGTCCGTTTGAGACCCGAGCCCGAGCCCAGGTCCGAGGCCAAATCCAGCCACAAGAAAAAAACCATGACCGATCCCAAGCCCAAGCGTCTGCCGGGACGGCCCACGAGCCCAGACCCGCTCTGGAGCGACAGCCCATGCCAAGCCCAGGCCCGTGCAATGCCCAGGCCCGTGATCAGGTCAGTGCCGAGCGCAGGCCCGTGATCAGGTCCGCGCCGAGCGCAGGCCCGTGCTTGAGCCCAGGCCTGTGCCCGAGCCCGAGACGGAGCCCGAGACCAAGCCCGAGCCCGAGACCGTAACGAGACCGAGCCCGAGCCCGAGACCGAGCCCGAGCCCGAGACCAAGCCCGTGTCCGACCCCATCCTTGGCCCGAGCCCGTGGCAGACCCCGAACCCGAGTCCGTGCCCGAGCGATAGCCCAAGCCCATGCCCATGCCAGAGCCCGAGCCGAGCCCAGGCCCGAGTCTGAGAGTTGGCCTGAGCACGAGCCCAGGCCCATGCCGAGCACTCAACAGTCGTCGCGCTCTTTCCTGAGCCCATGCCCGAGCCCAACCTCGTGCCCGTGTCCGAGTCCGAACCCGAGCCAGAGCCCAGGCCCGCGTCGAGACCAGGCCTGAGACTTGGCTCGTCCGTGAGCGCAAGCCCAGGGCAGTGCACCAGCCCAGGCCCGATCGGAGCCCAGGCCCGATCGGAGCCCAGGCTCTGTCGGTGCCTTGGCTTGTTCGGAGCCCAGGCCCGTTCAGAGCCCAGGCCCGTTCGCTGCTGAGGCAGGTCGGAGCCCAGACCGGATCGGAGCCCAGGCCCGATTTGTGCCCAGTCCTGTGCCTTTTGATGGCCCGTGCTCCGGTCCTTTCTGAGCCCAGGCCCGTGTCGGAGCCGCGGCCAGTGCCCGAGCCCGTAACCAAGCCCGAGCCGAGGCGGTGCCGAGGGCCCGTCCGGCCTTGAGACCAAGCCGAGCCGAGAATCGAGCCCTGGACCAAGGCTGGAGCTGAGCCCATCCTAGGCCCGAGCCCGTGACCGAACACGAACTCGAGTCTGAGCCTGAGCCTGAGCCCAAGCCTGAGCCCAAGCCTGAACCCGTGCCCGAGCCCGAGTCCGTGCCGAGCCAGAGCCCAGGCCCGTGCGCGTGACCGTGTCGAGCCCAGGCCTGTTTTCGTGCTAGCCAAGCAGAGCCCCGGCCGCGCGAGAGCCCATTCATGAGCCCACACAATGTGCTCAATACAGAGCCCATGACCAGGCCCATGCCGAGCCTAGGCCCGTCGCTGTGCTCTTTCTTGAGCCCATGCCGAGCCCATGCTCGAGTTCGAGTCCGAACTCGAGCCCGAGCCCAGACTTGAGACTTGGCCCATCCGCGAGCGCAAGCCTAGTACTGTGCTCGAGCCCAGGCCAGTGCCTTTCAATGTCCCGTGCTCAGGTCCTTGTCGAGCCCAGGCCCGTGCCTGAGCTGAGGCCGGTGTCCGAGCCCGTTACCAAGCCCGAACCCGAGACCAAGCCCGAGCCAGAGCCCATCCAAAGCCGTGCCCGAGCCAGAGCCCATCCAAAGCCGTGCCTAGGGGTGTAAACGGGTAATAAACGAAACGGGTAAGGGGTATTCCGTTACTTCCGTTACCCGTTTCGCCCGAATAACAATTAGCTATTCCGTCACCCGAGTCTTTTACCCGATTACCCGCGGGTAACCGGGTAATCGGGTAAATAAAAGGATAAAGATATAAAGTTAATGTATTAAGGTATAAAGTTTTAAATATTTACTAAATTACCAAGAAAAAGTTACTTCGGTTAATGTATCAAACAAATAAGGGCATAAAGTTTTATATATTTACCAAATTACCAAAGAAAATAACTTCGGTTAATGTTTCAAACAAATAAGTGCATAAAATTTAAACTATTTACCAAATTACCAAGTGTAAGTAAACCAATAAGGGCATAAAGTTTTAAATATTTACTAAATTACCAAGGAAAAATAATATATCAAATAAAGAAGGGCATAAAGTTTTAAATAATTACCAAATTACCATCCGGGTAATCGGGTAACCGGGTAAGGAATACCCATTATCCATATCCGTTTCATTTAAGAGTCGGGTAATCGGGTAATTTTTTAATCGGGTAATTGGGTAATCGAAATACAATAAGTTTATACCTTATCCATCCGATTACCTTTCGGGTAAGCGGGTAATCGGGTAATCGGGTAAAACTGCCACCCCTAGCCGTGCCCGAGACTGAGTCCAGGCCTGTGCTCGAGCTCAGGACCGTTCTCTTGCCCTGGCCCGTGCCGGAGCCCAGTCCTGATCCCAAGTCTGAGCCCAACTCCGAGCCCAAGTCCGTGCCCGAGCCCGAAACCGAGACCGAGACCAAGCCCGAGGCCAAGACCGTGCCCGAGACCGAGCCCGAGCCCCAGACCAAGCCGAGCCCGAGCGCGAGCCCGAGACCTAGCCCGAGCCTGAGCCCAACCGAGGCCCGAGCCCGTGACCAAACCCGAACTCGTGTCAGAGCCCATGTCAGAGCCCAAGCCCGAGCCCAAGCCAGAACCCGAGCCCGAGCCCGAGTCCGTGCCCGTGCCCGAGCCCAGGCCCGTGTTTAGACCCGGCCTTGCTTGTGCCCAGGCCCGTTCTCGTGCCTTGGCCCGTGTCGAGCCCAGGCCTGTTCTTGTGCTTGTCAGTGCTGAGCCCAGGCCGAGCTACCGCACAATCTTGAGCCCAAGCCCGTGCTATCCCAAGCCCAAGCCCAGGCCCGTGTCGTATCTTCTCCCTGACTATGCTGTGCGCGATCCCAGGCCCGTGCTTGTGCTTGGCCTGTTCCCGTGTGGCCCGTGGCTTGCCTGGCCCGTGCCGTGCCCTGGCCCGTGCTGAGCCCAGGCCCGAGCTGTGCCTCGGCCCGTGCCCTGGTCTGTGCCTCGGTCCGTGCCCCGTGCCTGAGCCCAGGCCCGTGTCTGTGCCCGCCACCGTGCACGAGACACGTGCCCGAGACCGAGGCCGAGCCCGAGACCAAGCCCGAGCCCGAGCACGAGCCCGAGCCCGAGACCAAGCCCATCTTGGCCCGTGCCCATGACCGAACCCGTGCAAGAGTCTGAGCCCGAGCCCGAGCCCAAACTCGAGCCCAATCCTGAGCCTGAGCCCAAACCCGTGCTTGAACCCAAACTCGAGCCCAATCCAGAGCCTGAGCCCGTTCCTCTTCTCCTTCTTTAGTGATTGATTAGGCGAGAAAGCAAAGAAGGGTGACGGATCGGCCTGTCGTCGAAAGTGAGACGTGCAAATGTTAAAGAAGATGAGGAAAGGGATAGGGGAAGCCCCTCCACTCGGATTCCTACAAGACTCACTATAACTTAATTAACAACGCCAAAATACATTCATATATATATATATATATTTATATTGGACACGCATTGGTAACATGTAATTGCTACACGAATTCATTCACATAAAATACACCTAACTATAGTCTTATCTTACCTCGTACATTTATTTTTAATTTTTATCATTAAATGTAATTGAATAAGATTAGAGAAAAGCATGATAAGAGAGACGAAAGGGTCTCTCATCACTTTCTGTGTCGTCTCTCACCCATCCATCTCCACTTTCTGTATTCATGGCGGACGAGAGCCGTCGATCCGTTATCCGTTCTTCAATCTTCCATTAAAAAGAACTCCACAAAGCAAAAGAGGATTCTCCAAAGAAACCACCCTCTTCTTCCCTAGTCGTCCGAAGACTCCGAACGACCCACCCACAAGAACCCATAAAAACAATATAAAATCTTCTTTCGTTCGAGTGGAGCCAATGATTCCGCGGCGACTGTACGAATCATTTTCCTCTGTTGCGCGACGCCGTGTGATTGAACGGAGAACAGTCCCACGGAAAAGGAAGGGACGAGCCCGGCCAAAGCGTCCGCTCCAGTAGAAACCGAGTTAATTGCGTTTGTTGGAAATTTACTCGCCACGTCACCGAATCAGATGACAATATCGTAACGAGACGGCTCTTCACAAGACCGGGGCCCTCGCGATGCGGACGTGTAACGTGTTACGGAGTCTCGAACGCCACGTCATCCCAGAGCCGAGTCAGCGCCAGCAGGTCCAGCCGCAGGAACGAGATGTCCCGATTATGACAGCTCTCCTTTTTCACATTTTTATTATTATTATTTTTTTTACCGTCATTATTTACGGAGAGTGAGTCGGGTACAGCTGTGCCCCCCATTACGAGCGGCGGGGAAAATAAGTAAACCCGTTCTCGGACACGTCAGCGAGTGTGAATAGCAGAGTAGGCGGGGAAGGGGGGGCCACCGCGGGTAAACTCAACCCCCTGGAAGTGGGAAGTAACCCGTGTCGAGTGTGGGGGGTATAAAACGGGGAGGGGGAAAGTGACGCACCCTCCAGAATGGTGTGATGGCGTCTTACTCTGAAGCGATCTGTACCTTCTCCGGCAAGAAACCCAGTCGACGTCCGCCGTAACGGAAGCGGTTCCGATCGCCATACCGGGCGGTTACGGCTCTCGATAAGGGGGGGGAGAGAAAAGAAGCGGGCCGGAGGAGGCGTTCGCGGTGGTTCCTGCGGTATCGGCGGAGCTGGATCTGGCTGCCGGAGAAATGCTGCTGCGGATATTCGTGGCGATCTTGCTCCCCTTCGCGGGGATAGGGGTGGTGTTTCTGGTGTACCTGTGTCTGCTTTGGTACACGATGAGCAGGGCGCCGCTGCTGCCGGTGAAGGCGCGGACGGGGAAGGGGCTGACGGAGGCGGAGTTGGAGAAGCTGCCGGTGGCGGACGCGACGAGGCTGGAGGAGGCGGAGTGCGCGGTCTGCCTGGATTCTATCGAGCAGGGGCAGACGGCTCGACTTCTTCCCTCCTGTAACCACGTCTTTCACGTCGCCTGCGTCGATGCCTGGCTCGCTCAGAAGGCCATTTGTCCCGTCTGCCGGTCCAACCTCGCGCCCGCGCCGGCGGCTCCGCCGGAGGTTCCCGATCAGATTTGCTGACGGCGGTCCCTGCTTTCCCCTTCCTTCTCCCTCACTTGTCTCTTTTTAGGGTTTGGTGTGGGATTGCAGCTCTTCTTCTCTCTGTTTCCTGGCATGTTTGTTTCCCCTGCTGCATACTTAGCCTTAGCCCTAGTGTGCTTTTCCTTTTGACTTGCACAGATTTACTATAATCAGATCTCTAGTTCAACGGATTAGCGACCACTGACCAGGCGAAAGAACGAAGACGATCATTTACCTAAAAAAATGTTCTTTTTTCTAGTTCAAAAATTCATCTAATTTTGAAGTCTTATTAGCGACTGCCGGGACGCGGAGAAATCTAGGAACTGAGATTTCAGGTGGAAGAAAAACTGCCTAATAAAGACAATAAGAAGCCAGAACAGAATTCTCTGATAATCAACTGCTGTTCCGAAGCTGGACGACCAGAAAATGTTTTTTTTATAGTTTTTTTTGTCAAATGGAATTAAGAACCTCTAAAGAATACTGCCGAAACCATTAAAAAAACAATGGAATGTACTGACTGAGAAGGACTGACGAAGAATAACTCCAACCAAAATATGAATTTGTTCGAGTTGTTCAAGTTGGTCGCCCATATCTCAGACTCGGGAATTTTATGCCGTCATCTTTCATCTACGTTTTCTTCTTCTTCTTCCGTAAGTCTCTTTTTTTCTGGTTTGACGAAAGTTTTTCGCGTCAGATATGGTTCCGCACTTGCGCGTACCCCTGTACCTGCAAGGTACTCTCCTTTCCTCTCTACATCATCCAGTGACGGCTCTCCCTGCTCTTTCGTACTGGACCACTGCCTCATCCACCCCTGGCACTGCTTTCATTTTCTTCTTTCTTTTCCTTGACTAAGGACTCCCTCCTGTTTCGGCTCACATTGGCAATATCTGTATGAACAGTAAGAAAAGTTCCCAGACCAAATTTGCAGACGCCCATCGTACCCATCTCCCATTTTTTTCTTTCTGGTGTGAATTCATATCCCAAAATGGCAAATTCCAGACAGACCATCTTCAATTATACAAAAAAAAATAATAATAATAAAAAAAATTGGGATTTGTTTAATCAATACAAGTAACGATTGATTTACGAACAAGTAATCAAACTGATTGAAAAGAAAATTGAGGTTGGTGTAGGTTAGAATTAAAGCCCAGTGTTTGGTTTAATGTCACGAGATGGCAGTGAAGTCGATGGAGTACCAAGAGGGAACCGGTGAGGCAGGACTGGTCACATGCGCCTAGCTTTGTAGATATTTTTCTTTGGTAATAACGCCAGGTACAGTCTGTAGTCTCTGTAGTTTCAGTCTAGGGAGCTGAAAGCTTTCTAGTCAAACTTCTTAGAATTCAACTGCGCTAATACAGCGGATATCAGAAAAGCTGAAGCGGATTTCAGATGGGCCTCAGAAAAGGCTTCGCTGGTAATGTAAATCCAGAAGCATCAATTACCAGGCTGCTTACGCTAAAACGGTAAAACCTCGAAAGCGGAATTGCCATCACCAAGTTCTCTCGTCAAGATCAAAGCTGTGCGGTGCTTGGAATGATTCTTCAAGCTGTATTTTCCTTAGCAAGACTCCGTGATTTCCGTAGTGGAATACCGAGAATCTCATTCGAGCGAAAGGGAGAAGATGATTACACGAACATTTCTCTCAAGTTGAGCAACTTGGCTGCTGCTCTTTTCTAGCAGCCTGGCGCCCACGGTTTTATTTGTTGCTGGAAATGGTTAGCTGCTGCTCCTACTTTTGCGCGGGTAAAGTGCTCACTCCAAAATAGTATAGCAACTTGAGCAGTGTCGAGAGAATGCACGATCTCTAATGTAGAAGCTGTTTGGAGGTGGTAGCCGGAACTGGGGAGTCCATCTGCGGGTCAGGTGGACCTGGACTTTCCCTGGGCTAATCCGTGATGGGTCAGATTTGTACCAATCCCCCATCTCGAAGCCCTTTTCTTTTCTTTTTTTTTTAAAAAAAAAATTAATTAGGTGCCATTTTATTGCTAATTACCGCCCCAAAGCGTGATTGGCACCTAGTGATTCGCTTTGGCTACGCTGCATTTTGGCTAGCGGATTCGGGCTCGAGAGGAGCCTAGATTCGCTGGCCAAAATGCAGGTAGCAAAAGCGAATCACGGGGCACTCTAGACGGGCAGTTCCGTGTCTGGGCGCCCCGTGATTCGCTTTGGCCACGCTGCATTTTCGCCAAAGGATCCGAGTTCATTCGAGAGGGCCCAAACACTACAATGCGCGCACAACCCATAAGACACGCATCCACGAGACGAAAGTGCGTGCACGAGACATGCCTCAAGACCATATGGAGGCACGCACAACTAGGGGTGTAAACGGGCAATAATCGAAACGGGTAATGGTTATTCCGTTATTCGTTTCGATTACCCGACCCGTGTTCCATCACCCGTTTCGCCAGAATTAAAATTAGTCATTCCGTTACCCGAATTTCTTAATCGGGTAAATAAATGGATAATAATATTTTAATAAATTTAATTATTTAACTCTTATAAAATATTATAAAAATACAAAAAAATTAAAATCATATAGAAATTACATCCAAATTCTTAAATTTATTTAAAAACAACTCAAACAAATGCATAACAAACATATTATCTAAAAATAACATCGAATACATGAAGTTTTTAAAAATTACCAAATTACCATCCAAGTAATAGGGTAATTGGGTGAGGAATACCTTATCCATATCTGTTTCGATTAAGAGCCGGGTGATCGGGTAATTGGATAATCGAGTAATCGGGTAATCGAAATACATAAGTTTATTCCTTTTTCATCTAATTACCATTTAAGTAATCGGGTAATCGGGTAATTAAATAAAATTGCCACCCACAACACTTTGGAGTTGTGAACATCCACAGTGGATGTGCATAGACCGATTCGGAATTGCGTTCCGCCAACCCTAGCTTGCACATGCGGCTCAAGTCCTAGGGGGCACGGGTGCTTATAAGTGCGAATTAGTTTAGATCTTAGGAAGTGTTAGTTCATGGAATATAAAGTTTCATTGGACTATAAATTGGCATTGTAAATATCTTGGGACAAATCCGTTATATATGATATAACATTTTAATCTCATTTCGTTTGAATACGAATTGCAACTTTACATATCCCCGATATTTTCTTGAATTAAATTTAACGCTGATACTTCCGACTCCGTCCCCTTTAGCGAATGAAATGTAGGACGCGGGAACTCCGAATGGACTCTAACAGTGTAACGGCCTCGAGAGCCCCCCCCCACGATCCAACGGCTTCCTTCTCGCCCTCGCCGGAGGCCCCACCGCCGATTCTTCACTGTTAAGTCCGTAACTGTTTCAGTCAAATCCACGCGCTGACACGAAAAATATGGGGCCGACTTTCGTGGACGGCTCCGATGTTTCCAGATCGACGGCGATGCCGGGGGTATTACGGTCAAACAGGTCCCGAGATGGCCTCTCAACAAAGCGGCTTTCCGGTTCTCTCGGTCAACCGCGGCCGCTCAAATGACAGAACTGACCCCATGGCTTGGTCTTTTCGTAATTGCGCTCCTCTCGGACGATGTTTTCGGTAATTGCGCAGCACGTAACCCTAGTCGGGGGGACGCAGGCAGGAGCCCGCCGTTGGAACAGAGTGAGGCCGTTTGGATTGAAGTCGAAGGGACTAGGGAGGGAGTCTATATAAGAAAAGGTTATCGCGGCAACGGAAGCTTTCGGGGCGGAAACGAAGAAACGAAGCCGAAGTAGGGGGGGCTTTCTACATAGGTTCATTCTCTTCCTTCTCTTTCTTCTTCATTTTTTCTGATGGTTTGCTCCTGTTGTTATATGAAATTTTCCCGACTTTCGTTTTGCGGAAGTTTCTGCTTATTGTGATTGTGAACGCTCTTCTTACTTCGCTTCGCGAGCGTGTGTTTTCGCGAGATTGCAAATGGTTCGTTGGTTTTTGAAGTGGCTGATTTTGTGGAGTGGGTTTGTGTAGAGAGGATGGATCGGTACCAGAGGGTGGAGAAACCGAAGGCGGACACGCCCATTAATGAGAACGAGATAAGAATTACGACGCAGGGGAGGATGCGGAGTTACATCACCTATGCGACGAGTCTACTTCAGGTTGTTTTACTTTTATGCGTACTGGATGTTACTTTTTTCTACTTATGGAGTGCGAGTCATGAACTGCTGTGATCGAAGACTGAAGATATGGTTTGAGTTCGCTGTATACTAACTTGAAAATAGTGAATTGTTGGTGGTGTCTGGTCGTGATTCTGTTGAACTAGTGTCTGTTTCGAAATGATGTTAGTGGACTGAACTATGGCCATTATAGAATAATTATCTCTCGTTCGACTACTAGGCACCTTGGATGACTCACTTGGCCTCAATCTTTGGCAACTGGCCACATGGTTTATTATTCAAGTGAATATTTGCCTGACGTCCAAGTTTTTCTCTGCAAGGTGTCAGAAAGAAATATGAACAAAGATTTCTAACGCTCAGACTGCTACTGTCATAACTATGTGGCACTGGCACTTAATTGTGTTAGTTCCCTTTGTTGGAAAGGCTTCAATGGCATTATCTTCCCATGCTGTTTAAAATTAAAATATTAAAAATCAATACTCTTCAACTTATACTGCATTTATATATAATTGAGTTGTCTTTCAGTAAATTTTATATGGTCATAGAAATTTATGTATAAGTTGTTCATCTGGATAATGACATGTATTTTTCGTATTGTTCTGATGGTATGTTGTCCATACTTTGAAGGAAAAAGGTTCCGATGAGATTGTCTTCAAGGCAATGGGAAGGGCAATCAACAAGACTGTGATGATTGTGGAACTAATAAAAGTATTATCTACACCACTTAGTTCTTCTTTTTCATTGTTCAGTATGTTGTAAGTAGTCTCACTGTTGACTGTTCTACAGAGAAGGATTGCTGGCCTCCATCAAAATACTGCAATTGGATCAACCGACATCACTGATACATGGGAGCCCCTTGAGGAAGGCCTTCTTCCGTAAGTATCCTGTTCAGGAATCAGTCTATTTTGGAATTCTCCAAAATATTGTTTTATAAAATATTGTTTTATAGATGTAGAAGATTTCTCTAAAATACCGTTTATCTGGCCTGTAGCAGCCTTCAATTTGATGCATCTCTTCTAATCAATTTTTACCTTCTCTTGCAGACTTGAAACTACACGACATGTGTCCATGATTACTATAACATTGTCCAAGAAAGATCTGGATGCATCTTCTGTTGGGTCAGTAAGAATTATTTTTCGATTCTGCTTGCTAGAATGTGCCTGTTTACACTTTTTTGGAAGATAAGAACTAGTTTTATTTCCTTTTAATTTGTTTAAAAATGGTCGCATAATTATTATTTTTATTGTCCAAATCAATTAAAAAAATTTCTAAAAGTAAATTTTAATCCAGGTGTGGTCGCATTTTATAAGTTGACAGATAGATGTGGTTTTGAAATATTTTGAAGCCCAATAGTTCTTTTTTTGCAGCCTTGCATTTCAACATGATTGGCAAAAATAGGAAAGAAGAAGAAGGCAAAATGGTTAAAGTAATGCGTAGGAACCCTAATGGATAAGAAATAAAATACGAGACTTCTACTTTCAGGAAATGGTTTTTTTGTGTAGTTTCAATTAAATGATGATGCTTCTACTTGGGTTTTTTATTTGGTAAGAGGGGTTTCTATGAAGTTTCTGTTTTAGGATACAAATTTCTTGCCCCTATAAAATGATTTCAGATGGTTGTTAAATATCAATTAAAAGTAGGAAGCAAATTTCAGAGTGGAATTACCCTATTATGCTGATGAGATCTAGAAAAAAAAAATACCTATGAGATTTTTCGGATCCTGTGTACCGGGAAATGTTCCTAAAATTTCTTTTTCAACTTTGGATACCGAGTGCCCTTAAACAGTATCTTCCTTTTGACATAGTAAATACCTGTGCCATCTCCAGGTACCAGTCTCCTTTACCACTGGAGCAGGTCAAGCCATTGACAGATTTTGATTTCGAAGGAGGTAACTGAAAAGCGTCTGACAGCATTTTAGGGTACCAGTGTTGTTGTTTTTTTTTTGCAATGGTCCCCTATGTTGACATCTTTGACAACACAGAGGGTTCTCCAAGTGGTCGAGGCAGAGGTCGTGGTGGGCGAGGCCGGGGAAGGGCAAGAGGTGGGTGTTCTAATTAGTTTATGCATTTTTTGATCTCTAAAAAATTTCAGTTTCTTCTGGGACTTCATAGAAGAATAATCATGTTTTTTGTTCCAGGCAATGGAAATGTTAATGGCGACTATGCAGACGGAGGCTATGACAGGGGTCGTGGCCGTGGATGGGGACGTGGTAGAGGCCGCGGCTTTCGTGGCCGTGGAAGAGGATACGGAGTCCCCGCTCAGTACCTACAAGATGGGAGTGGTTACAATGATGAAATGCCTGCTCAAGGCCGCGGTATGATCTCTCTATAGATTTGCGTGATTGAGGAATTCCTGTTTTGTATCTTTCTCTGGGTTTCTGAGTTTAATGAAGTTCGTCCGTTGTGGCAGGGGAACGCGGTCAAGGCAGGGGGCAGTATCGAGGAAGGGGTCGCAATATTAGATCAAATGGGCCGATCCATGCAAATGGTGGTGGCGGCGGAGGCGCATGAGCGGGGCCTTCGGCGAAGTTCTTAGAGACGTGGACGGCTGCTCTTTCTTCCCCTCTATAACTTTTGTAGCTTAGCTTTTTATATCTTTTTCTTTTTAATCTTGTTTATTTTAGATCTAAATCAACCCATTTGTATAAACTATTATGCCTCTCCATCTAGGTCAACAAAGATTTTCCTTTTATAGATGTGTTTAAGCCCCTTTTAATCTTCTCCGCCGAACTCGTTACTGTAGGCTTCACTAACAAAGACCAGGAGCTTTCTTTATTCATATCGAGTTTCCTCCCAAATTTCTCAAATTTCTCTTACTGAACGTGGTTTCGAGGGGTGGTGAAAAGTCAGTTGTCAATTAAGAGAAGTAGCCATGAAAATTGGCAAATCAAAGCAATACCCCCCTTTGTCGGTCTCTGTGAGGCTGCGGCCCGGTATTACGGTCTCCAGCCAGCCAGCCAGCCATTACCGGCGGCTGGCCACGGCCGTGTGGGTCTCTTTTAAAAGTTAAAACCACTACGTTCATCAGGACGAGATTGATTGTCCAGTGCGCTTTTGAAATGACTGGTTTAAGTTACATTGAATGGCAGCTTCAAACATCAAATCTGTTTAACCGGATAAGATATCATCAGCAATGACGGCAACACCCTAATCAAACTAGTCTGCCTACGAACGGCCGCTCCCTGGCCTCTTCGTCTCTATAAATTAGCCTCGTAGAGTCGCCCTTAATTCACTCTCTATCTCGACCCACAAAAAAAAAAAAATAATAATAATAAAAAAAAAAAAAATCTCTCACTACCGCCGCCGGCGACGTACTCGCAGTAAGAAGTGAATTTGTTGGGGAGCTGGAAAGATGGAGGCCGTGGAGGATGTTGTCATCGTGGGCTCAGGGATCGCAGGGCTCGCCACCGCACTGGGTTTGTATAGGTACTTGCTGAATTTGTCTCTTCCGGGACTTTATCGCGCCTCTGGATTCGTCTTCTGATTTCTCTTGGGTCATTTGTAGGATTGGAATACGCAGCTTGGTGTTGGAATCCTCAGACAGGTTGAGGACAACCGGGTATGCTTTCGTAACCTGGAAAAATGCTTGGAAGGCATTGGATGCACTGGGTATCGGAGATGCCCTCCGCTCGTCACACCTTCAACTTACAAGGTGAAAATTTTTGAAGAAAAATTGATTCTTCCGATCATCATCCGACCGTGTCTGCTTAAGCAGTTGCCCGTGTTTTTCTTCTTCCTTTTTCTACTTGAAAAAATGGAGTTTTCCTTGGATTTGCAGACTGCGTGTTGCCTCCCGTGTCACGGGCCTTACTGCTTCTGAAGTGTTGTTTATGGATAATGAGAAAGGGTATAAAGCTACTTTTGCGAGTATGTCTGAGATTCATTGAAGTTAATCGGTAGCTGCTAACTCGGTTTTTTCATTCCGCGTGGTTGATTTGCAGAAAAAACTTCGAGGTTCGATGTCTGAGGAGGACCCTGCTGCTTGAAACACTGGAAAGGGAGCTGCCCCATGGCACCATCAGATTCGGCTCCAAAGTCGTATCCCTGGAGAAATCCGGGAACCTACAGCTTCTTCATCTCGCTGACGGATCCACCATGAAAACCAAGGTCTTTGATCTTTCCCTTTTACCCTTCTAATCAGTCGTGTTCATGGATTTCTTGAGAATTTGACATTCCCAATCACGTTAGGTCTTAATCGGGAGCGATGGGGTGAACTCGATCATCGCAAAATCGCTGGGTCTCGGTACACCGGCCTTTGCGGGGCGTTCGGCGGTAAGAGGCATCGCAGAGTTACCGGAAGGCCATAATCTGAAGCCGGAATTCTTGCAAAACGTCGGAGATGGACTCCGGTCCGGATTCGTTCCCTGTGATGACAAAACCGTTTACTGGTTCTTCACTTACATCCCTTCCCCTCATAGTAAAGCCACATTCCCCTGCGATTCCGTTCCATTACTGCCATCAAGCTCCATTCTTTTATGCTAACTCTTGTTCGTTGCATGCAGACAAGAAATTCGAAGGCGACGCAGAAGAAATGAAGCAATACATACTGAGCAAACTCGGGGCAGTCCCTAAACAAATATTAGCCATCGTTGAAGCAAGCGAACTGGAGACGATGGTCCCTTATCCGTTGAGTTACAGGCGGCCATGGGAGCTGCTCTGGGGCAGCATCTGTAAAGACAACGTATGTGTAACGGGGGATGCGTTTCATCCCATGACCCCTGACCTGGGTCAAGGCGCCTGCTCTGCTTTGGAAGACGGCGTCACCATGGCCAGGTGCCTCGGAGAGGCCTTGTTGGGGAAAGGGGGAAACGAAGCAACGAGAATCAAGAGTGGATTGGAGAAGTTCGCAAAGGAGAGGAGATGGAGATCCATTAATCTGATCACCACTGCTTATGTAACAGGTTTAATACAACAGAGTGATGACAGAGTGGTGAGTTTCCTCAGAGATAAGTTTCTGGCTGGAGTGCTGGCCGGAAATCTGCTGAGAAGTGCTGATTTCGACTGTGGAAATCTCTACAAAACTCGATGAACGTCTGCACACCATTTTCTAATATATAGCAAATTTCACTCAATTTTGTTTTCAGCTTCTCCATTAAGAATGGAAACCCGGAAATTTTATCTTTATATTTATTTTTTTAATACCCTTATTAAGTTATCGTAAGAAAAGGACACGAATAATAATTATCATATGTAATTATTTAATTAACAAGCAATGAGGATAGCTATCGGGTTCTCCGAATTGAGGAAAGACACATGATATTTAATTCCCGCATCATGTCTCGATTAAATTTGATTGAGACAAGTAAGTATACCTTCTAGTGCCAATAATTCTTTATTGAATTTGGTTGAGAGGGAGGTGGAAATATGGAGGCGGTCGAGGAAGTTGTCATCGTGGGTGGAGGGATTGCAGGGCTCGCCACCGCTCTGGGTTTGCACAGGTTGGTGGTGAATTATCACAATCGGCGCCTCTGGTTTGTTTTTCTGTTGATTACTCTTGGGTCATTTGTAGGATTGGAGTACGGAGCTTGGTATTGGAATCTTCAGAAGCGTCGAGGATAACTGGGTTTGCTTTCGTTACCTGGAAAAACGCTTGGAAGGCGTTGGATGCTCTGGGTATTGGTGATACCCTCCGCTCAGCACACCGTCAACTTACAAGGTGAAATTTTGATCTTCTGATCATCATCTTGCTTGTATCTACTAAGCAGTTGCCCGCGTTTTTTTTTTTTTTTTTTTTTTTTTTTTTTTTTTCTTTCTAGTCTTCCTTTCTTTGATGTCGTCTTCTTCTTCTTCTTCTTCTTAAAAATGGGGTTGTGTTTGATGTGCAGACTCCGTGTTGTCATTTCTGTCACTGGTCTTACTGCTTCTGAAGTATTGTTCAGGGGTGCTGAGAAAGGGTAAAGCTACTTTTGTGAATGTGATGAGTTGCTGCGAGCTCGGATTTTTCATTCAAGTTCGGTCGATTTGCAGAGAAAACGTCGAGGTTCGATGTCTGAGAAGGAAACTGCTGCTTGAAACCCTGGAAAGGGAGCTGCCTCATGGCACCATCAGATTCGGCTCCAAAGTCGTCTCCCTGGTGCAATCAGGAAACCTACAGCTACTTCATCTCGCTGACGGATCCACCATCAAAACCAAGGTCTTTGATCTTTCCCTTTTACCCTTCTGAGACTACCGTGGTCGATGCTCTGCAATTCCTGTTCATAGATTTCTCGAGAATTTGACATTCTCGCTCACTTTAGACCTTAATCGGGAGCGATGGGGTGAACTCGATCATCGCAAAATCACTGGGTCTCGGGAAACCAGCCTTTGCAGGACGTTCGGAGGTGAGAGGCGTCGCAGAGGTACCGGAAGGCCATAATCTGAAGCCGGAATTCTTGATGTACGTCGGAGCTGGATTCAGGTCCGGCTTCGTTCCCTGTGATGAGAAAACCGTTTACTGGTTCTTCACTTATTGTCCTTCTCCTCAGAGTAAAGCCACATTCCCTGCAATTCCTTTCCGTTTGTAGTATCATCAAGGTGTATGCTTTTATGCCAACTCCAAGAGTTGCTTTTGTTGCAGACGAGATGCTCGAAGACGACCCAGAAAAAATGAGGCAGTACATACTGAGCAAGCTCTGCGGACTCCCTAAACATTTACTTGCCATTGTTGAAGCAAGCGAACTGGACACAGTGGTCTCTTCTCCGTTGAGGTACAGGCGGCCATGGGAGCTGCTCTGGGGAAGCATCTGTAAAGATAACATCTGTGTAACTGGGGATGCCCTTCATCCCATGACTCCGGAGCTCGGCCAAGGGGCCTGCTCTGCTTTGGAAGACGGTGTGACTATGGCCAGGTGCCTCGGAGAAGCATTGTTGGGAAAGCCGGGAGATGAAGAAACGAGGATCAAGAGAGGATTGGAGAAATTTACAAAGGAGAGGAGATGTAGATCCATTAATCTGATCACTACTGCTTATATAACAGGTTTAATACAACAGAGTGATGATAGTGTGGTGAGTTTCTTCAGAGATAAGTTTCTGGCTGGATTGTTGGCTGGAATTCGGGTGAGGATAGCTGATTTTGACTGTGGAGACCTCTACAAACCTTGATGAACGTCTGCACACTAGTGGTGCTAACTAAATAAACCATTTACTCTTGTCAAATTTAACTAAATTTTAATTTCGGCTTCTGTATAAATAATGGATATCAGAAAATTTTAAAAAGTGGAGAACCTTTATTTCTTATTTCAATACCTGAGCAATGAGAAAGATTACTGAATTGGGTGCATAAAAAGCCCCTAATGTTAGTTAAATCATAAATGTGCTATTGTCTGAAACTAAGAAAGCAGACCTTTTTTCAGTTGAGGCAGCTGCCAACTTTTCCAGGCTTTCAGAAGCCCCTTAAATGAAGATGTTAAATATTGCAGACCGAAAAGTTCCTTTCAGTGGACTAATATAATATATCTCAAAGCATGCCCTTACAAACCGCAGAGGATGAAGATGACTTCTGTTGAGATAGTTTGTGATCTGATAGAACCCTTCTTTTGTATATTCTACACTCGTTGCCAAGAATAAAATTTCTCTAAACGGATTTCAATCGATTAAATGCAGCAAATGTGATGAATAATCCATTGCAGTCTTTTCAGCTCAGACTGCCATTACTAAGTCTATTTGCAGTGAGTGGGAGCTGGTGGGTCATATGCTCATTTGTCTTCAGAACTTCTTACTAACTCTTGAGAACCCTTTTCAGGAAATCTAACTCTGCTTTAACCTTATGCTACTTGACTTCTTGTTATTGTCTACTCCTGTGTGTTTGTTTCTCAGCGGCCCCGGAATCATAAGCTCATAGCATTCACAAAGTTGGAAGGAAAAAGAAAGGGAACCTGCATCTTTGTTGACCAATTTAAGCTCTTTTCCTTTGTTTCTTCGGCCCTCAAAAAGACCCCAAGTATCTCCATGCAGTCGACAGATATGTGACAAAGAGACCAAACAGAAGTGCCCCGACACTCTCAAATCTTCGTGGGCATCCCTCCAATTTATCTGCAGAACTCCATAAAACCTGGAAAACCATTGTGTAGAAAACAAGTTCGCTCCCAAACTTTCTGCTGCTGTTCAGTTCAATCGACGTGTCTCTTACTCAGTTTTCACCTTTATCCAGCTTATCTGCATCAACATGGCCTGCACATTTAAGAACCCCAGAAGGTCAGAATGATAAGAAAAATAGAAAACTGGAAAAGAAGATAAGCTGATGTGTGTTATGTTTCAGCACGAGTGGTTACTCTCTGCAACTTACCTCATTACGATGAGTTTGTCCTACAATGTGACAAATCTTGTCCAAGTAACGAGATCATTTTTGTGTGATAATCCTACAAAGATGAACATGTCAAGATGGGATTTCAACAGCTAATGCCAGCTTTAGTTTTTCATTTTCATCTCAAATACCAAGAGATTCTGGTTTCAGCAATGTTTCAATAATTAAACCATCACTTATTCTATTTCCATGTTAAACTATCACCGATTCTATATCCATGTGAGCCTGTGAGGTACCTGTTGCCTATAAATTTATAATACAATGCATGCATGCTACATATCACGTGCACACCACGTGGTGATTGTACAGTAGGACCCACCATGGGCCTGACAAGTAGGCCGGTGATGTGTCGTCGTGGCTATGCACGTGGCGTGTCATTTGTGGACCACGTTGTACAAGGTCCACAGTGTGAAATGGAGTCATGTGCCAGGACAGTTTGGGTGAGGAGAGGAGGAGAGAAAGCTCAGGAGGACGGGGGGAAGGCCATGTGAAGGGGTCTCAGATGTGATGTGCCGATGCTATTTTGGTCTTGGATAGGTTACTGTGCGACTCCATTAATGGAAGGAAAGGGAAGTTGGCTTCGCCTCTGCAATTCCGTAGTCTTTGAGCCGCTGTTTGGGAGAGGAGAACGTGGGAATAATTGCAGCAGTTCTGTCCTGCAGTGGCGAAAAGAAGTCGGTTGCAGGATGGGATTTGATTAAAGAAAAGGGTTTGTTTTGCTTTGCAGCAATCACATGTGAGCTTTGTTGCAGATGAGGATCAGGTAACTACTCTCTCAGCCTGCTTATTTAAGGACGACGGTGTGCCCATCCAGGGTAGGATTGAAGCCATTTAATGTGAGTAAAATTTCTCACACATCCCTCCTTCTCCACCTGCTCTGCATCTTCCTTCTCTGATGGCAGCCCGGTGCTTCTTCGTCTTGGCGATTGCTCTTGCTGTATTTCATGTGTCACCGCAGGTGGAGGCCTTTGCGTCTTCTGGGTGGAACACGGCTCACGCGACGTTCTACGGCGGCAGTGACGCTTCCGGAACAATGGGTATGTAAATTTTATATCCGTTTAGCACTGAATCAATACTAAGGAACTCACACGGTAACTGATTATGTGGGGAATTTTGTCGAACACAGGGGGGGCTTGTGGATACGGCAACTTGTACTCCACCGGGTATGGAACCAGGACTGCCGCTCTGAGCACTGCTCTGTTCAACGACGGAGCTTCGTGCGGGCAGTGCTACAAGATAATTTGCGATTACCAGGCGGATCCCAGATGGTGTATCAAAGGGAAATCGATCACCATCACTGCAACCAACTTCTGCCCCCCAAACTACGCCCTTCCCAGCGACAACGGAGGATGGTGCAACCCTCCTCGCCCCCATTTCGACATGGCCGAACCCGCGTGGGAACAGATCGGTATCTACCGTGGCGGAATCGTCCCCGTCCTGTACCAAAGGTTCTTACTCGCTCCCTCCTCTGCTCCTCAAAATCCGAAAACAATCCAATACACCCAACACAAGGGGATATTAAAAAGAAAAGTAATTTTTCACCTCGATGTTGCAGGGTTCCCTGCGTGAAGCCCGGAGGCGTGAGGTTCACGATCAACGGCAGGGACTACTTCGAGCTCGTCCTGATCCACAACGTCGCGGGCGCTGGATCGATCCAAGCGGCATGGATCAAGGGATCCAAGACAAACTGGCTGGCGATGTCGCGGAACTGGGGAGCAAATTGGCAATCCAATGCGTATTTGGACGGACAATCCCTCTCCTTCAAGGTCACAACCACGGACGGAGAGACCAGGGTTTTCCCGGATATCGTTCCCGCAGGTTGGCACTTTGGCCAGACCTTCACCAGCAATGTGCAGTTCTGAGCTTCGGGGGAATGCGATTAATGGTGGCCGAGGCCTGCTCGTTATTTAACCGGAGCTGCCCGCCATTCCAATCAAGGAGAAAAGATGGGAACGAACAATTGTATGTAGCTCGTGATGGTACTTCTACCTTTCTACGCCTCTTGCTTTCAATCTTCACATTCAGAATGTAGTGCGTCTCAAGTTCAAGGTGTATTCTGTCTCATATCAATGTTGTCAATGTTACTATTAATTTTTTTTGCGGCTGTTACTATTCACACTATGCAATAATAATAAAGAGTTTGAGCTCAAAACCTGTGATTACAGTTAAAAGAGTTATTGCTGTTGCAAGTATAGGACCACAGGATATTTTTCATCAGTTCATATAAGTCAGGCAATCTATAAAAATATTATATGGGTGGAGTAATTTTGTAAAAAATATTCTATTTTTCAAGTAAAAGGTTAAATATTCAGTGGCGACTAAAAATTTAGACTGTAGACAATTTAAAGCAGAGTCTGCTCTGCTCTGTAGATGGCAGACACTAATGGACATAAAAGCCTCAAAGCTTACTCTTCTTTTCCGGACATGTTTTTCTACCGCATATTTAAAAGCATTATCAATGAGCAAATAAAAACACCATTTTTTTTCATAACTTTATCTTCTGTCACCTGGATTAACTCCCTTATAGATCCTCCTGATAAAAAAGAAGAGGCAATAAATATAAAAATGCATATATTTAGGCATAAGAAGTATACTTACAGGTTAATATTCCTAAACTTATTAGTTATTATCGATATTTAAATTTGATATACAAGATATGGGAATTTATTATCAATGTCAAGATTTTAGGTAGATGTAACTGTTAGGAACTGGTGACCAAGCAAAACAAATATGCATTAAAAGAGGAAGAAGGCAAGGAGGTTGAACTCGAGGGAGCCAAAACTTTTTTAGGGGGGGGAGGTTATTTACATAGTGCTACTAAGTCTAATTTATTTCTAATGGTGTCATTCTTCTGATTGTATCACAAAGACTATGAAAGTAGAAAGTTGTTGTTTTAAATAAACATCAAGAAGAGTAACTGAAATAGTTATCTTTCAGTAAAATATAATAATGGAGCAGAAAAGGCAATTAACAGGAGTGGGCACACTACAAAATTGTCTTAGCCTTGAATCCATATTCACTTTCTCTCTGAAAAGAAAGTAGGCAGAGTCAAATACAACACTACTGGAAAATACACTAAAGAGTACAACAATAATATGCTTTTGGTTTTCTTAATTCCTGTGTTACCAGACTGGATCACCTGATCAAAATGGATTTTAACGAGACCCCTCCTCTACACTTCTAAGTATGTAGTTCAAATCATGGGGGAATCAAAAAAAGCCAAGCCATTGTAATAAGCTTGATCGGTTCAACCGCAAGGCTGTCGGAACCATTTCACACTTCCCTTACAGGAAAGGGCCCCTCTTCCCCTTTGGGTATAAAAAGGAGAGGGGGAACCGCAACCGCCCCAGCCTTCCCTTTCTCTGTCTGACAAAAGACCAGCCTCGGTGTCCTGCTTACATCCATAAAAAAGGGGTTGGACTTTTTAACTTTCTTGGGAATTTTGTATTTGGTTATGTCATTAGTACAAGCCAAGTTTTTACAGTTGAGTCTCAACCTCACCGAGTCTCTGTCCTGGCCATTGGTTTGTTTTTACTGGAAGAGCACTCATGGGCCATATAAACTTCTAGTCAACAAAGATGTGGAATAGGAACCTATTTACAAGAAATATTATGTTAGGAGCTGTACCACCTAGCAGATGATAAAAAGCAACTAATAACACAAACTGAACATGTTCTGAAGATGATGCAAGTATGATGAGAGCAGAATCCTGCTTTTCAGCTATTCAAGGCACCCTGTACTAAATCGCGGAGTTTGGCAGCAGACTGTAATAATGCTTCTTGTTCTTCTCGTTCTTCTAGGTGTACATAGGTGAACATAGAAAGATTTCACCCGGGTCATATCCAGTCCTAGGCGGCGGATTAATGAATTTTTAACAAGATAAAGAAAATAGCTAGCTAAAAGGGGACTAATGTGGAAGGAATAATCCTACTAAGAAAAATACAGGGAGCCGTCAACATCTGTCTTCTTCAGTCTCCATGATAAACCCTCTGGTAATTTTGCAAATAAAGTGGATAGACGGATGGTATCTTCGTATAAGCAAAACAAAATAGCTACAAGCCATCAATTTGAGAATACAACACCACGATCCCTCGAGGGTGAGAGAAAATTAACAGCATAGATCATTTCAAAGACACTGCCTACATAAACTAAAAAGGAACATGAAGAAAGAGAGGCTACACTTAAGCTGTACAATCTTTCTGATGTTTTACAGTCACCCTTAATGAATTTTTTATAAGAATATACTTGGTTTTAATAACTAGAAAGTTGCATTTCATGGATCATGAAACCAAATTGCAAATCCGAAAAGCTCCATACTTTCTGATTGGGAATTTGAATGCACGAGTGTCTTACACGGCTGTGCTTGATCCAAATGACTTCACAATTGCTCTCACGCTTTGAGCAAAAGTATTGGAGGTTATTTTCTTCCCTGGAACATGAAATGGATTTGACACAGCATCCACATAGGCCGAGTGGAATCTCCTAAAGAACTGTGAAATGAACAAAAACTAATGAAAATCCAACAAAATACAGAACTAGTAATAGATTTATGAGAGTGCAAATCAGATATTGGAAGCAATGAGACCAGTGTTCTGCGTAAACAACAGATTCAAACGAAAGATAATAAATTATCATCTTGAGAACAAATAAAGAGGGTTAGCTTGTATGCGACAATAAGAATAACCAGACATTCAGTAGAGAAAACTTGTCAACTAATCAAGAAAGCAAAAAAAACTGCATATAAAAGGGAAACCATATAAAATCTAGCTGGCATACATGTGATGCACTAAATGTTATAGGTCTACCCAATATGCAAACTTGGTTAGACCAGAAGCAGCTATGCACTGGTGCGATTACCAGGTTGCTGAAGAAAGTATTTGATGCACTGGCTTCTAGTACAAATATGCTGATTCAACTACATAACCATTGTATGCATAGGACTTCACAACTAACAGTAGCATTAGCAAGTACTAACAGCAACAAACAAATGCAGCAACAAATTTTTAATGGGATTTAAGTCATGTAATGTAAATCCAACTTACGTTTCTCACATCCACATCTCAGACATAAAAATAAGTTGTGACCGTAACATATCTAATAATAACAACATTGACAAACGTAGACAAATTTTAGATAAGATAAATCATGTAATGTAGGTCCAACTTACGTTTCTTACATCCACATCTCTGACATCAAGATCAGTTGTGACCATAATAAATTTCACCTTGGTATTTGTCAAATATCCATACCTACATATCATCTATTTAATGAGAAACTAAGTGTCAAAAACAAGAAAATAACAAAACAATATAAATAAATTTTGTCTCATAATAATAGCAAGAGGAAAACAAATGTAAACTCACACTTTGTAGTTTTCTGTAGGATAAAGGAGACCAAGGAATGTCTCATTCAATGTTGGCCCAGTTTTCTTTGGATTATTTACTGAAAGGTTAAAACAGAAAATAAAACAAAAAGTTAGCCTACATTTAGCATTATTTTGAGATCCATCAACAGCACAAAGTTCAGTTACCGTAAGAATTTCAAGAGCAAAATTTCTCCAAACATTTTAAAGCCAAGATTAATCCTAAAAACTTGCCTTAAAAAGGTCAATATAAAACTAGAAAGTGTAACGGGGTTCTATAACATGGAAATTGAAACCACATTGCCTTAATCATTGGATTGTCATTTTCTAATGTTTGAACAAGGATATGACCACCAATTCCATACACTCGTCAGGACTGTCCCCTCTTCAACTTAAAAAGGTCAACAGAATCGATGAATTAGCAAGTCAAAATTGAGGTATTGAGAAAAGCAGGATCAATTGCAAATTAGCAAGGATGGTAGACTACATGAGCTACAGAGTTGGATTACAAGATCTTCTACTCATAAACTGAACAGGCGGACCAATTTCTAGAGCAAACAATAGCTAGAACCATAATAATGCAAAAGAAGATAAGTAGACTAAGTGATGTACATTTTCCATCACAAGATACACTTAGATGAAGAAGACCAATGTAATATTTTTTCCTACATATACTCACTACCTACAAGCTTCAAACACCAACATAAATAGCAGATATTACAAGTCCACTTTGACCAGCTTGCCAGTCCTTATCCACCACATGAATTTATAACTATCAGGACAGGACTGAATGAACCACTTTTACAAATAAGAAGCATTTCAATGATCATTTTTCTAAATGAAAGCACGTTCACCATTAGCTCAAACAGTGTCAGAATGAAACAGATGCAGCAAAAGTACTAATCTCAGAAAATAAAAATGAGGGCTCCAGCATAAAATGACTGGAGATCAAATTTTTTTTTTTTTTTTTTTTTTTTTGAGGAAAGACTGGAGATCAAAATTGCTCCAAGTGACCCTAAACTTGAGTTAGAAAAGATGAATATCGTTTGAATCTTTGTCAGACACAACCTGTAGCAATGCAGCTTAGATAAAGGGAGGTCAGTAGGCTCGCATTTTGAGATTACCAGTCACAGCTGAAAGTTTTAGTTCATTGTGTAAGGAAACGGCTTGCTGCTTCCACAAATTCTCTTTTTTTCTCTTTTATTTTATTTTATTTTATTTTTATTTTTTGAAAATGATGATTATATTAAGGGTCAAGAGGCCAAGCATTAAAGCCAGGGAGACAGGGGATTGAAATAATGACACAATCCTGGTCCAGCCCCTTTTACAACCTTGACAAACAAACCACCCAGTTAAAATTTCCAAGAAAATCTGAAGATGATACTATGGGGATTTGGAGGACTTTGAGCACCAACAATAACAGTTCTGGAATCGTTTTCATGAGTACATTAAATTCTTCGAAACACAAACTGGACACACTTTTTCTTCTAAATGGTACAATCTAAGGAGTTGAGGAAAACTTGAACAATGGCCCTGCAAGTAGATGCGTCGGCATGTACAGATGAAAAGGCTAACACACAATTAAAAACTGCAGCTGACATGGTTCAACCTTATGAAATTGAAAATTAGTAAATCTCAACCAGGACAAAAGATGATTTCTTATGTTACACAAGATACCAACACCTTAGGAATAAAAAGAGGTGCAGGTTGTCGTGTCATAAATTATGATTCACTGTTCGAAAATTACAGCACACATGAACGCTGCCAAAGAACCTTACCGAAAGAAGGTGCAGTTTAACATTAACTATGAAATGCTAGTCTTGCTTCCATAGTTATTCTAGTGTTAACTATAGACGCATACGATATATTCATCAAACGTATAAAGTACTAAACTTGCTTCCATATTCTTATACGTAATACGTTTTCCTCACATCAAAAGAAGATGTCTTATATTGTCTCGGTACCGATTAGACCTATCCAGTAACACATCCGACACACACACACAAAGAATTGCATTAAAATGAGAGAGAGACCTCGTTCGTCTATAACATCCAAAGAACAATGTACGATGTGGTGGAGCTTGAGAGCATCATCGGCCTCCGTGAAGCTCTGCAGATACAAAGGATTGTTCTGCAAAACAAAGATATAAGCCCCCTCCCGTAAGATCCCAAGATGACAACAGAAATCGTAATATACGGAAATTATGGATCGGACATGTTCTTACCTGGTGGCCCACGACGGCTACGCAGACGATCATCTTCTCCTCCTCTCTCCCTCCACCCTCTCTCAGTTTCAGATCGCAGCGACTGTCGCGGACTCGAAATGCAGTTGAAGACGAAGTTTGGTCTGGGTTTCCCTTGATATTTTTTACTGGGTCGGTTTGGTTTTTTATTAGTGATACTGGGCCACGGTGAGCGGCCCAGCTCATGGGTCAGGATCCGGGATCGCCCGATTAACGACCCGAGCCGGCCTCGAACCATATTATATTTAGGCTTATATTGATAGTTTCCTTCGAGCTCGACAAAATATTGAGTATTGGTCGATTGGTCGAGCTTGAGCCTAGTTAGAGCCTAAATTTATAGAATAAATTTTACCTTTTTTTAATTAAAGAAAATAGCATTAGTGTAACAGGCCGCGCCGCTTGCATGGACAAAGCAGCCCATGCCTTGTGCGTGGCCCTTGCGATGTGCGCTACCCATTCGATTGCTGCCATGTCTATGTGCGAATCCCAACGGATTACATGTGCACTTGTCCACTTGGCCTTTGGCTTACAATTAGTGTGAAATAAATGAAAAAATTGGTAAAATCAGTTTTTTATTTAAAATTTAAAAATAAATGATAATTTCACCCCTATTAACGGGATTTTTTCTATATTTTTTTTCTTAACTTATTCAGTAAATATGCTATTCCAATTAATGTCCCATTTTGCCACTGCAAAGCTGAAGGAAAAGGAAGGCTCACCACCCGGGCACCCAAGTTTGCCTGCTTAAGCATATGCTCAATCGGATAATTAAGAGGAGAGGAGAAAACAAAGCCAGCACTCCACTACTGTCTCAACAGTCCACAGCAACCACAACTTTTTTTAATTCCACCGAACCCAAATTTTAATTAAACCCCATCTTTAATTTGACGTGCATAAGAAGCGTTTAACGGATTCGATGCATCCACCCTAACTAACAAACATCTAATCCCCCGCCCCAGAATCCAAAACATAATCTCTTTCTGGTCTCCAAAAGCAAGCTATAAGATACTAGTTCACGTACGTAGAAACAAAATTACTGAACCCTAATCCCCCCTTCTTAATTAGCCTAATCAACCGAATATATATTAGCGGCCAACAACCTGACCAGAGACAGCATTTGGAAAATGAAACGTGGGTCATGGATGAAAAGGAAGGCCTCTGAGGAGCAGTATATATAGTAACTGATTGAATTCTCTTGGATTGGAAGACAAGGTCGTGACTCGTGTAGGTTGTAGTAGGGGTGTCATTATCAATATGTCGACCCACATAACATATATATGCATATATAGATCTTGAAAAATGACTTCGTTTAATGTGATATATCGTAATGTTGTGGACTTGCATGTGAAATATGATTAAGAACGATGTGATAGTACTCTGCATAATTTTCTTTAAGATCATGATGATAATTAGAATATACTAACATTAATTACAAACTAGCTAAAATAATTAGCTTATGGGTATATAATCAATTAATCGATAAAAAATAAACGGCTGGAGATCGATCTATGGACCGATCGAGCGGATTAATTTTGTTAATCAAACAAAGTAAACAGTTATATATGGTTTTGAAAGCTGATTAATTAGCATCATTAATTCACGTGAACCCGTGAGTCTTAAAGATAATTTTTTTGAATATGTATTTTTCTTTAGAGGCCTAAACTAAATGAGCAACTTTAATTTATTTATTTTTATTTTTTTTTTTCTGAATTTGGTGCAATGCTGCTATCAGGAACATGAGGAAGAAACGTCCAAAGGTAATGCAGTATAAGCCATGCAAAATAAGAGCGGATGTGACTCGTGCAGTTGGTGACCAAATGAGCCTACTTCAAACGTACTCCACTATTATTTGAGATTCTTCTTCTCACCAAATGTTGTTATCAGAAACCCCTATCCAGGATGGAGCCAGTAACAACTCCACTAATACATCACTTCTTTAATCAACGTCGTCTATAAATATCCATTTCGCAAGCTTGGATTCCACACAGACCAAAACCAGAGCCAATCGGCACTAGCATTATACAAGCTAGGGATTTAGGTAACAGCCTGCAGCCATGGATGCTCCAAAGTGGTCTCATGTCATGGTCATCTTCTTCTTTGTGCAAGCTCTGATCAGGGTCACTGATGCTCTCAGCTCCAATTACTACGACAGCACCTGCCCTAAATTGGAGGAGACTGTGAGGAACACCGTCAAACAGGCGATGGGCAGCGATAAAACCGTTGCGGCCGCCCTGCTGAGGATGCATTTCCATGACTGCTTCATTCGGGTTGCTCATAACTCTTTCTTTCTTTCTTTCTTTCTCTTTTTTCTTCTTTGGGGCCGGGGTTCGTGTGTACTGATAAGTTTAAATTTGTTTGTGAAGGGTTGTGATGGCTCGGTGCTGCTGGGCTCGGTCGGGACGAACACAGCGGAGAAGGACGGGCCTCCGAATGTGTCACTCCATGCATTTTATGTCATTGATAACGCGAAGGAAGCAATTGAAGCAATCTGCCCTGGAGTTGTCTCTTGTGCTGATATTCTAGCTCTTGCTGCTCGTGATGCTGTTGCTCTGGTAACATAAGTCTACATAATATTACATTTAGTACTTAAACTTGTTTCTTCACATATTGATCAAAGATTTGCTTCCATATGTATATTACATATATATACATATAGTCTGGAGGACCTGACTGGGAAGTTCCAAAAGGAAGAAAAGATGGAAGAGTGTCCAGAGCTAGTGACACAAGGCAGCTCCCAGCTCCCACCTTCAACTTCTCCCAGCTCATCCAAAGCTTCTCTCAGAGAGGCCTCTCTGGAGAAGACTTGGTAGCTCTCTCAGGTACATTTTGTATTAGCTAGCCTCTACTACCTTAACCAATTTGGGTCATGTTATATAATAATTATATGCGTGCACAGGAGGACACACTCTAGGGTTTTCCCACTGCTCCTCCTTCCAGAACAGGATCCACAACTTCGACAGCACACACGACGTCGACCCGACGCTGAACCCGTCGTTCGCCGCGAGCCTGAAGAATGTCTGCCCGGCACACAACAAGGCGAAGAACGCCGGCTCGACCATGGACCCGAGTTCGGCGAGTTTCGACAACACTTACTTCAAGCTGCTGCTCCAGGGGAAGAGCCTCTTCTCTTCGGACCAGGCACTGTTGACAACATCCAAGACGAAGTCCCTGGTCTCAAAGTTTGCAACCTCCCAGCAGGCCTTCCATGATGCTTTCGCAAATTCCATGGTGAAGATGAGTAGCCTCACGGGCGGGCAGGAGGTGAGGCGCAAGTGTGGGAAGGTGAACTGATCGAGCTTCAAGCTGCATGTAGCTATAGTTAGCCTTTTTCCAGTACTGTGGAGAATTCACAGTAGTTGGAGAAAAGGAAGGCCTACTCTTGTTATAATTCTATCTTCATTATTTGTTCTTTGAATTGAAGGAGTGCAAGCAATAACTAGGTAATTAATTACTAGAACATCAGGTGTGTGTATTTGTCTGAGGCTTCAAATTAAGATTGTAAGCTTATCTTGTAGTTGCTGGTTTTGCCTTTGAAAGAGAATTTCTTTGTTTGTCTAATAGCAAGTTAAGTAAAGCTCTAATGGGTTCGGCACTAGAGTTCTTATCTAGTGCAACCAACATCATCAGTGCTGACTCAGATATGATATTTTAGACCTAAATTTAATATTTCGAGGGGACCAGTATTTTGATGTGAAATATTAATTTAACCCGGTATTTGAATTGAGAGTTTAGTATTTCAACCCGTATTGTAGTATTTTTGGCAATTCCATGGAACAAGAAGGGGCCTTGGCCCCCCAAAATTTTTGTAAAACCCTTATATAAGGTTAGCTAATATATAAGTCACTCCTCCCAAAAAAAACAAATATATTTTACTAAATTTTTTTTCTGCCAGTGTATTATTAATCTGTGACATGTCACAATCTGGTTGACGGCACTAGAACACTTTAAGGGGTACGGCCATACCAAGTGATCGGTTTCTCACGTGTCTTTAAATATTACATACATGCATTATTCAGGTATAGGAAGCTCATCTTCACACTTTTTGGTCACATGAAGAGATGAGATTGTTAGTTCTCTAGTCTTTTTCAAAGAAATAGTTCGTCTTTTCTTAACTGGATGACAAATGTACGTGGCTGTACCCTTCTTACTCTATATTTGATATAATATATGCTCTAAACTATATAAGCTCTATGTTTGTCGTCCCCTAATTAAGATACTAGGGTAGGTTCACCTGCAGGGGAGACCAAAACCATCTATATGTATGTTGGAATAAACTTCTCTTGTAAACGAAGGCCAGATGCATGTACTCTAAGTCTGTGATGTCCTTTTATTGTTTATCTTTTTAATCATATAATCGCAATGTTGGTTATTGCACGTAATTATCAGACTCTTTTTATTTTTGACCATCAAAATTAATTTAAATATTTAATTTATTATTATTATTTGAATAATGAAAATTGATCGAAATAAAATATTTCTGTGAAAGAAAAGTTGGGGGACGAGGCAAACCTTGGCTGGTATATAAGAAAAGCGACACGACCCCGACCCAAAGTCACGAACCGTCCCGGGGTTTTTCAGGTCGGGTCGAGTTCCTGGTATTTAAAACGACCCAATACCGACCCGGTAGCGTACACGAGGAGTCGGCAGAATTTGATCGAAAATACCGGACGAATACATGAGAATAAAGGAGATACGATATGATAATCAACCTCGTTATTTCTCGAAATCAAAAACTCTTCGGCGACTCCGGAGGCGGACTGCCACTTGAAGGAGGACCCTCTTTCCGCCTCGCGCCTCCCCCTCCCTTTTTCCTATTTTTACAAGTTCGTCGCAACAGACGCCGAGGCCGGTTTTCCGTATTCCGCTGTTCGATTCTCGTCTTCCAGCTGCAGCAATCCGAACGCGCGGCTCGCAGCTGCAAATCCTCCTCTTTTTTCTCTATCGACCGATCCGGCTTTTTGAGGAGATAGACGGGGTTTTGAGCTCCTTTCGCCGGCTGAGATTCGAATCTTCTGCTCCATCGTAAGTCGGTGCTTCGTCCGGTCTTTAATTGAAAAATTCGTTCCCGACGTTAATTTTTTGAATTGTTGGTGATTCCATTAGTTTTTCTTTTCGTTAATGTTGTAAACGGTGGACGCGTATGACTGGCGGGTGGATCGGTTGGTTACTGGACGGATAGTAATGTCTTCTTTGTTGCTGCATTTTTTTTTTCTGGAAATAAAAAGTTTTTTATTTGATTGATTGTATCAGTTGCGTTTTTTATGTATGGGTCAAAAGCATTTTGAGGTTTCCTACCGGTTTTCTCTTTAAGTAAATGAAATGCTTGGAAGAGGAGGGACGCCAATAATTGACAGGTGGGTGCTTTTCGGACTGCTGATCATTTAGACTTTAGAATAATAGGACGATTAGTAATATAGTGTTTAATCTGCAACAGGTATACAAAAACTATACATAGCTTCTAAAGCTCGTCAGTATGCTTCCGCGTTTGATAGACCATGGTTTAGATACATGGGTTCTCACATCTCCAGCTCGATATCAAGGGACGTTAGTTTGTCCTGCATGAAGCCTAACTTAGGAATCTTACATGTTCACATTACAGTCAGTGCTTTTCCAGTTGGATGGTTGAGTAGCAGTTGACACATAGATGTGAATCAAATCGTGCCGGTCAAATTATTGTTTCTATAAACTTCCGAGTGTTAAGGCATTCTAATCTGATTCCACAAAATTTTCAACATAGCTATTCCACAAAATTTTCAACATAGTTATTCCAAAAAATTTTCAAACTAGCTATTCAGAAAAAAAGAAAAAAAAACTTCTGTTTTCCTTTTTAGATCCACTTCTCCAACTATGGGATAGGTGACTGAACCCATGCCATACCTGCTTGCTAAAAGTCAATCTCTATATTGTCTACATTTGAACTTTTATTTTGCATCATGCTATCTCATAGTTATTTGGTACGGCCTTTCTTTAACTGGGTACAAAAGTATGTTGATTTTTTTTTTCTTGGAGTGTTGATTGCATGAGTAATCTACATGCTTTTCCCCATTGAGACTTGAACACAACACACCAAAATATAAACATTTCCACCTCTCTCCTTGCTTTTTACCTACAAATCCATGCGTTTCTCGAAAGTGACTTGGATATAAATGAAGAAGAAGACAATTCTTAGCCTTTGCATTGAATAGTCCCTCCAAACTTTTTCGTGTGCACTACTTTGAACAATATGAGAATGAACCATGCCCAATGTTTTTATAGAAATTTGCTATTGTTTTAGGCCTTCTGTTTGCACAATTAAGTGCACTATCCCTCTGCCTTTTCCATCTACTTCCTCTAGTACTTCAAATGAACTACTGTTGAATTTCCTCTTTTTACTGAACTAACTTTTCTGGTCAAATAATTGCTTTTTTCACTCAGGATGTTTGGTTTGATATTTCTGATTATCTTGGATGCATGATATTTTATAGAACATTTACTGTTTGGCTTTGGTGATTTTTTCCTAACTATTTTCTGTTAACTCCTCTTTTTAGATGGGGAATGAACACCTTGTTCCTGAGGTTATGTCTAAATCCATCGAGTCTGCCGAAGTGAATGACATGACATCAACAGAATGCACAAGGAAGGATCCAGGGGAAGTATTTTCTATTGGAATCAGAACACAAAAGGAATCAGCAGAAGTCCTCCCCCATGAACCGTTTGTTTACAGAGAGGACATTGTAAAGTGCAAATCAGAAGGTTTGCTTGGGATTGTTCAAGAGGTTGCTGGTGATGCTGATTCAGGCAGTGATGTGGACGATGATTGTGCCGATGACGATGAAGATGATGAGGATGATGATGAAGATATGAGTGCTGACAATGATGAGGGGGATGGTGATCATGAAAGTGCTAACCCTGACTGTGATGTTAATGGGGTTAATGGAGGTGATGAGATTGAACATGATAGTCTGAAAGATGGCCAAGTGAGAGTAATCTGGCTTGACAATTCGGAAACAACAAACAGTCTTAGTGAAATTACTGTTGTAGACAGGGGTTTCCTACATGGGGATATTGTTTCATCTGTTACAGATCCCACAGGACAATTGGGTGTTGTCACAGATGTTCATATATCTGTTGATCTGCAATCAGCTGATGGATCAATCATAAAAGATGTCTCTTCCAAAGTTCTACAACGAGTTCGTGAGTTCACCATGGGGGATTATGTGGTCCTTGGTCATTGGCTTGGTAGGGTTGATGAGGTAGTGGATAATGTAACAGTTCTATTCGATGATGGATCATGTTGTAAGGTCCTGAAGACAAACCCTACACAAGTGAAGCCAGTTTCCAAGAATACTATAGAAGATGCAAATTTTCCATACCATCCAGGTCAGCGGGTTAGAGCTACCTCACTATCTGTTTTCAAGAATTCAAGGTGGCTTTCTGGTGCTTGGAAGGCTAACCGTATGGAAGGCACAGTTACTAAAGTCCAAGCAGGGTCTGTCTTTGTTTATTGGATAGCTTCAGCAAACCCTGGTTTTGGATCTGAGCCAACTGGTGTGCCTCGCGAAGAGCAGAAACCAAAGGATTTGACACTTATTTCTTGCTTTACACATGCAACTTGGCAGCTTGGTGATTGGTGTCTGCTTCCACCTAATTATTATGAGGCTTCACTAAAGTCTGTTGTTCTGGGTTGCAGTCAACTCAGTTTAAATGAAGGTGTGAAGGACAATTGTAGTGACATTACTGATTTAACTGACCACAATCAACAAGTAATTCTAGCTCAGCATAGTTTAGGACAGACTGATTCCGAAGAAGTAATTGTAGATACTAACTTAAATGGAAATGTGAGAACACTTGAAAACAAGTCTGGTTTAGATTCAGGGTCTTGCAGCCATTTGACGTCAGCTGCTAATGAACCTGTCCATGAGAGTGGAACTTTCCTCCACAAGAAATTGTGCAAAGTTGTAATTAGAAAAGATAAGAAACGTCGAAAGAAAAGTGAAAATTTTCAAAGAGCTTTCCAGATCGTGAATACGAAGACGAAAGTGGATGTGGTATGGCAAGATGGTAGCAGAGAATTGGGGCGGGACTCTACAACACTTATTCCAAATGAAAGTCCAGGGGACCAGGAATTCTTTTCTGGGCAATATGTGGTAGAAAAGACTTCAGATGAAAGTGAAGATGGGGAAATCAAAAGAGTTGGAGTTGTGAGAACTGTGAATGCAAAAGATCGTACTGCACAAGTGAGGTGGTTGAAGCCAGTTGCCAGGCCTGAGGATCCTCGTGAATTTGACAATGAGGAGCTTGTGAGTGTCTATGAACTGGAGGGGCATCCTGATTATGACTATTGTTACGGAGATCTAGTTGTTCGACTGTCTCCAGGTTATTCAACTAGTGGGGAACCTCAATCTGAATATCTTTTGTGGAACCAAGAGAGGAAGGAGTTGTCTGATGCGGATACTAGTGGAATAGGAATTAACAAAGAGCAGTCTGAAAATTCTAAAGAGGTACCTAGTACTGATTACACACCTCTTTTGTCTTGGGTTGGGAATATAACTGGTCTTGAAGATGGTGATATCGGAGTTACATGGGCTGATGGAATGGTCTCAAAGGTATTTATATGGTCTATGGATTTGTTGTTTGATTTTCTGTGTTCAGATCAACCTCATATGTTCCTTTCTGCTTAATCAATGACGGTAATGACATTCAAAAGAATAATAACAGTAAGCGTCACTTTCATGTTTTGTCTGAAGGTTGTTGACCATCTTCTTACATGTGATACATAATAATGTAATTAAGGGTGAAGGCCTTCAAATTATGTGAAGCTAGTTAACTTCGGAAAATTTAAACCACAAGGTTTAAATATTTCAACTTTTCATGATATCTGTCATTGGCAACTTAGGATACCTCATTTCAGCTATATTTGTATAAGTTCCTCATTCGTATATTCTATTCCTTTTGGCTTTAGGTGGGTCCTCAAGCCATTTATGTTGTGGGCCGGGATGATGATGATGGCAATGGCTTTAATGACAATGACGCAGCTAGTTGGGAAACATTTGATGGGAGTGAAGATGAGCTTGACAACAATCAAGAGGTTCATACTTGTTCTGGTCCATTTTGTATTCTTAATTTTTTTAGTTTCCTATTCTGTCATCCTTGTTGTGCATTAAAATGATTGACAAGTAACTGTGTCCAGAAAGTGAATTCACAAGCAACTGGTGACAACCAGAATGAGATGGAGAAGTGCACTACTATTCATCCTGAGGAGAATAATGCTGCAAGAAGTGGGCCTTTGTCAATCCCTTTGGCTGCTCTGGGTTTTGTTACCCGACTAGCATCGGGTTTGTTCTTAAGAGGAAGAAGTGGTCCTCTTTCAGCTCCTCTTTTGGATTCGGATGCTAAACATTCAAATGAATCTGAGTATTCGGGATCAGAAAGAGATGCTAATGACGAACTTAGCTTGGAAGACTCTAATGCTTTGGACAATCAAGCAGCTGTCAGTATTCATGAGACTAGAGAAGAATCTAGCGCTTTGTTAGGTCCCACGGATTCCGAAGAGAAGGCAATAGATGGCATAAGCCACTTGGTGTGCTATGATGATGATTCATGCAGTTTCAAACACTTTGATATAGCTAAAGAGCCAAAGGACCATTACTATCAAAGTGGTAGTGTACAGGTAAAAAGTTTTGTTTCTCTTATTACATAAGATTAGAATTGTGTTCCTTTGAATTGCAGGTAATATCCTGGACAGGCACTTATATCATCTAAATTTGCAGAATATTAGTGGCAAGAAGTGGTTGAGGAAAATCCAGCAGGACTGGAGCATACTTGAGAAGAATTTACCTAGTAAGAAAAAGCTTCAGCTTCGCAGTTAAATTGTATTTCATAGTTATGTATGAGATGTAGTCTGGAGCTTTTACTAAGTAAAAAAAATCTGAACTCCATTTAACAGATGAGATTTATGTGCGTGTATATGAGGATCGGATGGATCTGTTTAGGGCTGTCATTGTAGGAGCATATGGTACACCTTACCAAGATGGCCTTTTCTTCTTTGATTTTCAGCTTCCAGCAGAATACCCTCAAGTCCCTCCTGTAAGCGACATTTATTTATGAGTGGTATTTGGCAGTAATCTTCAATTTAAATATGCTTAGATGATCTTAGTCTGTTCTAACTCATGAATTCTTCACTTCATGCAGTCAGCTTATTATCATTCCAGTGGCTTGCGGATAAATCCAAATTTGTATGAAGATGGGAAAGTTTGTCTTAGCCTTCTAAATACATGGAATGGGAAAGGAAATGAAGTGTGGGATCCATCTTCTTCGAGCATTCTTCAAGTTTTAGTTTCTCTTCAGGGGTTGGTCCTGAACTCAAAGCCATATTTTAATGAAGCTGGATATGATAAGCAGGTTGGAACAGCTGAAGGAGAGAAAAATTCTTTATCCTACAATGAGAACACTTTCTTGTTAAACTGCAAGACAATGTTATACACTTTGCGAAGGCCACCAAAGGTAATAGGATACCATCTCTGCGTAATAATGCCTTTTTTGTCACTAATGATGCATAAGGAGCGCCTAAAGGTGTAATAGCTGTTGTGTACACATGATGGCTAGAAATTTTAATCCACCACCTCCAATTCTGAAGAATTTGGTGTGCTTTTATCTGATTCAAAATTTATTATGTAATTGTAGGATTTTGAAGACTGTGTGCGGCAGCATTTCCAGAGACGAGGTCCATTTATCCTAAAAGCCTGTGATGAGTACATGAAAGGTAGCTTGGTAGGGTCTCTCACTGCAGATGTATGCAGGAGCGAGAGAAGTGGGGAAGATTCAAATTCAGTTGGGTTTAAACTGATGTTAGGCAAGATGGTTTCAAGGCTCATTTCTGCTTTAAGTGAAATTGGGGTGGACTGCAAACAGTACGAGCATCTCCGACAGTCTTAATAAAAAAACCATTTGGGAGGTTAATTTTTGTGCTTGAAGAAAGTATTGGATGGGCTAATTGAAAAGGGACACTGTAACTGTAAAGTGAAGCTCTCCCCAGGGGAAGGGTTGGTTTTTATCATTTTTGTTTTCATTCTTTCTTTTATATCATTAGTTTCCATTGAAGCCAGCTTTGGTCTCTTTTTGTGCACTAGGTGAGGTTTGAGCTTCTTGTAATTCAAGGTTTCAGGCGATTTGCATATGAATGAAGAGAAAGTAAATGTGGGGAACTCTCTGGGTGGGAAATCTTGACTTCCGGAAATTCATTTCAAATCAAGAACCAAGGTGTTCTAAACTTTCTAGCGAGTGATATATGGTTGCCAGATCGAAGGATAATATGGTATCTGTTGTTGGAATTTCACCAAATTAATTAACAAAGAAGATCAAGAGTTATGAGACTTCTTCTGAAAATCTCACCGAAGTTGGAAAATCAACTTAATGACAAACATGGTTATTAAATTTCAAATTACCATTAACTTTCAAGCAAAATGACAAGCATGGTTTCTTAAGAAATAATTCGCCTGTAAATTACGAACAACCAGTAAAAATATTGGATGATTAGTATATAGTTATGCCCGTCTATTTGGAGAAGAAAAACTCCTCTTATACATGTCAAACTCCTTTTCAACTAGTCAGTACCTGCACCAGGAAAAAACCAGTCAGTAATCAACACTTGCATATGTAGCCGGTAGAAATGAATTCTTTCAACATGTATGCACTAGTTCTCCATTTGCTACAGATGACAATAAAAATAGCAATCCGATTCGTGTATGGTTAAATTATATTGAGAAGCATTATCTGATACGCCTACCAAAGTCTATGCAATTACCTCAAGCACGTTGATGGGTAGATAGAACGACCACTATTTAATTAAGTATTGGGCCCTATACAGACATTTTCATTTCTATCTTCTGGTGAGGATTATAGCCGACAAGAGTGAAGTCATCTGCCACAAATGAATCGATGTCCTTTTTCTGCGGGCTAATCTTCAAAATCTGTACATTAACCACAGTCAATGAACTGATGAGTAAAGGAAGAAGTGATCAATGTGAACCAATTAAGAAGATTCTGTACTGTGTATTTTGTAAAAGTTAACTTACTGGGAAAGGTTTAGGAAGTTTCTGGAGCTGCTCCTGAAGGGGTTTCACATGAGTTCTGTAAACGTGAGCATCTCCAAGAACATGGATAAAATCTCCCGGAGTAAGATCTACAAATGAGAGAGTAATGAAAGGATTACCAATAAAACTGCCACCTGATCCCGGAGAGCCCAGAAGTTTTTGTATATAAAAATAACCTCTACGGGTGCATTTGTGACCATTCATGTATTCCAGCAGGTTGACACTTCAAATACACATTATAAACTCAAGGCATGTGAAGAAGAAAAAAAAAAGAAATAACACCTACACCTTCACTTTATCATGTGTGAGGTATCATACTTAAGTTAAATTTTTATCACTGCTTCTCTATCATTTCCATCTACTTCAATGTTCTCTCTAGTAAGCATTGGGAAAGATTAAATCCAGGTCGAGGAATAGTTAGCAACATTTATGAAAGGAAGAGAGTTAGAGGTAGAAAGATAGAAAGTTAAAGAGTGACAAAGAGAGAGTAAGAGAGAGAGAGAGAGTAGTGCATAATTGCATATATCACGTCATAAGAGAATATGTAAAACATACCACAAACATGAGCAACCATGCAGGTCAGAAGGGCATAGGAGGCAATATTGAAAGGTACACCAAGTCCCATGTCTGCCGACCGCTGGTACATCTGACAGGATAATTCACCATGGGCAACATAAAACTACAATGCCAATAAAATCAGTTAGAGAAAAGTAAATGAAGACGAAAGGTACATACTGTCCTCCTAAGAATGGCAGATATTTGCACAACAGTGGAATTACTGCAAAGTGGAAAAGCTGGAAGAATATAGGATGACGATGCTGCTCCCACCATTTATTTGATATAATACTAAGCCAACCATGATGTTAATTGAGAACAGGAGAAAGAAGTATCAATCTTTTCTTGATTGTCTAAAACTACTGGAGTTATTATGAGATAGACCAAAAGATTATCATATAAACATTTCAGTCAATTGCAATTTAGTCAAAGCATTTGCATACCTGCGCAAACATGTGACAAGGAGGAAGGGCCATTGTTTTGAGATCAGAAGGATTCCAAGCTGACAGAACAATACGACGATCATCAGGGTTGCTCCTTATCTTGTGAATTACATCTAGTAACTGATCAAATCCTTTGCCTGTGTAATCGGCATGCATGTTGGTGTAGCTGAAATATGCACATAACTGAGTAAGGAAAAAGAAACAGACTGAATTCTATTTCAAGTATTTAGTTAGACCTGGCTCCAAAGTGCCTCCATTGAAACCCATAAACGGGTCCCAGATCACCCTCTTCTCTGTCAGTCAAGCCAATACTGAAAAGGGAAATTATAAAAGGGTTAAACAATGCAAATAATCAATGCATAAGATCACTTAAGTGAAGTTTGAAAGCGAAGTATATGCCTGTCAAGGTAATCTCTAGATGCATTGCCATCCCATATATGTATGCCCTTGTCTTGCAGAATCTGTTGACACAGTTCAATGCATCAAAAGAAGTCCACTTAGAATCACCAAAAGAATGGAAAGCTTGGGGATTGACCCAATTAGGATAGAGATTGAAGTTGCATGGCACTATAATAGATGAAGCAAATAAATAAAGAATGTACTAGGTGTGCTTGCACAGTTATGTATTGATACATAACCACCTATAGCATTAAAAAAGTTTTAAATGTCAAAAGTAGATAATTGACCCAAGAAGCCAGAAATATTGTTGTGCACACAAAAAGAAAATTCCATGTTACTAAGATTTTTTGCTAATATATCTGTTGTAATAACAACGAAGAGGAAATTGGGTACAATAGATGACCCAATTAGGATCAGGGTTCAATATATGGGATGATAGTCAATATATGGGATGATAGTCTTTACATACAAATGACTACCAAAACAAAAATCCAAAAGAATTTCCAGATGAGTTTAATAGAGCACAATTTGACTTAAGGAATCTCACTAACCACCCAGCCAGATTCCAACAGCCAATAAACCTCTCAGACAAGTCTAGTTAGAATAGTCAACAAATAGCTAATATAATGCTGCAAAACTGGAAATACAGCCAAAGCAGATGCCCTGAGTCACACATACCCAGCAGGCAATCATATGGCTCATCACAATATATTTTACAAGGAACCAGGTAAAAACTTCGACTAGTTGGTCTTCGAATTAGTAACACCAGTTCAAAATAAAAATGACTAAGCATACGAAAAAAAATCTATATTGATTTTTCACAGGTAACAGAAGATTACACACTGAACCAAATCTAGAATGCAAAGAAGCAGAAATGCCTCAAGTGGTGCAGGTAAGTTATTACCTTCGCATTAGTTGAGCCACTGATAAACCACAGAAGTTCTTCAACAACCCCCCGCCAGAACACTTTCTGCGGTACCAAGAGTCACTACCAGCCATAAGCATACATTGAAGAAAATGCAATGAAGAAATACAAGGATATATATTTGAAATCCTAAATTATAAACAAAACCTAAAAATAGCACAAAAAATCCAGGACAGAAACAATAAAGGACCAAATAGCATAAAGTTAGTAAAAATAAGAGATTGCTCAAATAAGAAGAACATACCTTAGTGGTAAGAAGGGGAAAAGATTTTCGAAGATTAAACCGCATCTGTTCAACATAATTGAGCGAGGCATTTAAAATAAACTTACATCAAGGAAAAAGAAAAAGCAGTAAGAAACAAATAAAGACTTGTAAAGCAAAATACCTGACAGCCAAATTTGGATAATGTGCCTGTCCCTGTTCTATCCTCTTTCTGGATACCACTTCCAATGATATCTTGGACCAGTCTAAGATACATGTACTCTCCATGTCTCTCAAAAATCATCTTGGGCAAAAATGAGAAGCTCTCAACACTATTATTAAGGCTGCCCAGTTTATTACTAATCTCTAGACCGTTGGTAGTTGCAAGAGGCCCTTCCGTAGGCTTTTGAACACGTACATATGTCACAAATGAGAATCTTATACTGTTCTCCACAAGTGGGAATGACGAATACCATGGTTGGTAATGTGACAAATCAATGAAAGGGATGAAAGTGTCACATTCAATGTCTGTCTCAATTTCAGTGATATGGATAGCATCACATCCAGGGGCATTAAGAGCCTCCCTGCATCAAATAAACGTTATTTTCTCAAGTGAAGGACAGGTTTAAAGTCCTAAACAATGATAAGTAAAATAACACACCTTAAAATCTGACCACCTCCAATCACGAATACGTTTTCTATTGACAAACTATATGGAGATGCCGCTAACAACTGCAAAGCCGAATTCATGCTTCCACTAATAACAACATTCTCTGCCGTTGCAATGTCAAAGCTTCCTGAACGAGTTAGCACAACATTCAAACGACCGGCTAAAGGTCTGTGCTCCAGAGGAATACTCTCCCATGTCTTCCTACCCATGATGACAGCATTTTTTTTAACAGGATCAGATGTGGTCAAAGTCACCTCCTTGAAAAATTTCAAGTCTGATGGTAATCTCCAAGGCAACTTCCCATCTTTCCCTATGCCCATGCTTTTCGTTGCAGCAACTACCACTTGATATGATCTCTTCGGATCTGGCTGGGTTTGGGCAAGGCCGTTGGAAAGATTCAAGGGAATCTCACAGGCCATGGCTGATAAGCTTCCGGACTTGTTTATCTTAAAAGGTTGAAAAGGAGTGAACAAAGAACCAAAATTACGAAAACCACTACAACAGGAAAGCAGTAGAACCTGAAGTATACCAAACAAGGAATTAAAAATTACAAATCACCGAACAATGATGTAAAATGAACCAAGAAAATGGGGTATAACCAGAACAGAATGGTCAAAAATAATTCTAAAGAAACAAGTTTAAGATTTGAAATAAAAAAGAGAGACAGTCGAAACCGAAGAGAAGGCGAATATCAGCCTACCCACCGGCAGAAGAATCTTGCTTTCTCTGTTTGCCGGAACTAGAGTCGACCGCAGCCAAAATCCAACGGCCGAGGCCACGATCCCTGCGAAAAGAGCACCCGGAATGTAGAAATGGCAGCAACTGTTATAGCTCGACCCGACGCACACACGAAGTTCGGAGAAAGGAATCACAGAAGGAAACGAAGGGAAAAATGTGCGAGATGGAGCGCTCAGAAGCAGGAATGAGTAGGATTTAGGAATCTCCTTTTGCCGAAGGTCGTAACTGTAAATGGAACTGGCGGGATGTAGCGGGAAAATTTCCTGTCTCGCATGGTTGGTGGTTCCACCCGGTTTTCGATTATACGCGGTCTCCACTCCACCCAACCCGGAGTCCGGCCCAGTCCAAATTTTGCCACAAAAGCGAGGAGAGGTATAATTTTTTTTAGGAAGGCATTTTACTTTCAATTACAAGCTTTACTCCCAATGCCCCAAGACCTCTCGTAGCAATAACTCCCATGGGACTACTGAGCTAATGCCCAAGACCCAGAAGAGAAGTACATTAAACTAAATAAACTAATTATTCATCTAATCAGGCTGAACTAGCTAGTTTAATTTATTTCTTAATTTTCGAAGGCCACCTATGAGGTGTTATATAATATCTAAGTAAGGTTTTTTTTTAAAAATGGGGATTACATTTACAATATAGACTTCCAACGTGTGACTCCCTTTACTTTCTTGCGCTGACTCACTTTCGTTATGCGTAGCGTGTAACATATAATACTCATTATGTGCGGCATCTGACTGTGTGACACTCATTACGTGTTACTTATTGTGTGTTGACTCTTTCTCGTGTGACTCTTATGAGACCTCCCACCGCGATGACCCGGATAAAACCACCTGAGTTATCGCCAAGGGCTCATATCTAAGTAAAATATTATCAAAAATTAAATAAAAATATTTTGGTTCAACACTGTTTTACATTTTTGTGTCAACTTTATTATTATACAATTCTATAAGAGCTCCACTTACCCACTACATATTATAGTTTAACCAAATCCATATTGCTTCATACCGACAATATATAATGTAATGTTATGATCTTACTAGGACCTAAATTACCAGGATTGATTTCTCTTCTTGGAAAACAGAGTGAAGTGAGAGTGGACTTGGCAATTTAGTTTTAAATCTGAATATTAACTTAGGCCACTGCAGAAATAAAGACAAAAAATACGTATATATCATTTGAAGTAGGGGTGTAAATGGTATCCAATTACTGATTATACCATTGGAATCGATTATTAAACGAAATGTAATGAAAATAAAATAATATTTTTCATCTATTATTTACCAGTTTACCCATTTAATATTAGGTATTATTGATTATACAGGGTATTATTAATATTGTCTATAGCATTTACACTTGGCTCATATATAATTTAGCATTACTTTTAGCTTTTTAATATTTAATATTGTAGTGGGAAAATATTTAAAACATCATCTTTATTTTTTTAAGATCTAATATACCTATTGATTATTTTTTATTTAAAAAACCCAATTACAAAGTAAAAATGTATTATTTTAACCTAAAATAAATGATTGTTTTGAACTTATAGAAATATAAATAAATAATTTTAGGTGTTTTATTCTACTTACATTATGTTGTGATGGTATTATATTGTTGTAATGTTTTTTTTTAAATTTTTTTAACATTTACATCATTTTTTTATGTATTTACTATTTATTACCAATTTATTCCGCCAAAAATTAAAAAATAATCGAAAACAGAATACTTAAAAAACTAATCAAAAATAGAAACGGTATAAGATACGATAATAAAAAAGGGTAATCGGAACACGCTATTCCGTTTCGTTCATGTACCCTTTACAGCCCTAGTTTGAAGTATTCCCACATATGATAAATTTACATTTTATTTCATCGAAATGCCTGACAATTTTATTTTTAATCTTCTCGAAGAACGGAATGGTATAGGAACCCTAGAAAACATCTAAAGAAGTTGAGGAAGAGAGGCTAGATTCATGGTAAAACAATGAAAATTGAAGAGAGACATAGGTTAGTTGCTTTCTTATGTAATATAGTTTTAGATGGTATAACATGTATCGTCCTAAGGGAACATCTGGCAATAAAAGCTGTAGAGTATTTTAACAATACAAAGAAAACGGTATGGCTACAGCCTGCAGTACTAACAATACAAAGACATGGGTATGAGAATGAACCACCAGTATGGGCAGGACAAAAAACCTGGACTCTTTATAATGCTTATGCATGAAATCTCGCTTAAGCCTTTTGAGCACAATTAGATGGATTGAAAAACAAACTGAGAACAAAAATTTGTCCAGCGGAATCATAAATAAAGCCATGCATCAATACTAATTCAGATGAAAATATTTAATTTCACAGGAGCGAGAAACATCTGATGATCCATTAGAGTGTTTGAAGGTAATGAAAAGCAAGGCACGTGGCTAATCAGACAGAGAGAAGAAACATATCAAGAAAGGTCTGTAGAGCAGCTATGAGAGGTGCTGGTTCAATTTCTCAGAGTTTTGGGTTTTCTCTGGGTGACGAAGACCACAAGAGACATATACATATAGATGCTAATCCACAATCACACCACCTTAAGTGATGAAATCCAACCTCACAGTAAAATGTCTTCTCTAAACAATCGGCAGAAGTTGGCAAACAACCTGGAGATATATAGAGGTAAGCTAAGTTCTGAAACCTCGCAGAAGAATTTCTTCACTCCACAATTGACAGAAGAATTCAGCAAACAATCAAGAACTACGTATAGAATTTCTAACTTAAAAAACCGAATTAGAGACCAACAGCAAAATGATTTTCAATCAGTCAGTGAGTAACCAACACAAAAATCATGTGGAAGCTATTCTAGACCGACAAGCTTCCTCCCTATGATAAATAAGCATTAGAACAGTCTCATGGCATCTTTTCTAACTTCATCTTAACACAGCAGAGTTCTTTATTTCACCTAGAGGGAGTTTTCATGCCACCAATGAATGCTATTCTTTTGCCCATCTGCCTAACAGAAGCACAATAAACACAATGAAGATATGTCCTCAATTGACAAGAGAATGGTTTTTCATTACTATCTGGAGGTTTCTGTTTTCTTTTTCTTTTCTTTTTTAAGCTGAGGACACTATAAAGAGTATGGTGAACTTTTTAGGCCTGAAAGAAATTTCCCCGTCCAAACCACCCATTTTATCAGATTGCAGGTGAGTTGTTCTCTCTTTAAGGAGTGTGCTATATATATACTACTAGGCCAATTTTCAAGCCCGACAACCAACCATCACATCAGAACAATCATCTTCTTCTTTCTCTGCAATAAGCTAAATATCATCATATGAATATGACCAAACAAACGCCATTCACCACCGGCATTAGCATTACAAGTAGTGTTCACAAAAGTTCCTAAACAATGGAATCATACAAGTAGAAAACTAAAGCAACCATTTTAGAGCTTTCCCTAGCGAAAGACAAACAAGAAAAGAATAACTACACTGACCACCAGAGGAACAATTAACAGTTAAAACTAATTCTCATTTCCTTTCTGTATAGTTTCTTAAGTCAAAATAAGGGAGGGAGAAAATTCACCGTCTAAGTATCATACATGGGGACTAATAATGAATGATCCCCCTCTTCGCCAAAAATCTAGAAACGGGGGGCGTGAGAGCTATCGTGATAGGAACCCGGACAGGGAAAAGCGCCTTGTTGCAAAGAATGGCGAGCGCGAGAGCACCGCCAGCAGAAGCAGCTCGCTCGGCAGTCCTATTCCTCTGCTCGGGAACCGGAGGCTTCGCCTCGACCGCCAAGTCCGAGGCGTACTCTCCACCACGAGGATGTTCGAACTCATCCTTATCGCTAAAATGACCAAGTTCCGCGGCATCCGCCGGACGCTCCTGCTCTTCCTTGTTGGAGAGACTCGAAAGGCCGACCTTGTCAAAGACAGCTTCAACGTCGACGTTGTTTCTTATCGCTACGTAAAGCCCCGTGATGGAGGCCGCGGAGACGCCAAAATGGACGCCGAGGGCCACCTTCCCGTACTTCTTCAGCAATTCCCGGAACCGACCGCCGATCGCCATTTTCGTTTCCAGGCAACACCGCTTGCTCTGCTCCTCGAAAGGTTTTAGGGGGTTTGGGCGGCTTTAGGGCTCAGCTGGGGCCGAGAACAGTCCCCGAACCGAGACTTTAATGTTTAATCCACATGGCTGGCCCGTATCGGTATCGAGTTCCCGTATCGGGTCACCGATTCGCGATACGGCACGTCTATATGATGCCTCCAACTGAGACGGGAACATTGTTACAGGCGTGAGGAAGCAAAGCAGCTCGGCCTTCTCACAATGGGCAGCCGCCAGGAGCTTCAAAGCCTTGAAGCCGGAAACGAGGAATCATGCAAGGAAAGAGAGGGAGAGGAAGAAGAACTGCAAAGACTTCTGCTTCCGGATCCCGACAGTCTCCCACTTTCACCTCCTTCGGCCGTCGAGTCGAATTTCGTTTCCTACTTTGTTGCAGGTAGTCTTAAGTAGTCTTAAACGCAAGAGCAAATTCTGACGGGATTGAACTTTTTGATTTATTTGATGGGTCGAGCGGTCCTTTATTCTTTCTTCCGAATTGCAGACTTTATGAAGCCCAAGCACGATCAGTATATTTATCGCCATGCCAACGGGTAAGCCGCTAGCTTTGGGTACTGCGGATTGCTCTGCTTGGTTCATTCGAGCTTGTTTTCAGTTGGAAGTACTAAGCTCTACTTACGCGTTTGTATTCAAATTGTGGTCGCTGCAGGTTATGCGTGATTGGCTTGGCGCCGACGCATATTGCCTTGACGGAGACTGCGGGAGTCACTGCGATCGATTTCAATGTCGGGAAGTCTGATCGGAGCGAGATGAAGGTCACAGGCAAACGGAAAAGGGTCCGTCTTTCTCTTTTTTATATGAATTCTGTTTCCGAGTTTCATGCAGGTCACCTTTTGGAATTTGGTAGATACTTTTTGCGAGTGGATTAGGTTTTACACAGTAAACAATTGTTGAAGGTGAACGAAGATGCATCGAATTTGAGTCCTTTCGCTTTATTCGTTTCAAAGTTGAAAATTTTCAGTGGTCCTATGGTTTAGCACCATCTTTAGCGCATCACCAGAAGCTTGCTTTCTTTTGGACTTGGCCGCCGAAGTGTCTTGGAGACTCTCTGAGTGCATTTCCTCCATATAGCAAATAAAGTCTTCAACGTTCTTTTATTCATTTCTCGACTCTTTAAACATGATTCAACTGAATCCTTCCTGTTGAACTTCAAAGTTTAGGTGCAATTGGTCTTGGAAGTCTTAAAATTCTGCCTTAACCATCGAAGTGTAGAAAGCAAGAGGTTCTAGTAAATGATGATTTCTATCACTTAACTGACCATAAAAATTTTCTGTGATGCAGAATGCTCAACATTTTGAAGCCAACACAGCTCTCTGTAAAGTCTCCACAAATGATACGTTCTATGTTGTCAGGTTGGTAATGCTAGCCAAGTTGGTATTGCTTGTCAGGTTATATGCTTGTGACTCTCAATCGTGAAATTGTTGTTTTGACAGATGCTGTGTGAAAGGTTCTCTTCTAGAAGTGAACGACAGACTAATTAAGCAACCAGAGTTGCTTAACTCTTCGGTGAGTAGAAATTCATCTATGTGCACTTTTTGTGGTAGTTTTAAATTGACTTGGCTTATAAAACTACCCTGTCACTTGATAGGCATTTAAGAATGTATGGTTGCCTTAGCATCGAAGAGTCCTATGTCACTTGATCAGGTAGACAAAATGAGATTATTGCCATTGACTAATTTTAGGAGCACATTTTTATCATTGGAAGTTTGATTTCTACTTACCATGATCCAGTGCTCCACTTTGAGTCTATGTTCAGCACAAAGATTTTTCAGGGGTTACCATATTATGAATATGCTTTGTATGTGCAAATTTGTTGGCTCTTTTACCTCTTCATGGGTTAAAGGTGTCAGTTTAAAGGATCTAAAGACTCACTATCATCTGTTAGGTGGGTGTGAACAAGGAAAATGCAACTAAGATGATCCAGAATGAGGAGTTGGTGTACAGAAAGCTAGCACAGTGTCACTTCTTTTTAAAACATGTGCTTCATAATCTGAAGTATAAACATCTCCTAAAAAAACTCTTTACATGATTCTTTTGCCTGTTCTATGAGGTAGTAAATGCTATTGCTTAACTTTTTTTGGTTAATCGGCATTTGTTATGAAATAATAAATGCCACTGTTTTGGTGCCACATACGAGGACTTGAGTTTTTTGCCTTATCTTTTTTTGGCTTGAGATCTGAATTTCAGAACCTGGATTGTTTCTTATCCATAGTGGGCACCCCCATCAACCTGTTTGTGGTTTGGATGAGCTGTAACTTAAATGTTGTACTCTTTGGTTTTCTACCACAGGCATCTAGAGAAGGATATATTGCCATTATGATGCCAAAACCTGGAGATTGGGACAAGATTAAGAGCTCTTTGTTGAGCCGCGAAGAATACATGAAGTTACGTGGCTTAGCTGATTGATACAGAGGGTAATCTTATCATTTCTGACATGAATTCTCTTTTGCACTTGCAGTTCATACTTTTGAGTAGATATAGGTCTCACATTTTTGGGGTTTCACTTTTCAAGTTGCTAGAATAAACATACAAATTATTTCTTCCTGGACTTTTTCCTTGCTTCAACTTGTCACAAGTACCTCATTTTAAGCACCATACATTTGTTTGAAGGACGCTCCTTTTAAAACTATTTTAGTGGCCAATCTTTCCACAGGTAATCATAGATAGATTTTCATTTGCAGGATTTTATTCAGATATCAATCAGTCGAGTTGCACCAATATTCTTTTTCCCAAGCCGCCCTGCAATTCTCCTACTGCTAACTTGAGGGTAACATGACATGAAGATGGGATTATTCATAGTATCACACAAAATTCATCTTATTAGTTAACATATTGCTTGGATATCCGAAGGAGGAAGGTTGTCCAATTGAAGAAACATTGTCCACTTGAGGGAATGGCTGGAATATGAAGAAGGCCCTTTCATTGTTGGATTTTGTAAGATATATTTCCAAATTTTTGCTTTTTTTTTTCATTATTTATTCATTTTGTAAGAACATTGTCCAATGTTGATTCATCAGAATTTGGAGGAATAAACAGAAGACAAACTGGGAGTGAAATTTTATGTTCTGAGTTCCGTATAATCATCTCTGATTCTGGCTGGTAGTCTATAGTGACAAATTTGCAGGATTTGAACCAGAGAAACTTTTTCACATAATATTAGAAACTATTGAATACGAATCATACACAGTTACACAGAGAGCATCTTTTAATAGTCTCAAGTTGCTACATATGTGCCACACTGATTCATAAAAAACTCAGCAAGAAAGGAGTCTTTCTGGCTATTCACAAGACATGATCTCCACCAGTTGAATATTGCCTTGCAGATCAGAAGCTTTATGAGAAGGCATGAACGAGAAAGCATCAACAAGTTTAGTACATTTCAAGCTCCACTTCACCATCAGGTACTCAATTAGATGATGCCCGCTGCATAACAGGGATGACAGTTTCATTAGTAAAATGGAATCCAGAATGCATGTCATGAAACTCTTAAACTGAAAAGAAAACTCACCTGCGATTATGATAAGTTGTTATGAAAACAGACCCAGGTGCTTTCTTCAATAGAAACGCCACAGTTGCGAAGAGATTATCAAAATCTTTTAACAAAAGCAATTGATCAGTTGGCGGTGACACATTGATTAAACTGGACTTACAGAGAGAAATGGTGGCAGAAGGCAAAGCAATCTTATTCAGCCAAAGCTATCCAACCTTGAGTATCGTATAGAACATCTGCTCCCAGCAGAATATTAGGCTCCAAATTGAAGACAGGCTCGTCCCACTCCCCCCAAGTAAGACCCATAATCTGAAAAAATGAAAAAACTTAGATTTCACTCTCATTCCAAGGGAAGAAACGAAGTAAGATCTTAATCAAGATGGGAACCGGCATTTTACTTCACATTCGAGTCCATTGAGGAGGCACACTCTTCTAACATTACTGAGAACCTGAGCATTCCAAGTGAACAAAAAATCATGATCATAGACGGATTTTGATTTCAGGAGAATTCGTCTCTATTAAGTGGTTGCAGGGTAGTGGAGGACTCCACCTCTGGTCTGTCGGAGCTGTCGCTGAGCGTAACATGGGAACCCACTCTCGCAGAAACCAAACCCGGCAACGAAGTCCCAGCTCCGAGCTGCAAGAGAGAAGAAAACCCATTACCGAAAGTGTTTCGCTTCGGGACTGAGAGAGTGAGAGGCATCGTCGACTAAGAAAGAATACCTCAAGCACATTAACGCCGGCGAATCGCAACCTCTGCTGCCACACGTACTCGGCGAGAACGACACTGCAAGGCCACACGAACATCCCATACTCTTCTTTCATGTTCTGTTTCACCTCGACGGACGGAGTAGCGATTGGGGGGTCTCCGACTTTCAGTAAACTGTATCGTATTCATCTTCCAAATTGATCAAAAGGGTTGAAGGATAATTACCTCGATGATGCGGATAGAGAAAGCATCATCGGAATCGGAGGCGTCCCCGAATGAATGTGTGGAGATCGTGGTCATAGGTTGAACTTCAATGGGTTCCATCAATCTCGCCGGAAAGAGACGAATTTATACGCAGAGAAGACCGTGTTATTCTTCGAGTATCTAGTATTTACAGCCTGCTTGATTACTTTTAGTGCATCAGAGTCCGGACTGCTGCTCGGCCGTCGGCCACGAGGAAGAAGACTACAACATTTTTTCCAATGTTTAATTTTTTTAAAAATTTATGTACATTTCATTTATTAAAAAATTTATTTCAGAAATTTTTTATTAAATTTATCAGACATTTATATTTTATAAAATTAGTGCATTTATTTTATGTAAGGAATTTGTATTTTATATAAAAAAAAAAAAAAAAAAAAAAATAGTGCCTGAAACTTTGGATTATGGACCCGATCCGGGTTATATGCGGTTTGGTTAGATAGAAAAAAAAGGGTTCATGGATTTGGGCCGAGCCTGCAGGCTGCAGCCCAGGCCCCAGCAGCAGTTTTAAATACCGTGGGCGCGCAGTACGCACCTTTCGCAGTATAGAAACGTTCATCCCCACGACGCATTTCATTTTCATCGAAGGCCTCGAGGGCGTTCTGGAAGCCGCTCTACTCTAGTAACGGACTAGAAATCAGACGCTGAGAGCTGATCTGCAGGGCATTGCAGACCAATTTATCGATGGCGTTCGCTCAAAACGTGCTTCGTCTGCCACTCGCTAATCCTTCCCCGTCGGAAATCTCGCCCGTTAGAACTTCTTCTGCTTTCCCGGTTTTCTCCCTTGAGCGGGGTTTCAGTACCATGCCTCGCCAGCTTCAAGCCGTCTCTCGCGGTTCCAAAAAGCTGCTAAAAGGTGCTCTTTTTTCCTGCAATCGAAGCGTCTCTCCCTCTTTTTAGTTACTAGGTTATTGGGTTGCATTGAGCTATATATCCTTCATTTCCTTTGGCTGATTTAGTTTTATGCAAGTCGCTGATAGAGTGATAGTGGCGAGCGTTATGGTGTGAATCGGTTTTTGCAATTTTGGTTTGTAGCAGAAAGAGACGGGCTTTTTGTTTATGTACGTTCTTTTGAATGAGAGATGACGGAATCTTGCTTGCTTATTTGTCCGAAAGATTGATGGATGAGTTTCGATTGTTTTCAGCAAGGGCGGAGTCGGGACAAAACTTCGGTGGTTTGGCTGCTGATGCGTTTCAGGACCTCAAACACGTTCTTCTTCCGATTACCGATGAAAAGCCTTATCTTTCTGAAGGAACAAGACAGGTGCTTGATTTTCGTTGACTTTAAGTTACACATAAAACATTTCTATTAGTTGGCACAGTGAGGCATGTGTATCAAAATTGTAGACTGCTTGACTTGGGGACAAAGGGAAGCGCTTGTTTATAAGCATTTTCAGTTTAAGGTTTGGACTTCCAGCTGGGACACGTAAAAAGCTACATAAGTTGGTAAATTTTTTATGTAATCTCTGTGTGATCTGTTCAGAAGTGTAGTTTATGTTGTGTTTGAAATACCTGTAGTTTCTTATCTAGACTAAAGGATCTCAGGTTATTTCAGGCCAAGAAAGGAGCAGTTATAGGATTCTAGTTTCTCTTGGTATATGTGATGGGTGAGTTGAAAGTGATTTTTATTTTGGTTGAAGTTAGATCAGGTTTCCTCGTAAGGACAGCCATTCTTTGTTCATTAGGTAGAAGAAACTGTGACTTTTGCATATGCAAATTGTCAATTTGGAGGCGTGCATTGGACTGAGTAATGGACCAACCTTGGATGACAACCGTTTTCTTGCTTTGTTTTTTGTTCTTTCATTTTGATGTGGATATATTAAGGCTCCTGTGAGTGAACTAATTATCGTAAAAGATGTAAATAGGAGACGGTCATTAATCAATTCCTAAGTGTAGTTGGAAGCTTTCCAGTAGAGTGTGTTACCCCCACTATGTCTGCAAGCAAACACTATGTCCGCAAGTTGACTGTTTTGATCATGCGGATCCTGTTTATCCCAAGTTTGCTTGATAAAGAGAATTCAACCATTTGCTGATGTCCACAATCAAAACAATCAAATTGATTGTCATTTTGAAGTTTAAGCTAGTTTTTCTTTGTTAAAGTGTGTAGAAGTCATATAGCTGCATTTTAGTACAAAATCTGAATAGGATGGGAAGTGCTATTGATAACTATAGGAGTTGATCTGGTTTTCTTGAATAAGTATCATCATCCTCAAATGTATTAAGTTGTGCAAGTAAACGTTTTCGTAGAAACTGTCTCAAGTAAGTTCAGTTTGTTTGAATCCTCACATTAAATCCTGCACTATCATGTAGCAATTTATGTTATAGAATTTTGTTTTATTAGAAAGTATAAAACCTGTGTCCCAAGTATGGTTTGTTTGTATCCTCAAATTCCATCCTCTTCTATCATGTGATAACTTGTGGCGAGAGGTTTTGTTTTACTGGAAAGATAATTGCAGCAGATGATTTGGATGTGTTCTAGCTTTTCACGAAATTTTAAGCTGGCAATGATCCTGATGATGTCTTCTTGCTTCGCTAGACTTATGTGAGGCTGTTAATTTTGTTGGCAGAGGTTGTATTAACTGGTGAAGGAAGTTGTATGTATTAACTTATAAAATTGATGGTATTACCAGGAAGTAGTTGGTTGGCAATTGATGGTGCTGTTATTTGTTGTTAAATTTTATTGGCAGGCTGCAGCAACTACGACTGCTTTGGCCAAGAAATATGGGGCAGAAATTACTGTAGTTGGTAATGCTTGTTAATCCTTCTGCAAAAGTTAAAACTCTTGCCAAGTTTTTTCAAAAGCATGAGCTGTAGAGATATATTTGGTGTATTTGACAGAAGTTTGAGTGAAGGATTTCAAGGGATATAGAACTTGATCTTCCTTTGCAGTGATTGATGAAAAGGAAAAAGAATCCATCCCAGAGCATGATGCAAAACTATCAAGCATTCGGTGGCATCTGTCAGAAGGTTGTTTCTGCAATCGTAGTTTGCATATTTCTTCCTTTTTCATTATTATTCACCGATATGGTTTCCCATGCCCAGGTGGGTTTCAAGAATTCCGGCTGATGGAGCGTCTCGGTGAAGGCAAGAAACCAACAGCTATCATAGGTGAGGTTGCAGACGACTTAAACTTGGATTTAGTTGTGTTGAGCATGGAATCCATCCACTCGAAGCATGTTGATGGAAATTTGTTGGCAGAATTCATACCATGCCCTGTTTTGCTTTTGCCCCTGTAACTAATCCCCCTTGTATTCTTTTCAATACAACCTGTAAACAATCACTTACCATGCATCAGAGTTCTACAGTTTGACATACTCTATGATTATGAATTAAGTCAAGAGAAACAGAAGAAAACTTCCATATTTGTAGGATCTTCAATGAATATTGTAGAACTCTGAATTTTCAAACCAGTTATGGTTTCCCGTTTGGGTTGATAATACCCAGTTGAAGATATCGCTTACAGTCTTGTTAGAAAGCATACAGAGTCTGCCTGGGCTCGTCGAATTCCTGAAGGCGATCAGAGTATTGAGGTTCCTCTTTCGGGCAAGAGGATATGACCCAAATTCCGTCACAGAAATGGCGAGTGTCTTATAAAATTCTGAAACTCCCACAACTTCTCTTGACTGAATCAGGCCAAAATTTCCACACGATTACACTGCTGATGTAACGCACTGGAAGTCAAGCTTCGACCGGAACGACTGAAAACAGGTGGAGAGTATCGTTATCGCTGAAAGCTACCGGAAACAGAGCCCCTCAGCCGCGTCCCCCAAGTTAATGGCTTGACTGAATGATCAGAATTACGTCGCATGAAACGATGGTGAAAGCTTCCTTATGTATATGTCTAGAAGAAGTGCATCCTTGATACCATTACATGATTGGAAGTAGCTTCCAATGAGACGGAAACGATATCAAATTCGGCTTCCCTGCTGACTTTCGAAGCGTCCGATTCATTACATGATTGGAAGTAACTTGTGTTCCTTTTCTCATATTGCAGGGACCATGTATCAAGACTGAAAGAATTTATGCATGTGGGTCTTATGTGAGTGGATGATATTAAATACGATATTTTATCCGTTTTGGGTATTCATGTACGTAGAGTTCATATAAATGGATGATGTTACTTTCGATATAAACAGCTAAACCCTAAGTAGGGTTTAGGGTTTTAATTTGATAATACTGAAAAAGGGCTCCACACTTCTATTTCAGTATTCTGTTTTGTTAAGCATGTTTAACATAAACGTGTCCTGATTAATATGACAAAAAGGGATATTTTTATGTATGTATAAGTAGATGATGTGCATGATCTTAATTACTGATTGCACTTCCCTAAAGTGCAGTTTTGGTGTTTAGCCCGTTAGTGACAATGAAGAAAGAAAGGTCTAAATATATCACACAATTAATGTTTATATTGAGATTGAGTTGTGCAGGGCATCTAATTTAGTTTTCTGTCCCTTCAAATATTGTTGCTGCCATTTCCAATCTCATGAGCCTTTTGTGGGTTTCCTTGGGGCACTGTCTCACCCTCTCTTGGCAACAAATTCAGTGATCTTTCCGGGGCTCAAAGCTCCTTCCTACTGAAAATGTGGACAACTATATACCTTGAACAAACGAAAAGGCGTTTAAATGGATTACACGGTCCATTTTCATGTTCCTTCAATTAGTCAAATATCGCCTATTTTGGAGAAATTTATCAATGAATATGGTCATGTAAATTTTTTTTTTTTTTTTTTTTTTTTAAAAAAAAAAAAAAATTAAGTTCAGGCGAAATAAGGAATGCTATATAAGGGGTCAGTGACTGATCAGTTCAATATTCCATATAAAACTAGCTTGTTCCCTGCTTAAGACTTAAACAAGGAAAACATTCATCCTTATCTAGCTATCTGGTCATGTATATATATACTTACAGACGAAAGACTATAAATGATTCAAAACAAGAAAGAATTCATCACTATCAACTAAATGTTCTCTAATTTGTTCTCTCTAGCTTTATTATGATCAGATCATTCTTACACAAGAAAGAATCAAAGAACTGGCGTATATATATATACTTACAAAACAAATTAATCAGTCCTGGACTCTACAAAACGAATATGATGAATCAAAAACAAGGAATTAGAAGAAGAACCCCCATTAAAAAAAAAAAAAAAAAAAAAAAAAAAAATCTAATTAAGAAGTAGGCGATGATGCAGTCCCATCGAGGGTGTTTCGTTGCTTGAACGACAGTTGTTGCACCACGAGCCTCCTTGCCCTGTTAATGGTGAGAAAACATAGATAAACATGTTCCTCCAGCTCTTTCAACTGTTCCAGGAACACACCCTCCCCGCTCTCGAACTCCTTCACCACCTCCCTCAGGAGGTATCCCCTCGGGCTCCTCAGACATATCTCGATCATCGCCTTGCTGTGCTCGATCTCGTCGTGCAGCCTCCTCACGAGCCTGCTCATCGTCTCCAAATCCCTGTCCAAAATGTAGGCCCCCCTCGCCGCCGCGTCCAGCTGGGCCCCCACCCTCCCCAGCGAATCACAGCGCCCCCTGACCCACTTCTTCTTCTCCCGCACGAGCGCCACCGACTGGCACACCAGAACCGGGATCGAAGCCAGGCCTACGATCGTGTGGGCGGCGACGACTACGAGGCCAACGTTCAGGGCCCCGAACGCGACCAGGAGTCCCACCCCGGAGGCCTTTTTAACGAGTCGGATCGTCTTCGCCCTTCTGAGTACCTTTTTCCGAGTTGAGGTGAGTCGGTGGAGGAGGGAGGCGTGGAGGTCGTGGACGCGGCGGAACTGGACGAGGCTGGAGCACGACAGCGGGTTCTCCAGGCGGGCGAATGCGGCGAGCTCGCCGGAGATGAACCGGCATTGGTCCTCGGAGTAGTAACAACGGTCGTCGTCGTCGCGTTGTTTGACCCGGGTCAGGATCCTCTGGATGAGCCGGTAATTGGACCGGGTCTGGTCGATGTTGAGGAGGAGGGCGGCGCAGATGTGGAAGGCCTCGGCGCTGCGTTCGAAGTAGTCGAGGAGGAGGGCGTGGAGGTGGGCGTCGTGGCCCACCGCCATTAGCGTCTCTTGCCGGGGCTCCAGGAGGTCCGAGGACGAGGAGAGATTATTAGGACCGCCGCGGTGGGCCGTCGGAGTAGTACCGGCGGCGGCGGGGACTTGGGGGGGCTGGTCCGGATCGACGTCGGAGGGTGGTCGCTGTTCCGGGTCGCCGTGGACTTTAGTCCAGATGTCGGTGTAAGACTTTGTGCGGAGGGCCTGCATGTATTCCTGGTTTACGTTTACCTTGGTGGGCACGTTAGGGTTTTGCTCCTTGGGGAACGCACCTGAAGAAGAAGAAGAAGAAAGAAGAAGAAGAAGAAAGAAGAAGAAGAAAAATCGAGATCAGTAGCAGAAGCTGCCGAGTAATTAAAACCCATTAAATTAACTCTTCAAAATTTCAAATCCAACCTAGAAATCAGACTGCAGGAAGAGATGAGAGATCTGTCCTGCGTAATTAATGTGGATTGCGTTGTGATATATATCAAACAACGAGTTTTTTAAGCTGTACATTAGGACGATTGTAAGAAAAACTGCATCGCCAGTTTACTCATTTGGGTTTGTTTCTTTGAAGCGAGAACAATGACGGGGATGATGATGATGATATGTCAAAGAAATCAAGAGTAACTAGAACTACTTAGTATTATTACACATTTTGGGTTAATTTGTTTTCTTTCTGGGTTAAGTTTTCTCATAAGCTGAGAATTTTATGAAAAACTGCACCCAAGTTTACCCATTTTGGTGTTGTTTCTTTCTGGGTTTTCTTCTGATCGCAAGAGAATCGGGTTAAACATTGATCGGGATGAGATCGAAGAAATTATGAACATAAATTTAAAAAAAAAAAAGAAAAAAAAAAACATCAATTATAGTGCTATTTACTACTGAGTTTGATGATCTATTTGCTTAGCAGAATCATGAATCTGAAAAGAGAAAGAAAAAAAGGGTCTCCCTACCTTTCGACGACTGCATCCGAAATCGGGCCTTCACGGCCGAAGCTCTCATCTTCATCATAATTTGAATTCTTCTTTTCCCAGCAAACCGATCAAAGAGCAGATCAAAAAAAGAGCAACGAGTAGTAGTGCAGAGAAATCTCTTCAAGCCATGGGAGGATCGAGGGTCGATCGGGAGCTTGAATAATATTGCTCACTATCTCGATGATCAGTTATAGTAATACTTCCGCTACAATATTATGTCGTTCCTAAGCGATTTTTGTAACGGAAAAGCAGAGGGTGTTGCCTGCGCTTGCTTGGACCGACCTAGCAGAAGAAGAAAGCAGATCACAAACTGAAGCTGCGCGTCTGGAACAAGGAAACAAAGAGAAGAGGAGAGAGAGGGGACAAATTTAAAGGGTAAGGAGAAGCAATCTCCGGGGCTCCCTTTTAACTCGCTTTCACCGCTTCTCGCGCCTTCACGCGATTTCCTCTTTCCGTCCATTTTCCGGCCGAATTTCCCCCCCGAAAATCATGACGGACCCCCTCGTTTTTCTTTTCCTTAATTTCTTAATTATTTTCTTTTCCTTCTCTTCTCTTCTCTTTCGTCTGCAACTCTCCATTCTCTCCAAACACTACTGGCTAATACCCTCCCCTCCCACGTTAATGTCTGTTCTTCTCATCGATCTTCTCCCCTCAGCCATTAAACCCGACCCGAGCTCGTGACGGGGACAACCGGATCCCCGGTGAAGTCCTCTGAACCACAAAATAGTATTACGTGTATTATTTATAGAATGAAAAATTCGACCCATTAAACTTTACTCTATGTCTTCTTAAAGTTAGGAACTTCGATAATCTTCGGATTCAGGTATAAGATTTGGGCGCCCAATTGCATGCATGACCCCATGTAATTGGTCTGCTTTTAACAAACCCGGTTCATCGGTTCAAGCCGGTCCAATAATTGGCAACTTTGATCAACACGCGTTGCTTTGTACTCCGGTATACTATGTAACCATCTATGACGTCATATATATATATATATATACATATTATTTTATTAGTAACAAAATTATAAAGAAAAATAGAATCATAGATCATTATTCACAAAAAATATATATATATATTTAATGTTTTTAGTAATTTAAATCCTGCACAAAAAAAAAATTCAAACAACAGTAAATTTGATTTAAAAAACTAAAAAATCATTAATCGGAATTTCTAAAACAATAATATGCCTTCACATTTTGAGAAGCAAATCGAATTATTCGTCGAATTGGCGTGACGCCTCTAAGTTACTTTCGTGTCATGTTTCACATGTTTCATGATATTTATTATCCGAATTTCTGAACTACTGGCCACGGTCACATGCATTACTTGCTTATTTTAAATGTTTAATTTAATTTTAATTTAATTATTTAATTTTATTACTTTCTTAAATATTGGTTTATTATTGAAGCTAATCTTCTTATTTTATTGAAGCTAATCTTGTCATTTTTATTGAAGCTAATCTTTTGATTGCACCGGATTGGACTAAAGTGAGGGCCCACACCAGGTGTGCACGATTCAGCGTAAGATTACCGGATAAAACTGTCCCTAATTGCTTGACGTGTGACAAGTGGATGAGTCGCCGAGAAAGCTACCGAGTTGCCAGCGTGGCAAGTAGTCCCCGGTCCCGCAAGCAACGACTTCACAGTTCACACTCATGGCTCGCAGAAAAAGTTACGAGGTGGCCTCCGGCTCCGAATGCACGCCACGTGGCGATCTGGCGTGCGCGGAGGGATTGCGTCGTCCCCGTTGCTTGCGCTGGAGTATCGGCCAGCGTTGCCGATTTTTTTCTATTAGCGGAAATCGCGGAAAATATCGGGCCCTAATTAGGTATCCGGAACCCGATTAACGGAAAGGTGGACAGGGTTAGAACACGTGGCGCCACATCAGCTACTTTCCTTTTGCGCCTTAGGTTTTTCATTAGCAATCAAGGGAGGAGTTTGATGAAGTTTGGTTAATCTGGATCATGCAGTGGCCAAGTGATTCATGGAAGGAATTTAATTGAGAAGGTTCTAAATTCTACAAACAAAATAGAAGAAATTCGGTAAAACAGCAACATATAATAATTTTTTCTTTTTTTATTATAGAAAATCTTAAGTTCTCTATGCTATAAATTTTATATGTTTTTAAAAATTCATTCAATTAATATTTTAATTCAATTTCCATGGAATTTACTGATAGGGACAATAATTTTCGAATTATTCAACTATTTAAAAAATATAAAAATTAAAAGGAAGCGAATATATCCATATTCTTAAGTAGAATCATAGGATAAATTGGCTAAAGTACTTCCTAGTCATTACTCATGAATATATAATATTTCATATTTTATTTTTTTGGCTATTTTATTTAGGTTATTTCTTGTTACATAAATTATTTATTATTTAGATTTTATTGAGAGTTCAAAGTTGAAACTTGAAACAAAATTCAGTTGAATGGGTGTTTTAGAATTTTAAAAATTATTTTTTAAAATGATATTTTTATAAGTTACTCCTTTAATAATAAATGGAGGGCAAAATACATTAGGTTTTTTATTTATGGAAATATGTCATAACCTAAAGTATTAATTGGATTGGCGTCTGCTTGCGCTGTATTTGGAACCTGGACCTTCAGAGTTCTTCTTGTATGTAGACCGAAGTTGAGGAAAATTCGTCATGAAACCTCTTCCACGGTTCACCTGCTTGAAATGAGAAGTCAGATTTCACGGAAATCGCTTTTGCCAGCTCCAATTTTTCGCTTTCCTCTGGGTATATTTATCTCCCTATCGCTCTTCATTTCCAGAGCGAGCAGCCGACTTTCTCTGTGCGTATCTGTGACAGAGGAAAGAGGAGAAGAAAAATGAGGAAGTGGAGTTTCACGGAGGCGATTCTGGTGTTGATTGTTTGTGGGTCGCTGTTGATCGAAGCGGGGGCACTGATTCCACCCAGGTATGATGGGTTCGTGTTTGGGGGAGGGGAGGAAGGAAAAGGAACTGCCGCTGAGGTTGTGATCGAGGCGTTCTACGATCCTCTCTGCCCTTACAGCAGAGACTCCTGGCCGCCATTAAAGAAGGCCATCAAACACTACCGTTCACATGGGGTGGCGCTTATCGTTCACCCCTTCTCATTACCGTCAGTATTCTCTCTCTCTCTCTCTCTCTCTCTTTCTGTCTATTTGGCACTTTCCCTTTTTCGTTCTAGTTTGTCTGCTACTGGCATTGGGACTAATGTCTATTCTCTGGTTACCAGCGTTTTTAGCTTTCTGGAGAGTAGTACTTTCGTGAAGATGATTTGTGCTTTTAAGTTTTATTTAAATACCTTTATTTGGATTTTCTTGCATTTTGCAAGATGGGTCTGTAATTTCTTCTGCTTTCTCATGGATTCCATATTAATTGTTTTTATTTGGTCTTGTTCTTATCTGTGCAGAATGGAGATTCCTCTGTCGTTTCTTGTTTTGGTGTGTGAACCATTTCAGCTTTAATTACTGTCTTTTGTTGCCCTCTTATTCACTAAAATTTTCGAGCCCTTTCAAGTTTTCTGTTCATCTGATATTTTCTGGTCAATCTCAATAACTTCTCATCAATATTTTGAATGTTATGTTCTGATAATTCATTTGGACAACAGACTGATATTTGTTATTTTCTGGTCCAATCTTGCCTGCCATTATTTCTTTATTTCTGTTCTTCTGGTTGTGGTTTTAAAAGAAGGCATTTTACACTGTTTTAGACTTGCTGATGATTCTCCTCTTTTGATGACAACTGCAGTTACCATGACAATGCCTTCGTTGCATCGCGGGCTCTTCATATTGCCAACAACTTGAACTCCTCAACAACATACCATCTTCTTGACCTCTTCTTCAAGAAGCAGGTTCCACTACTCCCACCATACTTTTCATCTTCCTCTGCCTTGTTCTAATTACACTTCATATTTGAGTTCATATTTGATGGCATCCATAATTAACCAGGAGAGATTCTACAATAAACCAACGCGCCATCTTTCCAGAGCTGCCATTGTTTCCCGGATTGCAAAATTCGCAACCAAAGCTCTTGGGAAATCTTCCCTGTCGGATATTGAATCTGCTTTCGAAGACAGTAATACAGATTACCAGACACGAATCTCCTTCAAGGTAGGGGTTAGAAACAGCTCAGTCTCTCTTCTTAATTACTTGTTTTAATTACAATGTTTTCTAACAATGCATACATACATGGACATAATCTTTGTTTTTGCAGTATGCTTGTTCGAGGAGTGTGATTGGGACTCCCACCTTCATTGTCAATGGATTTCAACTGCCCGATGATGGCTCAGACTTGGATTACGAGAAATGGAAGAAAATCATTGATTCTCTTCTCTCTGGAAATGTAGTCGATTAGTCTAGGACAGAATTTGGTTCCTTCTACTGAATTATGGGGGTTCTATGTAACAGTTCTACAATCAATCGAATTAAATTAACCCAGTTAAATTAATAGAAAGATTAATAAACTAATTTTTACATAATTATAATTAATAAAGTGCTGAAATACAAAAACAGTACTACATTAATTAGAGTGCTTTCAGCTACCTTCTAATTAAGCGACTTGACCCTTTGAGATCTCCTGGTTTTCACGATTTTTTTTGTGACACGTCCTAGTTTCGTCAACTTGGGCTGACGATCTGCAGGTTCATTGAATTTCCAAGGAATGGATCGATTCATCCAAGGAAATTTGACTTGGGTTTTGCACTCGGGAGGAATGTTAACAGGCAGTATCGTCTTCTCTGCGATGTCAAAGCAAGCTAAGCTCTTCGTTGACTGCATATGGACATATCATAGGGCAAAATCTATTAAGTGCGTCTTTACTACTACTAAGCATCGACATGAGATCGTCCATTGAAACAGAGTAAGTCTTGTGCCACCAGTAAATTATATGATCATCTGCACTACTGTCCTCCTTCTTCAAGACCCAGATGCAGAGTCCTTGTTTAAAACAAACGTGACAATAGTTGAGGCAGCCACCTTCAGATTTCCACAAAACTCCTTCCTTATCCCAATTATCAACATCAGGTAATTTGATAAGGACCGAAAACTCCAAGTCTTGAAATAGTAGAGTACGAGGCAAGAGTTCCAGACCCAATGCAGAGCTCCATCGATATGAATAGAAGAAGCTCCTAATCGAAACGTGCAGGGGGGAATGGAAGCGATTGCCAAGGGATCCGAATCGTCGGTAAAGCGAGCAGGTCTCGTCTTCTTCCAGGCCCATCTCCTCGAATCGAAGACACTAATTGTCAACCCTCTGGATTTAATCGATGGCCGGGGGTTTGGGTGGTCTTGGAGAAACGCTACCAATTTCCAGTTGTTAATATTACTGGCATCAATGTCGTCGTCGTCGAAAGTGAGTCCAAGGCCGGCGGGTCGAAGGTCGGGTTTGTCTTCCAAAATGGGAAGCTCAGGAAGCATCGACGACTGCTTAGTGACAGGATTGTCGAGGAAGTATCTGATCTTGAACCCCAAGTCTCGACCGACACTCCCGCAAAAGTAGAGCAAGCCATTGCATGATCCGATAGTGTAAGGACTACGAGAGTCTTCGGCGTAGGAGAAGAGGAGGGAGTCGTCCACTGTGAGTCGGCCCTGCTCGTCCAGGCGACAGAAAGTCATGGAACCGTCGAGCTGCTTAAACACTAAACCCCACGTCGTCGTTGTGGTAGACGAAGAGTATAACGACGACGACTTGGCCGAGATGATCAAGTTCAACCATTCCTTTGAGACACGCTTGCATCTACACCTCGATTTCTTGGAAACTCTGAGCAGAATCTCCATCAACGCATCCTCCGGAATCGATTTCTTGGTTAAAGTTTCTCTTTCTCTTCTCTTGTTCATCTGAAAGACTTCTTATACTATTTTTTTTTAAATAGTGGATTTGTTCGTCGCGTCCCGTGGTTTTTTACTCTCTATTAAAAAGAGGGTTTTCCACGTTAAATCTTTGTGTTCTTGTTGAGTTTGGCTTATTTAATTTCTCGAGTGCCAGATTATCTCGTCTTGGATTATTGTCTGTGTTGTTGTTGAAGATTTCTTGGGTTAGGGTATTTTTTGTAACAATTGGCGCCGTTGAGGGAACGAGAAGCGGTTTCATTCAATTGGTTATTAAATTGAGTGGGAGTTATGGCAGAGAAATCCTTCAAGACCGGGAATATTGAGAAATTTGATGGATCAAATTATCAGTGGTGGAGAATGCAGATATAGGACCACTTATATGAGAAGCAATTAGTGTGTTTTAATTTTGTCATAAGGTAAGTTTTTTAACCAGTGTTTTAATTTTGTCATCTGATATATATCTATGTAAGATTTGTGTTTTTAATTTATATTGGTGCATATTATTCTGTTTGTACAAAATTAAATGAAGTAATTTTATGTGAATTATAATGAATTGGACTTCTGTTGTGAGTCCACTCTTACTCGGGCCAACTCAGGCCAAGTTATGTGGTTCAGCCAACCCAACTAGGATTTTGATGAATACTATTGAAATAATATTATTTCAAATAATATCTATAGTTACTTTCTAATAGCATTGGACTCTGATTTTAGCTCAACCGGCTCCAACCGGCCGGTTCAATTCAATTTTGCCTTTTATATATTTTTTACCTATGTACTAAGCTAGTCAAGTCGGGTTCACCCTCCCAGCCCGAAATCCTTGACTGGTTTTTAAGAAAAAGAGCCAAACCCGAACCCACTTTAAGATCATATTTGTAGTACCCCTTTTTGTGATGAATTTCAACTTTATTATAATTGATCATACGGTTTAGGTCCCTATTGATTCAATTTCATGTCAATTAAGATCAAAATCAACAAATTAACCATAGCAAAACAAGGATTACCTAGAGATTGGTCAATCATCAAAATCAAATCCCCAAACAAGGGCCTAATTTCGATTTATCCCCAAAACCAAATCAATGGTCAAAATCAACTAAAATCAAATAAGCCCAATTCAAGGCAGTTGGGCCCAATTAGGCAATTGGGTTGTCAAATGCCCATGTACATTGAAACTTTGGTTGTCAAATGTCAATGTACATTGACATATGGGTCAAATGTCAATGTACATTAACACATGGGAGCACATATGTTAATATATTGTTTCCTTGAAAAATTTTTGGTCTGCAAAACAGCACAACCGATTGATTAATTCGATTGAGATACAAAAAATTATAATTTTTGTGTTGTGAATTGGGCAAATGTGGGGATGCGATCTCCTAGCTTTCCTATTATTCGATCTCCATGTATTGGAGAAGTTACTGCTTCCTGTGAATGACGATGGGTCGAGACTACGAAGAGTGTACACGAACAGGCGACAGGTTTGGTCACAGGATGAGAGTATTTGTGTCCCGTGTATTACAACGTATTGGCATTCCGACGGTTGTGCAGAGCTGCTTCAGTAGTTTGTATAGTCCTCAACGAACGTGAGGTTGCTTAAACTTCGGGTTTTGAGTTTATGTGTTTGGGGGTTTTTTTTAGTAATGATTTCTCCGTCCCTTCTGACAAAGTGCTCCCGGTTATTTGTAGTTAGTCGAGTGTTGTTGTTGAAAGTCCGTTCTAGAAAAGAGGAGGCCGATCCTCTTTTGCTGGTCGAGTGAGAAGAGGGAGGAAAACTGTGGCAATTCCTCATTTCTCTCTCTCAATCCTTAAGAAGGGGAAGTCAACAGTCTTTTTCTGTATTTGGCTTCTCTAGTAAAGTGAGAGTGGAGAGTTTGATGCTCTCTCTCTCCCCTTATTATAGCTTTATGTAATGATCTTTCTTCAAATTCCTATATTTTAGTTTTTAGAATGATTTTATTTAAAAAATCCCATACCACAACCTTCAATCAAAATATTTCATCAAATTCCCTTACTATAGTCATATTTTTCTTTAAAATCCCTTACTATGACCTTTATGAATGAATTTTCTTAAAATACCCTTATTATAGCCTTCAGTCATAATTATTTTTCAAAATCCCTTACTATATCCTTCAGCCAAGAATTTTCATCAAATTCCATTACTATAACCTTCAGTTATATTTTTTCTTCAAAATCCCTTAATATAGCCTTCAACCATGAATTTTTGTCAAATTCCTTTACTATAACCTTCAATCATAATTTTTCTTCAAAATATCTTACTATAGCCTTCATGAATGAATTTCCTTAAAATTTCCATATTATAGGCTTTTGTAATGATTTTTCTTCAAATTCACATATTTTAGTTTTCTATAATATTTTTTTGAAAATCTCATACTATTGCCCTCAATCTCAATATTTCATCAAATTTCTTTTACTAGCCCTCAGTCATAATTTTTCTCTAAACTCCCTTACTAAAGCCTTAAGTCATATTTTTCTTCAAAATCCCTTAATATAACCTTTGTAATTGAATTTTTTAAAAATTCCCTTACTGTAGCTTTTAGTGATGATTATTCCTTATTCCATTACTATAGCCATCAACTTTGACTTTTGATAACATTCCCCTACTAAAGGATTCAACAATGAATTTTCATCAAATTCCCTTTCTATAGTCTTTAGTCATACTTTTTTCTTCAAAATTTCTTACTATAGCCTTTAAGAATGAATTTTTTTAAAATTACTTTATTCAATAGCTTTAAGTAATTATTTTTTTTTAAATTCCCATATTAATTTATTTTTCTTTTATGATTTTTATTCAAAAAACCATATTACTGCCTTTAGTCGAAAATTTTCCTTCATATTCCCTTACTATAGCTTTAGTCAAAAATTTTCTCATAACTCCCTTACTATCGCCTTGAGTCATAATTTTTTTCAAAATCCCTTATGAATAAATTTTCCTAAAATTTTCTTATTATAGCCTTCGGTCATGATTATTCTTCAAATTCCCTTACTTATATGCCTTCAACGATAGTTTTTCTTAAAATTCCCTTACTAACCATTAATTTTCATCAAATTTTATTATTATAACCTTCAGTCATAATTTTTCTTAAAAATCCCTTACTATAGCCTTCAACAATAAATTTTCTTCATATTTCCTTACTATATCCTTCAATCATAATTTTTCTTCAAAATCTCTTACTATAGGCTTCAAGAATGAATTTCCTTATTATAGGCTTTTGTAATGATTTTTCTTCAAACTCCCATATTTTAGTTTTCTATAATGATTTTTTTTAAAATCCATACTATAGTTTCAATCTCAATATTTCATCAAATTCCCATACTATAGCCTTCAGTCATAATTTTTTTTCCAAACTTCCTTACTTTCTCTGTAAGTCATATTTTTCTTCAAAATCCTTATTATAACCTTCATGAATGAATTTTCTTTAAATTCCCTTACTATAGCCTTTTGTGATGATTATTCTTCAAATTCCATTACTACATCCTTTAGCCATAATTTTTCGTAAAATTCGCTCTTTAATGACTTTAACCATGAATTTTCATTGAATTCCCTTACAATAGTCTTCAGTCATAATTTTTCTTCAAAATCCTTTATTATAGCCTTCAAGGGTGAATTTTCGTAAAATTCCTTTATTATAGTTTTATATAATTATTTTTCTTCATATTCCCACATATTAGTTTTCTACTAAGTTTTTTTTTCAAAAATCCCATACTACAGCTTTCAGTCACAATTTTTTATCAAATCTCCTTACTATAGCCTTCGGTCTTCGAACTTCCTTACTATAGTCTTTAATCATATTTTTATTCAAAAACCCTCAATATAATTTTCATGAATGAAGTTTGTTAAAACTCCCATGCTACAACCGTCAGTCATGATTATTCTTCAAATTCCCTTATTATAACCTACAACAATGATTTTTCTTAAAATTCTCTTACTATAGCCTTCAACAATAAATTTTTATAAAATTTCCTTACTATAGGTTTCAGTCATAATTTTTTTTTTCAAAATCCCTTATTATAGCCTTCCAGAATGAATTTTCTTAAAATTCTCTTATTATAGCTTTATTTAATGATTTTTCTTCAAATTCCCATATTTTAGTTTTCTGTTATGATTTTTTTTAAAAAAAATCCCATACAGCAGCTTTCGGTCAAAATTTTTCATCAAATTCCCTTACTATAGCTTTCAGTCATAATATTTTTCAAAAATCCCCTCACTCCTGCAACACTGCAATACTTTTGTTGTCTCTTTTGAGTTTGGAGAGACAGTCCTGTAGTGTTTCAGCGTTTCTTTTCTCCACCGATTACTCTCTAGGTGTTTTCTTCAATTTTCCCGGGTGACCTATACATTTTAGGGAAGCCCTAAGCTCTGCCTCCACTTTAGGCTTTATGGGAGGGGGTGGTTTTGACTCCCTCTTATTTTGAATGAGGCATTTTCATTGGGCCACGTGTTACCTCTTGATGCCATGTGTGCGTCCAGTGTTACCTTGGTGCCACCTAAGTGTCAGCCACATATACGCTTGTTGTCGTCCACTTGGCTTGATCAAGTTCGATCGATCTTGATCATAGATCTTAGTTGACTTTGACTCCGAATTTGCTGGAATTGAGCTCTTTTGATCTAGAGCGTTCATTTTTAGATTTAATCAAGATCCTTGATCTTAGTCCGATCAAATTTTCAAGTCTACACCTGGGATACCACGTCCTAGAAGAGTTACTGAACCGGAGGGGGAGGGGAGATGATCGAGTAGAAGGCCTACTAGTTTGATAAAACCGGAGGACATTAATGTTACAGATAAATATCTTCGGTTGGACACGAAGTCTTTCATCAAGATAATTAAGTTTCTAATATAGTTAACCTATCTTTACTCTGATATATGATTATTTTTATTTAAAAACAAACCATTGCAATCAGCATTCCGTTGTAGTCTAGTTGGTTAGGATACTCGGCTCTCACCCGAGAGACCCGGGTTCAAGTCCCGGCAACGGAAAATTTTTTTTATAAAAATAAATTTCATATATATATATTTTTTTTTTTTTTGTGAAATTTATTTTTGAGAATTGAGAAATATTTTTAAAAATTTGGCCCCTCCACCGGACGTCACATCTGGATTTATTTATATATGAAAGAAGCAAGTAATATATGTGAATATATATATCTTTTCTTGCTTCTCATTTATATCTTACTGTTTTTCTGCTCATGGTGATAAAAAAATTTTAAATTTTTAATCTTATTTTTTGAGCTATTGTGACTTTTTTTCCACCCAATTCCAATGGAGAAATGGATAATTTATTGAATAGATATGGTCCCCTTCAACCATAAATTGAAAATAAATTATTATTCTGGGTAAAAAATAAATAAGTTATTATAAAATGAACTCAATTTTCATGAATTGAGAATATATAAAATTTACTTTTTAAAATAAAAAGACCATTTCCTCTTGTTATAAGGCAGGTCCTCATCAGGATTTAGGACAAGAGATTGGACTCATATAATATCCCCCCTATTAAAAGGAAGTCCCTTCCACTTGGGCCAAGGTTTTTCAACTGTAAGGGTTGATCAGCTGACCCCACTAGCATTATAAGGAAAATGATCACTCAGAAGATCTTGAAAGCCTGTCTTAATTTTATCCATTATAATTTTGTTTAATTAATTAATCTTCCTATTTTTATGTTAATTAGTAAATTAAGAAGGTGGTGGGTTGATGATGGACTTGTGATTCAAAGTCATCGTCTACGTTTGATACTTGAAAATGTATCTGCGATTAACCTAATTATATATATATATATATATATATATATATATATATATATTCTAGCCAACTTACTTTGATATATTGTGATTATTGACTATTTTAATCTCACAACAAATCTTAGCAATCAACATTCCGTTGTAGTCTAGTTGGTTAGGATACTCGGCTCTCACCCGAGAGACCCGGGTTCAAGTCCCGGCAACGGAAATTTTTTTAACAAAAATAAAATAAATTCCATTTTTTTGTATTTATTTATTTTAATTTAAAATTCTCAAATTATTTATTTTCCAACTCGACTCAATGTTGGACACTTGGACTCATCCGGGTGAGTCCGATGTGACTCGAGGCCACTTAAGAGGAGTCGACCCAATTAAGAATGATACTCAATATAACAAAAAAATCCTTCTAAAATTCTATGTAAACCAATGTTTTAAAAACCGAACCGGCTAACCAACCGGTGTTATGTTCGCTTTTGGTTGAACCTAGTTAGACTAGGTTGGACCGGTGTATATTATACACCATATGTTACATATATTTAATATTTTTATAAGAAAAAAGACGCAAATAATATTAATTACAATGAATTGGGCTGAGTCAATAAGAACCGAATTGGCCTCCAATTTTGGTTGTACCAGGTTAAATTGGCCGGTTCAGTTTTTAAAACATTGATGTAAAGTGTAAACAAAAGTTTTTTTTTGTAAGACTCATTATTTAAAATAATAATATTCAATAGATAATATTTATGGTTTTTTTCTAATATAGTACCTTAGAAAAATCTACACAAGGAAACTCTTTAATAGAAACGTTGACGTGTGCTAATGATTTACTAAAAAATGTCACATAAATGGACAGTTTTACAGCAATTGTGTAATCTTTTTCCAGATCAGCAATATTAAAGATTTATTAAAATAATATCACACCGAGATTATCTATGGCTAGCAACAGCCATTGTGAAGCTGTTTTTCCAAAACAACAATCAACCCATATATTGAATGTTTATATATATATATATATATATTATGAGGTGATCGATCAGGTGCCCCTTCAAGCACTATAAATTAAGCCAGGTGATAAAAAACTATGCACAAACACAATCCTTTCTCTTATCAAATTAAGTCGGTCCTTGTGAATATCACTTAGGATAGGCCTCAGGTAACAAATTATGTATTGGAAAAAATGGCCATCTTAGACTTCTCCTCATAATCTATTTCTTCACTTTTTAAGAATTAATTAATTGTTACTTTGTGGTGCTAATGATCTGTACGTGCAGGCTTCCCTTTTGACCAAGGTGCTATGGGGTTGCACATCCAACCTTAAACATCAACACAAATGTCTCAAGAGGATAATATTGAGTCATCAACAAGAAATCTCTAGAAAAGAGTCACGGAGTGTTTATTTTTGGGACATATATGACCACCTAGGCATAAACATCCTCTGTCAAAATTTTCAGGATTCAATATTTATTATAAGTCAAAGGGAATTTTGGTGAGATAAGTGTTTTAAAAATCGAACCAGCCGGTCCGACCCGATTGAACCAAAATCGAAGGCCAGTCCGATTCTTGTTGACTCGTAACCAATATTATTTTTTCCTCTGTTCTCATAAAAATATTAAATGTATGTAATATATGGTGGATAATATTCAAAGGTCCGACCTGGTCTAATTGGGTTCAACCAAAACCAGACGTAAACGCCAGTTAACCCGGTTCGGTTTTTAAAACATTGGGTGAGATAATTTAAAACTTTAAATATTATTTATTTTCCTACTCAGACTCAAAGTGTTGGACACTTGGACTCATCAATGTGAGTCCTATGTGACTCAAGCCCAATTCAGATGAGTCACCCAATTAAGATTTTAATGATAGAGAATATAACAAAAAAAAAATCTCAAATTGTACATACAAAAAAAATATTTGTGAGACTCATTTAAAATTATAATATTCAAGACAATATATTTTTTATCATTTTCTAATGTTGTAGTACATTAAAAGAATCTACACAAGGAAACTCTTTCTAATGTGAGACTCATTTTAAAACCGAACCGGCCATATATCCGATTTTGGTTGAACCCGATTAAACCGAGTTAGACCATTGAATATTATACAACATACTTTACATATATTTGATATTTTTATAAGAAAAAAGACAAGAATAATGCTGGTTATTGTGAACCGGGCCGAGTCAATAAAAACCAGACGGGCCTCCGATTCTGGTTCAACCGGGTCGAACCAATCAGTTCAGTTTGGCTTTTTAAATACTATAATATAAATTGGATAATTATAAAAATTAATTTCAAATCCATAAAACAATTTGTTGGAGGCGCCTTGAAATGTTAATATTTATTAGATTATTATATATGGTTATTTTCAAATAAAGATTAAAGACTAATAAATGCATTTGTACAAGGAAGCCATTACCCAAATTAAAGAAGGATTAAGAAAATGACATTTAATGAAAATAAGTGGCCAGCAATAAATATTTATTAAAATAATTTCACACCCAGATTTAAAAACGCAATAGAATTAGAATACAACACCTAAAATTATTTATTTATATTTTTATAAATTAAAAAAAAAAAAACTATTTTATGCTACCAAATAAAGAAGATGTTTTATATATATTTTTACAATAATATTAAATACTAAAAAATTAAAAATAAATGTTAAAAATTAAAATTATATAACGGCTAAGTGTAAATGTTATATATAATATCTATATTACCTTGTATAATCCGGAATAAACGAGTTCAAAAATGGCATTTTCATTTTCGTTCCAACTATAAAGTGGTAAAAACGTAAACCATATTTCTATTTTCTTTTGTTTAATAATCGATTGAACGGTATCGGAGCAGTAGGTTTTGGTTCCGGTTCGGAAGATTCGAAACTACTATCGGATATTCCGGTTGTTCCGACAGCCCAACAAAGGAGGAGACAGTGACGAAAAGACCAGACGGGTCACCCGAAAAAGACTCCTCCAGTCCTTGGAGACTCTCAAGAGTAGCCTTCCCGTCCAAAGGGCCACGTGAGGGCATTTTTGGACCACTTCTTTTAAGGCCAGATCATCCCACGTAACACAACGACCCCGCGCGCGGCGAAACTCCACCACGCCAACGACTCCCTCTTCGCCCTTTCCCTCTCTCTCACCTGCAAAATCGATTTGGAGACTTGTTGTGTCGGAATCGGAAGAGAGTTATTTAGCCGCCGATTCGCGGCCCACGAAAATGGCGATTCAACTCTTCTCAGCGCCTCCTTACCTCCACATCTCTGCCTCTCAGACTCGTAATGCGTCTCTCTTACTCCCGCCTAAAGTCCCCTTCCGGCCATCCTTGTGTTTTCTCTCCTCGAGACATGCCGTCTCTAGGCGGACGGGTTCGAGGCTTCGTTTTAGGACGCCTTGCGTTCCCCCTTTTCAGGAAAGTGCCGTTTTCGAAAGCTCTGACGTGGGTCTCGTGGGCTCCGACGGTGGCGACGCTTTGATCGGGTTCGATGTCACTGCCTCCGTCGCGCCTTCCTTTGATCTGGACGTCGAGAGGGAGTCGAACGCGGATGGGGATAGCATTTGGAAGCAGGTAAAGGAGATTGTGGCGTTTGCTGGCCCTGCTGCGGGACTCTGGATATGCGGGCCACTGATGAGTCTCATTGATACTGCGGTTATCGGGCAAGGAAGTTCATTGGAGCTTGCCGCTTTAGGTGAATTGGGTTTTTGGAATTATTTCGTTTACCTTCTTTGCAGTCATCAAGGTTCTCGGTAGATTTTCTATTCTGTTAGGATGTTACTTCTTTTTCTCCATTGCTGGTATTCTGTTTTTGAATATCATCTGATTGTGATTTTGCCTGAACAGGCCCGGCTACGGTTTTCTGCGACAACCTGAGTTACGTCTTTATGTTTCTCTCTATTGCTACGTCCAACATGGTCGCCACTGCCCTCGCAAAAGAGGTCCGTTTCCATGAGTACTTCGTGTGATTCATAGTGACTTTCGGAGACAAGTGCTTTTGGGAACAACCTTTTGTAACTTGTAAGTGTTCGTTTTATAGTATGCTGACACTGTATATGTTGATACAGGACAGAGGACAAGCACAACATCAGATCTCTATGTTGCTGTTTGTAGCATTAGCTAGTGGAATCTTTATGTTTCTCTTGACAAAGTTCATGGGGATGCAAATTTTGACGGGTAACAATCCATTTAATTTATAAATAATGCTGTTTTGCATAGAATCCATGTTATTGTGTGAGTAATGTACTTGAGGAGGGTAATGATTATCGTGAGCTTGAATCGTCATACCACTTCAGTTAGCTCACTAGGTGTGCGAAGAGTCAGAGTAACTGCTACAAATGTGCGGTCCGGTGTATGAATGCCAGATAGTTCTCTTCTAACTTCTCCTCATCGCTATCCATGTATGGAGGAAGTTAACAAAGTTTTCAAGAATTTCTGGAGTCCATGTATAGAGGAACTTAACAAAGTTTTCAAGAATTTCTTGAGTATATGTTTGTTTAGGAGTTATTCCTAAAAAAAAATTGTCACGTTTTCATTTTATCAATCTGTCATAGGAGTTTTTCTTGCTATGGTTTAGTGCCTAAAGATGGGAACACATACTAGATGATCTGCATATTGCACTTTTGGAACTGTGTCTTAAGTTTTATTCCATAATCCCTTCGTGTGTTGGTGATTAGAATATATTATGTCTTAACAGCTTTTTCTGGGCCAAAGAATTTGGACATGATAGCTGCTGCAAATACATATGTTCAGGTATTTCTATTCCTCGACAGTATGATTGCTTGCTTAGATGATGGTCGCATGACATGATATTCTAATGTTTACTTCAGTACTATAAAATCATGTCAAGTTTGGAAACTAGATGTTATGTATACCACATCAGTGCTAGTTTCTGCAAGCTTCATCTGGATTAACAATCATCATGACATTTTCATGGAGTGGTCAGCTGCTGTCAAAGTGGATGAATATGTTAGCCATGCGAGTTGCTTGGGCATGAATTTTGTGTCCTAGGAAATTTAGAAATGCTTTTCCTGACTATAGGTTTGTTCATCTCTATAAAATCACCAGAAATTCTTCTGAAGTTGGTCTCAGTAATATTTTTTACAATTTCTGGCAAATTGTAGAACAAACATACATTGGTCTATCATGAAAATGAAGAGGTGTTGATGGTCTTGGAACCCAATTTCTAGTGCCCAGTGTTTGGACAATGAACTGACTCGCCACTAATGTTTATCGAAATATGACTAAGTTGAGGCCCCTTTGATATTTATTTTTGCTTCTTGTGTCCTTCTGATGGTGGACGGGGGGGACACGATCTTTTAGGAAAGACAAAATGTTGTTTTTCTGTATTTCCAAAAAAATGCCATCCCAAGATCAAGTTTTGTGGTTTAGCTTTGGTCCAGAAATTCTGAAGCATGCTGATTACAAATAATTGCTCCTCATACTGGAGTCATTATATATTTTGTATGAAATGATTGTTCATTCATCCATCATTTTGATAACATGTTTGAACATCTTATGAGTTCTTTTATATGTGTTCCTCTATCACACAATCTTATGAGTTTTTTTTTTCCTTTTCAACAGATTCGTGGATTAGCATGGCCTGCAATTCTTGTTGGATTGATCGCTCAAAGTGCAAGGTATCAATATTTAACATTTCATTCCCTAAATATATTTGACATTTCATTCCTAAGTATTTCTATGTAGCCTTCTTTAATTTGTAAGTTATGTTCTTTTTGTACACTTGTTGTGACTGAAGGAATAGAAAATTGAGAAACCACACAACCAAATTGGCAGTACAAGTTTTGTCTACAATTTCCTGCTTCCAAGGATCTTCATGGTTAATACAAATGATATCTTTCGTCCATCCTAGTAGTGATGTCTTTCATTTATCCTGATAGTTGGTTCATGAGTGATATGAGGCAGGCAAATTTGTAGCTGATTGGGAAAATGAATGTTTTAAAGATGTGATTTTCAACACCTGCAGTCATATTGATAGAAATTTGTTTGGCTATTATCGTCACATGTTTCTCTTCTTTTCAGTTTAGGAATGAAAGATTCATGGGGACCATTGAAGGCTTTGGCAGCTGCAAGTGTCATAAATGGTGTTGGTGATATCTTATTGTGTACTTTTATGGGCTATGGCATTGCGGGAGCTGCATGGGCAACAATGGTATCACAGGTGTGGTAATTAACAAGTTAGAAATTAGTATTAGTTTATGCACATATATTTAAAAGTTGGAAAACTGCATGTAGTAGTTAATTTGCTCAGATAATTTTGAAGTTGGGTCGATTTCTACAGCTGAAGTGAGGAAACCTCTTCCCAACAAATTAATGTACAAGTTTTAAATTTTTTCTTGAAAGAAAATTCTCAAACGTAAGTCACTATTTTCTCCCAGTCACCACAACTCTCTCCCAGCCAGCTGACTTTAGATATGGAGCACATTTACAATTGTAGTTCAGTGTCATTTCAAACCATCGAACTTTCCCACACATCCAGGCTTGGTCCAACAACCTGGCTGTAGACATAAAAAGTTTATTCTCATAGGCCATAAGAAACAGTCTCAAGATGCTACAGCTAAAACAGCCAAGCCTATGTTCTCTTTAACACCATTTTGAAGTCGATCTTGCTCATCCGAATATTATTAGCCGAAGATTACTTCAAATGAAAAAATAAATGGCTTATTCCACCTAATGAGCATAAGATCTTTTATAACTCTTTTAGTTCTGCCACTGATACTGGAGGAATTTTTGCTCATCAAGAGGAATTGGGAATCTTCTCAATTAGTTAGTGCATTGACTCATAATTTTCCTCAGGTTGTTGCAGCTTTTATGATGATCAGCAATCTAAATCAAACTGGGTATAATGCGTTTGCAGTAGCTGTTCCATCTCCCAACGAGCTGTTGCAAATATTTGAGATTGCTGCTCCAGTGTTTCTCACAATGATTGCAAAGGTTTTTATCTTGCACTAGTTATCCAATTCATACAGCATGAGAACTTGATAATCCTTGTGTTACAAGCACTCAGAGAAATTTGGTTTGCAGGTAGCCTTCTATTCGCTGCTTATATATTTTGCTACATCTATGGGCACCATAACTGTAGCAGCTCACCAGGTTTGTAGTATACAAGCATCTTCAAGATGCATTTGATTATGTAGCCCTTTTAGTTTTGCTATTTTTTTGTAGTTATTTTGGAGACATGCTTACACCATGACTTTTATTTATCGGTTTTATTTTTACTAACCAGGTTTTTGAAATATATGTAGGTTATGATAGGAGTTTACTGCATGTGTACTGTGTGGGGAGAGCCACTCTCTCAAACTGCTCAGTCGTTTATGCCGGAATTGATTTATGGAATTAATCGAAGTTTACCGAAGGTTAGTTCATGCCATGACACCATGACAACAAAAGCTTTCAATATAATTCTCCTTTAGCTATGCTACCTCTTTCTGGAAAACCAACAAAATCATATATAGCTTATCAAAACCCTAGTGTTTCAACCAAAGCATTTGGATTTGAAACTCTGTTATGCTAAGCACTCTTTTCCGTTTAAAATCATGTGTCTAATTCGTAATTGTCCATTTTCCTTGCTGCCTACAATGGGTTTCATGCTTTGACCCAAATGTCTACCGACAGTGTTGGCGCATAATGATAATGTTGGAACTAGAATGAATGGAGAGGTTTAGGCTTAGCTTGAAGACAAATTATTTCAGTTGTTGAGGATTTTAACACTACATCAGGCTATCTTGTCAAATAATTTTCAATCCCTAAAGTCACTGAGGCATAGTTGCTCACTTAGGCAAATTATTTCAAACTTTCTGTTGTTCTGGTGGTAATTTATTGGAGCTGCCAGAGTTTAATGCTAATGGATCTATCCATCTCAACCAGGCTCGAGCACTGTTGAAGTCACTCGTCATAATTGGTGCTATAAGTGGATTGATATTGGGTACTATTGGTACCTCAGTCCCTTGGCTTTTCCCCTTTATCTTTACAGCTGATCAAGGGGTTATTAGACAGGTAAAATGTTATTTCAGTCTCTTTTTTCTTTCCTAATATGGTGAATTATAATCATTCTGGTTTTTGGATGAGAATTTGTAATGTGAACCACATGACGTGGTTTTCATGATCCTCAGAATGGTTTCTTTATAACATGGTGGAGATTACTGAACTCCTCTAGCGTACAGCTTAAAAAGTAGCTTGCTGTTGAGAGTTTAGAGATATTAACCATGAACCCAGCCATTTGGATTCACCTTGTGTAAAAAAAGTTCAATTATTTCACCAAGAAGAATTTCTCAGTTTGAGAGAGACAGCCAAACCAACACTACCAAAATTATCCCACATATCTTGATGACTAATTATTCCAACACCAAAATTATTCCACTTATCTTGATGCATAAAAAAACTTGTGTTTTTGCAGATGCATAGTGTGTTAATACCATATTTTGTTGCCTTGGTGGTTACACCTTCAACACACAGCCTTGAAGGAACTCTGATGGTAAGTTTTGAGATCCTGCCAATAACTTAACATTCTATTATGTATCTTTGCTTATAGGGACTAGATTTTGACAAATACTATTTGTTACTTATAAAAATTATTGTGCCATCATCAAGATTGCATTATCGTGGCGACTTTGTTCAAACACAACGTGTCAACCTTATTGTTGCTCTTCTTAGATACAAAGAAATTCCTTTGGCTTGTAACAATGAACGTAACCCTTGAAATGACAGGGGTCGTGGACATCAATAATGTCACGAGTAGATGAAAGACTATCTTCACCTGAATCTTCTATGTCATGCAGGCAGGCAGGGATCTCGGGTTTCTAAGCTTATCTATGAGTGGATGCTTCCTTGTTGGTGGCCTGTTTCTCATGGTATGATATTTCATGTGCTGGTTTGTGTTCTTATTGGCAAATCACATACATGCATTCATGTCTAAACAATTACTCCTTTTTCCTTGTGGTAGAGTAAGCCCCTTACAGTGTAACCCAAGACCTCATGCAAACCCCTACCCCCAAAAATAGCAACAAGCCATAAGCCAAATCCACAAAAAGATGCCTCCTTGAAATTCAAATTTCTACCAATTTGAGTGTCACACTTCATATGTTTGACATATTAGTATTCAAGTGAGACAACGGAAGTTTTCTAGCTACATGAGACTTGTCAAAATCTTTTCCTTTTTTTTTTTTCTTCCAATGTTTTGTGTTACATATATGCTTTATTCTGCGTTTGAAGATAAATTGTTGGCATTCATCATGTAATGGTATTTTATTGTTCTACATTTGTGGTAATCTTTAGTCACGACTCCAGCTGTCCATCCTTACTTTCCATGCAGGATTTCAAAATTTTGAATCTGAATTCTGGCTATCCATCTTTTGTGATATTTATTATTTTCATAATGACTGGATATCCATTTTATTTCAGGCTGTGAGCAAGATAGGTGATTTGCCAAGTTGTTGGTGGGCTCTCGCAGGATTCCAATGGGTAATGTACTACTTATTTCATGTGCTGAGAAGGATCATAATCTATCGAGAACATTTACTAACAAATAATCTATCGAGAACAGCTTAAAAAAGAAAAAGAAAAAGAAGGTTATACTCCCAGGATTATATTGTGGGAGAACAGTTACATTAAGAAAATGAACTCCTGCTAACTCTTTAACTTCGTACATCGTTTCTTGACTGACTGAAGTATGAGATATCTTCATTCTCAGGCGCGATTCAGCCTTGCATTACAACGGCTATCCTCACGCCAGGGCATGCTATACTCCGATGAATTCAACAGTCATGTTTATAACAAGTTAAAAGCTTCCTAGGCCTCCTGGAAGTGACTGCAGAGCCTGACCCTGCTTGGAAAAGCTACTTCACGGTCGTAAGACCTTGTTTTGTTGCAGAGCTGCATTTTAGATGTGTATGATTTTATTTAGGGTTGTCTTTTGCAGGTACAAAATCGGTTACATGGAAGTCTTCCATACTAATAAAGATAATTCATAGAATATCATTCTTAAAGGCATTTGTATATAACGAAGCCCATTATGTTGTATATGAACATCATTCAATTCAATGAATTTATTCTCAGAACCTTGCTTTTTATCTGGTGTGGACAAAAAAGAAAAGAAAATTGTTTCTAATAAATAAGATTTTGTAAAACTAACGAGATTATGTCATATTCCTGGCCCACGAGGGCAAAGCTTCCAACAAAAACTCTTCCTTTGGCAACCAGGAACTACAACCAGGGTAGATTGCTAAATGTTATGGGAAGATAATCAGCACTAGAAATCAAGATTCACCAACCAAAAACCAACCTGTTGACACTCAACGCTACAGATCAATTACAAAAGTACTCAAACTACAAAAGAACTCATCAAGAGAGACCGAACAATCAACCCCCCTCTCTTCCCAGTGTCCTTTTAAGCACAGGCATGTCGGTCCAAGTATACCCCTGGAAGATGGTGTTAAGCCAAGCAGATACCTTGACCTCAGTTGAGACCGACAGGGATCCTCGTAATTCAATCACTGGGATGAACTCTGTGAGATGGAATTCACATGGTTAAAATAACATCAGCTCATAGAGAAACGACTGCTGCCACGGCGACCGCGAAGAGAAGTTCTAGCTCCTTGTACTTTCTGTTGATTTGAGCAGTCCATCAGTAAGACAAAAATGTTATATCAGTACAGCTAATTCCACAAGCATCATGGAAATTAACAAAACGAGAGAAGCACCAACAGGCATTGACAAGTTATCTAAGAATGTAATTTATATACTTACAGGCTCCATGGGGTTAGCTGTAACTCTTTTTCTAACACTCTGGACCTGTTGTTTCTTTCTCTCAGCTTCCTGCATCTTCGTAACACTTGGTCTGTAAAGAATGACAGAACGGCCTATCTGGCCAACGGCAACTGATCCAGTTGCTTCTTCCAGTTGCCTTACAACATCAGGCAGTTCCCCCGGACAGCTGTTGTGAACTTTTAGCTGATTCCATTACATAAGAAGAATCAGCAACCTACTGATGCTTCTGTTGTGTCGATCAGAGAAAGAAATAACACTCAACTAAGTAGTAGTTTCACCAGGCAGACCACATAAGTCATTTGATCATATTTGTTCATCTGTTATTATTATTGGTAAACAGGACTAATTTCAATATTTCGTGAACCAAGGAAACTGTTTTTATCATCAGTTGCAGCAGGCATGATTATGTAACCCACAGGGCTGTACCAGAGAGGTACCAGAAGAGAAAGACCACGACCCAGAAGTTCTGGATTGTTTCTCGGTCAAAGTAAAGCATATACACAGGCCCCAGATAAGATCCTAAACTCTATAAACTGCTGCAAACCCTGTCAAAACATGCAGAAGAGTGAAAACTAAGTTCACCTAACATTAACCCTTAATATTCTCCTCTTCACGGTTCTACTACGTCTGTCTTTCTTAATTCACAATACGAATAGAGACACAAGGCGCAAAACACTGCCCTTCATAGCAAACGTGGCTTTATGGCAGTTGGCTTCATCTGCCGAAGGTGATTTTGTCCTCAAAACAGAGAAGCTTCCTTTCTTCAGCATTTCATCAAACAATAAGAGGTTATCATGCACCAAGTACTCCTAAAATACACTTTCCACTTCAAAATGGACTTCAACTTATCCCAATTCCCAAGTAGTTACCGGGAAATAGTTCCCACAAAGATTTTAACATCACTGTCTCCGTCGAGGCCCAGCTCAAAAACAGAAATCTCAAGACGCAAATGTAAAGAAAACACAAAGAATCACCATACGAGATTCGGGTAAATTCCATTCACCTTTAGAAGCTCATTAGCTTCGAGGTTCTCGATGAACGAAGCCGCGAGGGACACAGTGACGCCGGACTTACCGACCTGCTGGGACTTGAGCTTCTTGCCGAGACTGTGGGCGTACGAGGCCAGCTCCTTTTTCTCTTTGACAGTCAGAATTGGAGGTTTAGCTGAGGAAAAGGGCACGCGAGGCTTATTCTCCTCGACCTCAACAACTGAATTGACTTGCTCTTCCCTTGGTAGTTCTGTCGTGGAATAAGACGTCGAGGGACTGTCACGAGAAGACGTTGAAACGCAAAACCGAAGCCGAGGGAACGGATTTCTAGGTCGACACTGAAGAGGGCAAGCGAAAATTTGCCCTCGAGTGGAAGATTGTCGAACGAGAAGATGGAGCAGAGGGCTCGCCGCGGCCAGTGCCATGGCTGCTTATCTGAAGATTTCCAACCGAACACAAAATTTTGTAGTTCCGAAAACAACTCTTAAACAGGTTTATAATGAAATTGAACACATCATCATCCGGGCGTTTGGTCTAGTGGTATGATTCTCGCTTCGGGTGCGAGAGGTCGCGAGTTCGATTCTCGCAACGCCCCTTTCATTTTTGCTTCTTCTACATGCAAAACCATTTTGGGTCTGAAGTCTGAACCGGAGCATACTAAAAATCTTTATTTGAAATTTTGAAGTAGGATTTGGGGCATATCTCAATATGGAACAGAGTGAACTGTAGCTTAAACTTAGACAAAAAGAATACATATAATTACTGAATCATTTTTACAACAACAGAAAAAAGTGATGTGAGGTTGTTGTAAATGTTGGTTCCTCTTATATAGTTTTTTGTTCTGAACCCTTCAAGGCTAGTAAGGCAGCTCCATATGCAGCTTCAGTTTGAACTGCTCTCCTCACAGGAAACCCAAGCACCCTCTCCCGGATCTTTATCCATTGTGCATTTCTTGCTCCACCTCCGGCGGTGAACACTTCTTCAACTTGGGTGGCACCGAGCTCCTTTAACAGCGAATACGCCTTTGCCTAAACAATGTAGATGTGTATCAGAGGAGAAATGAAGATAAGACTGGGAAGAGAGAGATACAATCATATGAAATGCAGTGTCTACCTCAATTCGAGCAATTGACTCCAAAATTCCATGCAAAAACTCGACATCGCTGTTCGGGCGGGGTTGCAATCTACACAAAAATATGAAACTTGGTTACACTTCAGAAATTATAGAAAGGGTGTGCTTTCAGGATCTGTTTGTCCCCTGAGTTTGGTTAGACGAACTAGAGTCCCATTTGACTAGAAAATCAAAGAACTCATTTCAAGACAACACAGTTGTGTCCATCAAGTTGAAAAATTCAATCACAGTGGTCTCAGGGGCCATGCAAATCAGAATAGAACTTTATTTAATAATAAATATGACAGCAATTGAAGATATATAACATCAAGAGCTCCAGCACCTTCCTCCAGACTTTACAGGATATTATAAACATTCAGAGATGATGTACCTGGGTTGCATATTTGGGTCTGCCAGTGGAAACCTTTCACCAATCGCTGGAAGAGGGTAGTAATTGAGAGGAGAAGGTTCTGAAGGGTTAATTTGTTCACTCAAGTGCTCTAGTTGCTCATCGGTGAAAATCTGCTTAAGAACAGCTCCTCCAGTATTTGAAGCACCACCAACTAGCCACATATCATCAAGGCGATGGCAATATACCCCGAATCGTGCATCTTCAACTCGTTTAGTGCTTAGAAGTTTAACAGCAAGGGTTGAGCCCAAAGATGTTACCTAGAGATGGGTGGAGTTCAATGGGGCATTTTTGATTGATATGCATAGCTTCTTTTTTATGTTATTGAGATTCAAGAGAAGAGAAGCATTTTAAAGAAATCTCACAGCTTTTCCTGGTTGTGTGGCTCTTGCTGCTAGAAATGCAGCTATGCTATCCGTAGTTCCAGTGCAGACAACACAATCCTTTTGAAATCCTGCATAATATTTGAAAATTAAAAGCAGTCAGGAAACAAATCTTAAAACTCTATAAATGAAATAGTGCTTTCACTGATTAAAGATGCAGTTACTGTGAAGCCTTTAGACTACATAGAATTTAGAATCAACTTCACAATCTCAACATAAAAAGCATTATATTCTTTAGTTGCTCCATTGGAAGTTTCTATATATCTTCAAATTACAGTAAGCAGGGAGTGAAAACCTTTCTCATAAATATTCACTTGTAACTACTCAATTTATATTCTTAGAAGCACCCAAAGCCCAGAACAAATTACTTAGTTTACAAGTAACAAGAGCTCATATAACATCAAAATGCCACTTCTTGATCGTACAAAGAATGGTTGAGCTCCCATCTGTCTATGTTAGTGCCAAGAATGCAGGCACCCTCCAAAATGTTGTCAGGCAATTGAGTGCATGGAAATAAATCATAAAAATTAAACAAAAATTAAAAACCATAAAGAAACCAATAACTACTACAAATTAGAAATTCACAAAAAAGAGACTACTACTTAAAGTATTTCTGAATCATTTTTCAACAATATCAGTATGATATACAAGCTGCTTGAACTTAACTAAATTCTGCCGAAAGGTGAACCCCAAAAACAGATCATTTGTGAGCTTCAAGATTGATGGTGCATACCGAACTGAGCTCTGATATCCTCTTTAATATATCCAATAGTAGCCCCAGGTGCTTTAACTGATGGTAGTAGTTCTGAATATGGTTGAGAAAGCAACCAAGATGGATATGAGTCCATCTCAGGGTCATAACCAACCTTCAGTAGAGTACATAGAAGTAAGTAATTATTCTGATATGAAGTATTTAAAAACCCAATCCTTGTATTATTTAAAGACTTTACCACCTAGTCGAACTTTGTTGAGGGAAAAATCTGACCTGTGAAACACATTGACTAACAATGAACTAATTGGATCCCAATATTTGAAAGATCCAAACAAAGAAGCACCCTTATCATACAGGAAGTCACAAAACTCCCCATCCAAAATAGAAACAAATTGGGCAGAGACCTCCCAAATTGACTAGCTGAAGTTGAGAAATTTCTTCCCAGCTAACAAGTGAACAATCCTATCAATGTGTACAGGTATGGCTAACATCAACACATAGCCTGAGATATGGAAGACAGGCAATTCCACTGGGACCTTTTTTACTCTCCGAAGGAACTGATCTCTTCCAGATACAACAATGTTAAGATAATAACAACACCACATGATATCAAAGAAACTGCATGCTACCTTCAAAGCATTGTTGTAGTCAGATACTCCAAGCTTTCCATGAAGAAGCCAAAGCAGCCAGTCAGCCTGGTGAAGTAACATTGCTGAATCTCGATCAGAATCATGAGAATTCCACCATGAGACAAGCTTGCACAGGGTAGATGAACCAGAGCAGACTGTATGGTTTTCTGGAGCTACAGACTTCACTGCTTCTAGGGCCTCTAGACAAGCTTCATTGTAAAGATAAGGTCTGCATAAGGGCTCTCCAGTTTTGCTACAAATACAAATTGGATTAGTCACTTTGAAGATACAGGATACAGTGCTCATGCCAAGCAAGGTGGCACAAAGATCTATCACATATATATCAGCTACACTTAGTTATTCGAGACTGTTAATTTGATATGTGCTTCTTTCCAGACATCGTGAGATCAGATCAAATCACGTTAAAAGTCCATTCTACTGAGTCAGAAATGCCAGTTAAGGTCCAGAAGTGAAAATTGTCTATATAAGGTACTTTAAAGCTTTTGGTGCAAGATAGCTTGCAAAATGCCAAGGTGATGTTCAAGACACATTTTGAGTATCCATATCATTAATAAGTCAAGAAGCCACATCCTAATGCACGGCATACAACAACAGGCACTTAGGTCATAAACACAACATGCAGAAGATTCAAACTAGTAATGCACCTATTGACAATAAGGGTTGTTGCTGAAGTTCCATCAATTGATATAGAAGCAATAAGTGGACACAGACTGTTTGGGATATCTTCAAGCAGCAAGAGAAGTGTTTTCCTCCAGGAGCTCGCCCAATCCATTTGGTTAGTCACCTGTCTACCATTCAAAATACATTATTAAAACAGCATATTCAGAAAGGTAAAGCTAATTGAAATTTATCTCTTGATATTACATCTTCAAATTCGCCCCCACAACATATTTTGTAGGTTGGATGTCTAAGACAATCAAATTGTCAGCAGAAACTTAAGTGAAAGCTAAAATTTCTAACTAGAAATGGACGTGCTTGGAGTTTGAGAAATTCATCTTACAAGAATTTGAGGGTATTCCCTTTTGCCTTCAGCATGAAGCGTTCCTTGCTTGTCGATAACAGCATACCGAGCTCCTGAAGTACCAAAGTCCATTCCAAGATAAAGGTTGCGGGTAGCTTCAGAGCCTTCATCGCCTTCCACCATCATTTTGGCCGCAGAACGAAAACACCCGGCTTTTCGAAATAGATATTTAGGCAATGGGCATCCTACGTCGTTCACAAAAAGCACCAACCGACTGTCAACAATCATACCCAGTAGCACAAGTTTCTCAGTTTCAGAAAAGAACAGGGAGAACACTGCCATGAAAGACTGTACAGATAGACAAGCCAAAGCAGAGTACTTGAGTCTAGAGCTACCGTAACTGAAATTCGCGTACGAGGAAGACTGCAAGTTTGAAGTGGGTGATTGCACGAAGGACAACATCTCTTCCCACGGCAAGCAGGCGACAGACTTTCAAGTGAAACAATATGAGGAAAATCCGACCTCCCATCTTTCTAATGCTGCTTTTATCTTCGTCCTCGAAACAACAGTTAGTTACTCGAAGAGGCTGTAAAAGCTGAAAAGATAAGGCGAAGCTTCTTCTCACCATTTTTTCTTTTTTTTCCTTAGGCAAATACTCGTGAAAACTTTTGAAGCCCATGAACCGTTTGGTCTACAGTAATTTTGCCCCGAAGTCTTCAGGGAGTTTCCCCAGCAGAGACTGACCATAAAAACTCTGCCTAGTGCCTACAAATGTCCAAGATTATGGAAAAGAAAAATTCTTTTTTCACTGCTTTAAAGAAAACCCAGTTTTTCTAACGAGAAAACACTGGTTTGGATGGAAACTTAGTGCTTCTTCACCTTGAAACGAATCAACGATGAGAAAACACTGCCTTTTCTCACAAAACAGTATTTCTCAGTATGAAAAAAAACAAAGTTTCATCCATATTAAGCAAAATTTTCTCATGAAAAAGAAAATGTTTTTCAGTGTTTTTAAGCAGTTTCAAACATGGTAAAACAGTGGATTACGGATATGATCCCACCAATCTCAGAAGATCAACCCACGTTTGTAACTTTGAATTATTGACCTAATGGCAAACGTAAATAATCTTCTACAGTCATTATTAATTAGAAGACGAACTGCTAGCATGCAGTGCAGTACTAAGTGTAAGAATGTCAGAAATCAGAAGGTTTGGTGAACCCAAGCTGAAGAGATTTAGGTAAAAAGGAGAAGAGGCAGAGGAATCCCAACACCGAATGCAGCCATATCTACCAGCTCCAGCTCCTCTCCTCTCCTTTCTGGAACGGTAGATGTAAACATGCTTATGCAGAACCAGCCATCCATTAATTATCCACCTAAACCAAATCAGTAAATGGATCTACTATGCTGTGAATGTTTCTTGTCGTTTAAAGTTTAATTCGTCCAAGTTGCTTGCTCTTATTGCTTCAGACGGAATATGGCCAAAGTGATTGGAACGATTGCTGCAGCAGTGCCTCCTCCACATCGATAAGTAGAAGCTGGTTCATTAGTCAAGTGAAAGGAAGAAGAAGAAAAAGAAGAAGAAGAAGAAGAAAAACAGAGCATCGCAGCATGGAGGGAGGAGCTGCAGAAGAACCGTTGCTTCTGCTCGAAGCGGTCCATGGAGCCAGCGACGGCTCCTCTGACGCCTTCGAGGAGGTGTTACAGCTGAAGAATCTTCCCGCGAGATTGTGGCCCATGGCTGTTCTGTGGGAGTCGAAGCTCTTGTGGCGCCTTTCCGCCGCCTCCATCACCGTCTCCATCTTCAATTTCATGCTTAGTCTCGTCACCCAGATGTTCGTCGGACAACTGGGTGCCTTGCAGCTCGCCGGCGCCTCCATTGCCAGCGTCGGAATTCAAGGCCTCGCGTATGGCATAATGGTATGTACTCTGTACTTCTCTCTTGGACCCTTTTTTCTCATTTCGGAAGATCTCATGATCTCTGTTCCCGTTTCGTATCAGTTGGGGATGGCGAGTGCTGTGCAGACCGTCTGCGGCCAAGCTTACGGAGCCAGAAAGTACAGCTCCCTCGGAATCATCTGCCAGAAAGCCATCGTCCTCCATCTGGGTGCAGCATTTCTCCTCTCATTTCTTTACTGGTACTCCGGTTCGATTCTCCGAGCGATTGGTCAGTCTTCGGACGTAGCAGAGGAAGGCCAGGTCTTCGCAAGGGGATTACTCCCTCAGCTCTACGCATTTGCCCTCAACTGCCCCCTGCAGAGGTTCCTGCAGGCACAGAACATCGTCAATCCCTTGGCTTTCATCGCTGTGGGGGTTCTTCTCTTACATTTGGCACTGACATGGGTCGTTGTCTTTGTTCTGAAATATGGGCTTCTGGGTGCTGCTCTCACTTTGAGCCTGTCGTGGTGGATTCTGGTTCTCCTCACTGCCATCTACATTCTTCTGAGTCCTTCCTGTAAGGAGAGCTGGTGTGGATTTTCTGCCAAGGCTTTCACTGACCTCTGGTCTTTCCTCAAATTGACAGTTGCATCGGCTTGCATGTTATGGTACCTTCTCCGGAGTCAAAATTTTCTGTCTCATAGTAAAAGTTTGTGTTCATTTCTCTGTTTAAGTTATTACAAATTGCAGCTTGGAAGTGTGGTACAATCAAGGCCTTGTGCTTATATCAGGCTTCCTTACCAACCCAGAAATCTCACTTGATGCCATTTCTATCTGGTAATTAAGGACCCTGTATTCTTCAGACCACCTTGTATTCTTCATTCTGCTTGATTTTCGTTACCTTGCAGCATGAATTACTGGAACTGGGATATGCAGTTCATGTTGGGTCTGAGTACAGCAGCTAGGTAATCCCCCCATTCACCAAAGCAAAAACTCAATGTACCGAGTTTAGAGTGAAGCTAATGGAGGAAACTAATGTGGGTTGCAGCATCCGAGTAGGGAACGAGCTCGGAGCCCGCCACCCAAAGGTAGCAAGGTTCTCTGTCATCGTCGTCGTCGCCACCTCCACCATCATCAGCTTAATCTTCAGTGGAGTGGTGCTGATATTCCGACGCCTTTTAAGCAGGGCTTTCACCAGTGATACAGAGGTGATCAAGGCAGTCTCTGGCCTGACTCCATTGCTCGCCATCTCCATCTTCCTGAATGGAATTCAGCCAATACTTTCAGGTAAGACCCTTCACGTCTTAATAGTCTCAATTCAAGTTTAACCCTTCATTCCTGTTGATGAAATTTCAGGTGTGGCGATTGGATGTGGATGGCAAGCAGTGGTGGCTTATGTTAACCTCGCCACTTACTACATAATTGGCCTCCCCATTGGATGTGTCCTGGGGTTCAAGACCAGTCTCGGAATTGCAGTGAGCTCTCTGTCTCTCTCTTACCCCTGATATCTCTCTTTTCTGTCTCTGTCTGATGCTTGTGTGTTCTGAGCAGGGGATATGGTGGGGAATGATTATAGGGGTGTTGTTGCAGACAGTAACACTGGTTATACTGACAATCAGAACGAAATGGAACCGAGAGGTCTGCAAATCCACAGATATTTTATTCATTAATTTGAGATTGTTGTTTGCTTCAGCAGAGCCATTCTTCTCATGTTTATGCATCATGGTGCACTCTGGTGTTCTTCAGGTTGACAGAGCAATGGATCGGTTGAAGAGTTCAGCAGATGAAGCTAGCACGAGCGCTTAAAGAGACAATTTCATTGCACCTCGTCACCTTCTCCCCTGTTTTTTACAATTGCTGGTAAATCAAGAACTGTACTGGTTGCCGGGGACTTCCATGTCTCCCTAGCTTAATGAAGAAATTGAGTCCATACAGTTTGTAACAGTTAGAAAAAGATGCAGAGCAACGCTTTAAATTTTACGCAAAGGAATGTGTTGAACTGTAGCAAATCACATCCGGGTTTGGATCACCTTCTGCCATATTTAAGACCTAATTTATTGCTTTTTGTACATATTTAAGAAGTCGCAAAATATTATAATGCTAGTGCCTGAAAGTGCCTAAAAGTGCAACTTTCAAATAATGAAAAAAAAAAAAAAAAAAAAAAAAAAAAAAAAAAGGCTGGCTTCCTATTCATTAGATCCCAACCCCATGTTTACTTAATTTATTCATACTTTTAATATTAATCTTTGGATATGGCACTTGGGAGGGGCCAAAGGTGTCCTTTCCAAGGTAGACAAGATCAAACTTGGATTCTCTCTCTTCTTTCCTCATCAATCCCTCTACATTCAGTTCATGGCTCCCACCATTAAAATTGAACTCCAGGAAAGAATCGCATACAACTGTTCAGCAGTTGTGCCATTGAATGCTTCCTCTTCTCCCTCTTTCTCTCTCTCTCTCTCTCTCTCTCTCTCTGGTAAAGGAATTGAAAGACTGGTAAAGGAATTGAAAGACTGGTCAAGGAATTGAAAGACTGGCTTTATGTATGTAGGGTGGGGAGGCTAATAAAACATGTGCTTACATGATGAAAGGGAGCCAAATGGGACCAATCTAAATCATTTTCTTAATCAAGACAGACCCTTTCTCATACTTTCACTAATTAATCAGGATAAACCCATTAAAGCATCAGATCAGACCTGCAAGCCCATCTCTCTAGTCATTTTTCATCTGTTTCAGACATTGCAATATACACACGAAAAAAATTATTTAAAAAAAAAATAATAAATAAAAAAAAATTCTGGATGTAGATCATGGAAGCCATCAAGTCGTCAAGACCCAGCATGGCCCACAAGTCGGGGCCCCCACAACAATAACGAATGATCAGTTTGAGGAGAAGAAGGGAGGAGTCCTTTTTTCGTAATTTTTTTTACTATTATTAATATTATTTAATTAAGCGAGAAGCCAGAAGTCCTTGTGGCGCTTGGTGGTGATGAGGTAGCCCCCGAGCTTGCGGCTCTTCCTCCTCACCGCCACCGTCATGCACTCCGCCTTCTGGATGCAGTACTCCACGGTCCCACCACCCGCGATCTTGCTCCGAGCCCACGTCATCAGAAGCCGCCACGTCATCGAGGGCCGCTTCCGGTGGCCCAGGACGAGGAGGGAGATGCCTTGTTTCTTCGCCGCCTCCACGATGGTGGGCCCCTTCTCCTTCCCTTCCGCTGATACTATCTCCACCTCCAACTGCGTTCGCAGCACAGAGTCATACCCACTTTTTTTTTTTTTTTTTTTTTTTTTTTTTTTTTTAAGACAAAAATTTAAATTTTTTTTTAAAAAAAAAAAAAAAAAAAAGTCCAAAGAACTAAAAATGCATTATTGAAGAAGAAAAGGAAAGAAAACGAGGAAGATTAACTAGGACGATTTCTTGATCAGCGATCAGTTACTCACCCCTGGTTTTTTCATCTGGCAAGTGTTCTTAATGGAGGAAAGGATCTCGTAGCCTCTGGGATTCGTCCCCTTCTGATCATCACCCACTTCACCTCCTACAAAAATCAATCGAACCTTTCAGTCTCCAAAAACCACCTCCCACCATTGTTGCGTAAAAAAATCAAAGACCCCAAACCTGGGTTCGCCGCGGACCGAGTCACATACAGAAGAACCACAGTGTCCTGGCTCTGAACGGTATGAGTGAGGGCCCAATGCACGGCGCTCTTCGCTTCCTGGCTCGAATCGACCACGATCATAATGCGGCGCCCCGCGACGAACCCCACCGCCTTCGTCGTCCCTTCTCCGGCGTTCTTCTCCGCCTCCGGACCGGAGAATCTCACCGTCGTCGTCGTCGTGGTGGTGGTGGTGGCAGTACTGAGATCGCTCTTGTTCCCTCCGGAAATCGGCTTCGAGTGCTCGATCGGAGGCGACCGGACTCGCACCCTGGTCGTCAGCCTGTTCAGGCAGAAACTCGCCAGTCTCGGACTCGCCCGACCCATCCTAAGCGCGAGAGATAAATCAAAGCAGAGCGAAGCGAAGAAGAAGAAGAAGAAGAAACAGAGAAGAAGAAAATAGAGAAGAAGGAGAAGAAGAAACAGAGAAGAAGAAAAATAGAGAAGAAGGAGAAGAAGAAACAGCTAAGAAGAAGAAGAAGAAGAAGAAGAAGAAGAAGAAAGGCTCGGTGTCTCTCTCTGTCTCGTCGTTTTCGATTCATATCTTTATTTCCTCTTTTCTTTTTGTGATTATGCATCATTTTTTTATCCTTTTTTTTCTTTTAATTTTTTCCAGCGTGGTGGGGCCACCTCTGAACTTACAGGACATGAATTCCCCACGGGGCCCACTTCCCACTTACGTGTTAGGTTGACGCACGTGATGACATTTAAAAAAGTGTGCAACATCGAATATGATCATATAAGATCAGGCACGACTAATATTTATTTATGATCTTGATTTTGAGAAAATATAAATAAATATACTTACTCTATTTTATTTTATTTTTTATAGAATTCACTTATTTTTTGTATGCACGTTAGGGTAGTTAATTGGATAATTAAGATTTGGTGGTGTTAATAATTGTACAATATTTATGTTGACGAGAGAGAGAGAGAGATGATACATTGCATATATTGGTGACTATTTATAAAGTGCACTAATTTTTACATTCATGAAGGTGTTATATATTAAGAATTAAAATTTTAATGAATTAATTATAAAAGTGTAAATCAATGTTTTAAAATTGAACCAGCCATCAAACCCGTAGTATTTCGATTGGGGTAGGGATATGCTGCGAACAAGGGCTGTGTGCACATAAGGGACTGTGGCCAAAATGCGCGAGGCCAACGCCAATCACGGGGCTGGCCTCGACGGGTCCCATCTCTGGGCGCCCCGTGATTGGCGTTGGCCACGCGCATTTTGGCCACCGGATCCGAGTCCTCCAATAAGAAGAAGGGGGAGACAAGCATTGCTAAAATAAAAGTGATGCTAAATAGTGTTGCTTTTATCAAATAATTTTAAAAAATCATGGCACACCTGCACATCTATTCTCTCTGTGACTGTGTATCGATACGCACAGATTTGTTCGCGGCGGATAAACCTTATTCGATTGGGTTGGACTAATGGTTAACTATTAAATATTATACTTTATATTTTATATATATTTAATATTTTCATTTGTACACCAAAAATATATATATATATATATTTTTTTTTTTTTTATTCATATATGTAAGTCACAATATATGAAAGTAAAAAAGACCCAAAGTAAAAATAAAAAAGTCCTATTAAAAGCGATTTTTAAATTCATTTTTTTTTCAAAGGTGAAAATATTTTTGCTCATATTAATTTATAACCTGAAAAATAGTGGGTGCCCTCAAATATAGCATTCCCAGTTCAGATTGCACTATTGCGTTTGCACCCTCTCGTGTTCTAAAGTTTGGTGACAACATTGGAATTTATTTAAATTTGTATAAAGATTTATAATTATTATTTTTATTTTTATTTTTTAAAAAAAAAAAAAAGTTTGAGGATTCATTGGGACTTTTGAAACCACTGTAGAGGGTTCAGCCTTTTGTGCCCATCATTATTGCCACCCTGACTCCATCCATACATCCATCCACCAAACTCAAAACAGAAAGAAATGAAAAGATTTATTCTTCTTCTTCTTCTTCGTTTCTTTTGTTTTTTAATAAAAAAAAAAAAAAGAGGTCAACTCCATCAGATGATGCCACAAGAAGAAGAGAGAAGGAATCTGTTAAATAATCAATTCAGAGAGAAGGGGGGATAAAGGAGTCTGAAGGTCCCAAACTGTTTATTGGCGGTGGGTGAGGCAGACCTGCTCTGTCTGTCATGTACTGGTTTCAAGAGTCAATTACTCTTTTTTCTTTTTTCCATCTTTCTGTTTTTTCCCCATTAAAGTTGTTACTTCTGTAAGACTATAAGGGTTAGGTATTAAAGAGAAAATAATTCATATTAGTTCGACTACAACACTAACTACAAAGATCCTTCTTAATCACTTAATTAGAAGAACAAGTTCACTTATAGACTCCTGCTACTTGGTATTAATCCACGCGCAATTTATAAAGTAAATGAAGTTTCAAGCTTAAGAATGAATTAACCATCACAAAACCTCTTGAGTTGAAAAAAAGACGAACTTCAAAGTCTGACTGAAAAAGCATCTGAGTTGAAAATTGAAAAGACTCTTCACCATCCAAATTGGGTACTCATGGCTTCCTGCTTAACTAGCGGAGGGCATCCGCCATTCACAACTTGAATTCCTGCGCGAATGCGGCATTTGTTACTGGAATTGGAAACAATTAAAAGAGGTCAAAACTGATGCTCGATAGAGTGATTTCTTCACCGATTACTTAATTGGGTGGAGCTAGAATCTATTGTTTTATGACAATTTTATTACATATGGATTAGTAATAATTTTAATTTAATATTAAAGTGATAAGATAATTTTATTTAATTAATGTATAGCCACAACAATCTTAATTTTATAAAATTATTTTAAAATAAATCACATAATGGGCATTAGAATATGTTCATAAAATATTATAATCATGTCTAGTGATCTAATTAAATTAATTTAATTAAAGAATAGCCACAACATATTTAGTTAAGTAATTAGTTATACATATCACATAAAGTTATAGACAAAAAATGTAGTATTATTGAATGCCTTTTCATAAAATACCCACAGGAATTATAAAATTGAGTTTGATAATTTTACAATAGGATAGGATTTGTTTAATCGAATTCTATTATGAATCTAATTGAATTAAAAATTTATCCCACAGATAATTTTTATCTCATAAGTTCATATCATGATTTTCGTTGGTTAATTATGAATTAAAGTTATATGCCTCAATATTACGTTAAGCATGTCTTTTATTTTTCATATTTGTAGTTGTTTCAACTTTGAGTATTTCTGAATCCCGCATTGAGATCCCCGAACTATGTAATGAAAACTTTAAAATGTGGAAACGAGAATTTTCTTCTTCACCTTGGGTACTTGGAGATAGATTATACAACTAGGAAGGATGAACAAAAAATTATCAACAATAGTACACCTGAAGAAAATAAGCTTTACGACCATTGGGAACAATCTAATGGACTAAGTCCTATGTTCATTAAGACTGAGCTTCCAGATGACATGCGAAGTAATGTCGAAAAAAGAGGAAAATATCAATGACTTCCTTTAGCATTTGAAAAGCAATTTCAACCTTCCAAGAAATCCTTGGTCAGCAGACTGATAATGAAATCTATGAAGCTCACCGGTGTTCAAAGGCATTGGAGAACACATAAATAAACTCAACAATTCCGTATCATTGTCTCTAATATCCAACATCATGTATGTGTCAAGCTTGATCAAGACACGTTTTTATTCTAGCGTCAATAATTTTTATCATTGTTAAATAGCCAATATTTATTTGGCTTCGTTGATGGCTCCATTTCTCCATCCCCCCAGAGTTCGTCAAATCCACCGACTCAGAAATACACCAAACCCAAACTACATACCTTAATTGGTACCAAATTGATTAGATATATAATCCAAAGTTCCAATAGCGCCCTTGGGGGCTTCGTCGGTCTCAAAGCATCACTATGCTAACACTTTGCAAGCCCATCTTAATCACCTTCCTTTCACTCTACAAATAATCCGAAAGGGCGACTCCACCATGGCACCATGTCTAGACGAGATCAAGTCCATCGCCAACGAGTTGGAGGTTTCCGGCCAGCCTTTAGACAACCGTACAATCATTCATTACACCATTGGCGGCCTTGGAGCACTAGATGGAACTGTTTGCCCGAACTGTTTGACGATCATTACACTCTTCTTCTAACTCAAGAACATTGCCAAGACCTTCAAAATCAGTTGGCGAATCTATCCTTTACTACTCCGCTTTCCGCTAATGTCGCACATCGCTCTTCTTCAAATAATCATGGAGGCTCTAACGGCAACAGAGGTCGCGGACTTAATAATAGAGGAGGTCGAACAAACAGTAATGGAGGGCGTACGTGGTGCGCAGAAAATACCTCAGTCCTCCAATATTGATAGACGGACTTGTCAAATTTGTGCAAAAAGAGGCCTTGTTGCCATAGAATGAAGGAATCGGTTCAATCAGGCACAAAGTCGGCCACACTGCGCACATTGACGCTGGCCATGGCGTGGCCTAGCACAGTACTGATCATTCAAGTGCTCATTTCAAAACTCTTCAAACAGATGGCAGCTCCGAATTCACTAGCACTACTCAGCTTCCAACAATTTCTAATTCTAAGGTCAAAAGGAATACACCACACATCTCCTTTCTTGCACAAGCGTCGTCTATGCCTTATAAGTCTCATGATTGGGACTCAACTTTTGCGACGATTGCATACATTATAAACAGACTTCCAACACCTACTTTATATATCTTTTAAGTCTCCTCTTGAAGCATTGTTCCACGTCCAGCCCGATTATATATATATTCACAGTTTCGCATTTTTGGATGCTTGTGTTATATATCCATGTTTGCACAAAATCATCTAAGTGATATATTGGGGTGTGCCTTGAATTTTATGTGTATTTGACTTGTATATTTATGTGGAGCAAAGTTAGTTTATATATGAAGTTATTACTGTGCTTCACGTGTACGTAGGAGTGTACGTACACCCGGAGATTGGTGTACTTACACTTATCGTCAATAAACTAAAAACACAATAGACACCAGAAATTGTTATCGCAGTTCGGAACCAAAAGTTCTACTCTGCGGGGTACTCGGCCGAGGGTACCAGAAATCCACTAAAGAGTCTTACGTAAATAATCGTGGTCGAGAAACACTTACAACCGTAGTTTCTCCTCCCTCGGATTCGAACTTGACTCTTCTAGTCTTGTAGCTTCTGTTCCAGCCAGCCAACGAAGCTCCTTGATACTCTTTACACTAAGGTTCTCCCCTTAGTGTGATATCCCTCTCTCGAGAGACATCTTCCACGCAAAACTTCGCAGAGTGAGAGATTGCACGATTTGCTAGTGGCTTCAGCAAAGCCCGGCGTTCTTACTTCAACACCGGTGAAGACCTTCAATGAATCAACTCTCCATTAACATGAGGAACTCCCCTTAATCTCTCCTCCGGTATTTCGGTCTTACTAAGCTGCGTAACCTAATCCACATCGGAAATAACATTATATAGCTTAGGGTAATCTCCCCCTTTTACATCCGTGCCCTTTTCCTTATTATCTCCTCCTTAAATCCAGGAAGCCAGCTTCGTCCTGGTTTCCTATTTCAAACTTCCACTTAGGTATTATCCACATATGGTAATCTCCTGAAATCAAGGAGTCGTGATCTTCCTTGCTTCCTGCTAATCTATTTCTGCCTTTCTGGTGTTTCAATACAGAACACCTTCACTTGGAAAGTGTTTTGGTCATAAATAGCCAATATACAAATCCGTATTTACAATATATATAAATATATACTTTCGGAGGTAAATATGTGTTGGTAGAGGAAGGACCAGACCAATCTACCCGATCGATTAGGTAGGGACGTTCCGCTTATCTTTTTGTCCAGTAGTTGGTATTACATGTTATATATAATTAATTTGTCGACATGCATGTTATATATTCTGTGATCAGTGACAGCAGTAAATTTCTAGTGCAAAACACACTAACAGATCTCAACCTCTCGCCGGATATATATATATACCTCCAGGAATAGAATAGAAGGACGGGAGTCATCCATTAATTAATACAAACTGCCCTGTAACTACGTACCTCTATCATACTGAAACCATCAAATCAAGACATCCAAATTAATGCATAAATCTTACAGGGTACATGTCTTAATTTAGAGCCTGGCTTCGTCAATTATATATATATATATATATATTGCATGGTTGTTGATGGCACGTGGTTTGGTGGATATACTCTCGGTAGGTTTGTGCGGCAGATAGATATATCCCCACCATGCATCTTCCTACCTAGCTCCTCCCTCTCTTCAACAGTCAATACCTTAATTTCTCTTCATTCATGGCACCCAATTCACGTAATATATCTCCCGCAACAATCTTCCCTTCTCTCACCCAACATTTTGTCGAGCATTTAAACCTCCAGTTACACAGTGCAGAAACAGACGAAACTCTTCCTCAGTTTGATCGGTAGCTCCTGCACGCTTCACTTCCCTCCAGCCTGCTAGCTATATATATATATATATATATATATATATATATATATGTATATACATATACATATGCTCGCTGCACCACATTCAGTTGCAGTACTACTCCTCCATCATATCGAACAATTCATTCAATTGCATGCAGAGACGTACGATAATGGCCGGGAAACTCGCCGTCGGTCCGAGAGTGGAAACACTGAGCGAACTGAACCGCGTCCCCATCGAATACGTCCGGCCTGACGAGGAACTCGTCAGCATGGGGGACGTCTTTCTGGAACTGGAGAAGAGCGAGGAGGGGGGGCCTCATCAGATCCCCATCGTCGATCTCAAGCACCTGATGAACTCCGGCGACCCGGAGCTCCGGGAGAAAGCCCAGGAGGAGACGAGGAAGGCGGCGACGGAGTGGGGAGTGATGCACGTCGTCAACCACGGCGTCCCCGTGGAGGTCATGGACCGGCTCAGGGCCGCGGGGACCGCCTTCTTCCGCCTCCCCCTCGAGAAAAAGGAGCTTTACGCGAACGACCCGGAGTCGGAGAAGCTCGACGGGTACGGCAGCAAATTGGCCAACAACCAGAGCGGACGCCTCGAGTGGGAGGATTACTTCTTCCACCTCGTCTTCCCCGAAGAGAAGCGCGATTTCTCCATCTGGCCCAAAGACCCCGCCGATTACATGTAAGTATATATATATATATATAGAGTCATGGCTATTCATTGGTGGCAATATATATTAGTATATTATATATGACCGTAGATATATAATTGGGACTCTAAATTAATTAAAAACCTCTATTAAATTTAATCAGCCAACATTATTTTTACTCGTATTTGTGACCAGCGACGCGACGACGGAGTTCACGCGGCGGTTGCGAGAGGTGGTGAGCCGGGTCCTGGCTGCGTTATCTTTGGGCCTGGGCCTGGAAGAAGGGAGACTAGAAGAGGAAGTGGGCGGGATGTCGGACCTGAACCTCCAACTTAAGATCAACTACTACCCAAAGTGCCCGGAGCCGGAGAAGACGCTGGGAGTGGAGGCCCACACGGACGTCTCGGCCCTCACCTTCCTCCTCCACAACATGGTCCCGGGCCTCCAGATCCTTCACGAGGGGAAGTGGGTGACGGCCCAGTGCGTGCCGGACTCCATGTTTGTGCACATCGGCGACACACTTGAGATCCTGAGCAACGGCAGGTACAAGAGCGTGGTGCACCGGGGCGTGGTGAACAAGGAGAAGGTGAGGATCTCATGGGCCGTGTTCTGCGAACCCCCCAAGGAGACCATCGTGCTCCAGCCCCTGCCGGAGCTGGTCGCGGAGGCCGAACCGGCCAGGTTCCCGCCGAGGACTTTCGTCGAGCATGTTCGTCACAAGCTCTTCAAGAAGTCCCAGGAGTAGTTTTGCTGAATTATATATATATATATATATATATATATATAATGGTCGCGTTGCAGTTTCCAGTTGTGTTATTACTCGTCTCTCTTCTCTACGTATGAGGACTTTTTATTTACGTGTGATTATCTTAATTATTGTGGAAGCTGCCATGAAATCTGCCTAACCCCAATCAAGATGTAATTAAGTCTCGCGTTAGTTAGGTAATGACAATAAGTCGGGGGACAATTAATGTCTTAGGAAGAGAACAATATACTAACTATGAAGCCCAGAAATCATGCAAAATAATCTGTACAAAAAAGCCTTTTTATGCTCACGGAACGACCATTAATCTAGGGATTGTTTGTCACAAGAAGCTACATAGAAGGTGTCAATTATCAACCCAAACTAATGGAAGAAGACAACAGAAAAGACCTAACATAGATCACAGGGCATGGAGAAGCCATAAAACAATTGAAACTTATACGCCCACAAGCCTCACCCCCTTCACATAAATTCCAAAAACACTGAAGCTTCCGCCCTTAAATTTATTCGACAGGAAGGAATCATGTGAAGGCCTTCCCTGATCCACCTCCAGCATGGTCACGTCCTTATTTTATCCCCATTCCACCTCCTCCCACCATGAAAACACCTCCACTCGTTCCCTTCCTACATCTATCTCCTCCTCCACGAACCTCTGTTTCAGCTCACGCATCTTCTCTTTAATGGCTTCAGTACCCTTCAAGTTATACGTGAACATACTCGGAGCTTCCTTCTTCTTTTTCTTCTTCTTCTGCTGCTTCTGCTTAGGGGGTGCCTGTAATGAATCAGATGCATCTGCTCTTCTTGTGTTCAAGAGGAAGATCGTTCAAGACCCATCTGGGCTACTGGCCACATGGACTACCCCTGAGTCCGACTGCTGCACTTGGGAAGGAGTGGAATGCGACGCCGCCGGAAGAGTGGTCAGTCTCTCTCGACCGGGGGTCTTCTACGACGCCGATAACGTCCCCGTCGAGACGTTCATGGTCGGAACGCTCTCTTCCTCGCTCGGGGACCTCCCCTTTCTTCAAGTATTGGATCTTAGCAGCCTCAGATACTTGCAGGGGCGACTCCCCCCGGAGCTCGGAAAGCTCTCTCGATTGACGACCCTTTCACTCCACTTCAACAATTTGACCGGTCCGATTCCCTCCACGTTCCACGACCTCGTCTCCCTCGACAAAATCTCCCTCAGATCGAATTCGCTCTCGGGTCCTTTACCCGGCTCTGTTTTCGAATCCTTCCCCTCCCTCGCGACCCTGGACTTGTCGACGAACGCGCTCGGGGGGAATATTCCGGCCACAATCGGCAGGCTCGCGAATCTCACTTACCTCGACCTTCGCGGGAACAGATTCTCCGGCGGAATCCCCTCCGACGTCGGCCGATTGAGAAACCTACGCACCCTGGATTTTTCTGAAAACGAGCTCACGGGAAGCATTCCTTCGTCGATTGGGGAGCTCTCGGGTTTAATCTACCTAGATTTGAAGCGGAATCGTCTCACCGGGAGCATCCCGAGCTCCGTCTCGAAACTGGGTTCTTCTCTCCGGTACCTGTCTCTGTCGGAGAATCGTCTCACCGGCGGGTTACCCCCGGCCGTCGGAGCGCTCTCCGGCGTCCGAACCATACTCCTCGAGAAGAACCGGCTTACCGGGGAGATCCCGTCCGCCGTCGGTAACCTCACGTCAGTCGCCGGAATATTTTTCTCCGGCAACCGGTTCAGGGGCAGTATCCCGGCGACGATCGGGAACCTGGCGAACCTGCAGGCGCTGGACCTGTCCCGGAACCGCCTCTCCGGGGGAGTCCCCGGCGAGCTAGCGAAACTGCGCCAGCTACAGTCGCTCGACCTCTCGTTCAACCCGACGTTGTGTCTCGGACGCGTGCCGGCTTGGCTCGAGGGATTGAATCTGTTCCGGCTCAGATTAGCCCGGACAGGATTGGTGGGCCATCTACCCGAGTGGTTATCTTCGTCGTCCATCTCCGTCCTCGATCTCTCGAGCAACCGATTGGTTGGTCGATTGCCGAGGTGGATCGGGAAGATGAGCGAGCTTTCGTACCTCAACCTGTCGAGCAACGGATTTCGTGCCGCGATCCCGATCGAGTTCCAGAACCTTTCGCTTTTGATGGACCTGGACCTCCACTCGAACAGGCTAACTGGCCATTTATGGCCCATCTTTACAAAAAAGACCCAATACCCATTGGGCCAGTTCTTCTCTCTCGACCTCTCGTCGAATCTGTTCACGGGTCCATTAGATGACAGCCTCGGATCCAGCCCGGCAATGGCGCCCATCGAGACTCTCAAACTTTCGCACAACCCCTTGGGCGGCCGGATTCCAAACTCCCTCGGGGAGTTGCGGGAGCTTCGAGTGGTGGAGCTCGCCGGAAACAGCCTCTCCGGTGGCATACCGCGAGAGGTAGGAGAGTGTGAGCATTTGAGGAAGATAGTTCTGTCGGATAACAATCTGAGTGGGAGAATACCGGCGGAAGTGATCAACATATTGGGTCTTGAAGAGTTTGATGTGTCGAAGAACCGCTTGAAGGGGCATATTCCGATGCATAATGTGAGTTTTCCGGCAGCTTTTTTCGGAGATAACCCGGGACTATGTGGTGCACCATTAGCTCCATGCAAACACTAAGTGGAGCAAAAGAAAGAGATCGAATTGAGTGGCTTTTCAATTTTTATTTTTTCTATCCTTAAAGGTTCAATTAACAGTTCATGGAACCATAAAAAACAAAAATATGTATTCAACCAACTTTCTTATGATCATACTTAACCCATAATTAAGGTTTTCTAACTCAAATTTGGGATCAAAACATGGTTATCCCATTTGATGAAGGGTTCAAATTAGCTAGGTCAAAATTCTGATTTTTACTCTATAACTGTATAAAATAAATTATTTTAAAATATAATAAATAATTACGAGTTGGATTTGGGTAAACTCAAACCTAAACCCAACCTGCAGTTTGAATTTGAAAATCCATCAATTTATTTAAAACCTCTTTGAATAGTAAAATATTAGTTAAATTATATCATAATTTTTTTATATTTTAGCATAGTACTATATAGTTAAGTTTTAATAACCTACTTAATGAGATAAATAGAATCTATGAATAAAAAAAACTTATAATATATTTATAAAAATAGAAAAATAGAAAAATAGAAAATTTTTTTAAGGCAACTCTCTGCTTCCCATTTATAAATAACCTGAAAGTACACTTAGAGAAATTACCAACTTAACAAATATTTACTCATCATATCTCAAATCCAATAATTTGCCAAAGACTCCATTGAGTTCCTCAGGAACTTTTGCTTGGCAGGATGTCAATTACAGTGGAGGGGGGGCACATGGTGGTGTGGCCTCCCACATCCAACTGCTCCCACCCACCTTAATACCTATACTGTAATATTCTCTATTAAATTCTCCTCCATGATGCCCACATACCACAATTCCTCCTCCCCATCAAAGGAATTACTTTATTTCTTTATTTTTTTTAAAAAAATAAGGGACTTTAAAAAAGAAAAAAAAAAGAAGGGACAAAGGAAGGAAAAGGAGAGCTCATTGTGGTCCTTGAAGCTTCAAGAACCCTGACCTCTAGTCACCATGCATTAAAGAACTAATAAATCCATAGATCCCCCAAAGCCACAGTTTCCTAGAGAATAATTTTCCTCACATCAAGATCACAGATGCATCTGGAGATAACACATTGGGACTCCCTTGCTTCCTTCCCACCTTGTCCCTAATTAACATTTCTTTAACTACCCAAATCTTCCTTCCTTTATTTGGTCTGTTATAATTAATGGGGGTTTGAGTGTGTGTTGGTTTCTGATTAGAGAGAGAGAGAGAGAGAGAGAGAGAGAGAGAGAGAGAGAGAGAGAGAAAGTGAAAAAGGTGGAATGTTTTCTACTTTTGGGGAAAAAGGTTGTTTCAGCTGGTTTAAAAGTTCAGTTAATGAAACTATTGGTAGACTATTTTATAAGTGTAAAATTACCACATATCTCATAAAATAAATACCGCTTATCATATAATACGTACTTAATAGTTAATACTACTTGATACCCAAAATCATATTAAATACTAAAGGCCTGCGTACAGTACCATCATAAAGACAGAAGAATTCCCAGTTCCCACAAAATGGCTGCTAGAAGTTCCTCCAAATGGTTGGGTCTGGTCCCCTCTGTTTGATTTCCTTTCTGGCACCAGACCACCACAACCTTAACTATTCACATTCACGTTCAAATATTCTCCAAACATGAACACATGGTGGTGGTCCATGGCTAGAACAAAAGCCAAAAGGGTCTGAAAGCTTAAACATAAGCCAGCTCGGTGACTTAATACAAACCCCTTTCTGACTAGTCATTGTAGTGAAGATATATTGTCTGATTGGAGCAGAATGTCTTCAATATGTTGTCATCTCAGTGACTTGTGAGTGCTTAAATGATAAACAAATCCACCGACGGAAGAAGAGCAACCCACTTTGACTTGCCCAGCCTGCTAAGGACAAATTAGCCCTTTTTGGTTGAGCTGTTCAGATGGAGGAACTTGGGACTAGAATCCCCCCATGCACGCCCTTCAACCAATTTTGATCGTGTTTTTGTTTTGAGGTCCAAAGGCTCGGTCTTCCCCAAGACTCAACCTTGTATTGTTTTTGTTTTGAGGTCCAAAGGCTGTGTCTTCCCCAAGACTCGCTTTAGGTTTCTGGGTTTGGGGTTTGAAGCTGAAATAAAGAATCAAGACCCCTTTGCCAAGCTGTGGAGTCGAATAATGGGGGCAGGCACTTCTATCATTATATCTTCACAAAAGATTTCAGAAGGTTTTAATATTGAATCCGTACACAAGAGGAATTGGACAAACTGTTTAAAATAATACGAGTGGATTCTGGTCTGTAGATTCAATGAACTTGAAACGCAGAAAAAAAGCAGAAGGAAGACGAGAATTGACATAACCAGGCAGATACTTTAAGTAAAGGTGTTTCAGGATCTTAAGCAACATTATTTTTTAAACCCGGGTCATCTCATTGATTAAAGAAAGACTTTCAAATCATGCCTCTTTGGGTGGGATAATACAAGGAAAGCTACAACACGAATTGCCTCTACGAGGAAAGTTGCTATACAAGGCAAAACGTGATTCATCAAAATGTCAACTACTATGGGACCTTTGTGAGATTTCTACAGAATAAGAAATGAAGCAAACAATATACAAGTATGAACAAGCAATGTAACAAAAATCATTGACCGCATTAAAAGGCAAGTTTGGAACTCTTCTATGAGCCAGTGAAGGAACAAACAATATATGGAAGATGAATGTAATAGAAACTGGGTTTAAGAAATGACAGTTGGAGTCTTTTAGATATGAGTCCAGCTTTGTTCTATTCAAACTTGTGTGAGTCTTGCCATGGAAAGCAAAATAGGAACATCAATTCAGGTAAGACTCACGAAAGGCTATGAGTCTGTCTCAACCTTAACACATGGCAGGAAGTATATCATGAAATAAGAAAATCTTGACATATCTGCTAACTGGTAAGCATATGAGAGATTTTATTTCATCAGGGACTGTTTCATGTCTAAATTTAGCTGTAGTCATTCTACAAACAGTGAAAAGCATACCCTTTTTTTTTTTTTTTTTTTTTTTCTCTTTTGCTCGTATTCTGAGTTTGACCTTGTGGAAGATGACTATGATCTCCTAAAAAGAACAATATCTCCGCAGTTCCCACGATCCCATGTTCAAGTTTGGGATTTCTTGAAAAACGGCCATTTTCTGGAGAATGAAAACACTTATTTGGCTTGCAATCTCCTCGACTGGAAGAGATATTTGAAGATATTGGGAGCAACCCTCTTTCCTAGACATTTCATCGAACAGGATACATGCGATGAACTGTCCCACTGCCCTGAAAAGGATGAAGCTAACCACCTCTGTCTGCCCATAACTCGACAAAAGAAATGAATAAAAAAGAACCTCCAGAACATTCATTTTTCAGTCTAATTTAGCAAGCCCAAGAAGCCATTCTCCAATCTTTCTACATCTCCTCTCGACCTCTGCTTCCTCAAAACGCCATCCCTTTTTCCCTGAAAGAGATGCTCGGATCATTAAACTACCCAATGAAGACCCGCCCATTCCCCATTTGCAGAAAGGGATAGACCCAGGTCAAGTTGGAAGTGACTTTACTCGATACTCGTCCGCTTCCCTGTTCCTGCCTCTCCAGCTCCACTTCTATACCTAGCCCGAGTGACGGTAGCTTCCAGTCTGTCTTTTATGGTGGTGGGTTCACTTCACCCCATTAAACCCTCCCTACCTAAACGCCATTAACTGTATCACGACAAAACCTAAAAGAGGATTTCTAGAGAAAACTTGAATTAAATGAAGCCATGAAGGTTAGTCCTGTGACCCTGTGAGCAAATTCCGGTCCGTCTTCCCAGAAATGGAGTCACAATTGCCGCTTCCAAGGCGAAATCTTGGACTGCTACAGTTGCCAGCAACTGCTTAAATTGCCAAACTCCAGCCGCCTGCCGGCTTTCTTGAACCGGGGCATCTTCTGTTGATTCCGCAAAAGAAGAAAAGACACAGAAAATCGGGTGTCTGATCTAACAACAAATGTATGTGACGATCCCAACAGCAGAAATTCGAGACTCAAGAGTCTTAAATCTTCGATAACATTGCTTCTTTGAGTAGCACGGATTTGGGGTCCGTTTATATATATAAAAAAGGTAACATTTGGCCGTTTGCTTTATAGGAATTCAAACCTTGGAAGTAGAAATTTTTTGCAATCATATGGAGGGAGAGATGGAACCAGAATTCTTATATGTATTAGAACACCAATACTTCATCTAGAAAAAAAAAGTATGTTTAGATTAATATGCTAGTGCTATTTCAATATATATTTGATTTTGAATAGAATCTTACTTTTAATTCGAAAATGACTGGCATTTGAGACCTATCATTCAACCAACACACTACAAGTTCATATTCATGGTTTTGGTTGCAGATTATCACAGATTTCAGAAATCAGGTTCTAGTTAACAGTCATGGTTATGATTTCAGATTAGCCCAGAATCAGATTGAAGAAATGGGGTTCTAATTTCTGAACAAGTTTTAATTATCTGGGTCCTTTTTGTTGATTATTGGAGAATTAAGGAGTCGGTGATCTCCAACAGAGATGATGATATCTGATTATGGAGGAGAGAGATCTTCCCTGAACTTCTGAAACCAGAACGCATTCTAGAAAGGGTGTCGAGTCCTGACCATGGTGAGTGAGTATTGACTACACCTCCAAAATCGACGAACTCGGGAGTCGAGAGCATAAAATCCCACCTCCCATGGCTTCTCCCTCCAGAATTCGTATTTTATTCGGCCCCGTCAATTTTATATTGATGGACTGTACATCTTCGTCCCTGTCTCCCCTGCTTCCTTAAATTTTCCATTCTTCTCCTCTCTCCGGTGTTTTCACCCTCCCCCCCCCCTCTCCCGGGCCCTCTCGCGCCCCCCTCTCTTTACCGTCCTCTTCTCCGGCGACTTCCATCGGAAGATGAAGATCCAGTGCGACGTCTGTACTAATCGGGAAGCGTCTCTGTTCTGCGTCGCCGACGAGGCGGCTCTGTGCGACGGCTGCGACGTCCGCGTTCACCGGGCTAACAAGCTCGCCGGGAAGCACCAGCGCTTCTCCCTCCTCGAGCCGTCGTCCTGCAAGGAAGCACCCCGCTGCGATGTCTGCCAGGTGAGCGATTTCATCCGAATTTTCGAAAGGGGGAAGAAAGAAATGGGGGAACCCGGTTTTCTGAATTTGATTGTTTTGGTTGATAATGAACTGGAGAGAGAAATGGGAATTTTTTTTCAGGAGAAGCGGGCGTTCCTGTTCTGTCAAGAAGACCGGGCGATTCTCTGCAGGGACTGCGACGTTCCCATTCACACGGCGAACGAGCACACGAGGAAGCATAACAGGTTCTTACTTACGGGCGTGAAGCTCTCTATGGCTTCGAATTGCTTCCCCGACGAAGCTTCCCCGGATGAGGAGGTCGTGAAAGAGAATTACCAACCGAGCGCGGCGGCCGGTACGGAAGCTTCCTCCGTCGACACCGCCGTCTCCGGCGATCTCAAAAGCCTAGAGGGCTGCACCAGTAGCATCTCCGAGTACCTGATCGAGACCCTGCCCGGGTGGCACGTGGAGGATTTTCTCGACTCTGCCCCGACGGACGGTTTGTGTAAGGTTGCAGAGAACAGATATATATATATATATACACCTTTTTCTTCTTTCTCTCCTTTCCTCCTTTCCTTTCTCGAAGTACAATATCAGAAATTCGGAATTGTCTCAATCGTCTTTCTTTCCTCTGTTTTCTTCGGAGAAAAAGGATTTTTGGGAGTTTATACGGTGACGTGATTCTGTGCAGACGAACGATGATCTGCTCCCGTTTCTGGAGGTGGGTTTCGAATCGGATACGGGTTTCTTCTCCTGCAACGGCGTCCCGTTCGGCGTCCCTCAAGTGCCCCAATTCTGCCCACACCCGGCTGTCGATTCCGGGTTTCTTTTCAAAGACAACACCAAGCAACTAGTCAACAACCCGAAGAACGGTCGCCGGTGGACTGAAGATTTCCTCGCCGTCCCTCAAATCAGTCCCCCGTCCAACAAGAGACGCCGCCCGTTTCCCGGCGAACTCTGTCGCCGGCGACAGTAGCCCCTCGTTTTTACTTGCTCAATCCTTACTTTTTGTTTTTTTTTTCCTTCTAGTTTCCACTTCTCGTGTACATATTAGCTTTCGATCGGCAATGTCAAATTAAATTCCTTTTTGCGCTCAGTCTTCGTCCCCAAGACGACGATGAAATTTCCCAAGTCGAAAAGATTAAACCCCATGGAAAAAAAATAAAATAAATAAAAAACAGAGCTTCGAGACTTCGTCGAGTTCCTCGAAATTCACTAGGGGTTTTCTCAACTTCCCATTGCCCTCCCCCAATAGATCACCCTCGTGCGCCATTACCCGCATCGTTATCCGGATGTCGTTTTTTCTACTTTTTGGTCTCTGATCGCGAGTTCCTCCAACAGTGACAGCCATCTTCCATGGCGAGCTCACCATAAAGACGAAACAGATTACCCAAACAAAGAAAACCAAAAAAAAAAAAAAAAAAAACTTAAAAAAGGGTGCATGGGCTTCCATTCCCGGACTCCCTCTCCGTTCTCTCTTTCTCATTTCTTCCTCCCCAGTCCCCACCGCTCTCTCGCTGCAATCTGTCACCGTGTCAGTCGTCTTTTACGACGAAGGTGACAGTGAAACTCCTAAGTCCTAATGGAGGTGGTGTCTGGTGTTAACTTCCAGACGGAAATGGAATCATTAGCCTGCGGAAAATCGTAACTCGCGAATCCGCATCGATTTGTATCGAATTTCTGAAAAGTTTAACGCAGAAGACGGATCTGGCGTGGAATTCACGAAGCACGGCGCGTCGGAACTCGCACAGGTGACGGGACGGCAACTGTGGATCAGAAAAGCTCAGAGACTCGACTTCTCGTTTTGTCTGCAGGCCTTAATTGAAAATTGTATTTTTTAGTGGAATTTTACTATTTTTGGCAAGCAATACAAAAAAAAAAAAAGAGGTCTGCTTAATGCTAAACTAGTTCTAATTATAAATATTAAAAGAATTAATTATTGTGGTATATTTATTATGGTTCTCGATTCGGGGATATATGAAATAAGAAATGCCCAATATCTTCAATATTAAAGTTTTAGCCTAACTACCATAATAATTTAGTCTGTAGAGAAGCCTAGATGCACAAAAATTTAATAACAATAATAATTATAAAGGGGATTATCTATACACATACTGTGTAGCATAATAGTTCTTAATTGGAGTTATAATAATAAACAACATGGATGAGAACTTTTATGGACTTTTATATTAAAATGATAAGGTCAACTACCATAATATTTTATAGCCAAAAGTAAGCCCAGCGAGAATAGAGTGGAAATATATTTATTTTTTTCAATTAAAATTGCATTGGGTCATTTAAAAAATTATTTTTATTATTCTATATTCATTTTACTATTATGTATATTAAATATGAATATTATTTTAGATTTTTCTTGCTCTTATCAGATTTTAAAGACAATATCACATAATGGTACTGTTGTAAAGATAGAGCACCTTATGGCATTCTTCTAAACGTAGTAGCAACTTAATTTGGAGAAAATAAATTAGGGTTCAATTAACTTCCTTTAATTCATTTTGTAAATATCTTTGGGATGAAATAGATACTTACTATGACTTCATAATAGTTTAAATTTTTTATCTTTTGCTATATAATTTTTAAAATGGTGATCCTATAGAATTTAACTGGCCCATGAAATAACTGATCTGATATGATAAAAAAAAAAAAAAAAAAAAAAGTAGTAAAAACCCATAGAAGGCTAACCATTCTAGGCTCTACCAATAGATAGGTTTTCAAGTGATAAAGAAAACACCATTATTATCTATTTTGGAACATTATTATTTTCTTTGTCCAAAGTATATATTTCTAGTCGTTTTTATCTATCACATGTAGTAAAAATAGTAATTTCTACAACTAAATCTACCAATTGTCTTAGTTTTACTATTAAATGAAATTTTTTTCCGCCGATTTTAAACCCTAATGATTTGATAAATTGTTACGATCTTGATTTATGTGTTAGTTTTTTCTGTGTTTCATTAGTAGCTTTAGACATATCGGCCAGGTATCTACGATATATAGAACATGTACTATTGACAACTTATGTTATTTTCTACACTAGTGAATTCGAAATTTCGGAAATGATATGTTGAAAATGTACAAGAGAAACATAAAACTCCTACGAATTGAGAAACCGCAGTTCTATTACTTCTCACTTGAAACTCGTATTCATATAGATCCTTGCAATAATCAGGTAGCTGACATTTTTGGCTGATATTTGTTTGTTGCCTCTACAAAGTCATTTCTCCATTAACCAAGACCGCTTGCTAACTTACATGTGACTACATGAGATTGTAGGTCTTCTAGATGTGGTTGGTTGGCAATCCCCCATTACTCATCATCTTTGGTTGCAACCAAATAGGATACAAGGTAAGGAGCCCCTCCCTTGTCCCAATCCCCCCATGATAAGGTGAAGAAAGAGGAGCTGTCTCAAGGTTGTTTTAACCCTATGAAGCAAGGAACGATTAAGGTTTCAAATTAAAGGCAGAATGAAGATATGGAATAGATCATTTCCCCACTTGTTATGGGGAAAGGGCGCCTCTTCAACTTGAGTGGATCGAGTTTGGTTTGGTGCAAGGTTGATTTGAGTTTGAGGGAGTCTCTTTATAGAAGGGAAAGAGTACTATAGCCGACTGCACTGATGAACAAGTCTGCAATAACCTGAATCCACTCAACTGAGTACCCTCATTCTCTGACTAGTTGTATTACCATGATCATAGCTATCAGTTCAGCTGATTTTTGAAACAAGGGTTATTGCATTGTGGAAGGTGACATTAGGGTTGTTGTCGCAATGATTAAGTGTTGTTAACTAAGTTGATTAATAGAAAGAAAGAGAGAAAATGAGTCACTGAGAAAAGATATGTAAAGTAATTTGTGAGAGAGACCCAAGAGCAAGAGAGAAAAAGAGAGTAAATGAGAGAAACTGCATTTGTGTGTGAGTGATTGAAAGAGAAAGGAACAAAAAAGCAAATGAGAGAGAGAGAGCAAGAGAGAGATATAAATGGGAGAGAAAATATATATATATATATATATATTATATATTAAAACATATATTTATATAATATTATTATTATATATATTAAAAACCCATATATTTGATAAAAACGGTACGTATATATAAAACCATATTATTATTATTCAAAACCATATTATTCCATAACCATATAAACCAGTTATCATATTATATATAACGATATATTCCATATTGGTCATATATATTATATTATTATTAACCTATATATATATTATATATATATATATATATTATTATTATTATTATTATAAATATATTATTATTGTCTATATATATATATATTATTGTCATATTATTACATGTTCTATATTATTATTATAATAAAACTATATATAAACCATATATTCCATTATTATTGTCAAAACCATATTATGAAAACCATATTATATATATATATTGTCAAAAACCATATTGGTAAAAACCAGATATATATTATTAAGTCATTTTCAAAAAACATATTATTATCAAAAAAACCCATATATATATATTATTATTGGCAACCATATTATATTATATATTATTATTATTATTATATATATTATTATTATTATATTATTATTATATATTATTACCTATATATATATTATTATATGTAAAAACCATTATATTAAAACCCATATATTAAAACCATATATATATGTCCATTATTATTATTACAAACCACCATATTTATTATTGGTCAAAACCATATTACTGTCCATATATTTATAAAACCATATATATTATTATTATTATATTATTATACAAACCCATATTATTATATTATTATTATTTATATTATTATTATATATTATTATATATATTATATTATTATATTGGTCCATATTATTATTATTATTATTATTATTATTGGTCGTTACATATTATTATTATTATTATTATTATATTATTATTGACATATTATTATTATTATTATTATATATATATTATTATTATTATTATTATTATTATATATATTATTATATTATTATTATTATATATATTATTATAATTATATTATTTATTATTATTATTACATATTATTATTATATACATAAGTACATATATTATTATTATTATATTATTACATATTATTATTATTACTGTCCATTAAATATTATTATTATTATATTTTATATTATTATATATTATATATATACATATTATTACAAAACCCATATATTATTGGTCAAAAAATATTAAAAACGGTTATTATTGTCCAAAAACGATTAATTATTGTCAAAACCATATGGAAATATTGTCAAAACCATATATATAAAAAACCATATTAAAATATTATTATTAAAACCATATATATTATGTTGTTATATTAAACATATATTATTATTATATATATATATATATTATATTATATATTAAAACCATATATATTATGTATCATATATATATTTCAAAACGATATTATTAAAAATATATATATATATATATAAGTATACATAAAAACCATATATATTATTATTATTATCAAAAAAAAAACATATATATATATATTATTGTCAAAATATTAAAAAACCCATATATATTTTACGTTCTATATATACATATATTATTGTCAAAACCATATATAAAACCCATATACAAAACGCATATATATATAAGGTTACACAAAACGATATATTAAAACGATATATTATATATATATATATATATATATATATATATATATATATATATATATATTATATTTCAAAACCTAAACATATCAAAACGATATATATATGTATATATATTATATGTTCCATATATATTCAAAACCCATATAAATTATATAAAAACGACATTGTTATTAATATTAAACCATATAAAAAAAAAAAAATATTAAAACGGTTTCGGTTCTATTTAAAACGATATATATATATATTAAGTTAAAACCCATATATAAAAAACGATATATTGTTCAAAATATAGCAAAACTATATATATATTAAAAAAACATAAAAAATACAAAACGAGATAAAACGTATATATTAAAAACGATATATTAAAACCCATATATTTTCAAAACGAGAGATTAGAAATATCAAAAAACCAAAAACGAAAACCAAAACGATAAAAAACGAAATCAAAACGAGATATATGTATATAAAATGATATTAAGTTAATAAAATATATATAGAGATAATATATATTAAAATAAATATATGAGATAAAATAAAAGAGATAAATATATAAAAGATATAAAATGTATATAGGAGAGGGAGAGAAGGGAGAGGGAGGAGGGGGAGAGAGAGAGGAGGAGAGAGGGAGAGGGAGAGGGAGAGAGGGAGAGGGAGGAGAGAGAGGGGGAGAGGGAGAGGGAGGAGAGAGAAGGGGAGAGAGGGAGAGGAAGGCGAGAGAGGGGACGGGAGATCTAGATAAATCTAGATTGATCTAGAGAGATCTAGAGAGAGTCCGATAGATATTTTTGTCACAATCTATCTATGCATAAAAGTTGTGCGTGTCTCAATAATTTTGTCGCCTCCCCTTTATTCTATGGTTGTATGACTCGAGCAAGTCGGTACGGGGATTGCGCCCTCCTCAATTAGGTTTGGGAAGGGAGGCGAGTCGGTACATGCACCTGAACCACCCTAGAAAACTTAATATGATTTTTTTAACAATCATTGAAAAGCTTAAAAAATACTCATGCTTAAGCAAACAAACATTATAATTGTATATATATTTTTTTAACCAACGTATTTTTATATTCTATATGATATACCAAATTGAAGATTTTTTTTTTTTTTAAATATTGGCCTTTCTTGGATATTTAATTTAATTTTTTTAATGGCAGAGTCACCCGTTTTACAAACCTCGATCAACTTGAGCCGAGTCAGGGGCGAGTCGTGTTACTTGTTCGAGTTGACTCGAACTAGGTTGGCATCCTTGAATGAACGTACCACTACTACAAGGATTATGGCCTCTCTCAGGTTTCCTTGTTTTGATATTTATCGAAAAATTTATGCTATTTTGGCTTTTGTGTGTGTAGTTAGGTGACATCCTTGAGAACGGGACGATACAAGAGACAATCTTAAAATATACATTATGAGATTAGACGACATTCAGGAGGCACCCAGCGGGTGACGCAGCCGCTGGCACATTAGTCCCACATGAGCGAACAGGAAAAGATTTGTGTTACATAAGTATGATTCTTTTGGGAATATCCATCACGACCTTACTTGAACAGGATCTGTTCTATAGGATCGTACTACTTGTGTCCTTAGCACTAAGGAGACAAGCACCAAAGTCTGGTTGATGAATCAGGACTGTGCGATCAGAGCGTGATTGACGGCCGCGATCAAACCCACGGGTTCGATCTGCCGGCTGTAGAGGATCGTTCTTAGCGGGCCTCGGCCCTCTGAGATGGTCGCACGGTTGTCTGACAGACTTATTTTTTGTAAGGGTTTTTATTTATAATTTGTTATATATTTTGTTCTTGAGTTATTTAAAAAACCTTTGGGTTTTGCCAAAATCGGTTGGGTTTTTGTTGGGTCGGGTTATAAAATCCGTTTGGGTTTTGGGTTATATAAGTCGGGTCGGGTTTTCTGAAACCCAATCCGTGCCCACCCCCTAGAAATAAACTTGAAATGTGAAAAGGTCTAGTTGGGTTCGACCAGAATTGGTTGGACGTACCATGGGTTTTATGGCCGGTCCGGTTTTTAAAACATATTCTAATTATGTTATTTCAGAATAAGAGAATAAAAATTGGGAAGGATTTCACTGTTCTTATTGGGCTGGTTCATTTGATTTTGGTTGAAGCCCAGTACTACTATATAAAGAGGTCCAACGACCGAAATGTCCAAGGAATGACGAAGCTGAGTCTTGACCACGTTTGATCGTTTTCCCAGGGCCCGCTGTTGACGTCGGAGAATTAGCGTGGTCGCGGGATTTCGTACTCTTTTAACTACACTAACGAGTGACTGTGAAGCACTCTTTTTATTACCAGAACAGAATCATTTCGTCCCAATTGTTGAGGACGCTTCAGCTTTAGGGCACCCTACACCTCTCTCCCCTTCCGAATCTCGTTCCCTCCCTCACTCCCACGCGGTCACTGTCTCCAACCTTCCTTCTCGTCAACTTTCTGATGACTGACCTCCCGCCGTTCCAAACATTTTAAAGATCTGTAAGTCAATTGTTCGGATCTGAGTTCGTTTTCTTTCCCCTACTCGATTGGTCGATTGTTCTATCTCTTTTTTTTTTTTTTTTTTTTTTTTTACTTTGTAATATCACTTCGGATTGTTGACATTCGTTGTTGCTTTTACTTTTTCAGGTTCCGGATCGGAAAATGGCGCGCCGGATGAGTGTGAAAAGTAGCGGGAGCGGATGTCGGATCGTCGTTTCCGTTGTGCTCTTTGTCGCTGTTCTGACGCCGCTTACTTTCCTTGTAGTGCGTGAAGCTCACTCCAACGGTTAGTTCGATTTCCACTTTGTTTTTGTTTTTGTTTTGTTTTTTTTTTTTGAATTTTCCGTTTGTTTCTGGATTTCCGCGGATGTGGTTGATTTGCCTTAGTAATTCTGTTTTGTGAAGATATTTCAAAGTGTTTTGGTCCTTTGGACTTTATGTTGGAGTGTTTTTTTTTTTTTTTTGGTTGCTTTTTCAATGTTTGTTGGAGTGGTAGTACTTAGGCTGTGATTCTTGATTAATTTACAGATCTATGAGTGTGTTGGAATGTGATGAAACTTAGCTTCCCCTCAGTCTCCCGTCTCCCCTGACCTACAAATCATAGGCATTCCACCCCTCTCTTGTCTAATCTCCTGCACTCACCTGTCAAGCGTCTCTCTGTCTCTCTTTCTCTTTCATTCCACTGTCTATCCACAATCGAAGCCATGCGAAGTCTTATATCTTTCATTCTCATGCACTTGTCTAATCTCATGCACTTGCACTATCATTCTCATGCCTTTGCCTTGGTAGAAAGGAAACAACCATTATCTAGTCAAGCACTGGTATGACAATATGTGACGGTATAAACATAGTCATTGGTTTAGAAGAAAAAAGACTGCAAGAACGTAGTTTATCATATTGACACATCGTGGTGTATGTAAGTCTTAGAGATATCTTAGACATATTAAGTTGTTCCGTGTAATCATTGGATTTGTGCCTTTTCTAGCTTATCTAATACTGAGTTTGCTAATGTGGGCAGAAATCATTATTAAAAAAGTTGCATCTAACAATGTCTTGACAGAAGGATGCATTTGAGTGACTAGATAATACGTGAAAATAAACATTGTATTCTCTGATGCAAACAATGCTCTTGCAACTTTTTTTATTTTCTTATTATTTAGTTATTTTAAAGAGTTTGTGGAATCTCACAATACATTATTTTGCAGCGCAACCTGATGCCCACATTGACTCAACTAAACAGGTTAGTGGTCTGTTCAACATTATTCTGAACATATCATTGTGTCTACATGTTATCTTGGATTTTTAAACTAAGTTCTGTGGCTGCAGACTTTAGACTGGAGAGAGCAACTTGCTAGACAGCATTTGAAGTCTCTTTTCTCTAAGGAGGTATGTAAAATTTTCATGCGTCTGATCTAATTGTACCGTGATTCATCTGATCACATTTTTGTTATTTAAGTTTATGTGGATGTGGTGCAACAGTTCTACTTGTTGATAGAGTGTCTATTTATGTGCAGGTGATGGACATCATTATAGCCAACACTGATTTTTCAGAACCTCTTAGTATTGATTTTATCAAAAAATACTCTCTGTCTTCCTCATGGAAAATTGGCGGCTTGGATGATCAGCCAACCATAAATACCACTTTGTTAGAGGTAACTATATTAAAACTTTTATGGTTATAACGTAAACTTGTTTGCAATTACGTATTGACATTTTATCTACTTGCATATGATGGTGAAGTCTAAACAAGATCTTCCAGGGTCAGATCAAGCTACTTTACCGGTTGCATCAAGAGATAATTTGGCAGGTGTGTTGAAACCTTGAAAATTGTTGTGATTAACCTATTGTGATTTAAGTTTCCATCCTGCAGAGTACTTTGAATAATTATCCTTTTCTTTTATGCAGCTGATCATTCGCAATTTATTGATTCACCGGAAAAATTAGCCCGGAGGGTACTATTTCTCTTCCCATACCTGCTTGGTTTCTGGATTAGTTATGTTTTTGGTAGTTTTTGTTCTACTGAAGCCTGGGTTAACATGCAATTTGTGCGATCTGATGGGTAACAAGTGAGGTGTTAATTGCGGCCTGGTGTTTGATGGTGTAATTTATTTTATATCAATTTCTTGTTCTTTTCTCTGAAAAGGGAAGCAACTGAATGTTGGAATTAATAATAAATGTAATTATTTTGAAAAAAATGATTGTTAATTTTGTTGGCAGGGATGAACAGGGAAGATACTGAAGTCTCTAACTCATTGGATGAACTTTAGTGTAATTATGTAAACGTAGTAAAGAAATTAAAAAAGCGGCTTTGGCGTATGTATCACTAGCGTTTTACTAATACTTGTAAGACTAGCTATTGCTATCAATATAAAGATTGCGCCTTTTAAATTAAAAAATATGTTGTAGGTAAAAATTACTTCTGGGATGTCTGATTTGTTTTTAAGTTTAACTATATTGTGAAAGGATGCAAGAGAATGAAACAATTGTTTTTTGGTTGTTTTTGGTCATGGCTTCGTCCTAAACTATGATGAGAATGGTTGTCATTGAAATATTCTGTAATCAATTAAATTATTGCCTCACTGGCATACCACATATGCGAAGGAGTTCTAGTTTACAGTGGATTAAATTTCCTTGGGTATATTGCTGCATTTGTGCTTAAACAACTAAAACCGCTAATTTTATTTAATTTTCTGTTTGAGAATAATCCCTTTATAAGATCTCAAATCTCATGGAAAAGAAGGCATGCTCTTTGTTTATCTCCTTTTAGTTATCATTTGTTCGTTTTATCTCTTGTAGCAATTGAGAGAGAAAAGGCGGAACAAGAGGGCTGCGGAATTGATTCAGCTGGAGGATGAGGGCATTATTAAACACGAAAATGCAGCCATTGAACGCTCAAGAGTAGTTGATTCTGCTGTTCTTGGTAAATACAATATTTGGAGGCGAGAAAGTGAGAATGAGAATACAGATTCCACAGTCCGTCTTATGCGGGATCAGATGATCATGGCAAGAGTTTACTCAAGCATTGCTAAGACGAAAAACAAGCTTGATCTTTACCAGCAATTGCTTGCACGCCTAAAGGACAGCCAGCGTGCAGTTGGTGAAGCTACATCTGATAGTGATCTACCCCGAAGGTAAGTTTAATTGTCTTTTTTTGTTGTTTATTTTGTAAAATGTGCTCCTAATATTTTGCATTTTGTTTCTGTAACATTCATTTAGTGCACACGAGAAACTCAAAGCTATGGGGCAAGTTCTATCAAAGGCAAGAGAAGAATTATATGATTGCAAGTTGGTGACTCGGAAGCTCAGAGCCATGCTTCTATCAGCTGATGAGCAGGTTAGAAGCTTGAAAAAGCAGAGCACGGTCCTTAGCCAGCTGGCAGCCAAGACCATACCAAATAGCATCCACTGTTTATCTATGCGTTTGACTATAAGCTACTATCTCCTTCCACCTGAGCAAAGGAAGTTCCCAAGAAGCGAAAATTTGGAAAATCCAAATCTGTACCACTACGCCCTCTTCTCTGATAATGTCCTTGCTGCATCAGTTGTCGTCAATTCAACAATCATGAATGCTAAGGTGAAGTTCTACTCTCTCTCTCTCACCCTCTCTCCCCCCTCTCTATCTGCAAGTGGCCTGACCAACAAATGGGGGTAACACCTTTGAAGGTTATGAGCGCTGATTCAGGTTATTTAGTCTTCTCTATTTTGGTGTCTTCTCTATTTTGGTGTCTCCACTGAGGACCTGAGCCATAATTTTGCTAACAGTAGCCTTCTTGAGTGAGTTATGGCCCCTCATGGGCTGGTCTGGAACTCGTGTAACACTTTGGTGTGCCATTGTGGAGGAACTTGTACTGCATATATTATCTTGTATGTCATCCGTTTCTTATTAACAACTTTACATGTTCATATTTCAGGAGCCTGAGAAGCATGTCTTTCATCTGGTGACAGACAAACTCAACTTTGGAGCAATGAACATGTGGTTTTTGTTGAACCCTCCTGGAAAGGCCACCATTCATGTTGAAAATGTGGATGAATTTCATTGGTTAAACTCAAGTTATTGTCCAGTCCTTCGACAGCTTGAAAGTATTGACATGAAAAAATATTACTATGGAGCAGATCAATCTGCGACTCATTCAGCTGGTTCTTCCAATCTTAAATATCGGAATCCCAAGTATTTGTCAATGCTTAATCATCTCAGGTTCTATCTACCTGAGGTCTATCCCAAATTAGATAAGATCCTGTTTCTAGATGATGATATTGTGGTTCAGAAGGACCTGACCCAGTTATGGGCTGTTGATCTTCATGGAAAAGTGAATGGTGCTGTAGAGACCTGTGGACAGAGTTTCCATCGTTTTGATAAGTATCTTAATTTCTCCAACCCTCACATCTCCAGGAACTTTGATCCAAATGCATGTGGGTGGGCGTATGGGATGAATGTATTTGATTTGAAAGAATGGAAGAAGAAGAATATAACAGGAATCTATCACAAATGGCAGGACATGGTGAGTGCTGCATTCTCTTTCTCTTCATTTTTTTTGTTTTATCTTCCAGATGAATTCTTGCTGCTGTATGTTGTTGGTTGCATGGGTACATTCTGTGAGGCCATGGTCTAACATTTATGAGATTTGGTGGGTATCCAAGCGAGCCTAGATAAAACAACCCATTTTGTTGGTTATGATACAAAATCCTGGTGTCTCAGATTATATAGATGAAAAACCAAACCACATGACCCCATTGGAAGTAGTCTCCCTTTATAGAAAGTTGTTTGCATGTGTATTTTCTTTTCCTTTTGCAATTTTCATCTGTGATAAGCTTCACATTATGAGCTGTAAATTTCTCTTGTATCAGAATAAAGATCGGGTTCTCTGGAAACTGGGGACATTACCGCCTGGACTTATCACATTCTACGGGTTGACACAAGCATTGGACAAATCATGGCATGTCCTTGGGTTAGGCTATAACCCTAGCATTGACAAGTCTGAAATAGATAATGCAGCAGTCATCCACTACAATGGGAACATGAAGCCATGGTTGGAATTGGCAATGACTAAGTATAGGCCTTTTTGGACCAAGTATATCAAGTATGATCATCCCTACCTGAAGGACTGCAACTTGAGTGAGTAAGAGAAAAGAGGATTGTTTAGAGTCCTGTTGAAGTGATATTGGGTGCCATCTTGCCGTCTATTAGAGGTGCTACGATGGTTTCATTAAAGTCTGGTCCTGGCTTCCCTGTTTGCCCATTTCTTTAGAATTTTTTAGCTGCCAATTTTTCATCTGTCAAAATGTTAATTCATTTTTATATTCGTTTCTTTGTGAAGTGTAGTTGATCAATGTGTCATCTATTGCCCTTTGTGAGGGATCCAGTGTTTAGAATCAAATCTTTGTGCATATAGAGATGTAAGAAAGAACTTGAGCCTCCTCCAGCTCTTATATTTGTTGGAGATATTTGTCATCTTTTGTTGTTTTCTCATTTTATCTTTTACCTTCAACGATTTGAGGAATCAAAATTTACATGTAGTGAGTGACAGGGGACGAGTTGAGTATCATTGTCAGAGTTGATGATGATTGATCGGAAATGGAATGGCTTCTTTAACTGGGGGAAAGTGATTTAGCCGAGAAAAAAAAAAGTTAAATGTTTTTTTATATATATTGAAGGAGGTGTTCCAATATCATTCACAACTTTACGTTGTGATAGTTAACAAAAAAACAATTATAAAGTAAAGCGTAAAAGTAACGATGTTGTAACCTAAATTATAATAAATATATCAGTAAAATATGTGATGCTCAAGAATAGATTTACATGAACAACACTGATCATCACCTTCAATGACAATACAATTAATAGATAGATACCTTGAAGGAAGTGGATTGATAAGTACCACTCTTATTTAAACACGAGTAATCCTGATTATCACCCATCGCCGAGGCTAGCTCTTGTAAGTGTAAGTCTATTTTCCGCGTCCAACAATTAATGATTTGTCATGTTAATGCTTCCATATTAAGCAGATAAACTATCACGTAAAATGGGATGTCTGCAAAAAGACACGATCGTTTGGTACAACATAAAGAGACAAAGTTACAAATTGGTGGTTTGTTTGAGGACGACTCCTATGCACTCTGATCTCGATCTCCACTTTGGGTTGTCGTCGTACTTTGTGTCGATCCAACAGCAGAATTGCAATCTCATTACAATAAGTTCAAGGTTATGACTCGCTTTTCGCTTTGGCTTGACTAAAATTTTAAATATTTCGTATATTGTTGACGATAATCCCAAAGAGCGTAGAGCAGTGGCAGGTTCTGCTGCGTGTTGTATTCAGTAGTCAAATTTTGACTTCGATAATAGAATTTTTGAAATTTCCTCCTTTTGATCTAGAGCGTTGATCTATAGAGTTAATCAGGAGCCTTGACCTTGGTCCGATCAAATTTTAATGTATACATAGATGAATACGATTTTCTTTCCAATGAAATCCAATTTAAGACAACATTTCCCCTCTCAAAATTTTTATAGAGACTTGTCTTTTAGTACCACTTCACCTTAGTATTATAGAGACTTGTCTTTTAGTACCACTTCACCTTAGTATTATAGATGTCCTTTTGCTGTAAATCAAGACCTTGAATCGCTCTGTATTAACATACTTATTTTGCGTGATTGTTGCTCATTGACACGCAGTATTATTGTCTGATTGTTGCTAATGCCCAGAATTATCTCGTTGATCTTCTTTCCAAGTAGAGTCATCTTAATTAACCAATCAGCGTAATCTCTATAATATACGATGAATTTGCACATGTCTTTATCTATTTTCTCCACGTCGCTCGTGATAATTTCTTTTTGTAGACTAATCTCTTTATGTTTGTTTTGATGTCTTTAACTCAATCAAAGAAAATTCCTAGATTTTCCTCTACTTATTAAGTCAAATCACACCTTAGGTAGACTAATTAATCTCCTTATGTTAAGTCAAATCAGCCTTTATATATAGAGTCTAACTCGGAAAGTCTTCTCCAGTTTCAGTCCGGGGGAGAGATCATGTTGCCCCCAAGTTCACATTGTTGAACCTAGACTATCCTTCTCTTTCAATCTCTAATTGCCAAATGAATAAAGGTTCAGCAATTGGAGATGAATATAGTATATTTTATCCATGTCGTACAATACTAGTCGGTCTTTCTTCTTGATCATCATCTCTTCTTTATTACGATCAATATTATCGTTGATATGCTCTTCTTCTTCTACTGGTAAGAGAATCATGAATTTGCCTTCCCAGCGGCCGTGCATATTTTTAGAACGGTATGCCCTTAATTGGGAGTTCCAATGAGCGAAATAATTAAGTGGTTGTTGCCTCCGATTTCCATCGCTTACTCAACGATGGAATCATGGAGTGGTGGGACTCGAACGAGACGCTCGATAGCAATATCGATCGTCAGCTAACCCGGGGATAATTAACTCATCATGCTCCGTCATCGATCGATCACTAATACAGCAGTGCGTACGAGAAAAAAGGAGAACAAAATCAGTTTCAAAATTAATGATGAAGAACCTGATAGGGATCCCCGGATCAATGAACAGGAAAAAAATTACTGCAGATAAGAAAGAAGAAAAATAAGTTCTCTCCTCTTTTTTTCTCACTCTCTCTCTACTCTTTCTCACTTTTCTTTCTCACTCTTCTTTCTCTCACCTCTTTCTCTCTCTTCTTTTATGAAATTTTATAATTTTTTGTAATATTCCTACATTTTTACGAATTTTTCTAAGTTTTTTTATAAAATTCTAAATTATGAAATTTTATGAATATCTCTAAGTTTTTTACGAATTTATTGATAATTTTTTAGTTTTTTGTTGTTTAATATATAAGGTAGGTGATTTGTGCATGATATTAGATACCCAATACTGATCCATTAACCGTATTGGATATCCAATCCAATATAGATCCAATATCTTTTTAATCTCTATAAAAATATGGGTGCAATAAATTTGTAAGGAAATTTTTTGAATGTTATATGGTAAGGAATTTTGAAGAAAAATTATGACTGATGCCAATAGAAAGGGAATTTGAAGAAAAATAATAGCCTAAGGATGTAATAAAGGAATTTGAAAAAAAATCATAATTGAAGGTTGTAAGGGAATTTGAAGAAAAATTATAGTTGTATGAGAATTTGAAAGAAAGTCATGATTAAAGGCTATAATAAGGGAATATGATGAAAAATCACCATTAAAGGCCATAGTAAAGAAATTTGAAGAAAAATCATGACTGAATGCTATAGTAATGAAATTTTTAAAAAATTAATTCATTAATGTTATAGTAAGAGAATTTTAAGAAAATTCATTATTGATGGTTATAGAACGGGATTTTGAAGAAAAATATGACCGAAGACTTTAGTTATAGAGTTTGAAGAAAAATTTTGACAGAAGGCTAAGGGAATCTGATGAGAAATTGTTAATGAAGGCTATAGTATGAGATTTTAAAAAATATAATGATGGAAACCTAAATAAAGGAATTTGAAGAAAAATTATTACTGAAGGCTATAGTAAGGAAATTTGAAGAAAAATCATGGGTGAAGGCTAAAGGAAATTAGAAGAAAAAATATTATTGAAGGCTATAGTAAGGAAATTTTACGAAAAATCTTGACTGAATGCTATAGTAAGGGAATTTTAAGAAAATTCATTAACGAAGGTTATAATAAGGGGTTTGGATGAAATATTATGATTGCAGAGTATAGAAAGAGAATTTGAAAAGAGATAATGGCTTGCTATAATAAGTGAATTTGAAAAAAAAATCATGACTGAAGGTTGTAAGGGGACTTGAAGAAAAATTCATTCATGTAGGTTATACTAATGGATTTGGATGAAAAATTATGACTTAAGGCTATGGTAAGGTAATTTGAAGAAAAATCTTGACTGAAAGCTATATTAAGGAATTTGAAAAAAAATCATGACGAAAGGCTTTATTATATGAATTTTAAGTAAAATCATTCGTGAAGGTTATAGTAAAGGATTTTGAAGAAAAATATGATTGAAGGCTATACTAAGGGAGTTTGGAGAAAAATTATTATTGGAGGCTATAGTTAGGGAGTTTGGAGAAAAATTATTATTGGAGGCTATAGTAAGGAAATTTGATACAAGCTTATGACCGAAGGATATAGTATGGGATTTTGAAAAAAAAAATATGGTAAAAAAAAAATATCAGAATTTGTAGAAAAATCATTATTGAATGCTATAGTAAGGGTATTTTTTGAAAATTGACACCTGAAGGCTATAGGGTTTTGAAGAAAAAATATGACTGAGATAGTAAGAGAATTTGAAGAAAATTTATGGCCACTGGCTATTGCAGCGAAATTTGAAGAAAAATCATGGCAGAAGGCTATAGTAAGGGAATTTGAAGAAAAAATATGACTGAAAACTATTGTAAGGGAATTTTAAGAAAATTCATTCATGAAGGTTATAGTAAGGAATTTTGATGAAACCTCATGATTGAAGAATATAGTAGGGGAATTTGAAGAAAAATAATGGTTGAAGGCTCTAAAAAGGGAATTTGAAGAAAAATAACGGTTGAAGGCTCTAATATGGGAATTTGAAGAAAAATAATGGTTGAAGGCTCTAATAAGGGAATTTGAAGAAAAATAATGGTTGAAGGCTCTAATAAGGGAATTTGAAGAAAAATAATGGTTGAAGGCTCTAATAAGGGAATTTGAAGAAAAATAATGGTTGAAGGCTCTAATAAGGGAATTTGAAGAAAAATAATGGTTGAAGGTTCTAATAAGGGAATTTGAAGAAAAATCATGACCGAAGGCTCTAATAAGGGAATTTAAAGAAAAATCATGACTGAAGGCTAGAGTCTTATAGGGAAATGAACTTAAATTAAAACACTTAATAACACGACGATATATTTATACAAAACTTCTACCCCGAGCACACGCAATGGAGCCGTAGACAGTCTAGTGAAATCCAATCCACAAAATAATTTGATCTATGGACAACATTGTTGTGGTAAAGGTCATAATGCTTGAGGCATCATTACCACATGGCATAGAGGGGGGAGGGGGGGTCATAAGCGTCTATACCGTAAAATTGATTTTTGATGGAATGAAAAAGACATATTTTGTAGAATCGTAACCATAGAAAATGACCCTAATCGAAATGCATGCATTTGTCTCATACACTATGGGGATGGTAAGAAGAGATATATTTTACATCACAAAAGTGTTATAATTGGAGATATCAATGTTTCACGTAAAGAACATATATCGAAGGGAAATGCCATAACTTTGATTGCGGTTTGAACTATTGACTTAAGGAAAAATCATGATTGCAGGCTACAGTAAGGGAATTTGAAGAATAATCATTACTGAAGGCTACAGTAAAGAAATTTAAGATAATTTATTCATGAATGTTATAGTAAAGGATTCTCTAGAAAAAATATGATTAGAGACAAGGAGTTTAGTGAAAAATTATAATTGAAGGCTATAGTAAGGGAATTTGATGAAAAATTATAACTGAAGGATATAATATGGGATTTTGAAAAAAATAATGATAAAAAAATAAAATTTGAAAATTTTATGAAAAATCATTACTGAAGCCTATATAGTAAGGAAATTCGAAGCAAAATCATGGCTGAAGGCTAGAGTAAGAGAATTTGAAGAAAAATCATACTAAAAGGCTATAGCGAAGGAATTTGAAGAAAATCATAACTGTAGGCTATATTATGGAAATTTTTAAGTAAAATCTTTAATGATGGTTATAGTAAAGGATTTTGAAGAAAAATATAAGTGAAGGCAATTATAAGGGAGTTTGATTGAAGGTTATAGTAAGGGAATTCGATAAAACTCATGACTGAAGAATATAGTATTAGACGTTAAAAGATAAAAAAAGATTGAAAAAAAATTTGAATTTGAAGAAAAATAATTACAGAAGATTATAATAAGGGGATTTTAAGAAAATTCATTCCTGAAGGCTATAGGAAGGGAATTTTATAAAAAATGATGGCAGAAGACTATAACTATGGAATTTGAAGAATAATCATGACAGAAGGCTTTATTGAGGGAATTTTAAGATAATTCATTCATCAATGTTATAGCAAAGGAGTTTGGATAAAAAATATGATTGGAGGCTACAGTAATGGAGTTTGGAGAAAAATTATGATTGAAGGCTATATCATGAGAATTTGATAAAAACTTATTACTTAAGGATATAATATGGGATTTTGGAAAAAAAAGATAGAAAACAAAAATATTGGAATTTGTAGAAAAATCATTATTGAAGGCTATAGTAAGGGAATTTTAAGAAAATTGACTCCTGATGGCTATAGTAAGGGTTGTGAAGATAAATTATAACTGAGAGTTATTAGAGAATTTGAAAAACTTAGTGGTTGAAGGCCAATGTAAAGGAATTTGAAGAAAAATCATAGCTGAAGGCTATAGTAAGTAAATGAATTTAAAGAAAATTTATTCTGAAAAGTACATTAAGGGATTTTGAAGGAATTTAAAGAAAATTTATCGTGAAAGGTACAGTAAGGGATTTTGAAAAAAAAATAATGACTGAAGGCTATAGTAATGGAATTTGAAAAAAATTAATGGTTGATGGTTATAGTAAGGGAATTTTAAGTAAAATCACTATTGAAGGCCTTAGTAAGGGAATTTAAAGAATAATAATGATTGAAGGGTATAATAAGGAAATTTAAAGAAAATTCATTCATCAAGGTTATAATAAGGGATTTAGAAGAAAAATATTACTGAAAGGCTATATAGTAAGTGAGTTGGGAGAAAAAATCTGACAGAAGGCTATAATAAGGGAATTTGATGAAAATTTTTACATGAAGGCTATAGTATGGGAATTCGAAGAAAAATAATGATTAAAAGCTATAGTAAGGGAATTTTTAAAAAATTTATTCATGAAGATTATTGTAAGGGATTTTGAAGATAAATTATGACTGAAGGCTATAGAAAGGGAATTTGAAGTAAAATATTTGCCTAAGGCTATAATAAGGAAATTTCAAGAAAAATCGTGATTGAAGGCTGTAAGGGAATTTGAAAATAAATCTTGACCAAAGGCTATGGAATTTATTTTTTAAGAAAATTCATTAATGAAGGTTAAAGTAAGGGATTTTGATATAAATTATGATTGAAGACAATGGTAAGATAATTTCAAGAAAAATCATGGCTGAATGCGATAGTGAGGGAATTTGAAGAAAAATTATGATTAAAGGCCATAGTAAAGGAATTTGAAGAAAAATCCTGATTGAAGGCTATATTATGGAAATTGCAAGTAAAATCATTCATGAAGGTCATAGGAAATGATATTGAAAAAAAATATGACTAAAGGCTATAGTAAGGGAGTTTGGAGAAAAATTATGATTGAAAGCAATAGTTAGGAATTTGATAAAAACTTGTGACTAAAGGATATAGCATGAGATTTTGAAAAAATATGATAGAAAACAAAAATATCAGTTTTTTTAGAAAAATTATTAAAGGCTAAAGATAGGGGATTTTAAGAAAATTGACACCTGAAGGATAATGAAATGGTTTTGAAGAAAAATTATGACTAAAGGCTATAGTAAGAGAATTTGAAGAAAAGTCAAGCTTGGATGCTATAGTAAGAGAATTTGAAGAAAAATCATGGCTGAATGCTCTAATATGGGAATTTAAAGAAACTTATGACTAAAAGCTATAGTAAAGAAATATAAGAAAATCCATTCGTAAGCATTTTGATGAAAACTTATAACTGAAGGTTGTAGTAAGGTAATGTCAAGAAAAACCATGACTCAAGGCTGTAATAAGGGAATTTGAAGAATAACCATCACTGAAGGCTATATATAATGGAATTTTAAGATAACTCATTTATCAATGTTTTAGTAATGGACTTTTAAGAAAAATATGATTGTGGGCTATCATTTGGGAGTTTGGAGAAGAACTTCGATTGCGAAGGAATGGACGGGCTTAATAGTTTTTTCTTTGTGCGTGGATCTAAAAGCGATGGTGGTTCTGAAGGACCTTCTTAGGCAGCAGGGGAGTCTAAATGGTAAGGTAATTTGATGAGAAATTATGATAGAAGGTTATAAAATGGGATTTAGAAAAAATATTCATGACAAGAAACTAAATTATGGTAATTTGAAGAAAAATCATTACTGAAAGCTATAGTAAATGAATTCGAAAAAAAATCATGGCAGAAGGTTAAAGTAAGGGGTATTTGAAGAGAAAACATAAGTGAAGACAATAGTTAGGAAATTTAATGAAAAATCCTGACTGAAGGCTATTGTATGGGAATTCGATAAAAAAATTTTGACTGAAGGCCATTGTAAGAGAATTTGATGAAATTTTTTTGTCAGAAGGCTGTGGTAAAGGAATTTGAAGAAAATTCATGACTGACGGAAAGTTATAGTAAGGGAATTTGATGAAAAATATAATTGAATGCTATAAAAAGAGAATTTGAAAAAATATCATGTTAGAAAAGTAAAAATACGGGAATATTAAAAATGATTTTCCTTCAAATTTTGAAATTTATTTCTTATCTAAGCTTTTTTCATAAAAAACCCTTACTATAGCCTTCATTTGTGATTTTTCTTCAAATTCCCTTATTGTATCATTCAGGCAAATTTTACCTCCAAATCCCTTGATATAGCTTTTAGAAATAAATTTTCAAAAAATTCCCTTTCCCTAGCCTTCATAAATGATCTTTCTTCATATCTTTAAATTTATTTTTTATCATAAAGTTTTTCAGAATTTTTATCATAAAATTTTTCATAATTTTTATAATTTTTTATTTTTTTTCATAATTTTTATAAGTCCATTACTATAGCCTTCATAAATTTTTTCTTTAAATTCCCATACAATAGCCTTCAGTCATAATTTTTGCTTGAAATCCCTTACTATAGCTTATGGAAAAAAATTTCAAAAAATCCCCTTTTTATAGCTTTCATAATGATTTTACTTTATATTTTAAAATTTATTTCTTATCTCAAAATTTTTCATAAAAAACTCTTATTATAACCTTCATTTGTGATTTTTCTTAAAAAACCCTTACTATAACCTTCGTTTGTGATTTTTCTTCAAATTCCCTTACTATAACTTTCAGTCAAAATTTTTCCTCCAAATCCCTTACAATTGCCTTCAGAAACAAATTTTCAAAAAATTCCCTTACTACAGCTTTCATAAATTATTTTTCTTATTATTTTGAAATTTATTTCTTATCCCAAAATTTTTCCTAAAAAACCCTTACTATAGCCTTAATTTTTTATTTTTCTTCAAATTCTCTTACTATAAGCCTTCAGTCATAATTTTTGCTCGAAATCCCTTACTATAGCCTTCAGGAATAAATTTTTAAAAACTCCCTTACTATAACCTTCAAAAATGATTTTTCTTCATATTTTGAAATTTATTTCTTATCTCAAAATTTTTTACCAAAAAACTTTACTATAGCCTTCATTTATGATTTTTCTTCAAATTCCCTTACTATAGCCTTCAGTCGTAATTTTTCCTCCAAATCCCTTACTATAGCCTTCAATCGTAATTTTTTTTTCCAAATCCCTTACTATAGCCTTCAGGAATAAATTTTCAAAAAATTTCCTTACTATAGCCTTCATAAATGATTTTTCTTTATAATTAGAAATTTATTTCATATTTAAAAAATTCCATAAAAAACCATTACTTTAGCGTTTATTTGTGATTTTTGTTCAAGTTCCCTTGGTATAGCCTTCAGTTGAAATTTTTCATCGAAATCCCTTAATTACTACACGTTTTAGGAATAAATTTTTAAAAAATTACCTTACTATAGCTTTCAAAAATGGTTTTTTATTAATTTTAAAATTTTTATCTACTCTCATAATTTTTCATAACAAACCCTTACTATACACCTCATATTTTATTTTTCTTCAAATTCCTTTACTATAGCCTTCAGTCAAAAGTTAACCTCCAAATCCCTTACTATCGCTTTCAGGGATAAATTTTAAAAAAATTCCGTTACTATAGCCTTCAGGTAAAATTTAAACACCAAATCCCATAATATAGCTTTGCGGAATAATTTTCCAAAAAATTCCGTTTCTATAGCCTTCTTGAATGATTTTCCTTCATATTTTGAAATTTTTTCTTATCGCAAATTTTTTCATAAAAAACCCTTGCTATAGCCTTCATTTGTGATTTTTCTTTAAATTCTGACACTATAGCCTTCAGGCGTAATTTTTCCACAAAACCCCTTCCTATTGCCTTGAGGAATATATTTTCAAAACATTCCCTTACTATAGCCTTCATAACTGATTTTTCATAAAAACCCCTTATTGAAGCCTTCATTTTTTATTTTTCTTCAAATTCCCTCACTATAGCATTCATGACTAAATTTTCAAAAGATTTCCTTACAATAGCCTTCATAAATCATTTTTCATCAATATTAAAATTTTTGTCTTATCGTAATTTTTTTTTAAATAAAACCCTTTCCATAGCCCCCATTTGTGATTTTTCTTCAAATTCCATTACCTTCAGGCAAAATTTTACTTCCAAATCACTTGTTATAGCCTTCTGGAATAAAATTTCAAAACAATCCCTAACTAGAGCCTATATAAAAGGTTTTCTTCAATTTTAAAATTTTTGTCTTATTTCAAAAAAAAAAAAAAACCCATGCTATTGCCTTCATTTGTGATTTTTCTTCAAATTCCCTAACTATAGCCTTCAACCAAAATTTTACCTCTAAATCCCTTGTTATAGAGCCTTCATAAATGATTTTTCTTTAATTTTTGAAATTTTTGTTTACTCTCTTAATTTTTCATAAAAAACCCTTAACCTTCATTTGTGATTTTTCTTTAAATTTCCTTACTATAACCTTCAATTATAATTTAAACACCAAATCCCTTACTATAGCATTCAGGAATAAATATTCATAAAATTTCCTTTCTATAGCCTTCATAAATGATTTTTTTTCATATTTTAAAATTTTTTCATATCACAAAATTTTTCATGAAAAACCCTTCCTATTGACTGTAGCTAAAGGCTTTAGTGTCTGAAGTATATAATAAGGAAATTTGAAGAATAATCATGACTGAAGGCTATAGTAATGAAATTTTTAAAAAATTCATTCATGAATGCTTTAGTAATAGAGTTTGAAGAAAAATTTTGACTCAAGGCTAAGGGAATTTGATGAGAAATAGTTAATGAAGGCTAGTAAGGGATTTCTTTTTTTTAAAAAAAAAAAACCTAAATAAAGGAATTTGAAAAAAACTTATTACTGAAGGCTATAAGTAGGGGAATTTGAAGAAAAATAATGGGTGAATGCTATAACAAAGAAATTAGAAGAAAACATATTGTTGAAGGCTATAGTAAGAGAATTTTACGAAAAATCTTAACTGAATGCTATAGTAAGGGAATTTTAAGAAAATTCATTAATATTGCCTTTGTTTGTGATTTTTCTTCAAACTACCTTACTATAGCCCTCAGTCAAAATTTAAACACCTAATCCCTTACTATAGTATTCAGGAATAAATTTTCAAGAAATTCCCTTTCTATTGCCTTCATAAATGATTTTTCTTCATACTTTAAAATGTTTTTCATATCTCAAAATTTTTCATGAAAAACCATTCCTATAGCCTTCATTTGTGATTTTTCTTCAAATTCTCTTACCACATCCTTCAGGCGTAATTTTTCCTCCAAATCCCTTCCTATAGCATTCAGGAATAAATTTTCAAAACATTCCATTACTATAGCCTAAATAAATTATTTTCTTCATATTTTAAATTTTTTTTTTTATCTCAAAATGTTTCATAAAAAACCCTAACTATAGCATCCATTTGTGATTTTTCTTCAAATTCCCTCACTATATCATTCAATCAAAATTTTTCTTCCAAATCCCTTACTATGGCATTCAAAAATAAATTTTCAAAAAATATCCTTACAATAGCCTTCATATATGATTTTTCTTCAATTTTAAAAATTTTGTTTTATCTCAATTTTTTTTTAAAAAACCCTTACTATAGCCTTCATTTATGATTTTTCTTCAAATTCCATTATTAAAGCCTTCAGTCAAAATTTTACTTCCAAATCCCTTGTTATAACCTTCAGGAATAAATATTTAAAAAATTCCCTTATTGGAGCCTTTAAAATGGTTTTTCAATAATTTTTGAAACTTTTATCTACTCTCATAATTTTTCATAAAAAACCCTTACTGTAGTCGTCATTCATGATTTTTCTTCAAATTCCCGTACTATATATACTTCAATTAAAATTTTATCTCAAAATCCCATACTATACCTTTCTAGAATAAATTTTAAAAAAATTCTCTTACTATAGCCTTCATAAATGAGTTTTCTTCATATTCCCAAATTTATTTGTAATCTCAAAAAATTTTCATAAAATTAGGGGTGGACAGGGGTTGGGTTTTTGAAAACCCAAACCCGACCCGACGTATATACCCGAAACCCGAACCCATGAAAAGACCATACATATTTTAAAACCCGAACCTGCCCGAACTACGATTTTACAAACCCGCACCTGACCCGACCCGACCAAAACCCAAACCCGACCCAAAAACGTAAATTTTTTATAAATATTTTTTAAATAAATCAATAAAAAATATTAAAAATTTTAAAAATAAAAACACTCGGGTCGGATTTAGATAAACCCGAACCCAACCCGATCCAAGGTCGGGTTTGGACTCCCAAACCCGACCCGCGGGCTGGATTCGGAAATCCAAACTCGGGTTTTTCGAGTTGGGTCGGGTTGGGTTACAGAGAAAACTTGACCCGATGCCCACCCCTAGATAAAACACCCTTACAATAGCCTACATTTGTGATTTTTCTTCAAATTCCAGAACTATAGCTTTCAGGAATAAAATTTCTAAAAAATCCCTTACTATAGCCTTCATAAATGATTTTTCTTCTTATTTTAAAATTTATTTTTTATCCCAAAATTTTTAATAAAAAACCCTTACTATTGCCTTCATTTGTGATTTTTCTTCAAATTCCTTTACTATTGCCTTCAGTCAAAATTTTACCTCCAAGTCCCTTAATATAGCTTTCCGGAATAAATTTTTAAAAAATTCCCTTACTATAGCCTTCATAAATAATTTTTTTTCAAATTATGAAATTTATTTGTTATCTCAAAATTTTTCATAAAACACCCTTACATTGGCATTCATTTGTGATTTTTCTTCAAATTCCATTACTATAACCTTCAGTCTTAATTTTTAATCAAAATCCCTTACTATACCCTTTAGGGAAATTTTTCCAAAAAATTCCCTTACTATAGCCTTCACAATTGATTTTTCTTCATATTTTGAAATTTATTTGTTATCTAAAAATTTTCAATAAAAACCCTTGCAATAGCCTTCATTTGTGATCTTTCTTCAAATTCTCTTACTATAACCTTCAGTCATAATTTATACTCGTAAATTCTTACTAAAGCCTTCAGGAATAAATTTTCTAAATATTCCCTTACTATAGTATTCGATCGTAATTTTACCTCCAAATTCCTTACAATAACCTTCAGGAATGAATATTCAAAAAAATTCTTCCAATAGCATTCATATATGATTTTTCTAATTATTTTTTAATTTTAATTTTTTTGTAAAAAACCATTACTGTAGCCTCCATTTATGATTTTTCTTCAAATTACCTTACTATAGCCTTCACACGTAATTTTTCCTCCAAATACAATCCTATATCCTTCAAAAATAAATATTCTAAACATTCCGTTACTATAGCCTTCATAAGTTATCTTTCTTCATATTTTTTAAATTTATTTTTTATCTCAAAATTTTTCATAAAAAACCTCTACAAACAGCCTTCATTTGTGATTTTTCTTCAAATTCACTCACTATTGCATTCAATCGAAAATTTTCCTCCAAATCCCATACTACAACATTCAAGAATAAATTTTCTAAAAATTTCCTTACAATAGCCTTTATAAATGATTTTTCTTCAATTTTTAAAATTTTGTCTTATATCAAAATTTAAAAAACAAACCCTTATTATTGCCTTCATTAGTGATTTTTCTTCAAATTCTCTTACTGTAGACTTCAGTCAAAACTTTACCACCGAATCCCTTGTTATAGCCTTCAAGAATAAATATTCAAAAAATTCCCTTTCTAGAACCTTCATAAATGGTTTTTCATTGATTTTTGAAATTTTTCTCTACTCTCATAATTTTTCATAAAAAACCCTTATTGTAGCCTTCATTCATGATTTTTCTTCAAATTCCATTACTATAGTCTTCAGTCAAAATTTTACCTCCAAATCCCTTACTATAGCCTTTTGGAATAAATTTTCAAAAATTCATTTACTACAACCTTCATAAATGAACTTCCTTCATATTTTGAAATTTATTTGTTAAATCAATTTTTTTGATAAAACACCCTTATAATAGCCTACATTTGAGATTTTTCATCAAATTTCCTTACTATAGCCTTCAATCATAATTTTTTCTCGAAATCCTTTACTGAATAAAGTTTTTAAAAATTCCCTTATTATAACCTTCATAAATGATTTTTTTTCATATTTTGAAATTTATTTGTTATCTCAAAACTTTTCATAAATCACCCTTACGATAACCTTCTTTTGAGATTTTTCTTCAAATTCCATTACTATTGCCTTCAATCATAATCTTTACTAGAAATCCCTTATTATAGCCTTTACGGAAAAAAATTCAAAAAAATCTCTTACTATAGCCATCATAAATGATTTTACTTCATATTTTGAAATTTATTTGTTATCTCAAAACTTTTCATAAATCACCCTTACGATAACCTTCTTTTGAGATTTTTCTTCAAATTCTATTACTATTGCCTTCAATCATAATCTTTACTAGAAATCCCTTATTATAGCCTTTAGGGAAAAAAATTCAAAAAAATCACTTACTATAGCCATCATAAATGATTTTACTTCATATTTTGAAATTTATTTCTTATCTCAAATTTTTTTGTAAAAAACCCTTACAATAGCCTTCATTTGTGATTTTTCTTCAAATTCCCTTACTATAGCCTTCAGATATAATTTTTACTCGGAATCCCTTAATATAGTATTCAGGAATAAATTTTCAAAAAATTCCCTTACAATAGCCTTCATAAATGAATTTTCTTCATATTTTGAAATTTATTTGTTATCTCAAAAAATTTCATAATCCCTTATTATAGCCTTCAGGAATATATTTTCAAAAAATTCCCTTAGCCGTGATAAATGATTTTTCTTCATAATTTGAAATTTATTTTTTATCTCTTAACGTTTCATAAAAAACCCTCACTATGGCCTTCATTTGTGATTTTTCTTCAAATTCCGTTACTAAAAATCCCTTTCTATAGCCTTCATAAATTATTTTTCTTATTATTTAGAAAAAAATTATATCAAATTTTTTCATTAAAAACCCTTACAATAGCCTTCATTTATGATTTTTTTTCAAATTCCCTTAATATAGCCTTTAGGCATAATTTTTCTTCCAAATCTATTCATATAGCCTTCAGGAAAAAATATTCAAAACATTCCCTTATTATAGCATTCATAAATGATTTTTCTTCATATTTTAAAATTTATTTTTTATCTCAAAATTTTTCATAATAATCCCTCACTATAGCATTCACTCAAAATTTTTCCTCCAAATCCCATACTATAGCATTGAAGAATAAATTTTTAAAAAACTTCCTAACGGGGGTTTAGTCGTTAGAGAAAGTGAAGTTAGAGAATATAAATTCCTGAAAAATAGAACTTTCTCAGGTTCAATTCTCCTGAAAAATAGGAGAGAAATCAAAGTTACAAAGACAGTGTAAATTTAGAGGCTCTGAGAATTCCATTTCTCACATGAAGACATGGAATTTTCAACTCCCACCAATTCTCTGCCTCTACAACCTTCTAAAATTAAGGGAGCAAGCACAAAAATAAAAAAATCTTCTTATAAATTTAAACTTTTTTTTTCTTTTAATTCTTTTAAAAAAATCAGTGACTACTTATTCTCAAACTTGTCAAAAACTTTTTTATTTATATTTTAATTTCTTCAAATTATAAATTTAAAATAATTTTAAATATTTATTAGATTAACTCTTTTTTATGTTTTGAATTCCTTTCAATAAATCATAATTAAAAAATTATTTTTATTTTAAAATATATAAAAACTTATATAGTCTTTGCATGAAAAAAAAAATAATATAAAAATCATAGATCCTTTCTGTAGGACCTATTTTTTCTATTACCATTTAAAATATAAAATATTTATAATAACAAATTATAATAAAATAAATTTTAATATTTTATAATATTTTATTAAAGTGATATATACTAAATTAAATCATTCAAAAGAAAAAAAAATATTTATAGATAATAAATGGCTAAATATTTAATAAATTTGGTTAATGATTAAATTAATCAAATAGTAGTATCGTATAAAAACATAAAATTATGTTACTAAATAAATATTTATCATCTAATGCATTATATAAAAATAATTCACATAGAGAAAAGATAAATTCTTTGTATTTATATAATAATTTATCTCTCTAGAACAATTCAACAATAACTTAAAATAAAATAATTATTTATCTATCAGTAGAATTCATTAATTACTTTGTCTATATAGCAAAGTCTCATAAATTCTCAATGTTTTAAACTAATAGTAAACTTAAAACTCTCAGTGGCAACCACTAATAAGAGAAAGTTTTCCCTAGAAGTTCACTTTCAGGGAAATCATTGTCTATGACTTCAAATTTTACGTAAACATCAAATTCTCTATGCACTAAACCCCCGTTATAATAGCCATCATAAATAATTTTTCTTCAATTTTTTAATTTTTGTTTATCTCAAAAATTTTAAATAACCCCTTAGCCTTCATTTGTGTTTTTTCTTTAAATTCGGCCGTCAAAATTTTACCTCGAAGTACCTTGTTATAGCCTTGAGAATAAAAAAGACCCCTTTCATATATTTTTTTCTAAGATTTGTACCTTCACCGGGTTCCACCCGCCGGCAACAAAAACGTCCGGAGTCCGTCGAAAGCGTGAGCGAAGAACTACCGAAGCAGGCGTGGCATTGGGGCTCCTTCTCGCCATTCCATCTTTGAGAAATTGCATGCGCTAGTGCGGGAAGCCCATTCTCGTTCTCGACGCTCAGCCACCGTCAAGTCCCCTATCGCTACTAAGTTTTCACCTGTCAAAGAAATCACGCCACATTTGGGCAAGTTAGCCGCCGGGAAATTCCCTGCGAGAGGCTCACACCACCAATCTCGTTTAACGATGTCATACAATACCAGTCGGGATTTCTTCTTGATCATCTCCTCCTTATGATCATCGTTGATATCTTCTTGTTGTTGCCACCGATTTCCATTGCTTGTGCACCATCCCAAGCTTATAACGATGGAGTGGAGGGACTCGCACGAGACACTCGATCGATAGCAATCTCGTCAGGACCTAACCCGGGGATTAACTCATGCTCCATCACTACTGCTGCTGCAGTACTCTACGAGAAAAACGAGAAGAAAATGATCAATCGATCAGTTAACAGCAGCATGTATAAACTACGTAAAGAATGGGCAATTAATAGCACAGGGGTAGCATACCAGAGTGAACGAGGATGGAGAGAGGGCATGAGCATCAGAACGCGGCTGAAATAATCGGAGCGAATTGAAGAAAACTTTCATAGGACGCAGCATACGTACCTGATCAAGAGTCTGAACCCTAAGTGATAAGTTCATCAATTTGTTGGTGATGGATGCTGAAGGATACGCCTGAGAGAGTCCATGTTTTTGGGACTCTCAGCCATTTCCTTAAAGAAACCAGTCGGAGGCTACCGAGTCGTGGCTAGACTCCTCGTTTGGATGAGTTAAACGAGGTGAGTACTCAGAGAAAACTAACCAAATTTTGCATTCTCCATGACTGTCAAGTTTGAGGGGGAACGTAGAAGAAGGCACTTGACCATGTCCCTTCAAACTGGATTTGCTAGGAACTGGATTTGCTAGGAACTGGATTTGCTAGGATTAACTTCTTTCCATAAACATATATATGAGAAATCATCCAAGGCTTAAACACTTGCAATGTGATAATTTACATTGTTTTAAAATATCTATGCACGAAAGTGGTCGTCGTAAAAGTTACCAAAAATAAGAATAATATCTGAAGTTAATTTGATTACAGAATATAGTTTCTTTGCTAGTGATTTTCATTTCAATACTCCGTTTGCTGCGCGGGTGCACTCGGGTCGAGGCCGAGGCATATATACCTGCTTAACAAGCTCTCTAATGGCTCTTTCTTTTCCTTTTTCCTTTTGTCACTTCTGCAAAGCTTTTCTGTAATGGCCAGTCATTAGCTTTTTAACCAGTTTGGTACTTCATAGGCTTTGGCTTGTTTCTTTGAATTTTGACCCTCCTCTTTGGACCTTGTATACTTGTTATAATTATTATTTTTAAGCACATCATCATCTGGGCGTTTGGTCTAGTGGTATGATTCTCGCTTTGGGTGCGAGAGGTCGCGAGTTCGATTCTCGCAACGCCCCCCATTTTATTAAGTCGATTTTGGTTTTTACCTCTTCTATCTTAATCAAACTTCAGTACTTCACCACTTTCCAGTTTCCACTATTATTGATGGCTATAATAATGGTGTTCTTTGGCAACGCCATTTCTTTTTCCTACTTTTAATTAATTTAAACAACAAAACCCACATCAGCCCGGTTGATTAGATTACAAGGCAAGATTATAACCATCACTGATGGGATTGTTGGGTTTTAGTAGTTTCAACTTTCAACAGCAGAAAATCGATCAGCAGATGCCCCCACATAACTGAGGACAATGGGAAGAAAAGTGGGTGAATGATATGGTTGCAGTGATGGCCGGTCACTCTGCTAATTCATTGCAGTAAAGTATGGGCAAAGAACAGAGGAAATGATGAAAGATGGGTGGATTTGATGGTGGGTAGCAGCTTGGGACATGAGCCGGCATGGAGTACCGAAAGATGTTAGCAGTGAACTCAAATCTTTTGCCTTTGCAGCTTTGCTTGTCAATATTGTTTCTTTTTGTGTAATTTGTAGTACTGAACAGGTAAAGTTGTAGAACTAGATTGACTCGTGACCCAAAATTGCAGAGAAGGAACTCCAACACATTCTGCTTCTGCTTTCGTGAAGTGTTAACATCAACTCTGCACAGTACCTTAAAATTTCAAATTCATGTGACTCTTTCCCAGTGTACTGATCGAGACAAAAGAGCTTTTCAGCAAACTGAAGCATGACAAGAGAAAGAATCCAAAGAAGCCCCGTGAATCTCATAAAATATGACTGAGCCTTCCACTTAGCAGAAGATTTGGTTACTACACCTCCAACATCGTCCCATTAAACTACGACCCAGTTGACAGTTGACACCAAAGGAGGAGCGGCAGAGAAAAATCTTCCATGGAGTCAGGCGTCTTCCACAGAGAAAACTCACAATTTCTCTTATTTAATATTGGAATAACGGTAACTGTAGCAGACACAGAGAAGAGGGACCAGAGAATGAATCCGTGTGGAAGATGATCTCATGACCCACTCTGCACATGGGAGGAGGAGAAGAAGGTAACAGAGACAGAGTTACAGAAGTAAAGAACCCCCTGGAAGTTGTTTTTCTTTTAAAGGAGGTCTGGTAAGAAACAAGAAATTTATCGCCGGGAACCCAATGTTTCATCATCGACGGCAAAGACATAAATGGAGGCGTGCTTCAGAGAAGGGGGCCCTAAGCTCCGTCCATGTGATGTGGATCCCATTCGCCGTTTTGCAGTAGCATCTTTTACAGATGAAGATGACTTCGTTCCTTATTCGACTGTGTTTTCGTAACAGTGACGAAAAGAACTTCCAAGTCTCCATCAATGGTGGACTTCCCGTACATCATCTTCGCGATTTTTTACAAATTGGAACAGTGAATAATACAGAAACGAATACAGGGTTAAAGCGAAACTAGATTACAGAGGTTGAGGAAATGAATAATTATTTGATGAATTTTACGGTAATGGGATTACAGGGCTGAAGCTCCTACAGTCGGAGGGAGATTTCTGCGGCCCGCCTTGACAGAAGAAGAACTCTTCCGGGCAACGGAGGAGACAGTTGTCGACCAAGCTCACCGTCGCGCTTCCCGATTTCATCCCCATCAAGGGGCTCGGAATCGGCCCAAAGAGGTAGTTCCCGGAGAGGAGAAGCCTCGCGAGAGGGGACGTTCCCGGGGCGGGAAGGACCGTCTTGAGCGCGTATTGGGAAGGGATCATCCCGGTGAACTGATTGTTCTCGAGGGAGAGAGCGGAGAGCCTCGGCATCATCGCCACGAACGCCGGGAGCAGCCCCTGAAGCTCGTTGTCGCCGATGTCCGCGGCTATGAGTTGGCTCTTCAGGCCGTAGCTCGCCGGAGCTTGCAGGGAGGTGAAGCCGTTGTAAGACAGGGTGAGCTGCTCCAGAGAGGGGTGTTCGAAGAGGAACGGCGCTACGGCGCCGGAGAGCTTGTTGTGGCCGAGGTCGATCACTTGCAGAGACGTGAGGGTCCTCCAATTCGAAGGAATTCCCCCTTCGAACGAGTTGTTCCGCATCGAGAGTTCGATCAGAGAAGGGGGCAGGTTCGCCGGAAGCGGACCCGAGAGCAAATTGTTGCTGGCGTCCAAGAATAAGAGGTTCTGGAGGGAACCCATATCGGGGAAGGCCCCGGAGAAGCCGTTCCCTTGCAATTCGAGCCTCTTCAAGCTCTGTAATCGAGAAAAGGAAGCCGGGATTTCGCCGGAGAGCAAGTTGTTGTCCAAATAGAGCTCTTCGAGCGAGGGGAGAGCGGCGACGGAAGGGGGGATTTCGCCGGAGAAGAGGTTATTCGAAAAGGCGAGTCGTCGGAGGAGAGTGAGGTTGCCGAGGCTGGCAGGGACGGTGCCGGCGATGCGATTATCGGCGACGTCCAGGGTTTCGAGGTAAGGAAGCGGGAAGAGGGACAGAGAGCCGGCGTAGCCTGCGTGGTCGAGGCTGATTTCGGTGACCCTGCCGTGACCAGCGACGGCGGCGTCGCAGCGGAAGCCGCAGGTGAAGTGATCGGAAAAGCTAGCGTCGCAGGGATCGTAAGCGAAGTCCCAGGAGCTCAAGCACGAACCCGGGGTAACGGAGCTTGAATCGACACCCCGCTTCAGTTCCTTCAGAGCCTCAATGTCGCCCGGGTAAGTGCTACCGGAAACGACCGCCAGAAATTCGCAAACACAGACCGCCACGACCAGGAACATCATTCCCGAGCGAGAGCAAAAACCCATTTTTCCTTCTCTGTATTCTCCCCCTCTCTCTCAGCTCTCAGCACCGACAGAAGAAAGAAAAGAGGAACCCCGAACAACCCCGAACAGTGAACAGAGCAAAACACCTCCTTTCTTCTCCTCCGAGCTGCAAAATCAAGCAACCAGTAAAAAGACACACCGGGAAGCTGCTACAATAATGAGCTTATCGTCTAGTATTTTGGTCGATTCTCTGAATTCCGATACTGTAGACAAATACACCCACCCAGTCGGCCAGTACACACAGTCGTGAAGACAGAGGGACAGAGCGAAAACCGTCCCCAAGACTGAGCGACTTCCCTCGGCTCTGACGTCTTCAGCTGATTTTTTGAAAACTTTTTTCACAGTCAGACTGTCAGAGGTCCCAACGCCTGTATTTATCGTTTGTATAATAGATTTTTTTTATGAAAGAGTAAGAGAGAGAGAGAAAAGAGAGAGAAGGGGGGCGGGGGGGCTTTAAAGAGAGAGGCAATGGGATGGATGCCCTGGAGAATCTACAATACCATGCTTTTGTGGGAGTGTGCTGTCGTCCATGTCCCACCTCTGCTCAAACTAAAATGGTGGGTGGCTGATGCAGTGATGCTCATCGTAATCTAAAGAAGAGAGTTTGGTGGGGTGGAGAAATTTGGATCCCCTCCGCACTGGGCACTGACCTCCCTGATCTGCTTTTCTGTGGGAGACAGAATTGCTGGTACAACTGAAGCAGGTCTTCCACTCCAGGGTTAAATCTTTGGAGTAATTTGATTTGGCGAGATGGGACTCAACGCTTTCATGGCGGATGTTGTTCTTGTGTGAGAAAAATGGGATAAATTTAAGTCGGTCATCCTTCAATATGACCAGTCAGACCTCAATCCCCAGACTTAAATCGACTCAGACTCTAACGTTACTCTTTAATTAATTGATAATATAGAACCTATTCTAAAATTTGGTTTTAACAATAAGCGGCCTATTATTAGCTCAGTTGGTTAGAGCGTCGTGCTAATAACGCGAAGTTCGCAGGTTCGAGACCTGCATGGGCCATATAAAAAAAATAAATTTTTACTTAAAAAAATATGATTTTTTTAATAAAAATTTACCTACCCATTTCTTTAAACTATACACAATTCACGGGCAGTTCCGAATCATTGGACTCTGGTTAATGAACCTGCAGCTAAGGAGTGGGGCACTCTTCACAGACTTCATCATCAGCAGATTCGGAAAGCAGGCACTGCTGTACCGTCGTAGTCTTAACAACCTTCCCCAGTATCCTTTTCAATCTTATAAATGCTAGAAAAAAACAGCCTTAACCTACCATCTTTAATTCATTAGCGAAGATGAATGAAATCTGGCGAGGAGCACCTTTACTTCTTGAACGAACATATACTTTTATTTATTTTGTTCCATAAAGGCGGAGAAACGTTCAAGGTAGGCAAGTAATTCCTACGATGAATAGCAAAATAAAAAAATGAAACAACGGTCGTTTGGCAGGCTGCAGATTAATGACAAGGGAATATAAGAGTTGACGAATAAAAACTAGTTATAGTGATGATGATGATGAAGAAAACGAATATTGTCTTACAGGCTGTCGGTGTTTGGCCTGTAATAGTAGATAAGAGTCTCTGATCACGGTGCATATCAAGTACAGCACTGCAGATGATTGATATCCATGCAGAAGAGATAAAGAAGCACATATGGGAAATTGATACCTCATAATGAAACTTGAAAATGAAGCTGTTAATATCGATTTTTTACACAGGAAAATGAAGTTACAACAGATACATTCTCTTACCATGTACACTTAAAAGGGGGTACTAAGAGTTGCAATTTTCAAGTTTGAAATTGTTTTCTACACTTTCTTTTTTCTTTAGCTTTCCTCGATTTTTTACAGCAATTTAGGGAGGGCATACAACATACTATTGGTAACCTTCTAAACGGCAAACTTAGATACAAGGCAATAAATGAAAGAATTGCACCAATATCATCAAATTACATGAAAAATGGGGAGCAGCAGAATAGATATCACTCCCTGTAAAGCAAATCAAGCAGACGTATTAGTGACAAACCCAGCAAGCTTATCATGACAACAAGAAAAAATAAGTATAGGGCATGAAATCCACTTACCAGTATCATCTCTAAAGACTAGGAAGTGAAAGTAATGATCCTATCTTCAATCTTCTGACGGCAAAGGGGGCATTCTGAGCAGGCATGTGAACAAGGTTTACACACTGCAACAAAAATAATGTGGACTTGCTAGTTAGCGATACAGCATCAGAGTGTAGAAATGCAAAAAAGCAAGAGATGGGATGGCATTGTGAAAACATCTTAGAGGTCTCAATACAATTTATACTAAATCACTTGCAGCAGAAATCACAGCACTGTTAATACTAAATCACTTACAGCAGAAATGACGGCAAGGTATAAGAACCGCTGCTGCTGGTGCCTCAAAACAAACTTTACAAATATGAGAGTTTGCATCCCCATTTCCAAGGGATTCTAGCTCTTTCTCCTTCATTTCTTGCACCCGTGCCTGGATAAGTGGAGGCTCAGTGCAAACAAAAGACAACTAACCATCTATAACTACATCAGATTCAAGCAAAAAATATCATATAACACTTGCATAAACCATGATGATTATTATACCTCATCAGTTTTAGTTTTTCGTTTTAAGAAATTCCAACAAACAACAACTATTTAATTAAGCTCCAGTTAAACACCAGCTGCAATGTGCAATTAAGATTAGATCAACATCAGCATTTACCTTTAAACGAACAACAAGAGGTTCTAGCCTCATACTTTGATTCTGCTCATCATGTATAGGTCGTTCTGACTCATCTGGGAGCTGCCTCTCTTTCACAAGAGTATCTTTATCCTCTCTATAGCTTTGCTTCAGATCACTTATAAGATCTGCGGCATAACTTTGTTTGTCATGGGCGTTTGATGGAGTGACAGCACCCACATCTCCTTTCTTCAATTTGGCAACCAGCACCCACATACTTGCCAAATCATTTTCCAAAGCTGCTTCTCTTTTTTTGGCCTCTTCAATAATTCTTCCGTATTCCTCTTCAGCAAGCTCTTTCTCAGCCAGAGCAGCCTCCAAAGCAGCTTCTCTTTGCTTTCTTGCCTGCAGTTCCATTCTAAAATCATCTGGATCAAGATTCCAGTAATCACCATCATAGACTGATCCAGGGCCATCATTGCCTCTTGTAGCAAGCCGACCTTTCCTCCCATGTTTAAACCCATCGTTCTTGTTTTCAGAATATTTGCGCATCCCACCATTCCCAACTTGTGGATGAACACCTCTGGCGTATGCCACTTCTTGGACAGCCAAAAGTTCTTTTGCTTGTCTTTCATTTTGTAACGAGAGCTTGGTGACTTCGCCAGCCAGATTCTTCAGCTCAACAGCGGCAGCGGAAGCTAATTCTTTTGCATAGGAGGCTTCCTCAGCCAATTTCTGGTTTTGAGCACGCAGTCCACTATTTTCCTCCATAAGATGAACATGTTCCACTTTTAGCTTCTCATTCTCTACCTCCTGCAAGAAAACCACCAAAGCCAATATACCACAAAAGGCACTCTTCAGTTGCATGATCTTTAAAAAAACAACATCCATATTGCCAATACTTCACTCAATTTACTTCTAAACTGGGCATACGATTCCTCAGTGACAAGACCACAGGAAAAAGGAAGTCATAATTGAATTGCAGAAAAGAAAGGTACAACACTCTAAAAATTAAAGAGTTAAATCTATTTGCAATTTGAACCCATCTATGATAGGTAGGTGCAACATTCTAAGATAAACTAATAAACAAATTCTGCTGTAATGACAAATCCTGATAATGGAGTTCATAATAAAGCAAATCCACATGTGCTACAGATTAAAGTTCATAGAATCAATAGGACAACCGAACATATCCCTTCTCATCAATATTAATGGCAGTTCAGGGGGAATGCCAAAAGCAATTCATAAAACCCTATGCTCCTTATTTGGTAAGAACTAAAGCACACTTTTTATCCCTCAAGACTGCATACGAAAAAAGGTACAATTCGTACCAAAGAAAGACTACAAACCTACAAAGAAACGGGTCAAAATTAAGATAGATGAATAAGTAGAATACCTGTGACTGTATCTTCCGTTTCAACTCATCTATGTATTCATCTGAAACAGACGGCTCAGAAGACAATGTTGACTTGTCCCCTATAACTGCAGCCATTTGCTGCTGGAGAAAGAGGACCTTTTCTTCTAGCTCATTGTTTTCTGCACACTGAAAAGAAGGCAAGCAAATAAACCAAACATTTAAACAACCAAGAATATCTTTCATACAAATGAAGTAACGGTAACGAGGACTTAGGCAGCTTGATTCTCATTAAATTTTGATCTAGTTAATCAAATCCAAGTTTGTTGAGATAAACAGATTACAGATAACAAGTACAACCTTATTCTGAAGCTGCTCTTGAAGGACACGGTTGTCGGCTGTCTTGATCTGTGAATTCCCCAGCAGGCCAAATATTAGACCTCAACATGCTTAAGTAATCAACCAAAAACTAGACCTCTATACTCTTAAGAAACCATTAAAAAACAATAGAATCAGCTATATCACCTCTAGTTCAAAGCTTTTCTCATTGCACTGTGTCATTAATCTCATGACAGTCTGTTTTTGAAAATTAAAAATAAGTTAATTTCCAAATGAGAGAATGATAGAAGTGTCTATTAAGATCACTTGTGTTTAGAAACGATTAATTTCGGAAGGAAAGCGAAAAAGAAAAAAAAGCTACCTGCTGCATATCAACTAATGATGCGTTGGACATTGATGCCTCACCAGTCTCCATGATCCTTTGCTCTAAAGCCCTCATTTGCCGACGTTTCTCATGAATTTCTGATTCCAATTTCTGGATCTGTATTTCAAGAAAATCCAGGACATAGACAATCACTCAAGTAACAAACAGGAGCCAGAGATGCAGTAAAGGATAAAAAACGAAGGTCCTACCTGGGTCTGTGAGCCCTCTGGGTCATTTACAGACTGCTCTAGTAAGCGTTTCAATGTACTGGTGCTGAATGCAATCTCACCTGCAAGCATCTTGACCTGTTCAACTAGTAGATCCATCTGGTCCGACATTGTTATACCAGCCTGTCTTAGACAGAAAAAGCAAGAATTCATGTCACAGGTACTTCATCTCATAAACACTGGGAGGGGGAGAGAGAGCTGGGGATTTAAGCAAGAACAAACAAAAAAGAAGACAAGCAGATGCAGTTCAGCAACTATGCTACTCAAACAGGCAATGTTTCTGAGACTGACCTGTTTTTTTTCCACATTACATTTTTAAAACACTCAAAGCAGGCCTTTATTTTGTTTTATTTGTTCCTTTTCAATGGACATGATCTAACCATACTGGTGCATGAGAAAGTGAAGGTCCCATAACATTGAAATGATGTAAAATTAACACTCTAATTAAGAAGAAAAGAAATCTAGAACTTCTGAAATGTTGACTGAAGCATACCGCTGGCATCCTAGCTGAACCAGTAGACCCACTGATAAGCTCCCCAGCTTGAATTGAATCAGTCACAGAGCTACTGTCTTCACTCATTCTGCTAGTGGATCTTCGATGTTTAAAATCAGATCCTAGATTTGATGAACCCGGCAAAACAGAAGATTGGGAGTCCTTGTTCTCGCCTTCTAGAAGCAATGGAGAGCCCTCCTTTACAAAGTCCAGTTTCTAAATGAAATAGATTAGGGATCAGTTAGACTACCAAACAAGAAAGCATCACCAACTGAACTTACACAAACAAAATCCCCTGAAGGTTAACAAAATCAGACAAACTAAGAAGCTTTATAAGGACTCAGGTTAGGTCCATTCCTTACATGAGCTTAACTGATCTTCTGTGAAGCTTTTAATGAATAACAGAACTTAGGACTTATGGAAACCAATGAGCTCCAAAGCTTATAAAGCTTAAAAGAAGCTTATGCCTTATATGGCATTATAAGCTTATAAAGTTGCAAATGGAGCTATATAATGACAAACAGAAATGCGAAGGCTTGTTACCAAATAACAAGCAAAGGAATTTTTCAAGGCTAAGCAAATGTATGATATTCTCCATGACACAACCCTAAGACGAAAAACATGCAATTCTATGAACCAACTGACTCTTTTCACCCTCCTACATGAACTAACACGCAAAAAACCAGAAGAAAAAGTCAAGGTTTGATAGAATAGAGATGGAGGCCATCCCAAACGGCTGAGATGTTTCCAGTACTACAATGTTGATGCCTTATACTAAATGTTGATAAAGAAAACGTCCACGGCATAAACTTTGTCCACCCTACAGATAAAAAAGACAAAAACCTACCTCATCTTCGCCTAGGGAATATCGGCGATGATGACCAGGGGCATCACCCAAAACTCCTGGGATAGAATTTTTGGTAGAAACAAGTATAAGCTTGGTTAATCTTTGAATTCTACTCATGAGGGCTGCTTTTGCTTCTTCCTCCTCCTCTAACCTTGACCTCATTTTCACTTGACCTTCCTCCAACTGTGAAGATAAGGAACATCATATTCCCAGTTTGGATTATTATAACCCATGACTGAATAAACATGTCAAATTCAGAATATGAATATATAGCAATAAACCTTTTGCTTCAAGCTTAGGATCTCTTCATGATTGACACCAACAATCATACCCTTCCTCAACTGCTCAAGCTCCTGTTTCAGGATTGATATTTCATTCTGATATTTCTTAATCAATGACTTCTCATCAATAATCTGAAACAAAAAATGACATTTTCTCAGTAGTGAATCAAAGCAGTTTTAGTTCTTGCAAGAGGGTTACTTTTTAATTGTTTGGTATCAAAGAGAGAGGAATTATTCAGAAAACCCATTAATGAAGAAAGAGCATGCTACAACTACAATTACATGCAACAGTAAAAAGAAAGAAAGTAAGAAAATAAATAAAAGATTTCTCCAATTAAAAGTTTATTACAAATGTCATATGAACATTTTTACACAATTATATCATTTTAAAGAGAAACATAAAATACCTTGTTTCGAGAGGCATAAATCTCAACCCGTTTTGCCCTGCTGGCAAACTTTAATGTATTGTGTGTTTCTTCCATGCTGCTTGAGGCAGGAGTAACTGTACAAATAAGCTGCACACAATGCATAAGTTACTTTGTTGCATTGTGGATCTTTTAAATAGTCTCATCAGACAGCAAACAATAGTAAACCTAGTTGAGAAACATGTACCACTTCAAACTTACAGAGACATGACCATGGCCACTCAAAGATGACTGAAGGAGTCGAGTTAGCTTAGAATCACGATATGGAACATGAGATGCCTTGCCCTCACTGAGTTTTCCGATTACCTATACATCCAAAAAAAGGCTGTCAACTCCTCCAAAAAGAACAATCAATCAAGTAAATAACTGCACAAGATCCAAAGGAATCACATGCTATTTTGAAAAGAAGCTGACTAATCCCAAAGATTCAAAAGGTCAAAGCACTCCATCTGAAGATTGACTACAAGTATAAAATTAAATTACCGTTCCAAGTGTTAACAAGCTCTTGTTAATGTAAGACCCTTCTTTTCTCCTCAGTCCAGTTGTTTCAGTCTTCGAACTTTCAGAACCAGCAAGATCAATCAAGTTCTACAATAAACAACAAAGACTAAGAGCCACGAGCCAACAATGACGCCTAATGACTGGCAACAGAAGAATAAATGACTATTAACGTACAAGTTGGGAGAATATCACTCCATCATATTCGTCACCATGTGCACTGCTTTCAATCATCTGTCAGGCAATGAGAATGATAAGAACGGGAGCATAATACAGGAAAACAATAATAATAATATACAATTAAAAAAAAATAAGAAAATCAAGATTGACGGAGCACTAATTATGGATTGATGGTTTAACAATTAGAGCTTCAAACAAGCTACTTCCCATGCAAAAACAAATGAGCAGCACTATAACAACACAACACAGCAACCTGTAGGTCAGTAGATGGAAACACGACAAACAGGTTCTACCAGCAAATATTTTCAATGCAACAATGCCATAGGAGCATCACCATAAGAATAGGTGCAACTTGTAACAAAGTTTCTGATAAAACTTAAATGAATGAGATCTCCAGAAGAAGCAAATGAAGAAATTAATGCCATGGTTTCCTGTTTAAGTCATAAATCCACCTTTAAGTTGCTGAATCTAGTTCCATTCACTTCTTTATCAACCAGAAGTGTTAATTTTAGAGGCTTTAATTGCAGCATAGTAAATCAATTCTAGATGTAACTTCTGATAAAAAAATTTAAAAAAAAAAAAACAGCAACATCTATGTTAATTCTGATTGTCTCAGTGAACAAATAGCTTAAAAATTTTTAGGTGAGCCACATGGCAAACACAATCAAATAACAAGCTTCTTATTTTATCAGAGCCTCTTAGGTTACCATTTTTTTTCTGCAGGGCTTGATATTAAAATGTCAATTGGGAGAATTACACTCCTATTTTACCTTGTTGACTGTCGAGGGTGGTGACATATCAGAGATTTTTACGTGATGTCATTGTTGCAGATGAGAGATAACAAGCAATTTGCTTCATGTTTTGTTTCTTTTTTTTAAGCCAGTACTCTTTTTGGCACTAACAAATATACTTGAGAGAGAAGAGACAAGTCTTTACTCTGATCTCCATTATACATTCATAAGAATATTCACAGGTTAACATCTTGTTTCCTCTCTCCTATTTTCTTGTTAAAGCAACTCCAAAGCAACAATCATACAATCTTTAATGTTGGAGAATTTTGGTCTATGTGAACCTTCGTAATTGTGGAAGACAGAAGCAAAGCCACTCAAGCTTTGAAAATCAAATTGTACTATTACCTAAAACAAGGGTGTAACAATACTGGGGAGCCCAATCTGGTGTATGGGTACCAAGTTGAGCCAACATCAATTAAGACAGATTTACAAAAATTGTGTTATATAAGCTATGAGCTTTTGCAATATTTGCTTAGGTACCTAATATTTGAACTCACAGCAGGCACCATGTCACATTTTTAATAGTCCCAGAATAAAAGTCATCATAGAGTAGGCCTTTGTGGACGTCCCTAGAGGGCGCAACCTAGTGCTAGAGTAGGAATCATCTCAAGGGTAAAAAGAGCTATATAGTACAAAGTTAAAGTTCTAACAATGTGGAGTTGTGGACATCAGCAAGGAAATGAAGTGGACTATTACAGTCGAGTGGGGCCCAACTTGGGGTATGGGCACTGGGTCTGTCCAACCAAGTAAGGGGCATGTTTAAGGTCCTACCCTTCTAGCATTTCCAGATTTCCGTTAATTGTTAAACATTTGTCATATTAGCTATCAACTTAAGAAAAAATTTCCCTCCAATCTCTTGTTGCACGAATGCCCAATGTTCCCTTAGTTTGTTCTCTTTTTGTTACTCTTTTCTTAATAGAAGTGTGCCTTCCCCAAGCCAAAGTGTTGCATCTTTCTCATTGTCCTCAACAAAAGGGTGTAGTTTCATCAAAGTCAATAACAACTCAAAGTAGTCAAAGTTGTCGTCTAGAATGAAAAAAAAAAAGACTAATATTGAACTTGTAAATATTATAAAATTATAAATGAATCAAGTAGTAGAAAGAACTCCACCAAAGAGAGTAAGCACTTCGGGAGGATAAATTTAATGAGCACACTGATATTAAGCAGCCAATGAGTTCCAGCTAACCAGTACCAACTTTTGAAATGAGTAACAAACCAAGACCAATGAAAGATTGCATCAAAAGCACAAATAAATAAAATAATAGGGACAGAAACAAAAGAATAGGACCATCAACTTTAAAGCAACATTATCATAACCTATGGACATAACTTCTCTTTGATCACATACCAAAGTAAATATGGTGTGACTTCGGCTACTCAGCAAGTTAAAATTATTTGAACCAACATGTCGATGCTCTGCAAAGTTAAAGAAATTTTAATCATACTTTGAAACTATATACAACTAAAAATTTTAATCATAATTTGAAACCAAAACCGGCCATAAACAGAAAGTGGGCAATTGATTAGCAAAAAAGAAACGGTATTAAAAGTGTAGAGATCTTCAAAATCCAAAGCATACAGTAATTTAAAGAATCATAGCTACAAGTAAAAGAGTAAATAAATCATAAATGATAGGTGTTCCAAATACATAATGAATAAAGACAAAGCCCAAAAACTAAAGTACTTCATCCCTCTTAACTAAATTTAGTACCCCAGCAGTTCCAATTTTATCACAGAAAAACACAGAAAAAGTAATCAAATATTAAGAGAAATGAAAAAAGGAATAACAAAACAGCAGCTTTTCTTTGTTTTGCATTCTGTCAACTCCTAATCAACCACTATTACAGCACCCAGTCTATCTTTTTTGTCATTATTAAAGTATCCTTATTTAAAAGCTTATTTATCACAGAATTAAGTAGCAAAAACTACCTTAATAATCTATCTAAACACAAATTCAAAATAACAAAAATGCATTTGTCTCATAGCACTTGATACCAGTCATGTTTCTGTTAAGCCTGAGAAGAAAAATATGCAAATGAGAGAAGGTATCCACCATTTCCAAAGTTTAAATTCCAATATACATTGTTTCTTTTTTTTTTTTTAAGAAGAAGAATTGTGAATGCTTTTTTAAACTGGCAAGAAGATCAAAGAAAGATATACAAAGATACATAAATTGTTTAAATAATGCATTTGACTTGGAGGAACAGTATCAACAACCTCTTCCACATAAAAAAAAACACAACTCATTCAAAATTTCCCTATAGCCTTTGTCATCTTCAATGCAGTACCATTCTATGTCACCACTGACCAAGTTACAACAATCTCCATGCCAATTAAAATCATTCTATGTTACCACTGCCTAAGCAGTACCAAACTACATTAGTTTTATTTGCCATCATCCACAAAACACTGTGAATGAGTATCAGAACGGCTTATAGATAAATGCATACAGTTTGATCTGTCAAAGTAATCTGTTGTGATAAGCAACAATAATGAGAGTTACCTTCTCCAGCAGCAATAAAAGATAAAGCATGCCCAGGTGACAAAACAACTTCTTCCTTTATGCCTTCAACGTAGGTGCCCTGTGAAAAACAATTTTTCTAAAATTCCTGCTCAAGCTAAGAAAAGCACATAACATTTTAAACATTTCTATAAAGACAAGCAAAATGCAGAATGACTTTTAAAATCCAAAAAGCCAAGTTTAGATGTGAGAACCAAAAAGTCAGTGGGGAGGTACATATCTTGACAATTGCAAATAGACAGCCTCAACTTACATGTGCATCTTCTCTAACACGCAAATTTTGCCCTGTTGGATCAAGCAAATCATTTATCACCTGCAACATGTTTTCAAAGTTCAAATACCAAATCATTAGCAACTAAAGTTTAACATTAAAATCTGGCAAGAACACTGATTAACAACCAAAAAGCAAATACAAAGGAGAATTTAAATCTAAAAAAAAAAAAAAAAAAAAAAAAAAAGAAAGTAATGAATAGCCCTTATAAGCACAAGTTCCACTGTGGGGACAATTCTGACCTCATTATAGATTTCAAGATAGGAAACACGAAGCAGAAACTCACTCCCTGGAGTCTGCATAAAAGCCAACAAACTGTCTTATGTACATGGCAAACACATTGATTTACATTTTCAAAGAGTAACATAATCAATAAAATTTATTAGACAAACAATAGTTCTCAAATAACAGAAAAAAAAAAAATTTAAAATTTCTGCAATAGAAAATGACGCAGGAACTAATAAGGTGAAGATGCACTTACATCTTGGATTATACTGAAGACGTCCTTGATTGCTAAAGGTATGATACCGGGAGAATTTTGATCACCCTAAATATGTTAGAGTCAAAGAATCAAAAAATCAAATGGAGAACAATATTAATGCAATCTTCAGCAGTGAAACACAGGGTTCAAGAGTAATAATTTTTCAGGAAAGTAATCCCCACCCCAAAGAAAAAGAAATTAAACAAAAACATATGGCCCAGATTCATAGCGGTAGAGCAGTTACAGTCTTCCAACTTATTTATGAAGTAGCATGCCAGTACTTCGCCTGGATCACAAAAAAATTCTAAGTAAAGAGGGTAGAGCTGTGATCTTTTTCCTGTTTTACTTTTAGATTTTGCAATACTACCGCCTTTACCCTCTAACCCTTGCCACAAGAAACAAAGAAAACTCTCCTTCTCCACATTTAGTAAAATCTCAAAGAAAAATAAAGTAAATCTAAGAATAATATGGATTCTCTGCATATTTATAGGGCAGGGACATGCATTCGCAGTCCAAAGCAATTGGCAACATTAAATCCAGGACGCTACAGTTCAAGCTGAGAAGGTAGGGGGAAATCCATAACAATAAGGCAACGAAAAAAGAGATGGAAGAACATGATGGAAAAGCATAACATATTATTTTAAACTCGGTCTGTTTGCGAACAAGATGAAGAAAAAACACAATCTCATGAAAGTCCTCAAGAAAGGAGGAAAAGAGATAAGACTGAAATATACAGGATATATCCATTACCTTGTTTGGAAGGACAAGACACATGTATAATACAAAGATTGTTGCCAGTAGGACAATTGTAGACACTTTAGAAATATACGTCCAAGCAGATGTAAAGCAACAAACTTCTAGAGTGAAATATCAAATCCTAATGCTTCTAGATTTACTAATTAAATGGTTTATTGTCTTACACTTGATGAATAATTCTCCTCAAAAGGTTAGCACCTTTCACGGGAGTAATAAATAAAGGAAAAAATGATGAATCCCCTTTTATTAATCAATCCATGTCAATCGGGTCCGAAAAGATGAACACAGTAATACTATCCAATGTATCTCCTCCTATGGTAATCACCATTCTACTTACATGCATAGTATGTGTCTTCCCGCTACTCGTAACCCCATATGCAAAAACTGTACCTGAAATTTAGCATGTAAATGTAAGAAAGATACTCGACCAATCCAGGTCCTATATTGACATGAAATGACTGAAAACAAGATGCCAGTCAAGAAACAGAATAGTAACTTTAATACTCAGTTGTGCCATAAATAAACTTGAAATACAAGTATGTAGCAGTAAATGCCAACATTAACAACTTCCTGTTACACTCCTAGACTCATGCTTCCGGTCAAAATTTGATTCCTCCAGCATTTTACACAGTTGTAAAATCATTATAGTACTACTTCTAATCCATCCACAAGTCCTCAGATTTCTTATCTTCATCGCTGCAGTCCTTAAAGATGACACTCAGATCTAACATCTTTTTTTGCCATCCTCAGATTCCTTATCTTCATCAGGGCAGTCCATATAGATGACGCTCAGATCTAACATCTTTTGCCAGAACAATTGAAACATAAAGCAACATAGCAACAGAAATGGAAAACACAAAGTACATAAGCATACCATTGACACCTTCCATTGCAGCTTTTACAACAGGTCGAGCAGCAACATCATACACAGCTTTTGATGTAGTAGATGGCCCAAACACTCGATCTGCATAATTAAGGATAATCAACTATTGTCATCATATACTGAATAATCTTTTCTTTGAAAATACAAGGGCCGACCAACTTCAACAAATTGGATTGTGCCACACTCTCTTGGAAAGCTAGCATAAGTAAAAAAATAAAACTAATAAAATAATTTCATGAAAGCCAAAGATATAAATGTACAAGTGATAATAAATATAACTATTAAAAAACAATTTCCTTGAGCCCTGAGCAATAGCTTAGGTGGTGTCATGTGGGTAGATATCTAGGGAGGTCTCGAGTTCGAGTCTCCTAGGGGACATTTGGTGGGGTAATGGGGTCACTAGCTCAAAGAAAAAAAAAAACTTTCCTCCAATCTGTCAGAGTATTTCAGTGGTTCTTATGAAATGTTTATATCAGAGACAAAAAAAAAATCCAAATCATTACCCCCAGATCTGAGAATGCTTAAAACTAGAAAATTCAATTTCCTTCTAGTTAAGCTATCCTGAAGAAGTGGGACATTTTATATCCATGAGTGTTGTCGAGTATTTTGTGGTTCTTATAATGTTTATGCCTATGCTAAAAAAAAACTCCAAATCATCACAGCTAGATCTGAGAATGCATAAAACTAGAAAACTCAATTCCATTCTAGCTAGGCTACCCTGAAGATGAAGATTGCTTTCAAAAAAAAGGGGGGCCTATCCTGAAGAAGCAGGATATTTTATATCACTAAGTGTTGTCGAGTACTCAAGTGGTTCTCAAGAAATGTTTATATCAGTGACAAAAAAAAGCCCAAATCATTACACCTAGATCTGAGAATGCTTGAACTAGAAAAATACATTCCATTCTAGTTACGCAATCCTGAAGAAGTGGGACATTTATATCCATGACTGTTGTCGAGTATTTTGTGGTTCTTACATAATATTTATATCTATACCAAAAAAAAATCCAAATCGTCACAGCTAGATCTGAATGCATAAAACTAGAAAATCCAATTCCATTATAGTTAGGCTATCCTGAAGATGAAGATTTAAAAAAAAAAAAAATGAAAAAAAAAGAGCCTATCCTGAAGTAGGACATTATATCACTAAGTGCTGGCGAGTACTTCAGTGGTTCTTACGAAATATTTATATTGCTTACAAAAAACACTCCCAATCATTACACCTAGATCTGAGAATGCTTAGAACTGTGAATTCAATTTCATTCTAGTTAGGCTACCCAGGAGAAGTGGGACGTATTATATCCATGAGTGCACCATGGAGCATGTCAAGTGCATGGCTACTCTCAGCTGACGACCTACCTGGCAAAGTTAAAAATTAAAGGAAAAAATCTGTCAAATATCTATAGAGTCCTATGCTTAAACGGTTGATACCAACTAATGTGGTAAAGGTGTAATCCAATTTCTTTCAATGAATTCCTGACTGTTATGGGCTTTGAGAACCAGATTGTAACTTACTCTTGCCAACAGAAGCAGATATCTGTACTACAATTACTTGTTTTGAAAGGGTAACTAGGAGGAATTAGAGAAGTTACACATACCACACACTCCATGCACAAAACAATGTCTAACGCAATAAGATATTTGCAGAGAAAACATAAAGAGTGTTCGTATTACAGACCAAGGAAATTCAAATGCTTGGAGATGATAAAACACTCTCTAGATCAACCATCAAGTTAAAAACAATAGAGTAACGCTGTTCATAAACACGAAAAGGGATATATAACTCAAATTTTGAAGTAATAACCAACCAAAGTACTGTTAAGGGAAGCCGGCAATGTAGTGTAAGGATGGTCTCAGAAAAGCACTAAAAACGAAAGACACAGCTTGAAGAATGCCAAACATCAAAATCGAACTACAAGCAATCTCCTGAGCTAATTTCCTCTTTAAAAATAGTGCGACAGTACCAAATGCATATGCTGTAGCAGGATTATACTCGCAGCGGACCACTTTATCACCATCCGGATACCAGGCAATCTCATCCCCCCGCTGAAATTCCCGCTCACTGAATCCACGGTTACAGCAAGAATCACCCTTTAGATCCACAAACTCCAAAACAAAATTCAAAAGCCTAGAAATTCAAATAACCTGTCCAGCATTCTGATCCATCCTACTGAAACGACAGCAAATCCGCCAAAGGGACGTCAGATCTAGCTACATACCTCATTGGGCGAAATCGGATCGTGACGGAGATGCTATCCCCGGACCTAGACCCCTCCACGGGCTCCAACACCAGCGGCTCCGCAAACCCGACAGGAGCTCGATGCACAGGCGCCCTCCCATACGGGCCGATGTCGTTCCGACCGCGATTAGGCGTGATGGATCTCGGTACGAAGCCATTGCCAGAGGAAAATAACTGAGACGAAGTGGAAGAAGAACTCGACCGCGGAATGAGCCTCCCGTTCATCGAGGAAGATGAACTGGATGAGTAGGAGGTGGACGGCTTCCTATAACCAAACGGCGAGCTGCTTCTTCCTCTAGAAGAAGACGCCATTGATGGCCCGATGATCGATCGATTCCTATTGTGCACCAATCGATTAGTCTTAGCTTGGGCGTAAAAGAAAAGAGAGCAGGAATCAGTCAGTTGTCACATGGAGAAAACTGAAAAAGGCCCCATTTTTTTTTCTTTCTTCTTTTTCTCCCAATCCTCTTATTTTAAAAACTGGACCGAGTTTTGGCGCTTAAACGGATTAGTCAGAAGGAAGACGAGAGCAGGGCCGCCATTTCTAGAGAGAGAAACAGCGAGTCCCCTTCCCCATTTTCCACGGTCGACGGAGGAGCGGAGAAACGCCCACGCCACGCCCCTCTTTTCTCGTCATTAGAGAGAGAAAAGCAGCGGAAGCTCGCGGCAACGACTGCAGGGAGACAAATTTTAAGGCTGCGGCGCGGGGTTAGAACGAAAGACGGTAAAAAAAATCATGGCATACGCCGTTCCCGACAAACCCCTTAATAAAAAAAATTTCAAATTAGCGCGACATCCCTTCCTGTCAGAAACTTACAAGACGCTCGATCTCGTAGCCGCTTGTCCCCACAGGTCGTCAATCAAACTCGTCCCCCATTATACGGTCGCATTCACTCGGTCACACCCCTCAGCTACTAATTCAATTTTTCAAAGCCCCAGCATCCTTTAAGGAAATTAAATTATCAATTTAATTCCAAAATCCTATACCCTATTAGCTGCAGCATTGACTGCCCAATTTATTGGTAATGGTAGACCCACTTAATTTCCAAATAAAGCAAGTAAAACGGTAAGAGCCACCAATAATATATTATATTTTAGAAGTGTATTAGCTCATCGTAGATACTGTATTATTTTTTGCGCGCCAGGTAGGTGTTGATGTGGTTACGTTTAAGGGTCCTAGAAAAAATGTTGCATACCAAGGTAGACGGTGTTCCATATGGGCCACCTTGTCATGGACCAATGGTTTTGGGGTGGTTGGAAGTTAAGGCGTCTGAGAGGCTTCTGATGGTAAGGGAGAAAGCGGAAAGAGGGACCGGTCACTCATTTGTTTGCGTGAGCGAGGGGCGGGGCGGGGCGGGGCGGGGCGGGGCGGGGTAAGATGTGGCGGAGACGGCTGACGTGGACAGCAGTTGCTTCGAGTTTAAACTTCCCCGCGCTTCCAAACCAAAACTTTGAAAATCCGAAAGACCCCAAATATCGGGGCCTCGCGAGCGGGATTATTAATCCCTGTCCTAAGAGAAAAGAAAAAATACGGAGTATCAGATCGAGAGAGTTGCCACGTCGGGGACGCTCCGGCCGTGGGGGCCCCACGCTCCTGGGAAGGGCCGCTTTACGCCTCGGACGGACCGAGGGGGCTGAGCCGCCCCCGTCTCGACAACGACGACCGTAATTACTTCGGCTTCAAGGGCTGCTGTCCCTTATCTTCTTCTTTTTTGGCAACTGCCACCAACAGTAATTGCGTTCAACGGACCACGACCGGGCTTTACGGACCGCCGGACGCGCTCGACGCTTCCGTATCGGCAATTTTTTTCCTCACGTCGTATTGGAGCTCCGGGAATCTGCTCGGCGTCGTCGCAGGACGTGAGCACGTCTTCGTCTCCTCAGATAATATCAAACACTGGAAACGTGGAGAGAGCGAGGGGCTATTTACAAATTTCCGCACTCTAAGAATGGAATCTGGGTTTCACGACGGGAGCTTTGGACAACTATGTTCTGTTCTGTTTCGTGTAGAACGAGGATCGAACACCTTGTGGGAGACTCTTGATGTATTTACATCCTTCTGCAGAATCAATATTGCCACGATATTAAATAAATCTCTTCAGATGCACGGCTTTCACCCCAGAATAATAAACTCTGAAATCTGAATCGAAGTTCTAATTTACAAGGGCTGAAAAAGACACAGGGAAGAGAGTGTGGGGAAGGCCCCAATGCCCCTCATCCCACCCTTTCAGTGCCTACAGGCTACAGAGTTCCCACTAGGAATCCTCCTTCCACTAGTCACATGGTGGGCAACCACTACTACTCTTCCAGTCTTCCTCCCCCCGTCTCCCCCTTCCCCACTCCCCTCTTCTGTCCCATCATGCGACAACAGGGCAAAGGCAGGATCGGAGGTTCAGCAACAACAATGCAGCACCTTTAGAACGGTAGAAGACAACTATTTACTCCAAAACAGGACAAGCAAGAGAAAAGCGAACCACACCATGTTCAGAAGCATATCCTATCATTCTATTTCTTCCATAATTCAACGGACTTTGGTGCTACTTTAAACAGAATAACACTCATCCATAAACAGGACTTGATTAGAGCATGTAGCAGGAAGCAAGAACCGCAACAACCAGAACCAAATGAGATTTGTTTCCCAGCAATCCGTTTGCACAGGCAAAGCTGCTTTACAAAATCACTTCATCCAGACTGACAGACCCACCAGTCGACAAACTTTACAACCAGAAAGTGGATTGCATAGAAAACTATAACACCGAACAGAGAAAAACTTCCAACTTCTAACAACCACTGGAATCCTGCCATAAAAGATAATAAAACTGTTCCTTTTTTGCTTATTCCCTGTCTACAGAAATGCGTTTCTAGAATTGTATTGATATAATTTTGGGCAACTGTGGATTCAGAAATCTCTCAGTAATAGATCATATTGGTATTAAACTCATGGTGGGAAATAATGCCAAACAGAAAACGCCCAGATCCCATTCACTTAGAAACAAAACAAACTAAAGTTTCAGTAAACTAGAAATCAATCTAACCAGAATGGGAACTACCAGAGATCACACCATTTAATTTACAGCAGGTACACCAAAAATTAGAAAACCCATCCTCTCCTCAAATAATGTTCTGTTCTCCATACTCTTATTGATTTCACATTCACAAGACTACCTCGCTCTAGCTTTAACTCCTCTCACGAATACACAAGGTCAAGGTCCAAGAAAGAAAAAGGAGAATTATTAAAATCTCATAAGTTAGACATTTAAATGATAAGCAAAAAGACAAGAAGAGAAAAGTCAGGAAGTTTAATATTGTCTATAAAGAGATATTTAGAAGTTATTACTCTAGCAGAAAAAATAAATTGTTGAAATTTTATCACCAACAAAGTTTTTATCTTCTTGATCTTCGCAAAAGTCCTGCTGCAGCAAAACATTACACTTAAACAGGACCATCTCCATTCAATCACCCCCTGCCTAAGCCAGTTTCACAGTTCTGTACAGACCTGTAAAACCCCACCCCCACCCCCCATCCAACTAAAAGTATTCCCACCCACAACACACACAAAGACAAACAAACAAAAAGAAAGAAAGAAGAAACAGGAAAAAACCAGGATACAGAAACAACCATAGTCAAAGAACTAGAGGAATTAGATTATAAAACTCCGACACCACAAGATATGGCACATGCAGATGAGATTTCCATTACAGCAACTATAGTCTTACAATCACTTTTCCTCAAGGATGTTCACTGAATTCATTCATTGTGAGTCATCACTGCCTACCATAGCAATTAGCACAGATTCATTATGATTCAATAAATAATTCTTTCTGCTATTCTGATCCCTTCAAGAATTCTATTATTCTAGTACAAAAACCTTCCCTAGAACAGTATTGTTATCAGGGAAGATGACAAGTACTTCTACTTGGTAATAACCCCAGTACAAAAATGGCTTTTCTGGTCCGAGTCCACTACAAAAGAAAGAAAGAAAAAAAAAAAAAGATCTTTCTGACGGTGTCGATATCGCTTTGTCAACAGAAAGATCAAAGATGAATCTACTCTAGTAAATAAGAAGGAAAAATAACCTCCCGCTAATTGGAAGACCAAATATACTTCCAACCGAATCCCTTTTTTTTCGAAGCACGACGCATAAAAAGGCTAGGCATCTTTATGCAGGCAAAGATCAGACTTGTTCTTCAGAGTAACACCATCGGTCCCGGCGACGATCAAGGTCGTGGTCATGTCAATAAACATCCCGTGCTCGACCACTCCCACGACACGTTTGATAGCATCACTAGCCGAATGGATGTCTTCAATTCCATTCTTAAAGAACAAATTGACGATGTAGTTCAGATTGTCCGTCAAAAAGGGCTTCCCGTCGCTGCCAGTCCGCAACTGCGCCACACAACCAGACGACTTGAACAAAGACTGAAGCTTCTCCAAGGTCACATTCCAACCAAAAGGCACAACCTCAACGGGCATGGCGTGACCCCCTTCCCCCAACTTCTTCACGAGTTTCGATTCATCAACAATCACGACGAACCTCCCGCACCGCGACTCCACCATCTTTTCGCGGTAAAGAGACCCCCCGCGGCCCTTAATGAGGTTAAACCACGGATCAACCTCATCCGCGCCGTCGATCGCGACATCGACCGACGGGTACGCGACGAGATCGGAGAGAGGGAGGCCCAACGCCAGGGCCTGCTCCTCCGTCTTCTTGGAGGTCGGGATCCCCACAACGTTCTTCAGCTTCCCCAACCGCAACAACTCTGCAATACGCGCGACGGCGTGGCACGCCGTCGAACCCGTCCCCAGCCCGACCACCATCCCGGATTCCACAAAGTCCACCGCTTTATAAGCGGCGATTCGCTTCAAATCCTCCTGTGTGAGAACCGGCCGCGGAACCGAAACCGGCGGGGCCACCGCCGCCGAGGACGACGACGCCGCAGCAGCAAGCACGGCGTTCTCCATACCAGCCTTCTCCGAATACAGACCCGCCTTATCCTTAAAAATGAACTGGCTGCACCGGATCGCCATCACTCCCCCCGCCTTTTGAAATCGTTCGAAAGGGAAACTTTCTCGGGAGATATTAATGACGCGAAAGAAAAAAACGAAATTGATAAAAAAAAAACCAAAACAAAACGAACCCCGCTAAGCCGCTACAGCCACGCACGACCCAGGCGCAAAGAATCAGACATTTATGGCCGAAGAAAGGAACTCAACAAAGCGACGGCCGCGAATCCACGCGACGCCAAAAGAAGTGGGGGGGGAAAAAAAGAGAAAAGCGAGCGACTTTGATTATGGAATATTGACCGCTGGAAGAGTGAGGAGGGAGGAGGAGATAAAGCGATAGGGTTTGGGCGGGGAGGGGAACGAGCGGTGGTGGCGCGGGCGCTAGGGCTTTTGTACTTTTTTCTTCCCGAGTTTCAGAGAATCTGGACGGGGCTCGGCTCCGTGGGGATTCCTTCGACGCATTAACGAGATAAACCCCTGGTTTCCCGCTCCGGCCTCTGTCCCCATGGCCTGCACGCTTTAGTTAAGCGCGTGTTTTGCAGCCAATGAGGCCACGCGCTTTAGTTAGGCGCACAGCCATGGAACTTTTCATAAGACGAAAATACCCCTTCTTGTCCTGACAATGACGTCTGTGGCAGGAGAGAGAGAAGGCAAAGAAAGACAACAACAAAAGTCATAGAATTGGAAGGAGGTCCCCTTGTAAGGTCCCTTATAACAAGAGATTGGAGTGAGATCCCTGCTTTAGCTAAAAAAATCTTCAAAGCCATTAGTTTTTTCAGTTATTCTTATAAATTTGAGAATTTTTACAAGAAAAGTTCATTATTGTTCACAAATTATCTAAAAAATTTAGTATTTTTGAAAATTACCTGATAATATAAAAAATAAAAATACCTTCATGAACAACCTAAATATACTTCAAAATCATTTTTATCAAATATTTTGAATCAATTCAGGCGATTATTAACCCATCTAACCCAACCATTTTGAACCAAAATTTAATATATTAGAGCATATGTTGTCAAAAGATAATTTTTCATTATCTTCTTTCTAAACTCTAAATAATAAATATTTCCTGTCATGACTTTTCGACTATGTGTTCTTCTCAAGTGATTACAAGTGTTACATATTATTACTTGTAAGTTTATTAGTTAATCCTTCTATTTTATTTTGATTTATCTCTCGTAATAAGTCTCAAGCCTATGTTAAGTTTATGTTTTGGATTAGGAAGTTAAAACAGTCTATATAGCGTATATTATTGACTGAGAATCACTTTAGAAATACAAAAATCGACAAACTTGAGAGTTCTATTGATGGTTCACAGTTGGTATTGCGTATAGTTTTTGGTTGATGAAAAAAATAGTTAACATATTATTGTACTTAATGTTAAGTTATTGCCTCTTAGCATAATAACATATTACTGGTTAACATATTACTTTGTTTAATGTTAACATATTACCTTGTAGCGTAATAACATATTAGTGGATCTCTTCTTTATATAGTTCTCATTTAATTTATAATATGTAGTTTTTAATATTCATATATGATTTTTTTAGTGGCATTAGGAAATTATTATCCAATTATATGGAACTTAGTAAAATTTGTTATGTATTTGTAAGATAGAGCTATAACATAACAGTCAGTAGTATCTACCATTTTTGTACATTCTAACATATTTTTCTTTTGCATAGCAACATAAAAGACATTTATCTAGTACATAATATTTTATATAGTGTCATCCTATAACAAATGAAGCTTTCTTTTAAAATTTAACAAAAAACGTAATGTAAATCCACAATGTTTCTTTGTTGAACTCTAGTAGTTAGTATAAAAAATGAAATTTTTGTTGAACTATATCTTAACATAGTTTTGAAGAATATACAAACATATCTATTTTATTTTTGCAGTTATGCAGGAAAGGGTAGTTTTTACATTGAGATATGGTGAGAGTTTTAAGTCAAATAGTAATATATATAAAGGAGGCAAAAGTAGAGTCATATGTCTTGAATGTACAATTACTCTATAAGAATTGTGGCATATGATAGTTATGCGTAGTGAAATTGATACATCAAAGCATGACTTTGTATTTCATTATTGTTGTGTCCATGATACCCTCGATGTGACTCCAATTAATATATTTGATGACATGGACGCGCAAGGACTATTACAACTCGCAACATTGTGCATGTCTAAGATACCATTACTATATGTTGTAATGAATAGTCAACCGACAATATCACAAAAAATAAATAAAGAACCTATGTATTATTGTGTTCTCTGTGTGATATTATTTTTTATGTGTTTTGTACATAATATATATTCATAGTTCTAACATTTAAGTTTTTCTTTTTGAAATATATACCGAGAAGTAATAGGCCACAGTTTGTGGCCTATAGATCTCTACTCCAACCCAATTGACACATCAAATCCAAGAAGTGACCCAACCATCGTACCAATTCATAGGTGTAATTACTTGTACTTAGGAAACTGTTACATGTCTACGTTTGATGATGATACAACAATTTCAAGGTTTTTTTTTGCACTATAAGTAATTTCATTATAATTGTATATTATTTTGACTCTCATGTATAAAATATTTTCTTTTGTAGATAGGGGGTAAGAGATTTGGGAAGAAATGAACACCCTTACATATTTGTTGAAGCACAAAATGATCTAACTTTGGACCTTGACCTAGGTTGTCCACCTATGAGCGTCCAGACAAGTCACTCCAATCTGTTAACAGAAGCTGGTGAGTGTTATTTAGATGAGGATTCTGATGATAATGGGAACCCAAGGGTGACATCTTCATCAAGTGGTTTCTGTGATGAAAAAGAAAGTGATGAAAATGAAGTTTCACATGAGCAAGAAGTAGAGACTAGAGAGGATGAGGATATTACTGTTGGTATTTTTGAGTATGCAAAATCTCAAAAGCCATCATGTTTGTATTTGAATATGAAATTTAGTAACCGTGATAATTTTTTGCAGCTTTTACTAAAATAGTTAGTGCCAAAGAATTTTGTGTACAAGACTACTTTCAATAGTACCTCAGGCTATGCCATAGTATGTATATATGATATGTGTGATTGGGCCATCCATGCAACAAAAATTGATGACAAAGTAGTTATCACAAGATTTCACAATATACACACTTGTGGAAGGGAGACTGGGTCTAGATACCATAAGAAGACAACTTCTACATGGGCTGCAATGAATTGTGCAGGGTTATACTCTCGAGTTGAAGATATTAAACTCACTGGTATATGTGATTATATAAAAAAGAAATGTGGTATTTCTATTAGCTATCGGAAGTTGTATAAGGTGAAAGAGATTATTTTGAATGCTCTAGTACGGTCATATGAACAGTCAGATGCTCTCATCCCAGAGTACGAACGAGAGTTAATGCGTTTGGATCCAGGCAGTGTGATGGTCCTTGCAAGGAGTTGTCAAGTTCGTCTTGGTGGGGATAATACATTTGCAAGATTATTTTGGGCTTTTGGATTTAACGTCACTAGTCATGAGTATATGTGTGGTATAGTCAACACGTGGCTATTGTTGGCTGACATTATTTTTTGTACAGATACAGTGGAAACAACATAGAAGGGGTTCTTAAATTTTTTACTGAATCTTAATAATCATATGGAAGAAATTTAGAAATATTTATACACAATTTATAAATATTTTTCAATGAGGCTTGGAATAGCAAAGAATGAGTGTTAAAGATCGGATTAAGCCCTAGAAATATCAGTATTGTCTGGACTAAGTATTAGCAAAGAATGAGTGCTAAAGATCAAATTAAACCCTAGAAATATCAGTACATACATTTGTTGTGAACCATTGTCATTGACTTTAACAACCAAACACCCTATACCCTATACCCTCCTCAAAACAGAAGAGGGGAAGGGAAGGTTGTAGAGGAAAATGGGCCCAGAGGACCAGGGATGGAGATGGGAGCGAGGGATGGAGGGAGGGGAAGGTGGGAGGGAAAGGGCAGGGAGAAGGGGGGAGGGAGGAGAAGGGGCGGGAGGGGGATGGGGCCGGGGAGGGAGGGAAGGGGGATGGAAGGAACCGAGGGGATGGCGCCTCTCAAGGAAAAGGGAAGGGAAATGGAAAAAGGGATAAGGAGAAGGAAAAGGGAGAAGGGAGAAGGAAAAGGGAGAAGGGAGGGAGGGAAGGAGGAAGGAGAAGGGAAAGGAGAAGGAAAAGGAAAAGGGAGAAGGGAGAAGGGAAAAGGGAGAAGGGAAAAGGGAGAAGGGAGAAGGGAGAAGGGAGAAGGAGAAGGGAGGGAGGACCATTCCTAGAAGGTATATAGACCACGAAATAGGTTTCAAAAAAACTGCTCCAACCCAAATCAATGCTTTATTTTTCCTACTCGAAAACTAGGGGTAGGGGCGGGGACTTTGATTCCTAGAAGGTATATAGACCACAGAAAGCCTGAATAGGTTTCAAAAACTTGCTCCAACCCAAATCAATGCTTTATTTTTCCTACTCGAAAACTAGGGGTGGCAATTGGGTTGGATTCGTCCAAACCCAGATCGGATCAAACCCATTAAGACCCTTATTGGATATCCATCCTTATTGGATATCCAATAAAGATCCAATAAGATATTGGATCATTAACGGGTACCCGTTAAGAATCCAATAAGGTTAATGGAGCAAGAAATTTAGAAATTAGGAAAAAATTAGAATATTTATAAATAATTATATAAAATCAAGAAATTTAAAAATATTAATGAAAAATATGACCTATTAAACTGATCCAACATTATTTACATTAAAATTGATTTGGACAAAAACGGTCCGACCTAACTCCACTTGACCCGTCCAAGCATGGCATATGAGTCACCTTTCCGTCTCTTAAAATTCCCCGAAGCTGACCCGACCCACCTTCGGATTTTCATTTTTTTAACCCATCCCTGACCCAAGAGGGTTGGATTTGGAACCCAGTCCCGAATGTTACATGTCAAAGTTTCCCAAAAAACCCGACCTGGCGTGGACCCCTTTAATGTTACATGAGTTGCTCCATCTCTACAAAAGAAGGTAAAAAAAAGGTACAATACTAAAACTTGATTTTGAAAAAGCATTTGACAAAGTACATTGGTGGTTTTTTATGTGGGTGATGAGACAAATGGGTTTCCCACCGAGATGGAGGAAGTGGATTTTCAGCTGCATCTCCTCGGCCCAATACTCTATCTTAATCAATGGGACAACACATGGCTATCTCAAAGGCTCCCGCGGTTTAAGGCAAGGGGATCCGATCTCCCCATTACTATTTAATATAGTAGGGGAAGCTCTATGTGCATTATTTATGAAGGGCCAGGAAGTAGGTTGGCTTTCCGGAATGGGAGTGCATGATGTTAGAATTCCTATCCTGCAATTTGCAGATGATACGTTGATTCTATGTGAAGGTATGAATGAAAGCTTGTTGCATGCTAAGGCACTATTATGTTTGTTTGAGATCATGTCAGGACAGAATATTAATTGGGCTAAATCTGGAGTATTTAGCGTCAATTGCTCAACAGCCATGCAAGATCAAGCAGCTTTCATACTAGGTTGTAATTGTATTTGCTTGCCTTCTACCTATCTAGGATTGCCACTCTTTCATGTAAGGAATAATAAAGCTCTTTGGCAACCTATATTGGAGAAGTATCAAAGAAGACTGGAGAGCTGGAAAGGCCAGCTTCTATCACAAGCGGGAAGAGCCACTCTCATCAAAGCAACTCTAGCAGGTATCCCAAACTATTGGCTCTCTCTAGTACCTTGTCCAGCAGGTGTAGCGAAGAAGCTGGAATCAATTCAAAGAAAGTTTTTATGGTGTGGAACAGAGCATAAATTCAAATACCCACTGGTGACATGGGAAATAGTGTGCAAGCCCAAGGAACATGGGGGAATGGGGATTAAAATGATCAAAGCATGAATGTAGCTATGCTTGCTAAATGGTGCTGGAGATTTGCTACAGAGAGAGACTTTGTGGAGAAATTGATTGCTAGTAAGTATGGCACAAATAGTCTAGATTGGCTTCCAAAAGATAGAGTGCTAGCCTCACCTATTTCGAAAGCCATTATGCGGTGCAAAAAGAAGGTATTATCCTGCTTTAGATTCCATGTCAAGGAGGGAAATAATGTCAGATTTTGGCAAGACGAATGGATAAGGAAGGAAACACTTGCTCAAGCATTTCCAAGCATTTACCAGTTGGCCTACAACAAAGACATAACAGTTGCTGAATGTAAGACTGAGGCAAACAGATCTTGGAACTTAAATCTAAGAGGGGATTTGAATGAAACAGAACTCTCGGAGGTAACCAAGTTACATGGAATGCTAGATTCTACTTTTCTATCTGGAGTTGGGGTTGATGAAATCATTTGGAGTCTAAGTGAAAATGGTTTATACTCAGAGGCTTCATGCTATAAGTTACTTCTGAATACGGAAATAACTACTTTATCATTTCAAGCAAGTTTTGCTTGGAAATTACCGGTTCCTCAAAAGATTAAGCAATTTGTTTGGACCGCTTCTCATTCGAAGATACTGACTTGTGATCAATTACAAAGAAGGGGACAAATTATTACAAACCCCTTGTGTAAGTTGTGTAACTCCGGTGAGGAAGACTGCAATCATCTCCTCCCTCACTGCAAATTCAGTCAAAAGGTATGGGATAATATAAGAAGAAAGTTTGGGATTTACCTATGCATGCCTAAAACCTTTGGGCAGTTGATTGAGCAATGGTATCCATGCCCTCTACCGTTATGTGGTCAGATTTTATGGAGGACTGCAATTGTTGCAACCTCATGGCAGCTTTGGGTTGAAAGAAATGCAATAACATTCAATAACCAATGCTGCAACTTAGGAGGTGTCATTGAGAAAGTAATCCATAACTTTTTGTTATGGGCCGGCGCATCCAATAAATTGCCTCCCCTTCCCAGCTCAATTATAAGAATGCATTGGAGCAAAGTTATCCATTCCAGCACCTACAAGCAGCCTACCATGGAAGAATGGAACCCTCCTCCACTCCACCAGAAGCTATTAAACTCAATTTTGATGGTTCGTCTCTTGGCAAACCGGGCCAAGCAGGTGTTGCTGGAGCAATATGCAACAATGAAGGGACCTGTTTACTTGCATACTCGGGGCCAGGCGGCATATGTTCTTCCAAAGGAAGCTGAAGCACTTGCCTTACTGACCGTGTGAAACTCCTTAGGGAGCAAACTCCTGAAACAAAGACATCTAGAAGGAGACTCACTTCTGGTCATAAACTGGGCTAAGAATGGCAAGCCGCCTTGGAAATTAAGACACATCTTTGAAGAGATACAGTTTACTTTAGAAGGAAAGAATATAGTCTGGTGTAAAATTCCTCGGTCAGCTAACTCCTTTGCAGATCGCTTAGCTAAAGAAGGTGTCAGTAGAACTGAATTGCTAACATGGCAACAGTTGCCCTTGTAACTTACGTAATTTAGCCTTTAATTGTAAACCACCTTATCGGGAAGCAATAAAATCGCAATTTTCAAAAAAAAAATTAGGTAACATGTCACAAACAAAATAGTTGGTCAATTTGAATAATTTTTTTTTCCCAAATACAATCACTCTCATTGTCATTGTCATTAACATCAAACAATAGCACAACCCACAATTCTCTTTTGTCTAAAATATGTCATACTTTCACCAACTTCTATTGATTTAGATTATGTCCACAATCAATGATCCACACTCTAATGCATGGAGGAATTTTCCACTTCGTAATCAACGTTCCCTACAAGAATTTTGTGAGTCTTATGTTAGTCTAATCAGTATTCGAAGTCGCAACATATGTATAAAGATGTAGCAACTATTCATACTATTGTGTAAGACCAACAAAAAGATTGAAGACAATTTCATAAACTACGTTTGATTTTTTATAACCTAACCCAAAATAGAAAGAGATTCATAAATGAAACAACTCCATTGGAGACATATGAGTTCAGATCAGATATGGGTCGAAGGATCACTAAGGGATCTGTGTGCAAGACACCAATACAACATGGTCCATTGACTCGGAATTATGCGTTTGAATCACTTGATGTCCACACAAAGTTTTTTATTCAGTATGGCCAACTAGATTGCGACATGATACCAAGTGAGTACATTAATAATGTATTTAATCTTGAATTTGGTATTTTGGTGGGACTAGTATTTTGGCTTTAAATATTTTATTTTAAACCAAAATTAATATTTCTAACATGACTGTATTATTTTATCCTTGGATGTGGTATTTTAGCTACGTGATGTGTAATAATTTTGTTGCCCCTACTATGTGATCCAAACTCACAAATTTGTCCTTTATTGGTTGCTCCACTCCACTCTATCTTCCATGATTGGGTTTTCTATCAGTGTGACATAACTCATAGGTTCATAAGCCAAAAAATAACATGAGTCTGAGTGGTAAAATCAATGTTTTAAAAACCAAATAGGTCATCCAACTGGCACTATGTCTGATTTTGGTTGAACCTAGATAGACCGGTTGGGTTGTTGAATATTATACACTATATTCACCGAAATGGGTCGGTCCGTGAAATGTCGCAAGTACTGATACAAAATACACATAAAGTTTTACTAGTTGAGGGAAATTTGGGAAATTCTGCGGGTGCATCCTCTAGTACTCCTTTGATTCAATCTTCGTATGTGTAAAATTTTGGCCTTCTCACGATCCGGTTGTGAGTTGCAACCTCCAGGAGAATGTACACGAACTTGTGGCGAATTTAGTCAGCTGGACAAAAAAATTGGTATTTTGTTTGATCAGCTTGATGACGTTCTTCACAGTTGTGTAGAACTCTCAAACGATTTAGGCACGATTCAATAGAATTATGAGTCAACAGAGCTTTTGGATATGAGAAATTTCTCTCTCGACATAGTTTGTAGAGGTGATTTGGTGGAGTTTTAGAGTGAAAATTTAGGTATTAACTCGAGCAGCGTTTTAGTGTTTTTTTTTTTTTTTTTTTTTTTTTTTTTCCGCAGCCCTCCCTATGATCCCCCATTCTCTCATCTTAATCCTCTTTTCTTTCACTTTTTCCCCTTAAATCGGAATATGACATTTACTTTTGAATTTTGATTTTGACTTTCTTGATCAGTTCTGATTGGTCCACTTATGCGGTCCAATGTTGTCGATGTGTCATCCTCGTATGCACCAATGTGTCATCCTCTTAGGCATTGGCATTGATGTGTCATCCATGTCGGCACTTACGTGTTGCGATTGGGCTCACCATGGCAATTTGAATCTAGTTCATCGATTCAAACTTGGAGATGGATCAATTGTGATAGTCAATTTCTAATTTACACCAAATTTTGGTGCTAAAAGTTTGCCCCCTTTAAAATTTATTTTAAAAATGAGTAAGTCTTGAATTTTTTTTTTTTTGACCTCTTACTATTTTAGAGTCATTTATATTTTTCCATGTGTACATTTTTTTTCAATTCTCCATTTTCAATTTTTTTCTGCCCTCTGGCTTTTTTATGGCGAGGTATATTTCTTATATTTTTCCACTTTTTTTTTGCTTTGGCCGAAATCTTGTTGGAATTCCAATCGTCGGTGTTGTGGATGTACATGCCCTAGCAACTCTTCAACTCCTCAATCGACACATTCTTCGTCTCTGGAAAAAAGAAGTAGATGAAGATGGTTGCGTCACCACAAACTTGCCATTCGCCGAAGAACTAGAACAACCTGAAGTGATCCCTTGTCCAGCGGAGCGGGAGAAGAGGAGTCGGGGACGCCTGATGGACCTAGTGTCGGCAAAGACGAACTTGACATTGAAGGCGGTAACCACTTTGACGATGCCGGTGAAGGCGGGCTCAACGACAGCCTTGGCTCGGATGACAACGTCGGAGCCATTGCAGGGGATGGAGAGATTAATGTCGGCGTGCGGCAATGAAGCAATCGTGGAAGAAAAGTCGGAGGACGATGCCGCCGATAGTAGGGTTGGTCGTCTGCTTGTTCGTAAACATCTCCTACACTAACCCGTCAAGAGCAGGAGCAAGAGAGGGCTAGGGGAAGAGTGAGGGATTTGGCTTTCTGAGGAAAGACTGACCTAGGATGTAGGGCATCGACATTGTCCGACATTGTCCCTGCTGGAAATATCCGCCTCTCTTCCTATGGGGCGTCATCATTGCTGGTTGTGGGAGCCACTGCTACCACTTCATTTTATTTCTCCTCCGTCGTAAGGAGTGGGGCAGATCACGACAGATTAAAGCATATCAAAAGAGCCAGATATATTTGCCCCATGCGAACCAATCACCAGCCTGCCCCAGGCGAACCGATTCAGCTGGATTTGCCTCTCGTCCTCTGCATCCTTGGGGTATTGGTCATCCAGGACCCTCTTCAGCTCTTCCGCCCCCCTTTTTCTGTCAAAATATGCAGGCATCGACTTGTTGATTCTAGTGTTGTCGATGGATTACTGAGCAATAGAGCCATGCTCGCTGAACCTCTTGTCAGACTAAAGAGCTTTGCAAATTCGAAAGAGCGGATTTTAAGTACACAATCAAAGAATTTTGAACTAGATCATCTCCTCTCCTATTAAAAAATATCCTTTTTACATTGAATAGAGCAGTGTTTTAAAAACTGTACCGAACCGGCTGATTTGTCTTAGTTAAACTAGAATCGGAGGCTAGTCTAACCGAATTCAGATCAGACGGTCGAAATCGTAAATCAATTAACACTTTGATTTGTGGTCAAGATCGTATGATCATTACAATTTGGGATCAAGGATCAAGATTATGATCATTAGAATGCATATCAACGATCGAGACCGCATGATCAGCAACATTAGAACCTTCGATCATGGTCGTCCTTGAACGGAGTTAATCATTCTATTTAACCCTTGAAAGATCAACGAATTAGATACATGTAGACGACATGGGGATGACATGCAAGTGACACGCAAACAACACATGGATGACACGCAAGCAACATGTCGACAACACGCAAGCAGGAATCGTTAGTCAGATTACACGTGGCATGATCCAATGAGTTAGGACCGAGTCCCATGATTTGTCAAAATTCGAGGGTTTGATTTGAACCTCGACACGTGTCATAATTTGGACGGCCGAAAGCTTAAGCTTGGCACGCCACATGAACCAAACGAAGTTAGATTTGGAGTTGCCATGTGTCATGCTCCATAGGCCAGAAATTAGAGAAAAGGCGAGCTTCTCAGGTATAAATACCCCCTCATTTCATTCATTTGGGTCCTTTTGACTTAAGAGAGAACCATAGCTTTGTAGAAAATCCAAGTGTGCAGCCTCCAACCACCTCGCATCCACCGGTTCTGGCACGACATCCTTGACACGTTCGGGCCTTGACACATTCGAGCCTCGACACTTTTGAGCTTCGACACTCGACCAATCCACCGGAAGAGCGCAACACACAAAAAACCAACTTGTTGTTCTTCCACCTAAGTGAAGTCACTACACACGCACGAAACAGAACTCTCGCACAAGCGTCACGTGAAGGTTGATCAACATCGTCGAAGCCAACACAGAGCTCAAGCCTTGTAGAGATCGAATCAAAGGACCACTAAAAGAGAGGCCCACAAACACTAATAAAATTTAAATATCCAGTGAAATTGTATTCAACAGTCGCAACATTTCGTATACCAGAATTTTGTACGAATCACAGTTGCTAAAATATCGGTGGGTATACAACGGGTTCAGTTCGGAATGTTTTAAGTGGGTTTGACGATGGTTTAAACCGGTTCAAGAGTTAAGTGAGGAGCATTATATTTTGCCAATAACCATGCATGATTCGATATTTAGGCAACAATCTCTCCATGAGTTGTAATTCTCTCCCATCAGGTATAATATTCATTGGTCCAACTATTAGACATTAAGTATTAGAAGATCTTACACTCAGTGTTTTACATAGAGTTACACGTCAAGTTTAGAAACTTGTACAATCAGTAGTTCACAGTTACATGTCCACAACAAGAATGTATAGGTGGTTCTTGAAGAATATCAGATTGTCGAATATATGGAACCGTGTATCACTCACTCCACGTTCACGAACTTGTGTCAGAAATTGCTAGGAGGCGAGGTCTGAATCAAAGGCCTGTCGAATGCGCGCCACAAGTGGAACTGAGGAAGTGAGGACTGTTAGAGTATGTAATTATGTAAATTTGATAAGGGTATTTTTATAATTTAGCTTTGTAAACCTAGTGTATAAAAACACTTCTATTTAATAGAATGTTAAGTCAATTTTTATGAAGTTAACATGGTATCAGAGCAAAAAAATTGCCTGTTTTGTTGAGAGGGGGCGTGACTCAGTCAGACTTGGTCACAACACAGTCAAAATTGGCCTAACTCGGCCCAACTCGGGCCCAACTCGGACCGAGTTCGCGACGTCACCGAGTTGACTCGTCGTGACTCGGTCGTCTTCAACCTTGGGTTAGGTATTCGGCGCTAGTTTGGGATTGTGATTTTGGAGCTTTCAGGCCACAAAAATTCATTCTGAGACCACTTCTAGGATCTTTTTGAGTTGCTCTTTTGTTCCCCTCAATAAATTTTGGAGAAATCTTGCGCTTTTGTGAGAATTTGAAGTCGTCTTCAACCTTGGGCTAAGGTTTGGGCGCCTCTTTGGGGTTACGATTTTGGAGCTTTGAGGCCGTTAAAACTCCTTCTGAGACCACGTATAGGGTCGTTTTGACTTTCTCTTTCAGATCCCTCAATCAATTTTGGAGAAATCTTGCGTTTTTGTGACGATTTGAAGAGGTTTTTGGGCTGCTTCGTCGACTCTGCGCAGGTGGCGAGTTTGGCTTCTTGGGCGGATTCCACGCTATCCAGCACCTCTTGGCTGATCATAAGTGTCGATTAAGTGTCCTTTTGGTAGGATTTGACAAACCCCTCTTGAAATTTTGAGGAATTCGAAGCTTTTCACGAGATTTTGAAGAGGGATTTGGGGTCGTCGGCTTCTCTGATATGGTGATATCGGTTTTGGGAGTTCATTTGTTCGCCTCCTCTTCTGGGTTTCGGATTCGTGATTTGGTATTGTGGGTTATAACGTGGGGGAGATGGAACGAAGAGGGCGTTAGTGGGGTTTCGGTGCAAGCTCTTTCAGATGTGAAAGTTAGGCTTGGTCCATTTTGTTGAGAAAGTTTGGGTATTGGTTGATGATCACAAGATTTGGTGTTTGGATTCGTAGAGAAGACACTTGCGCTGATTTGGTGAGTTTTGTTTCAATTATTGAATCATTCGGCCCTCAGAACACGAATCGACTTCCTTTGGATTCCCTTTTGATTATGGCTTTTGCTTGTTACAGATTCTCTTATGCGTGTGAATTCTGTTGGTTAATCGTTGCTGGTTAATTATTGCTGGCTGTTGGGTTGTTATTGATTGGATTGTTGCTATTGTGCACCTAGTTGGGATTGTCTTGTTCTTCGGTTTGGGGTGCAGCACTTGGTCTATGGTCAAGTCGTTTTTAGGCTGTTGTTTTCGTTTGGCCTTGAAAGTTTGTGGGATTCGGCAACGATCTCCGAAAAATTTTGTTTCCTCTTCATTAGTGTTGTTGATATGGTCTTGAGACCTCGTGGGTTGTTCACACCTGGTTCAGGTCGAAATTTTTGCTCTATCGTTGGTCTAACAGTGCAATCTTGGTCGTCTTTTGGTCACAACGATTTGATTTGGGTTGTCGGCGTTTGTATTTGGGATTGTGCTAAGGTTGCTTTTGGGTTTGCGATTTCTGGAATTCCAGCCACGAAATCCGTTGCGGGACCATGAAGTAGTTCATTTTTTGGGTTATTCTTTCCTTTTCCTCTTGAAATTTTGAAGGGTCGACGCTGTTTGGTTTGGTCGATGTTGTTTGGTCAATGCTGTTTGGTTGATGTTGTTTGGTCGACACCAAAAGTTTGGGACTTCAAGGTTTGATGTGTTTTGTACTCTTGGTTGACGCCAAACAATGTTTGGAGCAGCAATCTGTGTTACTTTGGTTGGTTTAAAGACAGTTGGTAGATGGATTGCAACATTTGAGTATAAGAGTGTTATGCAGATCACAATGCCATTTTATTCATCATCACTGTGCTCTTGGGACTTTGCACTTGTTATATGTGCCTTCTGAAGATCAGGTCACTGATTTGTTTATCAAGTCGCTCACTCGATCGCACCTTGGCTCCTTATATTCCAAACTCCAGATGCGTTCCTTTGACCCATCTTGAGTTTGAGGGGGGAAGTTAGAGAATGTAATTATGTAAATTTGATAAGGGTATTTTTGTAATTTAGCTTTGTAAACCTAGTGTATAAAAACACTTCTGTTTAATAGAATGTTAAGTCGATTTTTATGAAGTTAACAAGGACCAGCTGAGAATAGTGACCAAAAGGACGAGGAGAGAGGGAATCTACCATGCTGTTATATGTTCCCATTCTGAAGGCAATCGAGAAGTCAAAGCCCAACAGCTTGACCAGCCAGCGCTATTGTTGTGGTGTGAGAAGGTGCTGATCTACTAAATACTTCAATGAATGGTGGTCGGTCACTATAGTAAAGCAGTGACCGATCAAGTAATGGCGCCAGTGCTGGACTGCAAGAACCGGAGCTAACATATATTTTTCATAGGCTGAAAAACCTTCCTGACGACCCCAAAAAGGTTTGCTAAAAAATGAGATCGGGTGGCCTTGCGTTTGTAAGATGGCACCTACTCCTTGTCCTGAGGCATCTGACTCCACCGTAAAAGGTAACAAAAAATTGGGTAGGGTCAGCACCGGTGCCTCAAGAAGAGTTGTCTTCAAGGCAGAAAAAGCGTCCGAAGCCACAACACTCCAATCAAAAGCCCCCTTCTTGTGCTATAGTGCCAACGTGGCGTATAAAACACCTATAGTACCCTACAAGACCCAAAAACCCTTGCAATTGTTTTGGGTTCGCCGGAGTCGGCCAATTGGAAATAGCTTCCAATTTCTGAGGAACGGCTGCTAGTCTGCAGCTGTCAATGATGTGACCTAGGGCATCACTAGAAATTCATAGCGTCCGTCATGTGTGCGAAATGTTGTCTTCTGGATGTCCTTCTCCGCCATGCAGATTTGGTGGTACCCGAACCAGAGGGTCGAGCTTGGAGAAAATGTGTGCACCATGGAGCTCGTCAATCGTCGGGATGAGAAACATGTCCTTTAATGTGACAGAATTGAGTGCTCGATAATCCACACAGAACCGCCACAAACCATCTTTCTTCTTGACCAACAAAACAGGCGAAGAGAAGGGGTTGGAGCTAGGGCGGATAATGCCGGAGCTCAACATCTCTCGTACCAAGAGCTCAATTTCTTCTTTCGGGACATGGGGGTATTGATATAGTCTAACTTTGATAGGCTTGGACCTTGACAACAGCTCAATTCGTTGATCATGTAGAGGTTGTGGAGGAAGGTCCGTCGATTCTCGAAATAGTGGGGTAAACTCTTCCAACAACGGTGCCAGTGTTGGTGGGAAAGCATGTGACTCTAGCAACGCGTCGACTGTGGGGTGCAACCACATAAGAAAATCTGTTGTGTTTGGGCACCTGGTGAATGCTTTATACTCTGCGACTTCAGTCGGATGTGGTGTGAGGCCAATGCGCCAAATAACTGGCTTGACCATGTAGTCAAAGGAGAAAGTGGTAGCTGCAAAATTCCAATTGACGGGTCCTAGTTCCTGGAACCATTGCATGACGAGGACGACATCGACCCCATGAATGGGCAGAATATAAAAGTCCACCAATACTCTATAGTCCCCTGAACTAGTAGTGGTACTTGTTATCATAAAGTAGAACAGTGCAAAAATTCGTCGTTTCCCACCATACTTTGAAACCGGTGATGTGTACAATAGGCAAACTCAGCTTATACGCAAGTTCAGCACAAATAAAATTATGCGTGCAACCACTATCTAGCAAAAAAATAATTGACTAATAGTGAATGTTACCTGCAAGCTTCGTCGTTTTTGGCGTCGAGTTTGTGTCAGAGAGAGCATGTAAAGAGACTGCAAAAATTGAGTACTCGTCCTTGTTTGGAATCGAATAACTGAAAACAGTCGAACACCTGATGTGCGGCGCCCATCCTGCCAGTCTGCACCGACTGATGTAACTGGCACATCAAGATGCTCTGTGATGCCGCGATCTCAACCATAGAGCAACGTAACTCTATCATACTATCCTCCATTTTTGTGCACCAAGGGTCACAGGGTTCCTCTTCTAGAGTGGTAAGGAGGCCCTTTTGTTTCCAAGTCCCCGGGGTGGCCCTCGTGCACTCCTTTGATGAAATGTCGACTACAGTTTGAGTCATCGATGGATAATAAGCCATGAGAGCTGATCGAGGGAGAAGTGGTCCAAGTGAATTGGGCTTTTGTTGCAATAGGAGAGGCGGCGGATGGTGCAAAAGCTACAGGAGGTTGTAACACAACACCTCGAAGTTGTCTACCACTTCGTAGTTCGTTCACGAACAAAAAAATAAAATAAAATTTTGGCCAAGAATCAACCTGCTTTGATATACCCCCTCAGTGTTTAATTACGTTAGTCGCGTAACTTAACACTTCAATCGAGGTTTGTTAGAGTGGTCGTAGTGTAGATTGATTATAGTTCGAGAGAAACTGGGAAGAAGGAATTCACAGGAAGGGAGACAAAAGGGAAAGAATGGAGAAAAATAGGGGTAGGCACGGGTCGGGTTTGTGTCGGGTTTCTGAAAACCCGAACCGACTTATATAACTTGAAACTCGAACCTGTGAAAAACCCACATGGGTTTTAAAACCCAAACCTGACCCGAACTATAATTTTACAAACCTAAACCCGACCTGAAAAACTTGATTTTTTTTTTTATATATATTTTTATATAAATCAAGAAAAAATATACAAAAATTAAAAATAAAAACCAGCAGGTCGGGTAGAGAAAAATGACAGGAGAGAGAAAGGGAAGTTTGGCTTAATTAATTCTGACCTGGTCGAGTTAGAGTTTTATAATTGGAGATAAAGAGAAATGACTATTTTGCCCTCATACTATTATAGGGGTTACACTTAATCAATTTAAAGTTACTCTCGAAAATAAAGTAAAATAAAACAAACATTTTAAAACATTGGAATAGAGTTAAAAAAATTTACAAATAAATAAATAAATATTATTAACATAAATCTTGTTTTGCAAAAAAAAAATTCAACCGTTTTAAACTGGTGAAACTTAGACGTGAATTTAAAATAATAAAATATAAACTTTTAAAAAAAAACATATAATCGGAAAAAATTTGCCACGCCCCATGACAAAAACAGTTACACCAACGAAAGACTCTTATTTATAGCAAAAGCCGAGCTGGACACACACACACAAACCCACTCCGCAGCGCAGACTCTCCCCTCTCCCCTCCGAAAGTGCCGCGGCTCGTGGCTCCTACCTCCCAGAACCGGCAACAAAAATGGAGATTTTCCTCCTCCCGCCAGCTCAAACAAGTCCACAATCCCCCCCACTCCTCCTTTAATCCTCCCCTCCCACCTCCCTCTCCTCTCCCCCTCTCTTCGCTTCCTTAAATTCTGATGGGTCAATGCGCGTCTCGGCAACTGAGGCGGGAAGGAGGACGTCGCTGGAACGAGCCCGCGGACTTCGAACGGAGAGGGTGCCTTGCGATCGCCAGGGAACACCGGTCCAGACTCTACATTCTTCGGAAGTGCGTCGTAATGTTGTTGTGCTGGCATAAGTACGGCAAGTACGAGGTTTGATCATTCGTCCACCCTTCGTCGCGCGATTTCGGGTTCTCTCTTGCAGGTCCCTCAATTTTGTTCCTGTGTATCGAGGCCGGCCGGACTTCTTTGTATCAACGACTGTAAACGAGCGAATTCGAAATGAAATTTTTCCTTTCTCATTTCCTTTTCCCGTTTCTGGGTTCACACGGTAATTCCAAAAAACTGGGGTCCTCCGTTTTCCCCTGTTTCGAACCTTTGACTGTTCGTCGCCGTCGAAAGAAAGAAACACTGCTAACACTGCTTTCTTTCTCGATTGAACTCCGTGAAAAATTTGATACCGACGAACGAATTTCGATCCCTTCTTCGTTTTCTTCTGTTTGGATTACGAGAGGGGTCTCCGGCTGCGCGAGCTCTGCGGAGGTCTGTCGAAATTTAGCACCCGTCGAGCCTTTTCCTACGAGAGAACGGAGGACAGAAATCGGAGTCAGCATTTGAATGGTTTTGTCTGTTTACTTGTCTACTTTCTTTTTTATAGTATCTCTTTCTTTTCGTATTCCTATCCATGTTTTCCCTTGTTGACGGAACGAAGATTACAAAATCTAATATTTTTATCCATATGTTAATGTTTTTATTTCTCTTTTATTCTTTTAGGGTTTTGGCCAGTGATTTAAAAACCGAACCGGCCGGTCCGACCCAGTTGAACCATAATTGGAGGCCAATCCGGTTTTTATTAATTCGACCCAGTTCACTATAATTAGGATTATTTTTGTCATTTTTCCTATAGAAATATTAAGAAAATATAAAGAATAGAGTATTATATTCAATGGTTAAACATTGGTCCAACCCAGTTCAGCCAGGTTTTTTAAAAAAAAACAAAAAATGAGAATATGTTAACCCAAGGCCTCAGGAATCAATAACTCGATCTTATGTGACCACTGAGCTACTGCCCAAATTCCTACCGTGTGTTTTTTAAGCTCTTTGCTTGTTTTTTCTTTTCTACAACCTTCCAGGCAACAGATATTTGCTTGCCTTCAGCTTCTATTTTTTGTTTCAACGTCTTCTCATAACTAGTATGTATTGCATTGAATTGCTCATTCCTCATATCCAATCATGCACTAATTTGGTATATTAAAAATAATTCATGTAAATTATCTAATATTTGATCTTGATATTAATGTTTTAAGCTGTAGTATTTTAACATAACATTTTGTGTATTGTATTGTAATTCAAGGGTTTTTGATAAATATATGAGAATTTATTAATTATCCATTTATCCAATTTTTTGGAGAACAAATAGAAAATAAATAAAAATAAGAAATAGACCTGTGACCAATAAATGGATGCATTGGTACGAAGACAATCAATTTAGGGTGTGACAATTTTGGATAAACAGCCATAATACTTCCAACCTATAAAAGATGCCATGCATAACAAGACAAAAATATTCATAATGTTAGCTTTTTTTTTTTCAATTGATTGTGTACTACAGGTTTTGTGCATGGTATTTTGATAATATATATCATGTAAAAGAATTTTATTAATGGTCAACTTATTAGACCATGTCCCAATATATTTATGTGTCAAATGACACCATTAATTGAGAGAATATAATAGCTTTCAGGTCTCTTCGTTTAATTTAAGGTTCACTATAGAGTGGAGGCATTTCAAAATTCAGATGTCTGGCATAAAAAAGAAAATGAGATGCTTGAAATTAGTTGTAAATTATGTGGTCTATTGTACTAGTATAACATGCCAACATTAAATTGGTCCCACGAAGAAGATGCATGAGACATATTTCTTGTGGTATAGTGCCATGTAGTGGATGAGGGACATTGGGACAGTTAGTACTTGTTACTAGCATAGGGATTGTCTAGCCTAATCAGATTAAATGTAAAAGGGTTGTACCATCTTACCCATTATAAGCATGCGACATATTCACATTTCAATCTTTTGTACATGTGTAAGGTAAATAATATGTTATAAAATCTTTAAAAAATATAATAAGTAGCCATTTATTTACTTGTACATTGAATGGAAAAATGGATAATTAAAAAAAAAAATGGAAGATGCCGGCCCCTTCAACCTAAAGTATTTTGTGCATTGGCTGAATATGGTAGTATACATGAACCAAAACATAATAGGTCCCCTACAATCAAAATGGCAACAATGAATAAGATCCATTCATTTATGCAAAAGTGTATTTTTTTCTTCCTCGTGTGAATGGAAGGGACATTGTTGTGCATTCAACAAAAATCTAGACCATCACAAAAATAAATAAATAAATAATCATAACTTTATACACTAAGTACTATATTTCAAACTCTTACATATCTGAATCAGTAGATACATGGAAATGCATATTCATAGAAAGAAAAATTAGAAATAAAACAATAATATATATATATATATATATATATATATATATATATATATATATATATATTATTATTATTATTATTATTTTTTCATGTGAATGAAAGGAACATTACTGTGCATTCAGATATTTGGTACATGAAAATACATGAAAATGTATATTCATAGAAATTAAAAAATAAAAAAAAAATAAACAACTTATGATTAGAATACTTTCATTTTTTTTTCTTGGATTTTACCGTTTTCCTTAGTTTCACTTAAGCCTTTTAAGAGGCCAAAATAAATAATTAAAAAAATGATATATATATATATATATATAGAGAGAGAGAGAAAAAAAAAATATATATATATATATTCTACACGTGCGTGTAGAATGCTTTTCTCTAAGCACACTCTTAAAAAAAGAATAGGTGAGACATTGTCATAAATGTGAGAGACATTTTTGTAAAAGTGAATAAAACTCCAAATCACTTATATAAAATTGCCCATCTTTTCTTCTTTAAAACTTGAGAACTTTTCTAACACCCTCTCATATATCACAAGGTTCATAACTAAAGTAAATATAACCGGATTTATAAATAATAATAATAATAATAATAATGAGACTTTGTTTCTCATGATTAAATTATTTTTTATGTCTCGTTCATCTTCCTACTGAATTGCAAATCTAAATACCTTTAATGGAAGAAGGTGTACTAAAATACCCATTTAAGTGGGGGGAGGGACCCCTATATATATGACTAAAATAAACTTGAAAAGGTGGAGTATTTAATTCTAGTCAAGATTATGTCAATGATTATGTCTCGAATCCTAAATCAAAGTCAGATTAGAGATAAGCTTAGTGGATCGTGCCCGTTTGTTCGTATCAACACTAAATATTGACTCGAGGTAATTAAACCCTCCAAAGCCTTCGAAAAACGTACAATCATTTCCACCTTTTTGACCACCGCCACAACATAACGTGCTGTTAAAGACGGCCCCTTTGCACATATTTTCACTATATATGGTCCGAATCCAACTTTACTAGTGCATGTGGCACGGGCTGATTCAATTGATTAATATACGGATCTTAAAGGGTCGTTTTTACAGCTAAGTGAAGCCTTTGACTCGTTTCCAACCCTTAACATCGGTGTCATTAGACTTGAATTAGACTGACTTGGACGGTTGGATTAAGTTAAATTGGATTTGGTCCCTCAGACTGACTGTTACTAATAATTGGGTCCAAATCCGGTTGAGTGTGATAGATTTGTCTGTTTGATGATTGAATTTGAATTTGTGTCTAAGTCCATCAATTGGGTTTAGGGTTAGAATAGGGGGGGGGAAGGGAAGGGGTTGTGAATATTTGATGTGGGTATATATGAGCATAGTAGTACTGTTACATTAATATTTATGATTTTCAATTGAATCCTAGCTAGATGTAAATAGTCAATAGATCAATATATATGATCTCATTTTGAAATTATTGATATAAGAAAGTTAATTATGGACTTGCTTTAGACCAAATGTACCACCATTTTCGTTACACTATTATATAATGAACGTAACGTGAAAATATAGAATAGTTTTTTTTTTTTTTTACTCACTATTTACCATTTAATACATTTAAATTTAAATTATTTTTAAAAATTTTAACCTTATATATATATATATATATATATATACTAATTTTAGGTTTTAACCACTAGTGTCTTTCCCTTTAATTTTAACTAAAAGAAAAAATATATCATTTCAATTGGGTGGAGTACCCTTTCTTCTTTTTCCGTGTAAAGGAAAGGACCCTCTTTCCTTAAAATTGAATCCTGCGATGGAGAAAGAAGTAGATAAAGCGAGCTCTATGGCGCCTCTAACTTTGTAGCCTTTTCTTTTTCCCCGTAGCTAAAAGATTTGAGAGCGAAAGAGTAGTGAAGACTTTCTTGTCAACAACTAAAATTCTGTTAGATTTTTTCGTGTAATATAATAGGCTCCTTTTGATAAAATTTCCTATGTTAGCACTTTACAAGTATGGTTTCCCTTTTATGCATATATATATATATATATATATATATATAACAAAAGGAGATTGGACTCGAGTCTAACCAAATCCGGCCGGTACAGCCAATAATATATATATATATATATATATATATTTTTTTTCAAGTTGCATTTTTCACATAGTGAGAAGAAATAATATCAAGAAAAAAATATAAATAACAACAGTAAAAAATAATAATAATTATTTAAGTTTATTAATAAAAAAATGGCATATCAACCTTAATTGGACTCTATGCTCTCTCTCTCACACATGTACACGCGCACGCACACACGCATGCACACACACAGTCACATGCACACATGCACGCACACGAACACGCAGATATGCACATGAACACGCACACATACATTCACATGCGCACACGCACACGGACAAGCATGCCCATGGGAGAGGCATGAACGTGCAGCCAATCTCAACAGATTTCTATCTTGTTTCGTTAATTTTTAAGAAAAAAGAAACATATATCCTCTTGGCTCAGTAGATGACTCAGATTTGGCAAAAAATCCCTAGATTAATTAGCCCTTTGTTAAACAGAATAAGTTTAAGTGCTGATCATGTAAATTAATTAGTGAAAATGTTGTAACGACGTCAAAACGAAAATGTGCTATGCATCCATTGGAGTTGAACCCTTACACCTAGAGAGATAGCAAATCAGAGCAAGAGGGCAGGAATATGTTCAAACGCTCTTTAATTAATTTGTTTAGAGCTAGACCCTGTCCAGAAAATTAATTAAAACTCCACGGACATGGATCTGGACAACCCTAAAATTGGGTTTGCCGGCGTTGTTTTGATAACATTGTTTAAAATTATGATTCCAATCACATTCATTTTCTAGACCCATTATAATGTCCAACCCTTGGAGATTCTAAGAATATCATAACTACGAAAAACAAACACTTGTTAATTACTCTTAACCATTTGATTATTAATTAATATCGCGTACTGCCGTACTGGGTTTAAAATTTACGACAGAAACGATTCGAAGCGATTCCACGAGATCAACAGCTAGTTGCATGCATCCATGAATAATGTGACTGCATCTCTTCCTAGTATACGACAACGAGAAGCCAACCCTCCCCAGAGATAACTCCAATGCCTTCCCTCTAATTCTCTCCCCACATCGCCTTCTTCAATTCCTCCGTAACTCCTCCCTTCCTTCTCTCCTTCGGCCCTGCCCTGCGACGACGACGACGATGCCGACCCATGCAATCATAGTACTATTGATGAGACGGTTAATATACCAAGACCCGTTCGCCGTTGCACCGGCGACGGCCGCCGTTTCTCTCCCGTCCGGCCTGGCGACCTCCGAGCGGGCCCCGGAGTGGCTCAACAAAGCGGACAACGCGTGGCAGTTGACGGCGGCGACCCTGGTGGGGCTCCAGAGCGTCCCCGGCCTGATTATTCTGTACGGGAGCATGGTCAAGAAGAAATGGGCCGTCAACTCCGCGTTCATGGCGCTCTACGCCTTCGCCGCCGCTCTCCTCTGCTGGGTCCTGTGGGCCCACAGGATGTCCTTCGGAGGCGGCCTGATCGGCCCCCTCTGGGGGAGGGCCGGCCCGGCCCTGGCGCCGGGTTATCTCCTCGGCCGGGCCAACCTCGGGTATTACGTGCCGGCGGCCGCGTACGTGCTGTTCGAGTTCGCGTTCGCGGCCATTGCCGTGATCCTGCTCGCGGGGTCGTTGCTGGGGAGGATGAACTTCTACGCTTGGATGATGTTCGTGCCGCTGTGGCTGACTTTTAGTTACACGGTTGGGGCGTACGCTGTTTGGGCGGAGGAGGGGTTTCTTGATGCTTATGGGATGGTGGATTTCTCTGGGGGTTATGTCATTCATCTCTCTTCTGGCGTTGCTGGCTTCACCGCTGCATATTGGGTATACATATATACATAAGTAAAAAAGAAAAAAGAAATACTCTCAAAACCCCGATTTCTCTTTTTATTTATTTATTTATTTATTTTGGGTGATTATTTATCCGAATATTAATTAATATTGCTAATGATCGTATCATACATTAATTGAGCTCAATTGTTTCTTTAATATTTTTATATTTGTGAGCATATGAGAGTCACACACTCACTCTATAACATGATCAATGTTTAGGGAATACAAGTTCAGACAGCATGTAACATGGAAATTAAGTTCATTTTCTTTGTGCAATTTTATCGACCTTTTGGGTTGAATTGAATTTAAGTCCTCAATGTAGGATTAATGAGGTTTAATTCCATCGACGGAGGAATATTATCATCTGCTTCAGATAAAAATATGCTAGTATAAGATGTTAACTTTACCATAATTGATGACCATTAATCTGATTTTTGTTACTGATCACATGGGTGCTGATCACGACCAGGTTGGTCCGAGGCAATCCCAGGATCGGCAGAACTTCCCTCCGAATAACATCATTCATATGCTTTTCGGAGCGGGGCTCTTGTGGCTGGGCTGGAGCGGTTTCAACGGCGGCTCCCCGAACGAGGCTAATATCGTTGCTGCTCTGGCCATTCTCAACACCCACCTCTGCACTGCCACCAGTCTCATCGTCTGGATGTCCCTCGACATGATCGTCTACAGGAAAAGCTCCGTCACCGGCGCCGTCCAAGGCATGATCACCGGCCTCGTCTGTATTACCCCCGGCGCAGGTTATCACATATATTCATTACGATCTTCACTCAATTAATTATCTGCTAATTATACATAATTCCTATCCAAATCTCTTTGTTTTTAAATGTTTAGAGAGGAAAACAAATATATTGAACTGGGCTCTTATCAGCGAAGCAGAGTAACTCTCTTCTCTAACTAATAAATCAGTGTTACGATCTGCTATGCTTCTTCTATGTATAAGTATATGAACGGTAAATTAAAGTACAACTACTAAGTTACTCGTTTATCTCTGTAGACTAATCTCTAACATGAACTAATATCAAACAGTTTTCAGGCTTGGTGCAGCCATGGGCGGCAGCTGTAATGGGCCTGGCTGCAGGCTCCATTCCCTGGTACACAATGATGGTCCTCCACAGGCGCAACGCCTTCTTCCAAAAAGTCGACGACACCCTGGGCGTCTTCCACACCCACGCGGTGGCGGGCCTTCTCGGGGGCCTTCTCTCGGGCCTCTTCGCCCACCCTCGTCTCATTCGGCTCTTCTACCCCAACAACGACCGGGGCCCCGGCCTCGTGTACAGCTTCGGCGACGGGAAAATCCGGCGGGGGTTGCAGCAGATGGCGGCGCAGGTCGTCGGCGCTGGGTTCGTCACCGCGTGGAACGTGGCGGTCACGTCACTGATATGCGTCCTCATTGGCCGGGTCATGGCGTTGCGCATGGAGGACGAGGATCTCGCTGTCGGTGACGACGCCGCGCATGGGGAGGAGGCGTACGCGTTGTGGGGGGACGGGGAGAAGACGAGGTCGCACGTCGTGAGGCGTAAAATGGTGGCGAGGATGCCTGGGATATGTAACAGATGAAATATAGTTGCCATATATATATTTAGTCTTAGTAATTTACCGAGGGCAAAACAGTAGGTGAACGTTGAGTCACGGTATGGTCAAATTTTTTCAATTGGAAATAACATCGGTAAAATGTATGTTCGAGTTCATATTGTATCGGTCAAATTTTTCGTTTGAGGTGCATTGCCCATTAATGTTGATAATAATGGACGATTTTTTCTTATTACGACGAAAATATCCATCCTATACTCACTAGTCTGACCTTGTAATATTACATTTAAAGTTATAAGTTAATCATGTTAATTATCTTTAATGAAAAACTATATTACGATCGAGTACCAGCTAATATATACGTTACACAAGCTAACACAGTGCAACTAGTATATTGTTGACCACGAATTAGTATCTTATTGACCACTGATTAACATGCTACTGATGTTTTCTGTCCACTCGCTATCTAGTATGATAAAGATTAAGGGTATTTTTGTTATAAAATATTAGATTTATCATTTTATTTAAGGGAAACTTATGATCAATTAATACTATATCAAGTCATGGATGTATATTGCTAAAATATTGAGTTACGGTACAATGATGAAAACACCCATCAGATTCTTTCGCCTATGTGAAATTATAACTTGTCTATTATCTTACGCCCGACTGGTATTCCACGCAAACATAATAGTATGTTATAGAGCATAAACTAAGATGTTAGGCCAATGTCCTAGTGCCAAATATCCCTCATCAACGTGAAATTATAACTTATATAATATGTTACACTGCAAACTTAATAGTATGTTAATGACCACAAACTAACATGTTAGGTCAACACCACAGTGTCAAACATCTCTCATCTAATATGTTTTGCCCAATTGGAAAGTACGTTACTCACAAACATAATAGTATGTTATAGACCACAAACTAACTTGTTAAGCCTTAATGGCAAACATTCCTCGTCAAGTTAGTAAGCACTATTTTCATTAAAACTGTGATTAGATATTTTAATAACATGCATTTATGGCTTGGTATTTTAACATTATTTGATTCATGAGTCATAATTCTCCTAATATATATCTCATGAGTTAATTGGGGTCATGATCAGGGATTTTAGCGACTCAAGCAGGGTTATGGTTTTGAGTGTAAATAGGGGTGGCAATGAATCCGGAATTTATTCGGATCCATTCCAATCCGTATTTGCTTTTTTGAATTTGAATCCGTCGGACCTTTTCTGGATATCCGGATCCGGAGGAAGAGTCATCGAAACCGGAATCGGAATCCGCTAACACAGGCAATAGGGATCCGAGTTAAGTGGGCTTGGTGGGGCTTAAGTTAGATTATATGTCCTCGCTGTCAATTGTTGTTCATGGGTTGTGGCCCATGGGTTAAGAGCTGTAACGGTGTTGTCGGTTTGCAGAAATGGCGGGGATTCGAAATAAGGAGGGAAAAGGGGTCGGACTCGCCTCCCCGGCGACGGGAGGAAGAGACATGGCGAGCCTCTCGAGCCTGGTGCACGAGCTTCGCGAGCGCATCGCGGCGTCCTCTGGTTCGCCGTCGGAGCGCAGTGACGATCTGGATCCCTTGGAGGCTCGATTCAGGGCGGTTCTTCCCAATCTACTCCAAGCATATGTCTTTCCTTCCGCTGCAGGTTCTTTTTGTCTCCTCAGTCAGTTCTCTGTTATCCCAGTCGTTTGTATTTTCTCGGTCTCCTTATTCTGTCTTTCTCATTCTGGTAGCTAACGAGAGAGAGGTAACCGCGGTACTTAAACTCCTTTCTCACACCGCGAGGAATTTCCCTGGAGTATTCTTTCATGGAAAGGCTGCTGCAGTCCTTCCCATCATCGGACGAATTATACCCTTCTTTGCAGAACCCACTTTCCGGTAATTGAAGTTTTGCTTACATATTGTGCACTCAGATTTCTCTTTTTTTTTGTTGTTTTTTGCAATTGTTTTGATCAATGCTACAATTTCTTTATCTGGTGGTCTGGAAGTATAGCCCCCGCCATGGGGTGATTTTTGACGCAGTTGGATCACTTCTATCCTTGCTCCGCACTGGGGACCGTGAAGCATATCGCCAATTCTTCTCAGACGCCATGTTGGTTATAAAAGGTAAGTCTACGCTCTTAGCATTTCGAAGGGAACAAGAACAATTATTTATGTCTTGGCCCCACGGGATTTAGTGTGTAAGTGATTGTGCCTTCGCTAGTAGAGTTGATTATACCAAAAGTTGGCTAGTAAAAATTGATAAGCGGTTCTGTATGAGCCTCCAAATCTTTTATTGTCAGAACATTTCTAGCCATCTTACAACGGTCAGGCTAGAATAAGTGTGTAATAGCTTGAAGCAATTATGAATTTGATCGCATCTATTATTGCCACCTGCTAAAATATGCTGGTCCTTTACAGATCTTTTGTATGTGGCGTCACTATACACAAACAGATCCGAGGCAGCAGATTCCCCTAAAGTCTCATTGACTTGTTTCCATGATAGTTTTTCTGGTATTGCCGGTTCTCAAGCACTTTTCGGTGACATTCCGTCATGTTGCAGACCAAAAGACAAGCCTGGTGTTGTGATTGACATTATGGATACAGTGAGGTGGCAAACATTTGCAACCTGGATTATTAAAATTCTTACCAAATGTCTAACTGAAGGGACTCTCTATGTTGAAGGTCTTATGGTTGCGCCATTTGTTTCTGCTACTTGTTCTCTACTATGTTATGGTGATGCAGCTCTGCATATGGTGGGCCCTTCTTACCTTAATCTTGAGTCTTTTTTTGTCTTATTGCTTCTTTTGTTATTTTCTAATTTTTTCTTATTTTATGAAAGGCTTGCTTTGACTTTGCCCGTATTACAACAGCAGTGATGGATGTAGAAATGGGTGCTGATGTAGTTCCCTGCGAGAACATCATTAGGTCAATTGCTGTCATCTTAAGCCACGATAAAGATCAATACTCAAGGTTCAGGTATTTTACAAAGGGTCATAGTATTCCTCGTGATTCATACTACTGTGTGTTTTCTAGCTTGTTTTATTCTTTAGTGTACTTTCTCTGCTCAATTTAGTTCTCAATACAGATTCTGGTGATTGTTTGTGGCATTCAGAAGTTGATAAAAACATTTGGATGTTTGAAGACTTATTCTTCCATATGGATTCTGGTGATTGTTGTGAAATTCAGAAATTGATAAAAACATTTGGATTTTACTTGCTTGAAGACTTATTCTTGTTCTTTATAAATGGTGAATATTTCACTTCACACTATGGGTAAAGCAATAAATGGCATGATATCATGGATATTAAATTTCCAAATCTAACAATCATTTGATTGAGTTTTACTTTTTCCATTTGCCACTTACCTCTATGATTTGCATATCTTGTCTTGTTGATTGCATTGCAATGGGCTCAAGTGTGAAAAACTTAATATTTCTTGGGACGAGGTGTTGAAGATCGAGGTGGTTTCATCTCAAAATAACTAACCACTAAGATGCCTATTGCTTAGTCCCGTAGCCCTATAACTTTTGTTAAGACTTTACAAAGAGAGGCTGTTTTCCTACTCAATACTCTCCTTAGGTTCAGGCTTACACAGAAAGCAGGCTTAGATCCGGCCACAAACTCCCAATCAAGCAGATAATAATTGGGTCTCACCTCATGAAGCCCACAAACAAATTGTACTCAGCTAATGAAGCCCACAAGAAAATTAGGTCTCACCTCATGGAGTCCACATGCAAACTGGGGAGCACAATTGGGCCTTGCCCCACAAACACTAGCCAATTCTAATATGGAACTTTTTTCCAGTTAAGACTCCCTAAGTCTAGGCTTACTCACATAACAGGTCTGAGATGTGGCACAAATTCCCAATGGAGCAGACAATATGTTTTGACTCACCTCATGGAACCTACAAACAAATTGGGTCTTAAGTCATGGAGTCCATAAATGAACTGGGGATACAGCTGGGTGTTGGTTTGCAAATACAACCTGCTCTGATACCATAAAGATTGAACCAAGTTCGAGCCATTGACTTTTTTTTTTTTTTTTTTTTTTTTTTTTTTTGTAATTTTTAGCTATTTTTTTCAGGTTACTTTGGAGAAACTCTTTGACAGGTTTTCATTGCAGGACTGTAGCTTATGACTCTTCTGTTGGTGCTTGCCTCCGTGTACTGTACTCAAGTTGTGATGATGAAGTTGTCAAAGTCACTGCTAAAGATATTGTTGCTGTTTTTCAGAAATCCGTTCAGAGCACAGACAGTCCAGAACTTAAGGTTTATAATTTACATGTTTGTGATTCTTCCAAAGGATGAAAAGTTCTTGTTTTGCTAGTGCTTTGATACAACTCCAGGGGTACAAGCCTCTAGTTTTCCTTGATTCACTAGACATTCAAAAAACCTGAGACATAACCTAAATCAACAAAGTCCACAATAGGAGGGAAACTTGGAGAACAAATGCAAAATTAAGGACTTCTATTTTCTCATTTGTCATTCTTGATAATGTTAATAAATTAGAGAAAGGATCTGTTTCACAGCAGGACCATCCATGCAAAAGGTGAATGGCTATGTCAAACCTACCTAGTTATTTCTGTCCTGTGGGACTGTTAATCACTTAACAATTTGGAATTTGATGTACAGAGTATTTGTATCTCAGGTTGCAATGTGCCATGCATATACAAGAATTGTTCAAGTATGCCCTGTTCACTTCTGGAGACCAGAAATCCTTGTTCATCTACTTTCTACATCGCAACTTGGCTTACCACTAATTAAGTGCATTAGGACAGCCATTGATATACTTCGCCCAGATTGTATTGTAGAGCAATGTAACAGCAATATTCATAGAGGTTCACCATCTTCGATAAAAAACGATATTGAGAATTACGTAGTTGGACAGAAGCGATTGGGCCAGAATTTGGAGAGTCCAAGTAATAAACGGCAAAAAGCACAGGCAGAGGCACTTAATGCTGGTGATAAACTCATTCTGGATAATGAGAATAGTGGTATTGTTACACCTGTGCTGCACAAAGAATATGCTGAATACATGGGAAAATTGCTTTTCTCCCTCGTGGATGCTTTGAAGGTTAATGCTTCAATAGTTTGTCCTATGAAAAAGGAAACTTCATTAATGGCTCTTAGCATGCTTGCTATTATCTTCTGTAAATATCCCAATGCCAAAATATCTCACCAGATTTTTCAGCAGTTGCTTGGTTGGTGGTCTTGGATATGCGAGCAGGTATATTACCACACACTGCTCTTTTGCTCCTTTTATTTTGGAGTTTTTTCTTGCTCTAAGATGAAAATGTACATTGAATTCATTAGTGTCATTTAAAGAATATTCATTTTTTTTAATTCCAAACATATATTTTAAATAAAACAACCTTTTGGTGCTTTATTTTCACACCCAGTAAATTACTTTAGATTCAGTGCTTTAATTAATACAAAAATTGGATAGTAAAGTTTATTTGATATTGATATTGCTTGTTGTTGGTCTTGCTTTGATTGGGATACCATATTGCAGGCTAATAGAAGTATGTCACTAACATTTGATCTATCGATCTATTTGGAGGCTGTGCTTAATATATTACTTCTGCAGAGTAAGTCAATTGATCTTATCTTTTTTTCCCCCTCTGGGTCTTTGTTTTGGTAGGAAATGGATAAACAAAAGGGAATGAGGAGTCCTTTTGTAGAAAATTGTGTTTTTGAAAAGATAAACAATCTCTCAGTCTCTTTGTCATTTTCTCTCATATTCTCTCAAATCAATTAGTCTTCATATTTGTTTTTGGAACAACATTCTCTGCCTCATTAAGCCTGTTCCTGAGTCCAGGCATTGTTCCCGAGGAAACTACTTTTTTCAGAAATGAGGATGATTGCTATAAGGATGGATGGAGAGCTTTCTATTCTATTTTAAAGCTTCCTTGGTCTCATTCTCTTTTGGACAGCCCATCTCATTCTCTATGGAAGACAAAATGCCTGTCTATTCAGATCTTCTTTATGATTGGAGTCAAAGGGAGTCCTGGTGGTGATCTTGAAGTCCTGGATTTGGCTCTTCGTGATGAAACAGAAGAAGTTAGGGCAGAGGCTATTATTTCTGTACCTATGATGGTCTTACAGACTGGTGCCATGCTACCACATATATGTAGGAGACTGGAGTAAGTTATTGTATTTTGTTCCTGCTTATGATTCTTTTTTTTATGAACTTAGGTAGCTCTGTTGAAAACCTAAGGTAAACAGCGGCAGTAAAAGGGATCTGTAGTTAGACATTACCGGTTTCCTCAGGTCCAGAAGGCATTGTGAGATTCAGTAGAAGCTGAATTAGAGGTTTTGTCACAGGAACAAAGCGATATTCACGACATTTCGCCTGCCTGATCATTTGAGTAATCAATTGGCTTGCAAAGAACTCTCCTCCTTGGAGGACTTAGCACGTTGTTTGTCACAATATTGCCATTTGTCTGATCACTTTAACTAAGTGGCCTTTGACTCAGCCTCAATGCCTTCATTGGTTGTGGACACTTGCTGGAAGGGTGAGGGTCTACTATGTGATCTGTGGTAATAAAGTTGCATGTTTTTCTTAGTCATGGTATGCTTGAGTACCAGTCTATTTGAGGTGAAGGACAGTTGCATCAAGTTGGTAAACTTATAACCTTTTTAATGGACTCATACAATCCTTTTCTACTCAACTGTCCCTAAACTAGTGAAAGTTTTTCTTGTACTTACCTGTCATGCTTGGGATTCGGCAGTGAGGAGAAACTAGGATTATTTTGTTTTTTTTCTATGTTCATTATTTGATGGATGTTTCAAGGAATCTTATGCTTTCTATTTCCTTTTTCTTCACATATTGCAGGCTCCTTTTGGGTGGCAGTTCAAACTTAGTTAAACAATATGGCATACACTCCATTGGCTATTTATTCTGTCTTTATGGGTCTGGTGAACTTAATGGAAATTCTTGCAAGTTGTTCTTAAGTAATGGTGATGAGAGGGAGCTTCAAGCATTTTATATTCTTATGAGAGGTTTCTGGTGTCGTGAATGTGACAAAAGGGTGGAGCATGATGAAAAAAAATACACTTGCATTCTTGGCCCTTCTGAGATCAAAGCCACTGAAGACCATTTTGGTTACACTTTTGAGAATCTATTGAATATGTTCTTTGTACTTCTTTTTGATGAGTCAACAGAGTCGACAGAGGAGGTTCAAATTGCCTGTGTAAGGATCCTTCCACGCATTCTCATGCATGTGACCTGTGAACTTCTACTTCGAACACGAAAAAGTTGGACAAAATGCATTGAATATTTACTTCTTCACTGTAAAAAAGCTGTAAGGGAGGCATTTTCCCAACAGATAAGTTGCTTCCTAAGATCTGAAATAGTGAAATGTTTGTTTGCTGATTTTGATGAATCTAAAACAAAAGAAGAAAAAATTCTGGATATGATAAAACATGCTGTAGTCAGTGTTGAGGATCCTCATATTCTTGAAACTCTTCTGGAATCTATTGCTGTGATTATGAAAGCAGTTGAGCTCCATACACAACTCTTTGTATCATCACTTATCTTATTGGTTGATCAGCTTGATAATCCTCATGCAACAGTGAGAATGGCTTCGTCAAGGTATATACAAAGATCTTGTATGTTACATTTCAAAGGAGGATTTGAACAAGCATTGTCAAAGTATTTTCACATCCGTGATGAGCTATTTGATTATATTGCCTCAAAGCTTGTGGCTCGTCCTATCATGATACGTGAATTTGCCGAGGCTGTTGTTGGCATTGAGGTTGAAGAGCTTGTGAGGAGAATGGTTCCTATTGTTCTTCCAAAGATTATAATTTCTCAAAGTAATAATTTGCAAGCTTTTACTACCTTAAATGAATTGGCTAAGTTATCAAACACAGACTTGGTTACACTGATTGTTAAATGGCTACCAAAAGTGCTCGCTTTTGGTCTTCTCCAAGATGATGGTCAAGAGTTATTCTCCATGTTGGATTTTTATCACATTCAAACTGGGTCCGAGAAAAATGAGATCCTTGCTGCTGCTTTACCAGGACTCCTTGATGAGCTTGTTTGCTTTCTGGGTGATGGTGATCTAGAGCAGAATAACAGAAGGTAAGAACCATATTAATTTTGGGAGAAGTTAATGACTCCAACCTTTTTATTAGGAAAAATTGAAAATTCAGTTCCTTTTTTTCCTGGTGAAGTATCTGAGAAAACAGAAAGTTCAAGAGTTTCTGAAATGCATTAGCTTGTGATGAAATTAGATATCGAGATTCTATTAATTTTTGCTTTCATGATCCAACATTTTTCAGTCATTTGATGGTCCAAATAATTTCACCTTCATAGGAAGTTTTACATAATCTTGAGATTGTCTTGTTGAGAAAGCCATTGGTAAATGTGGTCAATCAATAAAAAAGAACATGGATAGGTATTGTCACCTGTGGTTTATTTCTTTATTTTATCAAGATGACATGATATGGTCCTGAGTTCATTTGTTTATATGTGCTCCATTTCAGTTTTATGATTTAAAAAAGGAAAAGAAAAGTATTCCTTTTCCGTTTTATGCTAAAAAAGAGTTCTCTTCGTCAGTTTTACCATTTAAAGAAAAAAATGCTCCTTATCAGTTTTACCATTTCAAAATAAAAAAAAGTGCTCCATGTCTCAGGCTAGTTTCTGAGGATTGTGTGTAGGAGAAGAGTTCCACACTGCTTTGGGTTTGAAATTTTTTTAAGTTATTTAGTGGGAAAGAGGACTTCTAACTTCAGTTAGTCATTTTGGCTTTGTCAGTCATGGGAAGATTACAGCAGATATGATCTCTTTAAAATCATTTCTTTTGTCTGCTGACTTCTTGGCTAGTCAATGTTTTTCACATAACAAGGCAGTGTCAAGTGGTTTGGTTCTTCTAGATATGAGAATGACAGGGTTAAATGGTTCAGAGGTTTAATATTGGATCTTGATGAGAAAAACAGGGATCACCATTGTTGTAAAAAAAACTAAAATAAAATAAAAAGAAAATGGTTGCTGTTTACACAAAAACTAATTTCTATAAGAAACATAGATTGGATTTCCTTCTGAGAAAACCTTTTGAATGGTGTTAACTCTTGCAAATTGGATGAGATAAAAGAATCTTGCGTTGTTTTCAAGCAATGTTGAAGTCATGTGGTGAAATAAAGCAACATTTTCTATGTTCTTAAGTATCTCTAACTGAATAGCGGATGTTCCACTTTGCTTGCAGAATTAGTAGACTTCCCCAGATGATTCAAGTGATTGCTAGAATCCTTATTGGGTCTGATGATCTTCCAGGCTTTCTGAAAAACCATTTTGTGGGTCTACTTAACAGCATCGATAGGAAGATGCTTCATTCTGAGGATCTTTTACTTCAGAAACAAGCCTTGCAACGTGTAGAGAAGCTGATTGAAATGATGGGTTCCCACCTCAGTACATATGTACCCAAAATTATGGTGCTTCTTATACACTCAGTTGAAAAAGAAAACCTTCAGAATGAGGGCCTCTCTGTCTTGCACTTTTTTGTGAAACAATTGGCTAAGGTGTCACCTTCTAGCATTAAACATGTGATCTCTCAAGTTGTTGCTTCACTCATTCCATGTTTGGAGAGGTATAGAGACAACCCATCATTACATATAAAAAAAGTCATTGAGATCTTGGAAGAACTTGTGGTTCTGAACCGTCTCCAACTTAAAGATCATATTCATGAACTTCCTCTCTTACCCAGTATTCCATCCCTGGTGGAAGTGAATAAAGTTATACAAGAAGCTCGAGGATCTCTAACATTGAGGGACCAGCTGCGAAATGTAGTGGATGGTCTGAACCATGAAAGCTTGAATGTAAGGTATATGGTGGCATGTGAACTAAGCAAACTATTAAATCTTAGACGGGAGGAAGTTGCTTCTCTTATAGCTGCTGAAGTTGGTTCAGATTTGGATGTTGTTAGCACTTTAATTACTTCATTGCTTAGTGGATGTGCTGAGGAATCAAGGACTCAAGTTGGTCAGCGTTTAAAGCTGGTCTGTGCTGATTGCTTAGGAGCTCTTGGTGCTGTGGACCCAGCCAAGATCAAGGTAGTTTCGTGCCAAAGGTTCAAAATTCAGTGCTCTGATGATGATCTTATTTTTGAATTAATCCACAAGCATCTTGCTCGGGCTTTTAGAGCTGCCTCTGATGCTGTTGTCCAAGATTCTGCTGCTTTGGCAATACAAGAGTTGCTAAAGGTTGCTGGCTGCCAGGCCTCCCTTGATAAGAATGCTGGGAGATCTGCGTCAGATCCTCTGAGAATTTCTGAGAATGACAGTGTAGATAGATCCAAGGAGATGGAGAATAGGGGTCAGAAGTTGTGGGACCGGTTCTCAAATTACATTAAAGAAATCATAGCGCCCTGCTTAACCTCAAGGTTTCAACTTCCTAATGTTGCTGAACCAACATCTGTGGGGCCTATATACAAACCTAACATGTCATTCCGAAGATGGATTTCCAACTGGATTCGGAAGTTATCTGCTCTAGCTATTGGGTCTCGTGCAAGTATTTTCAATGCTTGTCGCGGTATAGTGCGACATGATATGCCAACTGCAACATACTTATTACCATATTTAGTGCTTAATGCTGTCTGCCATGGAACTCCTGAGGCACGTCATGGGATAACTGAGGAAATACTATCGGTTCTTAATGCTGTGGCTTCTGAGAACAGCGGTGCTGTTCTTCATGGAGGTGCTGGAGGTCAGAGGGAAGTGTGTATCCAAGCTGTTTTCACGTTACTTGATAATCTTGGGCAATGGGTAGATGATGTTAAGCAAGAAGTTTCTCTTTTACAGTCCCAGAATGCTACTGCTTCTAAGCAGTCATCTAGGACAAAGCTCCAAACTGGAGGTACATCTGAGTTGGATGAAATGTTCATGCAGTGCAGTAATGTTTCTGATCTGCTCACTGCTATTCCAAAAGTTACTCTTGCGAGTGCCTCCTTTCGATGCAATGCATATGCTCGGTCTTTACTATACTTCGAATCTCATGTCAGGAGTAAATCAGGATCATTCAATCCAGCAGCTGAAAGTAGTGGAGTCTTTGATGATGATGATGTATCCTTTTTGATGGAGATCTATAGTTGTCTGGATGAGCCTGATGGTCTTTCGGGCTTGGCGCATCTTAGGAAATCTGCAAGTTTTCACGACCAACTTCTTATCAATGAAAAAGCTGGCAACTGGGCAGAAGTTTTGACTTTATGTGAACAGGCTTTGCTGATGGAACCCAGTTCAGTTCAGAGGCAATCAGGTGTCCTGAACTGTTTCTTGAACATGTGCCATCTTCAAGCCATGGCTGTCCATGTCGATGGATTAATTTCTAGGGTACCTCAACAAAAGGAAACTTGGTGCATGCAAGGAGTGCAAGCTGCTTGGAGGCTTGGCCGGTGGGACTTGATGAATGAATACCTTTGTGGTGCTGACAAAGAGGTACCAGTCTCTACTAGGAGTGTTGAACACAATGGCTCCTTTGACATGAACCTTGCCAAAATTTTGCAGGCAATAATGAAGAAAGATCAGTTCATGGTTGCTGAAAGAATTGCTCAGTCCAAACAAGCATTGCTTGCACCCTTAGCTGCAGCTGGCATGGACTCTTACATCCGAGCTTATCCATTTGTTGTAAAGCTACACATGCTGCGTGAATTGGAAGACTTTCATTCACTTTTGGGTGAGGATTCTTTCTTGGAAAAATCATTTTCTATGGATGATCCCATGTTTGTAAAAATGATCCAGAACTGGGACAACAGACTTAAATTTACACAGCCATCTTTGTGGGCTAGAGAGCCACTTTTGGCTTTTCGTAGGCTTGTTTTTGGTGCTAGTGGTCTGGGGGCTCAAGTGGGGAACTGCTGGCTCCAGTATGCGAAACTTTGCAGGTCCGCTGGTCACTATGAGACAGCCAATCGGGCAATTTTGGAAGCTCAGTCTTCTGGTGCATCTAATGTGCACATTGAGAAGGCTAAACTTCTATGGGCCACGAGAAAATCTGATTGTGCCATTGAAGAACTGCAACAGTCTCTTCTCAACATACCCACAGAAATTTTGGGTCCCACTGCAGTTTCTTCACTGACCAGCTTTTCTCTTGTTTTGCCAAACCCACCATTGGTTTCTGAAATTCATGCATCAGGCGACAACCGTGATGTGGCTAAGATCCTTCTTCTTTACTCTCGGTGGATCCATCATACTGGTCAAAAGCAGAAAGTAGATGTGATAAACCTCTACTCAAGAGTGAAAGAACTCCAACCCCAATGGGAGAAAGGGTACTTTTTCATGGCCAAGTATTGTGATGATTTGCTTGTTGATGCTAGGAAGAGGCAGGAAGATAATAAAGAAGGGTTAGTGGGCCCACAATATGGACATAGAAATATTTCGCTAGCCTCTGCTACTGAAGAGAAGCCTTGGTGGTCATATCTTCCTGATGTGCTCTTGTTTTATGCAAAAGGTCTTCACAGAGGTCACAAGAATCTCTTTCAGGCATTGCCACGACTTTTAACCCTCTGGTTTGAATTTGGAGCAAAGTACAATAGAGAAGGCCTATCGTCCCACAAGTCAATTAAGGCTGTTCATGGGAAGGTAAACATCACATACTCTCTTTGTTCTTTTAACCTTTTAAATTGTTCCTTAAACCTATTTCACTTGTCACAGGTTATGAGCATCATGCGGGGATGTCTTAAGGATCTGCCCACGTATCAGTGGTTAACAGTTCTATCTCAGTTGGTCTCTAGAATCTGCCATCACAATGAGGAGATAGTTCGCTTGGTCAAAGTTATAATAACTTCTGTTCTTCAGGAATACCCACAACAAGCGCTTTGGATGATGGCTGCGGTTTCAAAATCAACTGTTGCAGCAAGGCGTGATGCTGCTGCTGAGATTATACAAGCTGCAAGAAAAAGTTCAAATCAGGGAAATGATAACAGTGCATTGTTCGTCCAGTTCGCTGCCCTGACGGAGCACCTCATTAAGCTGTGTTTTCATTCTGGACAGCCAAAAGCAAGGACTATTAACATAGCATTAGAGTTTAGTGCCTTAAAAAGAATGATGCCACTAAATATTATAATGCCAGTTCAACAGGCACTAACTGTGACACTGCCAATATATGATGAGAGTGTCACTCAGTCGAAAATTGACATATTCTCGTCGTCAGAACTTGCAACAATATCAGGAATTGCAGATGAGGCTGAGATCCTTTCATCCCTTCAGCGACCCAAGAAAGTATGTGATGTTTCAACACATTTATATTATGCCTACATGAACCATTACTTAGATTCACTTAATGAGAGGTTCAAAAAAAATTCAAATTGATGCCTGACCTGTAATTTGCTTAAGAGTTCATAGAAGAGTTGTTTTTTCCTGTCTTAACCTACACTTGAAATCTACTTCTTTGAGCCAATCGCATAATTCTGACTTAATGGTTGCTACCACGAGTAACATTCTTTTTGTTTTATGCTGGATGGTTTGCATCTTTCAGGTTATCTTTTTAGGTAGTGATGGTGTCAGGCGTCCGTTTCTTTGCAAGCCTAAGGATGACCTGAGGAAAGATGCTCGCATGATGGAGTTCACAGCCACAATCAATCGCCTTTTGTCAAAATACCCAGAGAGCCGCAGGAGAAAGCTCTATATTCGCACTTTTGCTGTGATCCCACTGACAGAAGACTGTGGCATGGTCGAGTGGGTCCCACATACCCGTGGTCTCCGTCATATCCTCCAGGACATTTATATAGCTTGTGGGAAGTTTGATCGGCAGAAGACTAACCCTATTATTAAGCGCATGTATGACCAGTGTCAGGGTAAAATTCCTGAAGATGAGATGCTGAGAACGAAAATTCTTCCAATGTTTCCTCCTGTTTTCCACAGATGGTTCTTACATACATTCTCAGAGCCAGCTGCTTGGTTTAGGGCTAGGGTTGCTTATGCACATACAACAGCTGTGTGGTCCATGGTGGGGCACATTGTGGGCTTGGGTGACAGGCATGGAGAGAATATTCTCTTTGATTCCACAACTGGAGATTGTGTGCATGTTGATTTCAGTTGTTTGTTTGACAAGGGTTTGCAATTAGAAAAGCCTGAGTTGGTGCCTTTCAGACTGACACAGGTGTGCAACTCTTTTATTTCTCAGATCTACCTCTTGATTGCTTGGATATTGGAAAACAGAGTCCAAATAAGAAGATAGAAATGAAGAAGCTGCAAATCTAATTGCAATATAATTTATTCTTATGTTTTCTTTTTCAGTTTTCATTTTAGACTTACTGGAAGGGGTATCTTTTGTGAGTGTACTAGAACTTTGTTTTTTGTTATGTTCTTGCTTAGAGAATTTAATACTTCAAATAATCAGTGTGCCAGCTTGTTAAAACGTTTCTCATCTTTAGTAGTCTCCTGAATGCAGAATATGATTGATGGCTTGGGCATCACCGGATACGAAGGCATTTTTTTGAGGGTCTGCGAAATCACACTTACCGTTTTGAGGACACACCGGGAGACTTTAATGAGTGTTCTAGAAACTTTTATTCATGATCCTCTGGTAGAGTGGACGAAATCTCACAAGTCAAGTGGTGTAGAAGTTCAGAATCCCCATGCACAGGTATGAATTTTAATCTGATAGATTTAGGTTTTGCGGCTTGGAAAAGGTGTAACTTACATCATATTTGTAATTGAAATTTTCAGAGGGCCATTAGCAACATTGAAGCAAGGCTTCAAGGAATAGTTGTCGGTGTCATGGCTGCCCCATCTTTGCCTCTAGCAGTCGAAGGACAAGCTCATAGATTGATCGCCGAGGCTGTGTCACACAAAAACCTTGGCAAAATGTATATATGGTGGATGCCCTGGTTTTAATGTTACACCACTCCCTAACTCAATCAGTGAGTGTCATGTTATACCTGGACAGCATGATCGGAGCACTTCATCAGTTTTGTTCTATGAAGTGTCTGTCATTGCTGACGGTAGTTGTATAGCATTGGAAGAATCAAATTCTCTGTCCATGTTAATCGAATGGGGCATTTGTATAGTGAGAGCCCCAAAAATCTCCATACTGTTGAGCATAATCTTGGTTATCGAGTAACTGTTCCATACATGTTGAACTATACGGTGGATACACCAGTTGAATCGTGTGAATCTGATTCCTGCTGTAGGAGTTATACTCAAGGAACTTGAGAACAGGGTCATGACGTGCCAGGTTCAGTGCATGCTGAATAACATTAGAACAGGGCTTCAGTCAATAACAAGACATATGCGGCACAATTGACAGACCTTTAGCAAGTCCCCAACAAAACCCAATCAGCCCTGATGACCCTTGAAATAAAACAACATTCAAACAAGCAAAATGCCGAACAATTGCTGTGTTTTGTTGAAAAAAGAGGCGCCTCCCTGAGTCATAAACTCCCCCGAAAGAAAAGGAATTTCTATTGCTGATCCTCCTAGCAAGTAGAAAGAAGTATCTACCTACATCAAAGTTCAAAATCTACAAAAGAGAAAAGCAGAGCAAGTTCTCAAGATAAAGAAATATTTCCGAGAATAAAGAGGTTACATTACAAAAGGGTACAGCCGTTTTTAAAGACTGTAAATTGGAAGAAGAATCAATCAATGCATGGCACGCTGTTGCCCTTGGTTAGCTTCCATCTTTTGATTTCTTTCCGCATCCATTCGTTGTTTCCACGGAACCGACGCGCAGAATCCCTCAACCCCTTAATTTTCCTTTTCTAAGCTGTTCCTCAGTAGCCAATGATATTTTGCGGAGGCGAAAGCCCTCTATGCCGATTCCTCGAATCCAAAAGGTCCTCAATCATGCATCCCTACCCATAAATACTCAAAGACCCAGAAGAGGAACATAGCCGCTCTGCCCGGTCCTTGACTCATCGTCTTGTCCCCTCCAAAGGCGGCCGCCGGCCGTGGCCCTGGAGCAGATCGGAGTTCTAATGCCAATCTCGAACACTACAGTACTCCAGGCCGTGATGAATGCTCCTGGTATAAAAGGGAGGAAGGTGGCGAGCCTGGGGAAGAAGAGTTCGAGGTCGAAGGAGGAGGAGGAGGGAGTAATGGGGCTCATACAGTCCATCGTGAAGAAGCAACCGGAGGGACAGCAGGACCCTTTCTACGTGATGGACATCGGCGCGGTCGTGGCTCTCTGGGAGAAGTGGGCTTCCAGTCTTCCCAGAGTCCGGCCGTTCTACGCCGTGAAATGCAACCCGGAACCGGCCATTCTCGGCGCCCTCGCCGCCCTCGGCGCCGGGTTCGACTGCGCTAGCCGGGCGGAGATGGAGGCGGTCCTCTCCCTCGGCGTCTCCCCGGACCGGATCGTGTACGCCAACCCGTGCAAGGCGGAGGCCCACATCAGGTACTCCGCCCGCGCCGGCGTCGACCTCACCACGTTCGACTCCGGGGAGGAGATTAAGAAGCTGAGGAAGTGCCACCCGGGCACCGCCGCGCTCCTTCGCCTCAAGGCCGTCGAGGACGGCGGCGCGCGGTGCCCGCTCGGCCCCAAGTACGGCGCGCTCCCGGAGGAGGTCGCGCCGCTCCTGGAGGCCGCGCGGGAGGCGCGGATCGACGTCGTCGGCGTCTCGTTCCACGTCGGCAGCGGCGCCTCCGACGTCGCCGCGTACCGCGGCGCCATTGCCGCCGCGAGGCGCGCTTTCGACGCCGCCGCCCGCCTCGGCCTGCCCAAGATGCGGGTGCTCAACGTCGGCGGCGGGTTCACCGCCGGCCCGCAGTTCGCCGCCGCCGCCGCCGCCATCACCGACGCGCTCCGGTCCCACTTCCCGGACGAACCGGGTCTGGTGGTAATGGCCGAACCGGGCCGTTTCTTCGCGGAGACCGCGTTCACGCTCGCGACGAACATCATCGGGAAGCGAGTCCGCGGGGAGGTGATGGAGTACTGGATCAACGACGGCATCTACGGGTCCATGAACTGCATCCTCTACGATCACGCGACGGTGACGGCGCTGCCGCTGGCTTGCGCGTCCAACCCGGGGAACCCCACCTGTGCAGGGATGAAGACGCACGGGTCGACGGTGTTCGGTCCGACGTGCGACGCCCTCGACACGGTGCTCTCCGATCATCAGCTGCCGGAGCTGCAGGTGGACGATTGGCTCGTTTTCCCGAACATGGGGGCTTATACGGCCGCCGCCGGGTCCAATTTCAACGGGTTCTCGACCTCTGCCATTGGGACCCACCTGGCTTGCTCGGGCCCACCCTGACGCACTCACTCACTACCTCCCTCCCTCCATCCAAGCATGTATGTGCTGAGTTTTGTTTTCTTAACCATCACATTTGTCCTTTCCTTTTATATACTTTGGGGTTAATGTTTTGAGCAAAAAATTTTCAGGAGGCTCTGAACTCTGAAGCATTATTCTTTCTTATATGCAACGTAGTACATTCTATATTTATCATTATGCATTGCGTTTTCTAAATGAAATTAAATGACAAAGAGGTGGGAATTTACCCTACCCAACTTGTATTGTATATGTAAAACTACTCAATATCACTCTTCAAGCTAATGATGTTGGTCAATGAAGGAAATGGTTTCTGACCCGGTTCGGGTTTGTAAACTTGATTTGACTCAGCCAAGTGGGGTAAAAATGGCTTGCAATAAAACAAATCAGACTATCATGCATGAGGGTATTTTATTCTCATTATTCATAACTCGATATTTTGTTAACATGATATTTAGCCAACAATCGGTCCATGAGTTCTAATTCTCCTAAAACAGGGTAATGCTCATAGTAAGATGCTACCAGAAAATATAGTCCATGCTTCTAAGGCCCGCAACTGCATAATTTGTGGAACTACTTACAGCAGAATACTCAGGCTTCCAGAGAGAAGGGTCCTGAATTGGTCAGATCTCATGTCAGTTATTACGCTTCCCATCTTCACGGATCCAAGAGCAACAGTTCAGTATGTGTAGCTTACAAATGCATAGTTCTTCTTGATTCTTTAATGTTCCTAATAACAAAGAAAAGGGCAATACAAGAGAATCCATTCTTTGATGAAAGCTCCAAGAATGGGTGGCACAGGGGGGGGGAATGCAGAAATCATTTACATTCATTGGTAGTGAATTGGGTCACAAGCTGTTGTATCAATGCCAATAGATGGCACCAATCCTCCTTTACCATGTAAATTAAAAAGACCAAATACAGCAGCAATACAGTGATATGAGGTGACCTATTTACATAATTACATTCAATGGCATTCTAAGTAGTAGACTAGACCTGTACAATTCGATTAAAAGCTTTCATGCTGCAGCCAAAAACCTTATAAAAGGAGGTTCCTCTGAGGACTACAAAACGTCCCGCCATCTTTTGTTCATCTTTTGTTTTCAAAAGCTGGATTGATGTCTCATGGCCCCTTATGCTGGTGCACATTCTCCTGCATAAAATTGCAGTAATTATGTGTAAACTGGTGTTTGTATAAAGACTAGTATTTGCTATTCTGAATCTACATCTAACTTCTGAAAATGAAATCTCAAAAAATAACAGAGATTGACAAAATGCCTAGTAAAAAGCTAAACAACAATGTCCTCATAAAGCTAAACGGGCACAGAAAAATATCATATTTTCAAAGGGAAGTTAATAAAATGGAAAATCATCAACATATACACATAATATAAATGATAAAAGAAACCCTCTACTTGAAAGGAAGTTTTGCTTTCATCATCAACTAAACCACAAATTGACTGAATCACAGTAACCGCAATTTTAGCCTCTGATAAAACCACAATAAAGTAATGGTAATATAGTAATAACAACTTCCTCTGCCTAGCAAAATTTGACTTCTCTTGATTCATCAAATGACTGGAAAGACTTGCTAAAGAGAAAACACCAGTGGGCAACCTTCTCCAAAAACAGAAGTGCAATTCTCTTTAGATGGGGATATGGTTTGTACCTTGGTACCACTTACACTTACTCTGGTCAACATCCTTTACAAAAATCGAAGTGCAAGAGTCACTTTTAGGTTAGGAGATGGTGTGTACCTTGGCACCACTTAAACTTCATGTCTGAACATGCGAAGCTTGTTTAGCTCATCTCTACATATAGCTGTCAAAAAAAAGGCAAGATATTATAAAGATGCAATTGTACTCCAAAAATCATCTACAGATGCACTTTTTACAACATTTTGTTGCAAGTCTCTTTTAGGTACCTGCATCATCGTAGCGTTCCTCCTGAACAGCTAAATTCATCTTTTTTAACAAATTAAGTTCTTCAACCAGGGAGTCTGGGCCTTCAGGAGCACTAATCAAGAAAGATGTTAATGCCCGGGAGAGAAACAATCAGGAATGAAGAGCCATATACAAGTTAAATCACTTTTCTAATGGATAATCTGGGACAGAACAAGATGCAACTGTGGTTTAGTGAAGAAACGTACTGTAAAGGTTTTTTTTGAAATTGCAGTGTAAGTTTTTTAAACAACAAACAATAATTCGTGGAGCAGTTCCACCATTCCATCATGGATTTCTCATAATGCAAATGGTGGGACAATTCAAAGGTGTTATAACTTACCACATCATTTTGTGCACTCATTCTAACATCATCTTCAGACACAAGGCTGTTTTCCCAGATATCTGAAGTACATGTTTTCTTTTCCATAATTTTATAGTCAATAATTATTTACTTTTTCTTATTTGATATGCTAAAATGAGGATGGAACAATAGAATGAAGGAGAGCTTCATAAACAGCAGAAATTGGACGGATGTCCTTTCCATCAGTAAAGGAAAATGAACTAATTCCGGAGCTAGGTATACCTTTCTAATTTGATATTACAGCATTCTATTTAATCTATTTTACATTGTTTTCTCATTCAATGTGTCCATCATCAATGTCTACTTGTTCTTTCTTTCACTTTTGTGAAGAAACTGAAATAGTAGAATCTTTGTAAATGTAATAAAGCGAGTTAAGATATTGCAAATCTCAAGCATCTCTAAGTTGAGTTCAGCTTCTATCCCTCATATATATAAACAGTCACTCTAGCACAAACATATAACAATTTGTTTTTTATATACTTGCCCTTTATTGTAGCCAAAATGACTTTTTATTTTTATTTTCTGAAATAGTAGCCAAAATGACTTTAACTAATGCGAAGAAAAAACTCCATAAAGAAGAAACCATATGGTAAGGATCCTGATGAGAGCTTTAAACATAAAATTGATTAGAAGTTTGCAACAGAGAGAAGTGAACATAAACGTGAAAGAGGATATCAGAAGCAAATAACAAACGACTAAAGTGATAAAATGTGTCACTTAACTAATAAAACAAACATACAGGACTCCTTTCCCATATACAAGTCTAACAAACGAACACATTAAGCTGAGTTAATTATTACCTGTCCAAATTTACATCATAGATAGACTTTATACCGTGTCCTCCCCACTTTCCATGCACAAGTCTAATGGCATCAGCCAAAACAATTTTCTTGCTTACATAAATTGGTGCCTACAAAAGAAAGGAAACATAGATGGGTGCCTTAAAGAAAGAAAAGAACATAAATTGAAGCCCAAAAAAAAGAAAGAAAAATAAATTGGCATGGTACACAGCAAAGAAACATAAATTGGTGCCAACAGAAGAAATGAAACATTAATTGGCACTTAACAACCATTAAGGATGGACAACAAATGCTTGCCAAGAGGAAAATTAATTAAATATATTATGCCCATCAATTAAAAAACTAAATGAGAGAGAGAAAGAGAGATTATGAGGCAGCACTGACTAGAATAAAAGATAAATGAAAAGCCAATTATAACATGCATGGGACACAATCTTTGCCAAAGAATGTTGTTTGGATTCCTCCTCTATCGGATTCCACCAAATTAAATTGTGATGGAGCAACATTTTGTAACCCAGGACCTGCTGGCTTTGGAAGACTATTTAGAAATAATTCGGGTAATATTCTTAAGGATTTTGCTAGACCAATTGGAATTTCAGACTCTGTCATGGCTGAGGTGATAGGCTTATTACATGGAATATGCATATTCAAGGTTGCATTTTCTGGATCATTGGAGATTGAAGGAGACTCAAGTATTGTCACTTGATGGGGAAAAAGCAAGTCTGAACCCCCATGGAGGTTTTGGTTATATTTTAGAGAGATATTTGACATTTTAGAACATGTAGAATGTACATGGAGTTGTATTCCAAGAGAAGTAAACTCTTGTGCTGATGTACTAGCTAAAAGTGGGGTAAACGTACAACGTCTTGCTGTTAGGTAACCCATAATATGTACTGTTTTTGAAGTATGGAGTAATAAAATCATCTATGTCAAAAAAAAAAAAAAAAAAAAAAAAAAAAGGCAATTATAACTCATAGATAGTATTCCACATACTAAAAGAATACACTTTTTTAGGTAAAGGACCGTAAAAACTTTTGGCTGATCACAAAAAGTTATAGACATCAATTTGGAGCAAGAACAATTGTTGGCTAATGTGTTAACCAACACAAGGCCTGAAATTTGCTTAGCTTGCATTGGAACTTCTCCCAATATTAATATCCCTAGATTGAAGTCAACTCACAATATCTGGAACTACCTCTCTATATCATAAACATAACATTTGATCATACAAAAAAATTTGGACAAGAAATATGGTTTTATTTTATTATTTTTATAAACTTACTTTCAAGTTTATTTTTTATTTCTTCAAATTCAAAAGCTTTGCCAATGTATATAAAACCTAAGGATATTTTATCCAATGGTTATGTTAGAGATTAGTCCTGCATAGACACACAAGTAAAAAGAATCCTGACTTATCAGTCAGTAATAGGCTTCCTAACTTCGGCAAGTCATTTCGGGATAAACCTCATACCCAACTTTACATGGTGTATCAGAGCGGTTGATTGTAGTGGGCCTCCACTCATGTTGTCCACGTGTAAGAGCCTAAAAATAGCCACACGTATAGCCACACGTGCGAAGGAGTGGTAGAGATTAGTCCCACATAGTTAAACGAGTAAAAAGAATCCTAGCTTATCAGTTGATAATAAGCTTCCTATGTCATTTTGGGATAGACCTCGGACCCAACTTCAAAGGTTCTAACATCTTAAACTAAACATGTAAGAATAAAGAGTGACATTTGATTGACATAAAGAAAAAACTTTCCACCACAATCCATACATGACAAAGGCCCCATTCTGAAAGGAGAATACTAGGAGTCAAGTAGGTATTGAATTTACACTTAAATAAAGGGAAAAGAAGCTGTATGAAGCACAAATTAGTCTACCTTGCATCTTTTTGCAACATTTATGGCATCAGAAGGGCGTGCATCCACACTAATCATGGTTTTTTCACCTGCCTGTAAAATTACAAAACCTGGATGTGAATAGAAATTTTTACACCAGCTAAGGGAAAATGTATATTGCAATTGTAAATTTCAAACATAAACATAGCAGCGCACTCTACCTTCCCAAGAAATATCCGAGCAAAGTAAGTATGCATCACTCTATGTGTAATTTGCACCTTTTTTACCTAAAACCAAAAGACAAAGGTTCAACGTGGAAAGTTAAGCAACATATTCACAACTCAGCAGAGGTCCACTTTTGCATAGAAAAGTTCAAGTTCTTACTTCATAACCAAGGCTCCCTACAAGTTCTTTGAGAAAATGGAATTGACTGGGATATTCCTGCTCCATGAAGACTATAATTACTCAAACAATTACAACCCACAATTAGAACAAAAATATATATTTAACATATTCGAATACCTTGCTTTCATTCTCTGGCGAAACCTCTATAAGTTTTTCAACAGCAGAATCTCCTACAGCCAAGAAATGGTTTGTTTTGATTCTCAATAGTAGAATGGATCAAATCTTCTCAAAAGTAGAATGAATCAAATCTAGTACAGAAGCAGAAATTTCTATTGACTCCAACTCACCAACAAGAATTGGCAATAGCATGTCCCCATCGCAGGAAACTTTAAGGAAAATTGTAGGGCTCCGAAATCTACGAAGCAAACCACTACCAATAGGACCAACATTGGCAGACGACCCCCTAGCTTGAATGGAAAAGGGGGTCAAATGAGTTGATGGTTGCCATTTCACGTCTTCCAGAAACCCACGCTTAAGCAAATGATAGTGCGCCGCAGTTTCTGCACTTAATAGATATAGAAAAGTTAGTATGAAAAGTCGTAATGATAGACAGCGGATGACGAATGATCCCTAGTAGACGCATCTAACAACAAAATCCAAAACAAAAAGCTAATAAATGTCCACGAATTCCAGTATGCAGATCTACGAACCCCTATGCAACGGTTAACAAAATGAACAAAAAGGGAACTACTTTATTACCCATATCCAAATCGTGCATCAGCTCGTTGACAAAGGTAAAATACGAAAAAAAAAAAAAACCCTCCTTTCCGGATACAAACAAAAACACCCAATCCGTACCCGAAGTGAGCAGAACAGCCTCCAAGAAATCACTCTCGCGCTCATCCCGATTCTCATTCCGACCCTCCCATCTGCCACGCGGACCTCCACAAGAAATGCAAATCGAACTCTTACCACCCAACTTATTCCTTCCACAACCCAATCGAAACGAAACCGAATGCCGCAACCGGTGAAGATTACCAGAATCGAAGACGGAAACTTTAACACTCCTTTGATCGGGAAGAAGCGCCAAACCCGAGACAGGACGCACTCGAAGCATTCTCTCCTCTACACACCGAAATCAAACAGGGGTAAACGCCACCAGATTTCTCTCCGGTGCTGAAATTCATAGAATCAGGTCTCTGTCCCCAAAGCGGAATGTCGATCAGCCCAACTACTGTTGACAAATGTTATCTAATCCAGCTCCAGTATTAAATTAAATTTATAACATCGTAGTGATGTTCGGGATTCACGAAAGCGTTGTTTATCGGACTGGCGTGGTCCCAGCCAAACTCGGGTGCGAAGAAGCCGAGAAAATCTCCTACGCCACGTCAGGCGTAACGGACGAGACATTGTTGAGTCATCGGATAGCGACGATTTGCGCTTTGGACTCGGACAGTCTGGATGCGATGATGCGAGGCTGCGAGCGAAAGCAGAAGAAAATACAAAAGTGACGCGGTCACCGACCACCCAGACGAGTTCATTCGGCCGGATGGTTTAAGGGTGGGACGGGTCGACTCAGGGGTAAGACTCGGCAGCAAAAACAGAGGCAATTAAGAATTTAAAACATTTTAAAATAAAAAAATGACATTTTTAATGAACTCATTGTATTCTTCATTTAAAATTCGAATATGGTATTTTGACGCCAAACAGTAAATGTGATATTTGGACCCCAAATATGGTACTTATTTGGTAAATATGGGAATTTGCTCAATGTATTATTAAAAACTTCTTTTCAAAATTTTGAATATGTGTGACATGTGTTTCTACTTAACAAAATTTTTCTTCAAAATACTTTACTATAGCTTTTAGTCATAATTTTTCATCAAAATCCTGTAGTGCAATAGATTTCAGGAATAAATTTTCGTAAAATTCTCTTACTATAGCATTCATTAATGATTTTCCTTTAAATTCTCATATTTTATTTTTTATTTTTTCTAAATCTCACTATAACCTTCAATCATAACTTTTCATCAAATTCCCTAAATAAAGCCTTCAATCATAATTTTTCTCAGACTCCCTTATTAGCATTCATTAAGTTATAGTTTCTCTTCAAAATCCTTTACTATAATCTTTATTAATTTTCTTAAAATTTCTTATCATAGACTTCAATCTTTATTCTTATTTTTCTTCAAATTTATTTTCTATAAGACTTCAACTATGATTTTTTTTCAAATACCTTTACTATAGCATTTAGTCATGAATTTTCTTAAAATTCTCTTACTATATCCTTCGGTTATAATTTTTCTTCAAAATTTATTACTATAGCCTTCAAAAATAAATTTTCACTATAACCTTGTGTAATGAATGTTCTCCAAATTCTATTATGATTTTTTTTTCAAAATCCCTTACTATAATCTTCTTGAATAATTTTTTTTTTTTTTAAATTTCACTATAGCATTCAATCATGATTTTTTTTAAATACCCTTAAAATAACCTTCCATCATGTTTTTCTTCAATTTTCCTTAATATAGCATTCCACCATGGTTTTTCATCAAATTCCTTTAATATAGCCTTCAATCATAATTTTTCTTCAAAATCCTTTACTATAACCTTCGTGGATAAATTTTTTTAAATTTTTTTTACTATAATCATGATTTTTCTTCACTTACTCAAAATCAACCCTAAACCCAAGTTTTGATATTTTCCTCTTTGAAGAGATTTGGCTTAAAAAAGTTCAAGCTAACTCAGTTAAGTATCCACAAAAACATCCTAGAATAATTAATCCTCCCCGTTCAGGGCGAGAGACATGATCGAGTTCATTTCAAAGTTGAACCAGCACTCATTGGGTTACTTGATCCTTGAGTACGGCCAGATCTGTTTGAGAACTCTGTATGTGGCTTCTTGATCATCCTCAAGACTTAGTTCCTGTTAAAGATGATGATCAATATAATCACTGCAGTGATATATAAATTAAAGGTATATATAAAAATTTCTTATATTATTAATTTAAATATTTAAAATTTTAATTTTAATTATTGTATAAAAATCTGAAGTTTTCATGTGACATTAAGATAAATAGAGAGAATTTTAAAAAGGAATCAAACCATTGTTAAATTATAAATACTTTTTTCCAAAAAATTGACTTAATAATTTTTTATATATTTCTCTATGTTTAAGCATTGTAATATTTTAAAATATTATTTTAAAAAATGACTCTTTTTTTACTGTCTTTGTTTTGCCTATTACATGGACAAAACACTTATAGTTCACTAGGGGTAAGTAAAAATATAGAGGTTGAAAACAAATTTGTGGGGTAGGAACAAATCCTTGTCTCATAACAAATTAATACACGAGGCCTAAACAAATACACTAAGTTCACGTTTTTAAATAAGTTCTTTATGAGTAGATATTTTATGGTTTTTATATTAAATACCTTCTTTGAAATTTATTTAATATTTTAATTATATTTTCTCTTTTTGGAAGTTTTGTCATGAGCTAGTGTTGGATTAAATGAATAGGTAAGATTAAGGGCATGGTTTTCGGATCTGGTCATTCGGTAGCGTTATGGGTTTTAGGCTGGGTACCATGCAAGGTAGGCTGCCTAAAGTATTGAGACTGTTTTGAAATTGGAACCAAAGGGTGAAGTTTTGATAGGGTGCATGTATTATTAGTGGCTGGGTAGGGCGAGCGAAATGAGGAACAGGAGATCAGCCTTTTTCTCTGGATGAGAGTAATAATCTGATTCATACTACATTTCTGATAAACTGACAGGTAAGATCAGCATTTTGCTAAAACCAAAACATCCTGAATACCGGATCCATCACCATGTACTTTAAGTGCTAAGTAGAAAATCTAAACAAGTTGAGCAATAGCCAATACGCTTGTTTTGTTTCTCACAGTAACTAGGGCAGGTAACCCATATGATAAGGCAGTACATGCACATAAGCTATTGGTACCACAGGAGTACCAGGGCACTTTGACCCCATAAGTAGGAAGTCAAAGCCAGAACTACTTTACCTAGTATAAACATCAGGCCGTCGACCATAACCCCTTCGATCTGGGCTACCATAAGGAGAATAAGGAACTGACCTAGATCTGGACCGTTCCCTTCGTGACCTATAGGGAGAGCGACGAGGTGAGAAATCCCGGCCCCCACGACGGAATCCACCACCAAAGTCATCGCGGCCATAACCTCCCCTATTCCTCCCACGATCATGACGGTGACCTTTCCATTTAGAAAAAATGTTAAAATTAAAAGACTCATTACATAAGAACAGGATCAAACACATACAGATGCAGGTAAAGAAAAAGATAGAAGTACTCACTGGATTCTCGTGTACTTTTCACCCCAAGATAGTTGCCTGGTGTAGGTGTTCTTGGGCGTTTCCTCCTTGACTGAAAGGTAAACAAACACCTCAATTTCCTGCATGTTTTTACCAAACCATCGAAGTTCCCAAATCGAGCAAAGCAAATTATAATATCTAAGGTATGAGAAGAGTTGATAACTGACATGTAACTTCCTAGAGTTGCACGAAAAAATTGCTACTCAATCATTTTAAGTAGTCCAAAAACTAGGAAAGCTAAACAGAGCACTGATATCTAGATATAAGACTAAAAGCAGCACCATCTGATGAATGCCAGTTGTGCGATACCATAAATGCCCGATTAGGGAGTTGATGGTAGTAATATCCGTTGATTAGTTGAGAGAGTTGAAGGTGAGTTGATCAGAGGTTTAGTTGCATTTGTTTAGTTGATGAGATGCACATTTGAAAAACCATTAGGCTGGGCCACTCATCAAGCAGTTGTGAGATAAGTTGAATGGATAGGTGGATGAACTCATCATCATCTTGATTTTGCTGCCAACATAGCTGACGCAATTTGTATTCTGAATATAACCAAAAACTTCCAAGTTAAAAAAAAATGAAAAAGCAATGACGAAAAATGTCCTTGTTACTCTGATTTCTAGAGATAATACTAAGAGAAAGGAGTACCTTTTCAACAGTTATATATCGCCCCTCCAAAACAGACTGGTTTAAGTATTTGATGCAGCGATCTGCATCCTCGACGCAGTCCATGGTTACAAAACCAAAGCCTCGTGACATGCGGGTGCGAGGCTCAACAACTAGGCGGCAATCAACAACCTACACAGAACAAAATACAGCACAAATAGAATTTTCAAATAGTTGAAATTTACATAATCACTGCAAATTAAAAACATGGGAGGTTTCCAAAGAGAGGGGAGGGCATTTGGGAAAGGTATCAGGTTCAAATCTCACATAGGCCAAAGAGGTAAGGCACCTTAAAATCAGCACACTTTTTCAAAAAAAAAAAAAAAAAAAAAAAAAAAGAGAATGAGAGATTCCTTTAATGGGATGCTCAGTTCTTGCTTTCTGAATCAACTTTTTCCCGGGAAAAAAGGTCATTTTTAAAAAAAATAAACTATCATTGTAAAAAGGCAATTATATTCTCATAGGCTAGCTTGGGTCTTTGGCGCAAATGATTATATTGGGAGATTATAGCATAAGACCTAGGCCTCTTCTCTAGGCATCAAATAGCATGTTTTGTCTTTAGTAAAAAAGCCCTAATCATAGTTTTCAAAAATCAAAATCAATCATACAAGTTCCATCACCAATAAGAAAACATACAAAATGCACATGCAAGCAGTTTGAAATATACCTTTCCCTCCCTAGAGAAGTGGTCCTCAAGGTCTCTTTCAGTAACTCTAGTTGACAAGCCAGTCACATAGAGAGTATTGCCAGGATTCACAGCATCATTTCTGTAAGATCATAAAAATGGATTCAGACAAAAAGTCAAATACATTTTGGAAAGACATGGAACCATTAAATTGCAGTAACTGCCTGCTGGTTCTAACCTGCCACGACTTCTGGACCGAGACCGAGATCGAGACCGAACAGGGGAACGAGACCAGGACCTACCCCTTGATCTAGATCTGGATCTAGACACTGACCGAGACCTCGATCTTCCTCTATGAGGGGATGGGGATCGTGAAGACCTAATACATTCACATATGGGTCACATCAATGATACATCAAACATTATAACATAACAAAACTGTTTAAAGAAACTCATTCATCAAAGAATTCCATATGCGCTACACGATTATATTTTCAAATATACATGGTAAACTAGTCTTACAGGACATATAAGGAAATCATCCACGGATAAACACAAAAGCACATGCCCACAGACTCATCACAAGTTTGCCACAAAAACAATCTATAGATAATATTTTCTAACAGGGGATCAAAGTCTTTAATCAATCAAAAATTTAATGAAGAAAATCAGGTGGAGTCAAATGCATGATTCATATCCTTTCCATCACAGTTGGTTTTACACAATTATTCATAAACGACAATAGTACAAGAGGATCTATCGACCAAGGTTTGATTTTTCATTGCAGGTTTCAGTTCCTCAGTAAATAGAAAACTTTAGCACGGGCATCCACTCCGTCTCCCGTCCAAAAATAATCAGGAAAAAACCAAGGGTCAATCCATTTATCCAAAAGGGGGTGTAAGAACAGTTAGTAGCCCCTGCATGTAAAACAACATTGTTGCACACATTCTCAGTCTCTTATTAGAAATAAAAAATCTCAAACACCACTGCCTGAATTTGCCACAAGAATAAAAGACGAAAACAAAAAAGCTACAAAGTAAACCAAAACCAGGTGGAGGACAAATGTTTGATGTGAATTTCACTTTTACATTGTAACCCATGTTGTCTAACATATTGATTTTTTTTTTTTGAAATGGAACATATTGAATTACTCAATCCTTTAATGAAAGATAAGGTCCCCAAAAAGATTGGACAACAGCTAGAATATAACGGATCAAACAGTGAAGGTAAAAATAAATAAATAAATAAATAAATAAATAAATAAATAAATAAATAAGTTCCCCTTCTCTGACAAACAATGGCACCACAGGTTTCAGACAAAAGTCTAATGGCTTCAAAAGAGCAAAACCATAAGTGCCAAAATGTAAATATTTTGTTCTTTTTTTTTTATTTAAATAGCAAAAAGGAGTTGTGAGGATTCAGAGCCAATATCCCCCATAGTAATAGCCCCTATGGGAACACTGAGCTACGGCCCAAGTTCCCAATTTTTATTCAAATGAACCATGAAAAAACATATTTTTTTAATAGTTCTCTTACATAAGGGCCACTTACCCAATACCTCTACTGATACTTGACCCAAGACCTCCCACTGCAAAAGCTCCCCACAGGATCAGTGAGCCAACACTTCACTACTTACAGTTTATTGAGACCTTCCATACACTTTGAACAATTTTTCAGCTCATTGTTCCTTTTTGTTTTTTGAAATACAAGTGTGATTTTTTTGTCGTAGCATACTATAAATATCACAACTTTTGCATAGCTAATCTAATTCAAGCAAAGTAGTCAGTCGCATGATGAAAGGGAAAGCCCGAAGACAAAAGATGTTATGCTCCTATCAGAAAGTTCTAAGAACATATCAACTTTGGAATCAGATTTATCAGCCCTCATTGCAACTATCGCCATATAAAACACCCAGCACCTAATTTACCAAAGCTACCTTGTGCTCCAGAGGATAGAAATTGCAGAATAGAGCAATACAGTGTCCATTTGACACCTTCATACAGAGTTCTTAACCTATATTCTATTGCAAAGTGGATGGAAGCTCATGTAACGCTTCAGTTGACACTGTCAACATTCCTAGACATGCAACGAACTGAAATAAGCCTTAAGAGAGTTAATACCACTAATAATTTAGAAAACGTAAGACTAACACCTCCCCCTCCGAAACAATTTACTTATCCACAGAGATCTACTTATCCACAGAGATCAAGTTAACAAAGAACAGCAGGCGAACATTCGACAGAATAATAGTAACACACAACTTCAAAGGGCTTTTCCAAATAACTTTTGACAACATTCCGGTTCAGCGACAGCCAACGCAGGAAGCGGGATACGAAAACGATGATTACCTTTTCTGCGGTGAATCTGCCTGGAAACAACGAAAACGAATAGAGTTAACATGACAGAAATACAAGAACGAAGAAGAAAGGTGAGATGGAAAGAGGCGGCCAGCGAGATTACCATTTTCAGGGAGGAGCCGCGAAACCCTAGAACGAGAGAGTCGATGCGAAAGCTGTTCTTGTCTTAGTTGTCGCCTTGCCGGTCTTGTGTCGCGGGTTTGCCAATTTGCCTCAATTAGGTTGTGTAGGCATTAGTCACTAGTCAGTCTTATACACGAAAATCTTTTAATTAAATTAAGTAACTAGTTTTATTAAATATTAACTACAAATTAATTTAATAAATATAGTATAAACTAAATCTCTATATTATTCATGTGAACTCAAAATAATAAGTTACACAAAATGAAAATTAAATTGAAAAATATTTAAAATTATTGAAATTTGAAAGTCATTTTGGCGAGTCAGAAAGACGAACGTGTCCTTCATTGTCCACGGCCGTCGAAACAAGAATTGGCCATCGGAGAGATCTTATCCCGAGACGCACGAGAGAATCTACATGGAATCATCCATTTGAATATCCAACGGTTCGCGTTGGGCTTTAACGCGAGGCAAGTGCTTCGACGGGACTCCGTATGCAGAATCCCGTTTCTCTTTCCTTTTTTCGTCGTTCCGTTCCGTTCCGTTTACATATCTGTCGACGTGAAAGAGAGACACAGCGTGCTGAAGCCTGAAGCCGTACTGCTGCTTACAAATACACAATCGACGTTTCTGGCACAGAGGGTCGGCCGTTTTTGCTTTTTTTGCCGCTCGTCTCACCGCCCTATCTATTTATCGCTCTGATCGGGGGTTGCTCAGAGCGCATTGTTGTATGAAATCAGTGTCTGGATCCTTCAGGGTCCGATCGTGAACAATTTGAGGAAGAGCGATGACGATGGGGAAGAGGCGAAGGACGATAGCCCGGGGAATCGACGGCCTCTGGCAGCGGGAGGTCGGCGAGATTACGCCCAGGAGTTTCGCGCATCGCGTTGGGGCCGCGGAGGTTTTTTTTTTTAAATTTATTTTTTGTGGGAATGTTATTGGACCTTGTTATTCGAATGCATTCGTTTCATTGATGGCATGTCGCGTTAGATACTAGAGTCTGCTACTCTTCGCTCGAAAATATGTGAGTAGTTTTGGATGCGCCGCTTTTCGTAGCCGATGGCGGAAATGTTGTGAACTACTGTGGCGAATGGCGATGCAATGTAGAATTCTGCTGTTTCGCTCAATTTTGTGTTCCCTCGGCTACTGGGTCTTGTTAATTGATTTTAAGTAGGGTAACGGATTCATTTTCTCAACTTTGTATGGAGTTAGCTTAGTAGTGTTCCTTTGTGGTCCCTAATTTATCTTGGCTCATTGTTACGACGAGTAACTTGTGTCATTGAATAAACACATAAATACAGTAGAAGAGTCCATTGACTCTTTTAAAGGGAGTTGATTCTGCTTTTGACACACTGTGGTTTTCTGAAATAGCTCCATTATCAAACAGACACACACAGACGCATGTGTGCGCACACACACACACACACCCCACCTGGGGAAAGACAGAAAGTGTCTCTTATAGAGTCCTTTGGTTGTTATTATGGTTTATAGAAGTGGTTTTCTTTACTTGAAAAGTGTGTACTTTGTGTTTGAAGTTGAGGAAGGCTGCAGCATTCCATTGAGGCTGACAGTTTTGTTTTCTATATATTTAGAGACCGAAGGCTCTTGAATTTACAGGCATTTTCCCTTTGTGTAACTTAAATACCTTACCGATTTTTAGTTTCATTTTGGAAGATATTGTTTAATGCTGTGCTTCTCAATGCAGTGGTCAAATGGAACTCCATTTTTCTGTAATGTTGCAAATAAGGCTAGTTTTCGTCCTGCAGTATTCTAAAGACAAGCTTAAAAAGCTGGGTGATTTTGATCATCAAAACTTATTGTAACTTTGAACATAGTTTGCCATCATTAAAAGCTCATGGTATCTACATGTTCAGATGGATGAGCAATTCATAATTGTTAGATCTAGTGTTTGTTTGTTCTGAGACAATCATCTAACAAGTTAAAGGGCCGAGTTTCCGGAGCATCCTCCAGTTCCTGATGACATATAATATTTTGTGTGGGAACTTGGGCAGTAGTTCAGTGGTACCATAAGGAGTTATACTGTGGGAGGTCTTGGGTTCGGATCCTTACAGCTCTTATTCACCATATATAAAAAAAAAAAAAAATAATAATAATAATAAATAAATATATATATATATATATATATATATTTATATATATATATGGACCCAAATACATAGAATCTTTGCATGAAGTTGGATACAAACTGATACAAAATTTTTCTTGTGAGATCCCCTTCATTTCCTTTTAAATAACACCCCTTTCATTCCAGAGTTTACTTTTAAACACAGAGATATTGTGTAACACATGCAAGGTTGAAGAGAGTTTTTTCTCTTTGACTTAAATATTTAGGTAGGGCCCCCTATGTCACTGCTTTATTGCTTGAACATTTTCCTTTCTTTTTTTATTTTGGAATTTTTTATTTTTGTACTTCTGTTTTCTGTTATGTTTGCACCCACACACTCAAGATGGTACCTTTGAGAGTTGAACTCAAGACCTAACATTTGGGAAGTCCTCAATTCAACTCATTTCACATAGATGACGTAACATTTTCCTTTTTGTTGTTGTTTCTTCATCCTTTGTTACTGGTGCACCCCCACCAGCTGTTGTTTCATTTTAAAAAAAAGAAAGAGTTTGCATACTTGTCAACTCATTTGCTGCTTTGCAGGTTTTCTTTTACAACTAAAACTAAGAGGAAATAGATTAGCATTGTTTGCTGTCCAAAATAGATTATCACATGGACAGGCCAACATGTTCCTGGGATAGTGATGCCATTTCTTCTTTCTCCAAGCGTATACTTGTGGTTTAAACTAGATATGAAGGAAGTTGGGATATGAGAACCTCAATGTGGCTCCCATGTTGGAGCATGGGCCATCGTGAGTTTTACAGTTAGTTTGTTTGTCTTTGCGTTGGGTATTTTTGTTTCCATTGTTGCATCCAGTTACAAATCCTTAATTTGCAATTTCTGCTCTTCCATTGTATAAGAAACTGAAGGATCTAGGAAGCTGTTTCTTTAATAGGATAACCAAGAGGATTACTTAGTTCTCTTATCTGTTGAAAGTTGTTTTTTGTTGAACTAAATGATGGATTAGTTTTAAATAACGGAAAAAAAGATATATTGATTATCCTTTATGGTTCAGGATCTGGTGCTGAGATTTGATATCTACAAAAAGCTAAAAAAGCACAGAGGTTGTGTGAACACAGTGAGCTTCAATGGTGATGGTGACATTCTTGCATCTGGGTCTGATGACAAAATGGTGTTACTATGGAACTGGGATCAAGGTTCTGTCAAACTAGCATTCCATTCTGGCCACACAAATAATGTATTTCAAGCTAAATTCATGCCATATACAGACGATAAGACAATTGTTACATGTGCTGCAGATGGGCAGGTTTGCATCAACAGAGAGCACTAATATGTCAAGCATCAAATTCTTCTGTCTTTTCTCTCTATGGGATCTAGCATGGCTGAAAATCTATTTCTCTTCCTGTGACTTGGTTCACTAGGTGAGACGGGCTCTGATACGAGATGATGGAAAAGTAGACACGGTGAAACTGGCTAAACATGATAGCCGTGCCCATAAGCTGGCAGTCGAGCCTGGAAGTCCATACATATTTTACTCTTGTGGCGAAGATGGACTTGTTCTTCATGTAAGTAGAAACAATTAGTGTTTTCTATTTGGATCATTCAGATTTTTTATTGGATGTTGAAGTTCATAGGCAGATTTACTGTTAGTTTTGCATGTGACATGTAATTCGTGATTTTGAAATCTGGTAGCAAAAATTGAAATGATTTGATGGTGATTTTTCTTGGTTATAGAGTTCAATTGGTAGAAATGCTGGTGCAATGTCGTGCACAAAGTTTCACTATGTTTCTCAAAATTTTGCTTGTTAATTCTGGTTACCATGATTTTGTTTTATATGGTGTTAAATATCTCCTTTTTGCAGTTTGATTTGAGAACACGGTCCGCAACACGGCTCTTCACTTGCCAACCCTTTGAACACAAGTCTCGCCTCCGGCCAATCGTCCACTTAAATGCAATTGCAATAGATCCACGTAACCCCAATCTCTTTTCAGTTGCTGGATCTGATGAATATGCTCGACTTTATGACATTAGGAAGTACAATTTAAATGGATCTCCAAACTATGGTGTTCCAGCAGACTGTTTCTGCCCGGCACATCTGATTGGAGATGGTCAAGTTGGAATAACTGGTTTGGCCTTCTCAGACCAAAGTGAGCTACTTGTTTCCTACAATGATGAGTTAATATATCTTTTTTCTCGTGATATGGGACTAGGAGCTAATCCAGTAAAAGTGTCTGAAGAAAATGTGGATGTTGACTCTAAACCACAGCCACAAGTCTATTCCGGTCATCGAAATTGTGCTACTGTGAAGGGTGCTAACTTCTTTGGCCCCAATTGTGAGTATGTGACTAGTGGCTCTGATTGTGGGCGGATCTTTATCTGGAGGAAAAAAGGTGGAGAGCTCTTGCGTGCAATGGAAGGAGACAGTCATATTGTTAACTGCATTGAACCTCATCCACATGCTACTGTGCTTGCAAGCAGCGGCCTTGAGGATGACATCAAGATTTGGACCCCAAGAGCAACTGAACCAGCATCCTTGCCAGTTAACATTGACGAGGTAAGCATTGTGTAGTTATCATATTTTGATAATCTCAGCTTATTGTGCTTGTTGAAGTGTCGTAGAAGTCCCTGGTCATATTTATTATATGCTGTGCTGGTGACAAGCCTCTAATGTATCCTATCACATCAATTTTTAACTGGTAGACAACCTTGATTGGGCCGATTGTTCTGGTTGTGTAATTGCATAAGTTGCAGAAAGTAGTTTTATGGGATTTTAATCATCTGTTTATTTTTATACTCAAAGATATGAGTCACGTTTGGTTTTGTATACCTTGTTAGCAGTTTCTGTTATAGTCTTAGAGGCAAGTGTTGCATGGGGGACTGGTAAAAGAATATATGAATTAAGTACATGTTGTCTTCAGTGGTTTTACTGAAAGATGTTTAGTCATGTCTGGTATGCTTGCTGAGCAGCTTCTATTACCGAACTGGTCAAGTGTTGAATGTGAGCAAAGAGGCTTAAAAAACATAAATTTCAAACAATCTTTGGTCAATTGGTAGTTTGCACCTTTTTTTTTTCCTGTGGAAGAACATAAGAATATCAGATTATCAGATAGATCTTTGGATTGTTGGTAGTTAGTATGTTGTTTTTTCTACCAAAGAACATATGAATATCAGACTGATCTTTGGTCTGTTGGTAGTCAGTATGTTGCTTTTTGTGTGAAAGAACATATAAATGTTGGTGTGTTATTGCTTGGCATGTTTCTTTATATTTTCTCAATTTTCTGCTGTTAATTGTGCGGAAGGATCTGATACCTGATCGCATTGCTTGCTTTGCCATCGACGATGATGACGACGACGACAACAATGACAACGATGATGATGATGATGATGATGGTGATGATGATGATGATGATGATGATGATGATGATGATAACGATGACGATGATGACGATGATAACAATGATGATTATTTTGATGATGATCTGGATGATGGCTCTGACTTCTTTTTCGATTGCCATAACAATGCCGATGGTGGTTCTGCTGCTGATATCGATCCTTGAATGTGTTCCAGCTCAAAGATAGGAAGATAAGATGGATGCCGCATATTGTCTCAACCCAAGAGATGATAATGCACATACTGCATATGGTGGGAGACGGTTCCCGTGATAGCAGGGAGGAATTTGCAGACAGGGTAGCTCTTTTAGAGTATTTTGTGGGGCTTGCTGATGGCGAAGGCCCCTCGGAGACTGGCAACTCGACTAACCAGGCGGACAGTGGAGATAATTGATACTTTGCTTCGTCAACCCAGAAAAGAATGTACATAGACTCGAAAGGATTATAGTTCTTCTGTCCGACTGGCTGAGTCCATATAGCTTAAATAGCTAGTGTGTTATTCAATAATATTCATGATAAGATGAGTCTATTTTTCATTTGGCATTGTTGAGTTTTCCCTCTGTGTTAACTCAAATCTACTCTCAGATTCGAATGGAGCTATCTTAATGCCGTCTTCTCGGAGTTAGATGAACGGGTGGAGTGTTGAAAGGCAGGCTCTTTTGGACAAAGAAAGTTCCAATGAAAATCTTGCGGGCAAAGCTTGATTTCATTAGATGTTACACAAGCTGCTACTACGTCGATTCCTGTGAATACACTCGCCTTTTGCTACACTGCAAGAGCTTGAGCGGCCTTAAGAAAATCCACGCCCGCATTATCGTAAACGGCTGCGAGCATAACCCCTTCCTCGCTTCCAAGTTTGTTGGTCGATATGCAGAGCACGGGAGCATGGACAACGCACGCAAGGTGTTCGAAGTCGTGCCCGAGAGAGACGTCCTTCTGTGGAACGTTGTCATTCGTGGCTATGCCGAAAGGGGTCCCTTTGCGGAGGCCATTAAAGTGTACCATCGTATGAGATCGAGTGGAATCCACCCCAACCGCTACACGTACCCGTTCGTCCTCAAGGCCTGTGCTGCAGTGGGAGGCCGAAAAGGGCAGGAGATCCATGGCCATATCTTTCGAGCTGGGCTATGGTCTGATTTATTCGTGGCAAATGCTCTGGTGGCGTTGTATGCAAAGTGTGGGGATATCGTCAGAGCACGACGGCTTTTCGATGAAATTCCCGACAAGGACTTGGTAAGCTGGAACTCCATGATCGCCGGGTACAGCCAGAACGAGCTCACGAGCGAAGCACTGGAGCTTTTCCACCAGATGGTTGTTGGAGAGGAATGTCGGATCATGCCAGACCGTGTCACTTTAGTTACCGTTCTTCCCGTCTGCGCGCATCTGGCTGCAATCCAGGAAGGCTTGTGGATTCACACCCACATCATAAAATCGGGAATGGAGATCGACGTCGCCCTGGGCAGTGGCCTGGTGGGAACGTACGCGAAATGCGGTCGTCTGAGCACCGCGCGCACCCTGTTCGCCAAAATCCCCCAAAGAAACGTCGTGGTATGGAACATGATGATCGGAGGTTTCGGGATGCACGGCCACGCGACGGAAGCGATCGAAATGTTCCTCGAAATGGTGGGAGCGGGAGTCCGCCCGGACGACATCAGCTTCGTGACTCTGTTATCCGCCTGCAGCCACGCCGGAATGGTCGACGAGGGCCTGGAGCTCTTCAAAACGATGGAGACGCACGGTGTCGAAAGAACCCCAGTTCATTACGCTTGCCTCGTGGACCTTCTGGCCCGCGCGGGACGGTTAGCAGACGCCCTCGATTTGATCGAGAAGATGCCGGTGAAGGCGGGGAAAGACGCATGGGGTGCCCTGCTGGGGGCCTGTCGCATACACGGGAATCTAGAGCTCGCAGAGCTTGCGGCCGAGAAGCTATTCGTGCTCGACCCTGATAACGCCGGGAGGTACGTAGCACTGGCTAAAATGTACGAGGATGCCGGGCGGATGGAGGACGTAGCCAGAGTGAGGAAGAAGATGAGGGAGAGAAGGATCAAGAAGCAACACGGATGCAGCATGATTGAGGTCGACTGTGTGCTACACACATTTGGGGTAGACGACGATTCCCATCCAATGGCGCAGAGCATATACGATACCCTGGAGCATCTAGAAATGGAAATGGAGTAGATTATGTACTGAAAAGAATTTCACCAAAGCGCGTCGAACTTGGAACCAGGGAGATCCGGCCATGGCTGTTCCAGGCACGCTTGCTTTTCACTACTAAGATTTTGATTTAGGATGTATCAATTTATTTATTCAATTGCAACACAATGTTATAATGGGGATCATACTAGAAGACAATGTTCTCACATCATAAGCTGTTTCAGGCATTCATAAAGCAATTTTGGGATGGAATTTTGGCTAATAAGGAGATGAAGAGCCTTTCATTACTAATTTTTCCTTCTGATCGGATTTAATTTTGAGCTAAGCTACGGTTTGAGTGATTAGTCTGATGTGGGTCTTATAATACTCACTTCGGGGATGGCTCAGGTGGTCTCTTCCAGGTCGCGGTTGTGGGAGGTCTTTTAAGTTCAGTCTCTATGGTAGAGATAAGACGTACTTGGACCCATTTGGCATCCCACAAACTTTTCTTTAGGGATATGGGGAGGCATAGGGTTGGGTACCCGCAGGTCGGGTTCGGGTTTGGGAATAGAAACCCAATTTTGGGTAGGGTACTAAACCTGATCCGCTGGTTTTTATTTTTTATTTTTATATATTTTTTCTTGAGTTATTTTAAAAATATATAAAAAGATCGATTTTGTCGGGTCAAATTCTGAAACCCGACCAACCCAACCCAACCCAACCCTCCCCTACTTGGGGGTGAAATTTTTCACAGTAAGGATTAAGGGACGACAAAAAATCTGACCGGGACCCGTTGATAGAAGATTGGAAGGGGTTACATTACGTTCCGGGCCCACGCAAGTGTTTCTTTGTCAGCAGCAGTGCCACGTGGTTGGCTGGGTCCATACACGCTTGTGACGTATAAAAGCCAAGTAATAGAACTCGACCACGAAGTGATTCTTCGGGCAGCAGCGGAAGAAGAGGCAGCGTGGAGAGACGAAAAAGCGACAAGCTTCTCGTTTGGCCATGGAGTCTCTCGCCGGCGCGGCAGCGATCGTGTCTTCATCGTCTCCGATTACGCGTTTCTCCCCGATCAGAAGCCCCAACAGGCGTCCTTCTATTCTTCCTCTTGCCTCCAAAAGTACGCGTCCTCTCTCTGGTGTGTTTTCGCCTGCTCGTTTCCTTGTTGGATTTTCTGATCGCCCCTCGCTTGTTGTCTTTTTTAACTTTCAGATCGGAGAAATGAATCCGAGTTCGAGGAATCCCAGGGTGCTAATCTTGTCCCTTTGATCAACAAGTGCACGTCCCTCACCCCTCTCTCAAGGGTATTATTCAGCTGCTCCTTTTTTCTCAATCGTATGAAATTGGAGAATATGATTGTATTCGTTTCTGAATTTCAATTTCAGATTCGTTTTGTGGGTTTTTAATGGTTTGATCGTTGATGCGTTAGGATGCGGCAATGGGACTGGTTTTGAGCGCGGCCACGAGTCGCGGCTGGACTACGGGGTCTGGCATGGAAGGTCCGTCTGTGCCGGCTCCATCTGATAGTGCGGATACCCCTCACCCAGTTTCGACCTTCCCTTGGTCCCTCTTCACCAAATCCCCTCGCCGCCGCATGCGTGTGGCGTTCACCTGTAGCGTTTGTGGCCAGAGGACAACTCGCGCGATTAACCCTCATGCCTATACGGATGGGACTGTTTTTGTGCAGGTAAAAAATCACGATCAGGTTTCTTTCTTTCTTTTTGTTCTTTTTTTAATTTTTATATGTGAAAGTGGAACATTTTTTTGTCCAATTTGTATAAATTTCTTATATTTTGTTCCTCCTTGCTTTTGGATTTTGATGTCGATTTGATTATTTGACGGATTATTTTTTCTTTTTCTAGTGCTGCGGTTGCAATGTTTTCCATAAACTTGTGGACAATCTGAACTTGTTTCATGATATGAAATGCTACGTGAACCCTAGCTTCCGTTACAGAGACGCCGACAGAGAGATTGGCTTCAAATTCCTTGATATGGATGGTGATGATGGGGCGGACGGATTCCCTCTCGTTTGATGGGAAAGCAAGACTTGCTTGCTCGGTAATCTCTAGGTCGCTGTTTCCCTCGATATGTACATCCGTGAAGTAGTTTGGTACTCCTCTACTCTGTGATTGGGTTGTAAATATAGTCTTTCAATTTACATTGACCACCATTGGTTTGAATACCCTGTTTTGAATTGGAGAATTGGATAAAGGAGTTATATGATCTAACTAATGTAAGTGCTAGGTTTGTATAAATGAATTGATGACTAATGATCCAATAAATTTCTACTTTATTTACACAAAGTGTGGGATTTGTTGACATATTATTCAATTTGTTTGCTGCGTGGGAATCTGTATCGTATTTGGAGGAAAGCTGCAGTGTTTAAGACTTTGATGTTATTGAAACTTCAGGAATGCAAACACACACAAAATGATTGTTTATACATGCTTGAGTGAGTGGTTGAAGGATTTTTATTTACTACAAGTCCACCTTAACAGAATGGTCTTTTGTAGTGTGTACTAGCTAATTCATTTTGGTTCCTTGATTCCTGGAATTATGAAATCTCTTTGGAGGATTATGATTATTTGACATGTATAATGATGATGCCCTTGCTTGATAAGTGGCATGGAGTTTTTGCTAGATTTGGATTTTTGTGCAGGAACTGTTGACTAGCTCTTTTCTTTTGTAAATTGCCCCCAATCACTGTCCAAACTCTTCAAACGGAAGTGACTTTCTTGCTATTTAGAAGTCTATTTGAGGGAGTATAGATAAGAGGTTTTGGTGGGACAGAAATGCTGAGGTCCTCAAACAATGTTTAGATGGAAATAGCAAGTCTATGTGAGGGATTAAAGATAAAAGGTTTGGTGGAATAGAAATGCTGAGGCCCTCAAACAATGTTTAGATGGAAATAGCAAGTCTATGTGAGGGATTAAAGATAAAAGGTTTTGGTGGAACAGAAATGCTGAGATCCTTTAGATGGAGTGTTTGACAGATTTTGTATTTGTCCAAGTACTGTGGACTAGCTCTGCTTGAGGGATTATATATAGAGGTTTTAGCATGGCAGAAAGGCCCAAGTCTTCTGAACAGGTGTTCAGAGTCTCATCTGCTGCCCTAATTTTGATTCTGTTCGTTCTCTGCATGATAATTTGAACTATTGCATTGCTTCCTATGAATGGCGAGTCCTGCTTTGCTATTAGCCTTGCTAGGGGCCTAGGATCAAGACATCTGCAATCAGAACTCTTTACCCACGAGATTTGGACATGTTGGAAAGATTTCTAAGCCATGCTTCAGCAGATTAGTACACTTTCGTATTGTTCGGCCAGTGGTCATTCTGCAGTTGCACTTTTTTCCTCCAGGCATTAGTGATATCTCCTTATTCATTGTAACTCTTTGATGCTTGGACAACTTGATACCATTTGATGTCCCATTATAATATTAAAATATGCAAACTTTAATTCCTTATTAGTTAAACAAACTTTAATTCCTTATTAGTTAAACAGGTCTAAAATCTCATCAGTTAAAATAGCCTGGTCTATTACTTAATGGACCCTGAATACGAGTAGAGCGCTCAAGACTCGTACTCTTCTCTTCCAAGACTAAGAACTTTCGGGTCTTGGAGGAGGAAACCCAAATTATAACCATTCTTAAGTGTTAAAATGTCTATATAATTGATGAATGTCACATGAGATCAATCAGGCAAAACCACATTTGATTTTGAACAACCATAACGGTTCATTGTATACATTTTCATTAAATGTCTTCTTCCTAATCCTTCTATAATTTGGGGTAATATATATAATAGCTAAGCTTCCTTGTACAAATGCATTTATTAACTAGTCTTTATTTGAAAATAACCATATATAATAATCTAATAAATATAAACTTTTCAATAGGTGCCTTCAACAAAAAAATTTTATCGATAAAACTAATTTTTTATTTTTATCCAATTTATATATATATTCACAAATTTTTATGGTTGATCTGGAAAAAGATTACACAATTGCTGTAAAACTGTCCATTTATGTGACATTTTTTAGTAAATCATTAGCACACGTCAACGTTTCTATTAAAGAGTTTCCTTGTGTAGATTTTTCTAAGGTACTATATTATAAAAAAACCATACATATTATCTATTGAATATTATTATTTTAAATAAATGAGTCTTACAAAAAAAACTTTTGTTTACGCTTTACATCAATGTTTTAAAAACCGAACCGGCCAATTTAACCTGGTACAACCAAAATTGGAGGCCAATTCGGTTCTTATTGACTCAGCCCAATTCATTGTAATTAATATTATTTGCGTCTTTTTTCTTATAGAAATATTAAATATATGTAACATATGGTGTATAATATACACCGGTCCAACCTGGTCTAACTAGGTTCAACCAAAAGCGAACATAACACCGGTTGGTTAGCCGGTTCGGTTTTTAAAACATTGGTTTACATAGAATTTTAGAAGGATTTTTTTGTTATATTGAGTATCATTCTTAATTGGGTCGACTCCTCTTAAGTGGCCTCGAGTCACATCGGACTCACCCGGATGAGTCCAAGTGTCCAACATTGAGTCGAGTTGGAAAATAAATAATTTGAGAATTTTAAATTAAAATAAATAAATACAAAAAAATGGAATTTATTTTATTTTTATTAAAAAAAATTCCGTTGCCGGGACTTGAACCCGGGTCTCTCGGGTGAGAGCCGAGTATCCTAACCAACTAGACTACAACGGAATGTTGAGAGCCGAGTACTCTACTTCAATCTCAATTTAAGCAAGTTGCAACTGGGTTTTTGTTAGTGGTTAAAATCTACGTACCTAAAAATAATAATCCTAATTCTGGGGGTTTGTTGGGTTGAACTCAAATTGGGCGTTTGCATTTAGTTTTATTAACACTAAATAAAATCACTTTGAAGCGTAAATCGCGACTAATACCTTCCTCCGAGATCTTAACAGCAATTTTCCTCAAAAGTAGCTAGCTTCGTGCAACACAACACTATAAAATCATCAGCACGTAATTAGATGGTGGGATCATCTCTCCGTTTACATGCGCAGCAGCTAGCTTCTCTTCAAATTAAGATGAAGATTTCCGGTTTCTCCATCTCCATCCTTCTGGCTCTATTTTTCGTGCTCTTCTTCTCTGCAGCTGGTAATTACTCCTCCTTTAATATGTTATATGCTCCTCAAATATTCATTCATATATGGCCCTTCAATATATATTAACTTAATTAATGTATATCATGTATATATGTGGAACAGACGCAAAGCTTTGCTACGAGCAATGGAGCAATCGTGCTGGGTGCGACGTGGCGCGGTGTGTAGCCCTCTGTAAGAAGGCTCACGGTCCTGAGGCTCAAGGTGGGTGCGCCAAGATAAGCCCCATCTGCCACTGCGCTTTCCCCTGCTTTGCAGGCTCCAAAAAGCTGCTGATCAAGCATGATCAAGCTATTATCAACTGATTAATTACAAGCAAGAGAAGAGTATAATTATATGTCAGATCCACGGATGATTCCCAGTTGCTTAATTTAAAGCATGATCACATGCATATTTTTTTAATTAATGGATTTTCATTGTCTTGTATTTTTATTTGAATATTATATCGAATATTACCGCTGCTTAGTGACGCCCCTAGTTCCATTGAGAAGATATTTATATTAGAGAGATTTACAACTCATGAATCAATTATTGAATAAATATCGAATCATGGATGAATATTGGCAAAACATTGAGTCATAATAAAGGGACGAAAAATTCCCTTCATTAATTTAACCCCTGAACAAGTAATCCACTTAAACAAACCAGACCAAGGCCTGAATCCTCCTCTAGCCCAACCCTCCCCTAGCCCGACCCTCCCCCCTCACCTGGCTCAGTGGCTCGAGGAAGAGGGGGAGGGTCAGGACAGAGGAAGATTTCGGCCCCCGATCTGGTTGTTTTAGGTGGATTCAGGAGTTAAATTAAGGGTATTTTTGTCTCTTCATTCATGACTCGATATTTTACCAACATACATTTATAATTCAATATTTAGCCAATAATTAATATTCAGTATCATTAAAATTCCAATTGGGTCGAGTCAACCCCTCAACGAGTCGCCTGGACTCGCTTCATAATTGAAAGGATGAATCAAAGTGTCCAACACACTAACTCATGAAAGAAAAAAAATAAATTATAAATTAACATATATACACGAGTAAAAACATACGTGAGGGTTATCATAAAATGGTTAGAAACAACACATTATAAAATTATTATAAAATTAAGGCACTATAATTTTCTGAGTTTTGAGCAAAAAAAAATGGTTAGAAACAAATTTCCTGAATAAAATGAACCAGGCAACGCCTTTCCGATTTATCACATCAATTTTATGGTTGAACCGGACCATATCTGTTCAATAAATTATCCATTCCTCCATTGGAATTGGGTTTAGAAAATAATATTAAAAAGTTTTAAAATAACTCACCATGCAAAAAAAAAAAAAAAAAAAAAAAAAAAAAAAAAACATTTTGACTTGATTATAAATATTAAAACCTGAAAATTCTGAAAGAGGATGTCTATGGTCATAAACAACCAATCCTCATCTGTATTTACAAATAAAAATAGGTGATTAATGAATTAAAAAATTTGTGTCTTCGCCGGCTGCGGCCGGGTCCAAAATTTTAAAAAAAAAATTCCGTTGCCGGGACTTGAACCCGGGTCTCTCGGGTGAGAGCCGAGTATCCTAACCAACTAGACTACAACGGAATGTTGATTACAGCGATAATTTTCCTTATCGATTCTGGTTAATGGATGGTCGCCGTGATTTCATGAAGCTCTTCTGATCAGGCGACGACGATATATTGAATTTTTTTTTTTTTTCTCTGAAGTAACGGGATTTGTTTTCTGAACGTAAGAAGCCGCATTTGCTTCTTCCTTTTAATTCTGTGGAATATTGGATCGGCAGATCAGTACTGCAAAGAGTTACTACTGGAGGGGAGGAAGAGTTACGTACGTACGTAGTCTTTTGCGGAAGAGTCGTTATGGGAATCTGAAGGCGGCCGTCTCAACTACAATCATGTGTGTTATGAACAGGGACTCTGCATATGGGTCTGTCGATCTTAGAGAAGAAGAGGGAGACTACTTACTCCTTCTAAGTTCCCCGAGAGCATCGGGAAGAAAGCACTTCGCAAAAGTCGCGGTTGGATATGTCCATATGGCGTCAACGAAGAGCTTCAGTTGATTCGTCTAAACGTTAATGGAACATTGGCTTGCTTTGACGTCGCTGAGAAGACGATCCACCCCATTGACGTTCCTCTCGAGTGTGCAGAAGATGATCTAATGGCCATTCCTGAATCGATTATTCATTCCCTGGAAATTCAAGGAACAAGGTTTTGTCAATGAATGATAAATTTGTCCTTAGGCGTATGCAATAATAAAAAACTCCTGAACTATAATCCACTATGTATCCAAATTATATATGAACATAATTTAGTTCCACTAACTAAAAATAGATTGAAATGAGGAAAAGAAGTAAATATAGCACTGTAGAGCAACATTTCAGCTTTGCCAGAAAAGATTTGAAGCCAAAGAACTGCCAATAATGTATGTATCTATAAATGATTAATGTCACACGATCAACTCATACAAAACCTTCAGTAAATTATACATTTATGTTGCAAGCATTAGAGGAGGCCAAAAAAGGCCCCTCTAGAAAGCAACTCCAAAAAAGAAAAAAAGAAATCTACTTCGTCACTCTTAATTCTTGAGATTTCTTGTTGACGACTCAATGTCACTTGTCTCTGCTACTTCTTCTCTGGAGTCGTTTTAATTGTGGACGTTCCTTAGCAGAAGGTTGGAGTGCAACACCATACAAGACCGACCAAGTGCCACACGCCTCTCAGGGCACCTTGCATGCACATATATACACATCATTAACACCACTAAGTAAAAGGTCTCTGGCATTGTAACAACAGAATAAGCATCAAATTAAGGGAAGGGAAGATATAGATCATAACGAGTAGTCTAAGATGGCCATTTTTTTCCAATACGTAATTTGTTACTGAAGGCACGTATATATATACAAGGTAAAATTAAGATATCAATATGATAAAGATCTCATGCAAGCTTACCTTAACACAAAAAATGCTCTTTCCTTTTCCACTGCTCCCTTTTGGAAATTGGGATTGAACACCTGACCCTTGTCATTTAGGTGCTATAAAATGCAAGCTTCGCAAGACTTTTGTCTCCATGCATATATATGTGGAAGATCGATCTGTTACAAATTCTACCAACATGTCTCCTCCTGATAATTGAAAGTATTAGTTATAGAAACACTTACCTGTGGGCAGTGGCCTATCCTAAATGAAAAAATTATTTAAATTCGTGATTTTTACCCTCTTAACATATTAATGATATTTTTGCAACCCGAGATATCCATTTTTTTTTTTTTTTTTTTTTTTTTTTTTTTTTATCCTTTCCTTGGATATCCTAACCAACTTGTTTGTTATAACCTATTGGGTCTTGGCCGAGGCGGGGGCCAAATTTTAAAAAATATTTCAAATACAGATTATTTTTTAAAAATGATGAAAAAATTATGGAACTTATTTTTATAAAATAAAATTTCCGTTGCCGGGACTTGAACCCGGGTCTCTCGGGTGAGAGCCGAGTATCCTAACCAACTAGACTACAACGGAACACTGATATTGGTTAGCAATACAATATCCTCCATGTACTTAGTTACAAACAATATGTTCGTACATATATTTCCCATAATTTAGAGTACGGAGATGAGTTATTCAATTGAATTTAATTTATAATGGGTTTGATTATTTCAGCATCTCAGCTGGAGATTTGGATAAATTAGAAACCGAAATTTTAAATTGGAAATGAGGAGTTTAGGATAAGTAATTAATAAAAAAATATTAACTATAAATGGGATAATTAATTTCTCCTTGAAAATTAGACAAAAATTGTTGGGAACTATCTCCTTCTCTCGCAGAGCCGATCCCCATCACTTTCACAAGAGTCCATTTCTCCTTTTGCTTGTCATTTCGGCCTACCATTTCCAGGTACATGTGATTATTCTTTTATGAATGTAATCCATGGTTGACTGATGAACGAAAATAATATCGAAGCGATTTCATTGTTTGTCACTGATCATTACGTGACTTGTGAGTACTGATTCAGTCCGCAATTCTGTGTTCGATCTTTTGAGTTTGATTGATCAACAAAAATAATGAAGCGATTCCAATTCTGAATTTGTTCTTCATGGTGGTCAGTCTTCGATTTGGTGTCTTCGTTTATATGTAGATATCCCTTCTACTGATTGGATTCATTTACTGGGTTTTCCGTATAAATTAAAATTCAATCCCCTGTTTTTCTTGTCCTTCTAATTCCGTGTTGACCGATTAGTACAAATAGATCCTCTGAATGCAGCCCAGCCACAGCCGGAAGAGATGAAGGCCGGCTTTAGTAATGATCTCTCTCCACTGTCGTCGGCTTCCTGGCAATTTTCATCCTTACCTTCATTCTAATCAATCAATTTCTTCCTTCAGAACCACTTCTTTTGTTACTAAATATTACGTGCCTTCCGAGTTAATCTTGTCGGCCCCATGTATTGCATTAGTTCTCCATTGTCTGTCTTCGCTTTAATTTAAAGAGGAACGAATGACAAGGTGCATGCATGATTTGGTATATTTTTCATTTCCGTGACATATGATTCAGAAGATAGGAAATCATTGCATAAACTTAAAGATATGATCTCTAAGTTATTCTGAGAACCGGGAAGGGGTTATGAGTTCTTGTGTGATAATGGAAATTTTGTTTAATTTTGTAAGTGTTGCTTAGCAGTATTTGGGTTGATTTTCCCCTAACAGTGTGTTCGCACGCAGTGTTCGTGGCTCTTCTTCTCTCTTTAGCTCCTTTCACTCCAAGTATCTAAGAGGACTAGATGAAAGACACCAGAGATGGACGTAGGCCATCATCGAAGAGCTTATCCGTTAGCTCCTTGCCCCTCATTTTGGATTTAGAAGATTTCAAGGTATAAATGATGATAAGATAGACTTTCTATTTTAATTTTTCCCTGTATGAGATGTTCCCCAAATCACCTGGAATTGATTTGAAGAGTTATATTGTTGGAGGGTGACTTCTCCTTTGATGGATTGTTCGGGAACTTGGTAAATGAGCTTCTTCCTTCATTTAAAGAGGAGGATCGCGATCCATCAGATGGACAAGATAGTTTGACAAATACGAATTTACGTGGAACTCAAGGCCCATCAGTCCCCTTATTTCCAAAAGTAGATGCTCTCCTGGATATGTTTAAAGAGTCTTCCAAGGAGTTGGTTGATCTTCATCATCGGGTATGCTTTATATCATTCTTTGTTGAATTATACAACTTTCTCTTTTAAATTTGTGTGCAATGTGCCTCTTTACGTATTGATTCTTCTTATTCTCTCTCTCTCTCTCTCTCTCTCTCTCTCTCATTTTGTAGATTGATGGAAGACTCTTCAATCTCAAACAGGATGTCACTACTCAGGATGCACAGCATAGAAAGACGCTAAGTCAGGTTAAATTAAACGGCTATTTCTCTTGCTGTAGTGTCTTCTCTTATGAATTTCTCTAGGTTGTTTTGAGGTTGTCTCTGTCAATGAATCGGAAGAAAAATTGAGTACAACTATTTGTTTAAACTGTAGACTATATATTTTCAATGCTATGCACTGAGGTAACACCCAACTCTCAGAAGATGAAGGTTGCAGATATGAGATCATCAAGATGTATGTGTAGGGAATAAAGTTGTATTATAAGTAGATGAGAAAAAAATGAGAAAGAGTCATGTCAGATGATTGAGCAAATTCAAGGAGGATGAAACAGTTCAGTAATGATGTAAGCCTTTAAATGTCTGTTAAAACTCCTATGTGTAACGAGTGGAAGGCCTATAAATGGCATAAATAGAGGTGGCAAAATTTGAAAAACAGGAACTTACTGATGGAATTAGCTTGAGATGATGTTCAAAATAACTGGACCAGAAAGGCAGAGAACACTGACTTGATAGCGAGCGGTCATTTGTTTCTGAAAGGAAATAAAACATTAGGAAGAAGAAGGAAAAGAAGGAAATCTAACTATTTCTGAAGGAAGCATCACTGCTCCTTTTGTTACAAAGTATAACAAAAGACTTCTCTTTGCCGGTTACTTTCTGCAGTAACGAAATTTTTTTTTGTTAAATTCATATAAATCCACTTATAGGATGAGAAATAGAATACCTGTTTAACGTTCTCCTGTATGTACCAACACCGTTTATGTTTCTTTGTAGCTGGAAAAAGGCGTGGATGGCCTCTTTGATAGCTTTGCTAGGCTGGATACACGTATCTCCAGTGTGGGTCAGACTGCTGCCAAAATTGGTGACCATCTGCAGGTAAGATCTCCTTTTTGACAGATGCTGGAATGGATTAGCAATTATCTCTAACACATGCTAATTTGATAAGTTCTTGTCAGAGTGCAGATTCTCAACGAGAAACTGCAAGCCAAACAATTGAGCTCATAAAGGTACATAAACTCAAAATTTAATAATATTTTAATACTAGTTGCAAGACTACAAATTAATATTTCTTTTCAATCTATTGTTTACACTCGATGTTAATGTCATGGCTGCAGTACTTGATGGAGTTCAATGGCAGTCCTGGTGACCTGATGGAGCTTTCTCCTTTGTTTTCTGATGATAGTCGCGTTTCTGAGGCTGCCTCTGCTGCCCAAAAGTTGCGTAAGTTGGCTTTATTGTTGTATGAATGCAATGTGTGACTTAACTTTTTGTTAGTGGGTAATACCATACAAACTGATTATTTTGTTCTGCAAGTTTATTTTGGATGCAAGCATTATATTTAATTGAAACGAACTCATTTAGATAGAAAGGAGGAGAGAGAAGGGGGGACAGAGGGGAGAAGGAGAGAGGAAGAGAAATAAAGGAGCACGACTAAGAGAGAAAGAGGGAGGGAGGGAGGGAGAGAGGGTGAACTCATTTAGATAGAAAAGAGGAGAGAAGGGGGTACAGAGGGGAAGAAGGAGAGAGGAAGAGAAAGAAAGGAGCACGAATAGGAGAGAGAGGGAGGGAGGGCGGGTGCACTCATTTAGATAGAAAGGAGGAGAGAGAATGGGGGACAGGGGGAGAAGGAGAGAGGAAGAGAAAGAAAGGAGCACGGATAAGAGAGACAGAGGGAGGGAGGGAGCTCTCTTGCATCATATGTGAAGTAAAGCCATCCATGTCCCAGTTTCATCCATACTTTACTTGCTGATTTAACATGAAGTTATGTAATCAAACTAGGAGTAACAATCTTAATTCCAAATTTTCTTTGAGCTTGTGCTTCTTGTAAGACTTGTCTTCGATGATTCACACCTTAAGAGTCCTTTCAATCTTGTTAAAGGTGCTTGTATGAGACTTTCATTAGACTCCTTGTTATGACTTCAACAATTATGTATAATTCCTTCATACCATTTGAAGAACAAATGACACTTGTATATAAATAAATGAACCCATTGACAATTTGTCCGGATACACCCTCTATTGACAGGATCCTCATGATATTTATGTGTGCACAAAAAAATTTGAAGTAAAGATTGTGGGGCATGTGATGTGGTCCCAAATCTAATTAAGGACATAAAGGCGGGACATGAAACATCAAGAGGAAAAAAGAGGTGGAACATGAACAATTTGAATTTGAAGAAGAATCTGAGAACACTAGTTCACTGAAACAAATATTTGGATATTTAATCTTGTTATTAAGCCAATTAGTCAAGGAGTTACTTTCCTGCACAAAAGGGAACTTTGTTTACTGATATAAATATGTAGATATTTTTAGGTTCCAGCTGATATGATTATAGTTTCTAAGTTAAAAGGTCTGTATTTGTAATTTTTGTGGGAATATTAAGGTATGGGCAAACGTGACATCTGTAAGGGAATAGGAGGTTGTGGGCTTAATTCTCTAACCTTGTACATCTCTCTTCATTTATGAATTCTTAACTTATCTTTTATCTCCAATTTCATTTTCTTTAGACAAACCCTAGGACAAAATTGCCACAATCCACTTGCTGGATTTTATTTATTTATTTATTTTTTTTTCTTTTTTTTTGTGAGAAAGTGTGCTATTGGCTAACCACCAAATTACACAAACAAATCAAAATCAATCACTCTTGCAACAAGATGGTATAGTGTGACCCCTTTTCAAGCTAAAACATCTGCCACACCATCAGAAGTTGCAGTACGTGATTCCGAGAATGAATAAGAGAAGTAGCACATAAAAGGAAGTTGTTCAATAACTAAACCCCGAACGGGCAACTCTTTTCTGGAACAATAGTTAGATTTATGTTTCCTTACAGATTGGAATTGTAAACTTGGTCTTTAGGGTGTGTTTTGGTTTTGTATCAATTCATTGTTGTCTTGTTTTCTTTCTATGACCTCTCAGAAAAAAAATCTGTTTACTCATTAGTTAAAACTTGTGCTAATCTTGTTACATGATATAAATTATTTTTATATCCTTCTAATAATAGGTTCCTTTGCTGAGGAGGATGTTGTGAGACATGGTGGTATTGCCATGTCTTCTGTTGTGGGAACTGCTAATGCAAGCCGAGGACTAGAAGTCGCGGTCTCTAATCTTCAGGAGTACTGTAATGGTCAGAAAAAATCATTACTATTTCCTTGATGTAATCATTGGAAGAGTTCATGGTTTATAGTCTTTTGTTTTTCTTTTGCTGCCATTCAGAGCTGGAAAACAGATTGTTGAGTCGATTTGACGCAGCATCACAGAAGCGGGAATTGTCAACAATGGGAGAATGTGCTAAAATCCTGTCACAGGTACGTCGAATGTTGCTCTGCTGTTTTTTGACATTTTTCCCTTTCTGATCTCCATGTGTTGTACATATTGATGTATTACTTTATAAATACTTCAAGAACATTTTTCTGCATTGATTTTTCTCACTTCTTATCGATGGACCTTGTCGAATGATATTTTGTAAGATGTCGAATGATATTTTGTAAGATGTAGCATTTTTCTCACTTCTTATCATGGATTAGATTAAAGATTTTGGTATCTTATTCATTACTTTGTGGTCACAGTTCAACAGGGGCACTAGTGCCATGCAGCACTATGTAACAACTAGACCGATGTTTCTTGATGTTGAAGTAATGAATGCAGATGCCCGAATGGTTCTTGGCGATCAGGGTTTGCAAGCAGGACCTGATAATCTTGCTCGTGGTCTTTCACGACTTTACAGAGAAATAACAGGTTTTTTCCCTGTCTTGTTTAAGAGTAAGAAAGGTTTATGGCTGCTAGAGGAGGGTTAAAGCCTTTATAATGTTTATGTGATAGAGACTGTGCGGAGAGAAGCTGCAACAATAATGGCTGTGTTCCCTTCTCCAAATGATGTCATGTCAATACTTGTGCAGGTATATCTGTTTTATTCATCTTTACTATTTTGCCCTATCCACTATGAACTGATTATATTAGTTGAAAAAATTTTCTTCTTTACATAATTGTGCCATGCATGGTTTTAATCAGAGAGTTCTAGAGCAGAGAGTATCTACCATTTTGGATAAATTGTTAGTGAAGCCATCTTTGGTGAACTTACCTCCTGTTGAAGAAGGCGGACTTTTATTAGTGAGTTGAAAATGCATTATTCATTAAAGGAAACACTATCCTTTACTTTTGTGGTGTGATAACTTTGGAAGCTAATTTATGCCATTTGATGTGAGGCTGTAGTATCTCAGAGTTTTAGCCGTGGCATATGAAAAGACACAGGACCTTGCGAAAGACTTAAGAGCTGTGGGATGTGGTGACTTGGATGTTGAGGGTAAAATATAAGTTTGCTATTTGGTGTTAATTTTTCTAGTTCAAGTAGATTCATTATTTGATCGCAATGTGATGTTACAAGTTTTGCTTAGGTGTTGCTGAGTCCTTGTTTTCTGTTCACAAAGATGATTATCCTGAACATGAGCAGGCATCCTTTAAGCAACTATATCAGGCAAAGGTACAAAATATACCTGATAAACTGATCATCAACAGCGTTAGCTGTTATTTACTTTCTCTTTGTTTATCAGTTGGAAGAATTATGTGCTGAAGACCAACAGCAATCTGATTCAACTGGCACAATCTCTGGTGCTAAAGGAGCTTCAGGCCCTCCTCCACCACAGAAAATATCTGTGACTATGATAACAGAGTTAGTTCGTTGGAATGAGGAAGCTGTTTCTAGGTGCATGTTGCTTTCCTCCCAGGTGAAACATTTAAATCTATCACCTAGCTAAGAAGATTTTTCTTCATTTTCGATTTTCTTTAAAAAGGCAAATTATGAGTATGAAAAGAAAGTATTTACGTTTAAAAATAATTTATCTGCTATAATTCTTCTATTGATTGTACCTCATTTTTTATTCATGGAGTGCATTACTGGTCATTTTTTTTTTCTTTGAAATGGTGAATAGGAGCTGTGAGGATCTGAACCCAAGACCTCCCACAGTATCCCAATTACATCGTGTTGCTCCCAATCGTGTTAATCCCAATTATAATCGTGTTACTTCTAATCGTGTTACTCCCAACGCCGTGAAGACTCGAACCCAAGACCTCCCACAGCGATAACTCCCATGGGACCACTGAGCTAATGCTCAAGTGCCCGTGCATTACTAGTCATTTACCATTTTAAAAGCTAAAATTCCAATTTATATATGGTGAGCTTCAGGATAATAATAACTTTCGTTCTCAAAAAAAAAAAAAGTGTAATGGTTAATTTCTAATTCATTCAGTTCTTTTTGAGATTTATACTGGAATTTGTAAATTGTAGTTGTAGTACTGTGTACGTGAACATTGCAGTGAAATATCTTGATATTTTGCTGTTGAAATAGTTTTGGAAATGGTTATTTATCTTGGTATCAGGTATTTTATCAAGGTACTGGTGATCTCATGCCCGGTGACATTGAGACAAACTGGCTGTCTTGGTTGAGCTAAAAAGTGTGTGAATGAGTGAATGAGTGAGGGGGACAGATGAAGGGAGTGATGGAGCTATGGAAGGAGGTTTTTTTTATTGAGATAATGCATACTCTTGATGACCTTCTTTAAACTGAGATTTAATTCTTATTTATAGTCTTTCATTTTGAATGGTTGTTCATATTGCAGCCTGCTACTCTTGCAGCAAATGTGAAATTGATGTTTACTAGCCTCCTTGGCCATGTAAGTTCCATGTAAAATTCTGTGTTTAGCTTGTTCGTTCGCCTTTAATGTCTTTATGAAGAGCTCTTTCTTTTCATCTTGTAGGTGAGCCAGTACATAACTGATGGTCTTGAACGTGCCCGCGAGAGCTTGAATGAAGCTGCTTCACTGAAGGAAAGGTTTCTGATTGGTTCAAGCGTCAGCAGAAGGGTGGCTGCTGCAGCTGCATCTGCGGTAGGATAATGTCTTAACATCCTCATTTTAGATGTTTTAAGTTGAATACCTTGCGCGTACCAATAAGAAGTGGGAATATCTGGTTTGACATTCTTGTGTCACCATCAGTGATTTGTTTCCTATTCAGAGACATCTGGACCCAAAAACAGGAAAGAATCTCTTTTGGACCAACGTTTTTCTGGTGAAACACTAAGTAGACACATCGCAAGGCAAATTACTTGATTGGAGGATTTTATTTTGGCATCAGCTACTGATCCAGAGTCATGATTGATGTGCAGGCAGAGGCTGCTGCAGCTGCCGGTGAAAGCAGTTTCAGATCTTTTATGGTGGCTATACAACGTTGTGCCAGCAGTGTGGCTGTTGTTCAACAAGTATGTGCAATCTATAAAGCTATAGTTTCAGATTTCTTAAATTCTAAATCACCATACTGAGACAGTGTCCTTGCATTTGCCAGTATTTTACAAACTCTATCTCAAGGCTTTTACTACCCGTTGATGGTGCACATGCTGCATCATGTGAAGAAATGATGACAGCTATGTCACGTGCAGAGACTGCTGCTTTCAAGGGACTTCAACAATGCATAGAAACTGTGATGACAGAGGCACGTTTTTTGCAAACTCTGTATGAATTTCCATAAGATCTGTGAGAATATCAGGCACTACCACCCTGTTCTCTAAGTTGCTAGTAGGCTATGGTTGACAGAATTTAGTATTTCTCTGATAATTGGGAAGAAGCATGTTAGCTAAGGCAAAAGTTCCTCATCTGAGTACTAGATTATATTTTGTCAGTGGCTCAGTGGCATAGATGGACTACTTTATGTTGGTATTTGACCTCCTTGTGGTCTTTATTGTTTAATAGAATCTGTAGGTCTCTGGTATTACTTATATTTTACTGGTTGATCTGAAGACTTAACATTTTAGCATTAGCTGGCATCAAATCAGTGCACTGTGGCAAGTGCTTTTATGCTCAGAAGGTTGGTTGAGAGAAAGGGTGACAGATGTGATCCATTATATTGCAGAGTAACCCATTGATTAAATCTCTTCAAACTCACATTATCTTTCTAGAAAAGGTCCAGATGGTAGTACATACACTTGTAATGACTGATAGACTAAAGCTGCACTCTACCATTCCCATTGACATCTCTTTGCTTTTCCAATCATTCTTCTTAAAAATCTTGTCTATTGTCTGATTTATGTCCACATCACTTCCAGTTTCTTTTGTCTAGCTACTTTTTAGATGATCTTCTTTCTGCAGGTAGAGCGACTTCTATATTCTGAACAGAAAATCACAGATTACCGAACTCCCGATGATGGAATGGCACCTGACCACAGGCCAACAAGTGCATGCACAAGGTTTTCAACAGCACATGGAGAAATTTGCATAAAGAACTATTTTATAGACCTTAATGTTTGATTATTTATTAATTTTGGCAATTTTCAGAGTGGTTGCTTATCTCTTGAGGGTACTCGAGTCTGCATTTACAGCTTTGGAAGGCCAGAATAAACAGGCTTTCCTGACTGAAGTGGTAATAATAACTAACTTTTATTTTTACTGAATCATCAAATTGGAATTATCTTCTCCACATCTGGAGCTTTTATTGATGTTTATTGTCACCATTTCTTTTTAGCAGTATGTTATTTTGTCTGACTTTGCAGCTTCTACTGTATACAAAGTGAGAAACAAATTCTAATTCATGCATCTATTTGCAAATAAAGAGAAGAAGATGCATAACTGCAACGTGCATAACCTGCTCTTTAGAAGCCCTGAGAAGACAAATTGAGTCCCTTAAGATTGCAGATTAATTAAAAAGTTAATTTAAAAGTTAATCATGAGTTATTTTATATTGTCACTGTCGTATGCACTGGAATCTTCATATATGTCAAATAATGACAATGTGACTCATTAATTGTAGGGAAACAGGTTGCATAAAGGGCTAGTAAGTCATTGGCAGAAGTTCACCTTCAGTGCCAGGTGAAGAATTTATCTTAACTATCTCCTCTGTGAAGAGACAACAATCTTGTCCACATTGGTTTTATGGTTTCATGAGGTGCTCTGGCATTTCTTTCATCTAAATTGTATGTTTCATAATGTTGGCTGTTCTGAATTGGATGTGAAGATGGCTGATAATGGTAGATAAATTCCTTATTTCAACCTTCACTAGGACCTTCACAGAATTGATATCATTATGATGCGGGAAAAGCTAACTTTCTGTGGAGTCCTTTCAGCATGATGTGATAGTCTTGTAATTTTTTCTCTGTGCAGTGGTGGCCTTCGGCTGAAGCGTGATATAACCGAGTATGGGGAGTTTCTCCGGAGCTTCAATGCTCCCACAGTAGATGAAAAGTTTGAGATACTGGGCATGTAAGTGGGTAACTTTTGCGGCTTGATTTTCATTTGTTTGCTGCACCAAAAGTGTTGAAACTTTTCTTATTTGGAATGATGAGTTTTGTATTTGCAACTAACAAGCTCCACTTGCTTCCAGTGTGGCCAATGTCTTCATTGTAGCACCGGAAAGTCTTCCTACATTGGTGGAGGGAAACCCAAATATCCGAAAAGATGCAGTGAAGTACGAAACATCTAGCTTTTCACTCTTTATTTGTTTCTTCTACATGGATGTGGTTTCTCGGGAATCTCTAATATTACGTTTTCTTAAAATATGGTCGATTTGGCTCCATTTTCAGGTTTATTCAACTCAGAGATGACTTTAAAACTGCAAAAATAGCTTCAAGGTTCGGCAATCTGATGGCAGACGCCTAGTTCTTGTGCATGATTCAGCTGATGGTGTCCATCCAAGTAAAGTTCATTCTGCTGGTAAGTAGTTTTTGCCTTAAGAAAAAATGTCTGGTTTGTGAGAGAAGAACAGAAGGCGAAGCCCTGTAAGTTTTGTTCCAGCGACTAACTTATTCATTCATTCATTCATTCATTCATTCATCAAAGGTGGAATCTGCCAGCCTTGATTACTAAAAGCTTCTTGTTATTTTAACTTTTCATATGAATGGAAAGATTTTGAAAGTAGCGGAACAAGGTGCCCGGATTTGCAATGAACAAGAGTGCGTATAAAAACGCATGTACAGCCAATAGCAATGTTAATAAGCGTCGCTAAATTCTATAATGTTGTTATGCCGTAGAATCTCGCAATTTGGATGTAAGAATTCTAATTCTTGAATAAATATTGATTTTTATGTAACATGTAGACCATGTTAGATTTGAAAGATATTTCTCCATGTTGATCAAAGCATACTTAAATTTGCATTGATTATTATAAAAATCAATGTTATTATAAGTGAAATTTATGTGTTTTAAACAACTTAGAAAACTGGAACGGCCTTGGCTGTTTGACCTAGTTTAGGGGTGGGCATCGGGTCGGGTTTTCTGGCTAACCTGACCTGACCCGAAAACCTGGGTTTGGATTCCCAAATCCAACCTGCGGTCGGGTTTGGGTTTGGGAATCCAAACCTGACCTCGGGTTTGTTGGGTTCAGGTTTACCTTTCATTTGTAATTTTTGTATATATTTTTTTCTTAATTTATATAAAAAAATATATAAAAAATTTAAGTTTTTTGGGTCGGGTTCAGGTTTGGATTTTAAAACCCGTGCGGGTTTTTTACAGGTTCAGGTTTCAGGTTATATAAGTTGGGTTGGGTTCAGGTTTTTAGAAACCCAACCCAAACCCCGACCCGTGCCCACCCCTAACCTAGTTCAACCAGAACTCCGGTTCTTTTGTTATTGACTTGGTTCGGTTCGCTATAATAGGCACAACTAAATCACTTTTTTTTTTATTAAATATTAAATCACTTCTTTTGCCTTATTACTTATTAAAATATTAAATAATAAATATATATAAATTATAAGATATAATATTCATTGCTAACCATTAGTCCAACCCAGTTTAACTAGTTTCACCAAAAAAAATCCTCTTGAAAATCTGGAATTAATTTCTTGTCTCTTTTAGAAAGATCATTTAGTTCCCTACTTATTCTCAAACTTACAAAAACATTTTTTTTTTTTTTGAAATAAAAATTTTAAAAATATATGTTTTGAATTCCTTTTCAATAAAATCACAATTAAAAAAATATTTTATTTTAAAAGTTAAAACAAATAAAAAAGTGATCCATAGCTGGAGTTTTTGGATATCTCTGGATCCTCATGTACCAATCTTTCAAATATCGTGAGAGAGTCCATTTGAGCCTCCGTGTAGTTACATAGCCATGAGAGGAATTATCTGCCCCTCATTGTGGAGAGAGAACTGATAGGTGTAGATTGTGGAGTTCTTACAAAAAGTAGTAGCACTTGATACTTCTCTCTGGTTCTCTTTCCTTCTGCATGCAGGAAATGGGTTATGGTTTCATATTTTCTGTCAATTAAGTTGGGTGTAAGCGTCCTTCTCTACTCTGAAAATCTTCCTTTCCGTTTCAAAAATTGCTACAAAACTAAATTATGTTTCACAATGTACAATCTCAATTGCTGTATGACCAGTATCAAATTCGGTAACTTTCAATACTCGACTGACCTGAACAAGTTTTCAAAATAACTTCCTCCTTTACAAATTATTTGATTAAAGCATAACCAATCACGTCTTACTGAACAACGACAAACTGCCACAATCTAGTTAAATATTCAAATCAGATAGGGCAAATGTAATGTACAAAAGAAATAGTACAGTAGCACCTGCGCTTTTCCACTCTTTTTTAGCAAATCGGTTTTGGTTCCCAGTCTTGGCACCGAAGCTTTATCATCCTTTATGCTGGGCAAGGCAGTCTCTCTGCGTTCTCAATGTACAGCCAGGTATGACAGGAGGGTTCAAGTAGTCAGTTCATCAGGGAGCGTTCCGTGAGCACCTATTATTTTCCCACCCACATCCGGGAAATTCTCATAGGCAGGCAGAGGTCCCACTTTCCCATCTGCTTCCACCTTGACAGGGTACTTCAATAGGTGGCCGCGCAAGCTTGTGATCTCATCAGAAGTGAAATTCGCCCAGTTGTCTTCAGCCACTTGGTTCACAGATCTCACACATTCCAAACTCTGTGGCTCCTTGTAGAGGTCATCAAGCTTACCCAAGTGCTCTGCCCATAGGGACATCCGGTACCCGTACACCTGCAAGAGGAACCCACACATGGTTATTGGATGTCAGGGAATTGAGCATAATTGACAGTAACAGAGATATGAACAAGTTGTAACCTGGCCCCGAGGATGTTTTTTGCACTTAGCCCAGGTGTAGTGAGTTTGATAGGCACCCATGGCTATCTCTGTGTCTCTTGAACCATCCAACGATCTCTGGTTAATGTTTGCTGATCCCATAATAACATACTCATCATCAACAATCATCCCTTTTGCATGGACATATATCATAAACCGGCGGAACTTTTGGGCCAGGGATAGCTGTCATTTATCCAGAAAAAAAAAGAAAAATAAGTTTTACTATGAAAAATAGAAGACAAACCCTGCTCCTAGTAAGATATTAACATGGAAATCATCTTCCACATAAATACGGGATGCAAGAGAAGTTTGACAAGGTCATTTAAAGGTCTCATAGGGTAAAGGAGAGTTTGAACAAGATGTGTAATCTCGATACAGTGACATGGTTTCGCAGAGCCATCCATGAAGCCCCCACTTTTTACCTTCACCAATGCGTTTCCTCTCACAGGACCATGTCCAGTTTAAATAAATATGATTGTCTAGTAATGTTTATGTTTTCTTCATTCACCATACCGGATCATTGCCTTGAGGAGGTTGATAAGATGATTGATTTTCATTGGGAAGTTCCTCTCGATTACCAAGACAATAGAAATTTAAGTAATCTTGTGGATGAGAATTCTCCATCCCAGAAGCTTTCAACTCCAGACTGATAACCTCATACATCATCTGCATAGTTTGGCTCTGGAACATGAAGGAATCAAATGATTAAGGTACTGAAACCCCACCAACCCTCCACATTAAATCATAATAAAAAAACAGAGGGAAACATCAGTAAGCGTCATGAGGGAAAAAATATTTCTCATTTATAAAGGGATTGCCCTTTAGGTTAAATAATAAAAAATGTCATAATGATTTCAAAAAGTGAAAATAGGAATTCCCAGAAGCTTTCAACTCCAGACTGATAACCTCATACATCATCTGCATAGTTTGGCTCTGGAACATGAAGGAATCAAATGATTAAGGTACTGAAACCCCACCAACCTTCCACATTAAATCATAATAAGAAAAACAGATGGAAACATCAGTAAGCGTCATGAGGGAAAAATTATTTCTCATTTATAAAGGGATTGCCCTTTAGGTTAAATAATCAAAAATGTCATAATGATTTCAAAAAGAGAAAATAGGAATAAGGGAAAACTCTATCCTTGTGTTAATAGCAATGTAAACATGAAAGATGCTAAAACTATATATGTATTCTGAGCTTCAGTAAATCTAGTGGCACATCCAACCACTATAGTATGTCCAGTACACCATCTTGTGAGGCCAAGATGGACAACATGCAGGGAAAATGCTTATAAGAGAAATAAGTTATTTCCTCAATATGATCATTTCATCCAATCAATTTTCAGGTAACAAAGCTACTGAAAATTCTAATAAACACCTCAACTCTTTACAAAACATGAAGATATGAGAGTCAAATATTATGGTTTTACAACTTTAAATTCTGACATAGATGTAAACTGTAGCCCAAAAATCCCCTAAACAGTAAAATGTTACCTGCCAATAGAGGATTTCTTGCACAGCAGCACTAGCAGGAGCACCTTCGGGCCACATTGGTATGACCACATAAACAGCAAATCTCTCTTTCGCTCTAATTTTACTTGCTATCTTTAAGGCCAATTCCATTGGGACCAAGTTATCAGCACCTGTTCCATAAAAACAACGATGATGTATAGAATAATAGCCAAAATCAAAATAAAGGTCTCCCACCAATGAATAAAACTAACTTTTAACTTGAACAATTTATTCATGTTCCCATTTAATACTGAATTTGGATTAAACCACGCATTCCAAAAGAAAAGAAGCAAATGTGAAACCTATCAACTTGGCACCATTTGGAAATTATCTGGAGAGCAATGAACCACTACTTTGATAACTCAAACAATCCACTCATTTTAGATCTGCCACTATGTAGATCTACTGATCAGATGAATTTTGTCATAAATCAGGGGTATTTTGGCCTTTTTACAACTGTTCCTGATGGTCTTATATGCCTATCATGGTGTGTCTTAGTGGATCTTGTTACTAGGATTCCATCGATGTAAGCTTTTAACATTTTGGTTATAATTTGATTTACCTTCCAGTCTTCCTCTTCATGTTTCATGTTTCTCTCCCACCCTCCTTCCCTTCTCTCTCTCCTCCAAGCTCTAGATTTACATATCATCAATGCAGGAATTCAACTTGAAGATATGAACAGTATTCTGGTGTTCTTTCGAAACCTGACTTCCATTGAAGGTTCTGAATTCTCTCTTAGTGCTAATTGAACTTAAAGTAAACTCCTTTTTTCTTTTCTACAGTCATTACCTTGGATAGATGGCTTCTAATAGTATCTAGAAACATCTATGTACTACTACCTCGTTGACATCCATATCCACTACTTTTGGATCTCTAACAGAATTCAGAGTGTCTATATTGGTTCTGTGCTTACGTAAGCTCCCTGGATTGATGATTTTTGCTAGTTTTCTCAATGACTATTGCCCTTTAAACTTGTCAATTGACTGTTAGTGCCTCAACTAAGGATAAAAAACCCCATTCTTCAACAAACATTGAAAATTCAAAGTTAAGGTCGATCACTCTTTTTCATCATGCAAGACAGGCTTTGACCTGACAAAAAAAATAGTAGATCCCTTGACAAAAGAATTTTTGAAAGGAACAATTAGTTTCAGCTTATCCACACATTGACTGCACAAAATTTACCACAGTATGAATGATTTAAGAAATCATGTCACCTGCATTTTTGTACGATGGCCACCCATAAGAAGAACCGAGAAAATACTGATTTTCAATATAGATAAAGTGTTGTGCTGATCGGATAGCTTGCACATAGGCTGTGTGGATACTCTTATCCATTACCAGGTTCTTTCCACAAACTAGGTTCTGAGAAAAAAGCAAGCTTGCACATTAGCATCCACCTCATGTAATAAGTTCCTAACTATAAGAAATGCATAACTTCTAACTGAAGCTCAATAAAAACAAATGGTGATATACAAACCGATCTTTCAGCTTCCTTAACTTCTGCAACTCCAAAGTCCTTGGTTTTTTTCTGGAAGAAAGTTACTGATCCAGAGTCTATGGAGCGAAAAACCTGAAACAAAAGAGAAACAAGTGCAGCTATGAAACATAGGCAGCAAACTTGGATTTATACAGGCTTGCTAAGAGGTAAAAGGGACTAACACTATGCATATTTGACTCGACAAGCAAAGTGTGGGTTTATCAGCTGAAAGTACTGAATGACACCTAGATAGGCAACTCTATGTATAACGTCCACTATATCAATGGAAATGCAACAAATACTTCATGAATAACCACTTATTCAGGTATCATTCGGAGTGGGAATCATGACTGTGGAATTGCTCAGGTTAGAAGGCTATACTCAAGATGAATACAAACCCTACCTGAACATGCCAATTTTCAGGGTCTTCTTCCCTCGTAGCCCATAGGATAGGATGATCATCAGGAATAGTTGGGGAAGGGCTGAGTATCCATGAGATACGGTCAAGATGTATCAAGGCATCATCATGCCAATGAGACTCTCTTCTAAAACATCTTCCAAATTCCCACCATCTGGTTGCTTTCCTCCATCGCTGCTCAAAGTTTTTAAGAACATCATAGGCAGCAGGCCCTTCAATCTTGCAGTGTAGATCATGCCATGGTTGTCGTGGGCCTTTTCCATCTGCCTATAAGCATAATCAGAAAATAAAATGGTCAGTTGCCAAAAGTTATACATTTGAAGCTGCATCAAACACCATGAATAAGCTAAGTAAAGAGGAGAAGAAAATTTACAGAAAAAGTAGGATTATGGAAATCATCCTTAAACACTGTATCAAGATCACGAAATAGTCTGTGTTCAGGTGTATCATATCGGCCATCACATAGATCAAGACCACCAATAAAAGCAGTTATTTTTCGATTGTTTCCATGGGCTTGTGTATCAACTATCACACATTTCTGATGGTGTGTAAAGAGGGTTCCCACAACCTGCATTAGGACATTGGAAAATCAAAGTTTCAACTTTATACAAGAAATGAGAGTGATCAGTGTCACAAATACAGCCAAACAAATCTATCACTACATGTGATCTAAATATTCATGTGTATATATGTATTTATTTTGTTTTTCTATAAAAAAAAAAGAGATCCTCATGAATGAAAAATATATGTGCCCTTCCTTCTCCTGATACATAGCAATCAGAAAATTTTGTCTAGGAAAGAGACAATAGTCAACTTCATACTGCTGCTGTTCTTACGGTCCATGTGAAGGGAAAGCTGGCAGTTATCAATGGAATGACACCTGCCATTCAAGTCTAAAACTGCAAGTGACAAAGAAAAAAGAAATGAAGCTTGCCTGCTGCTTAACGATGCTGAGCGTACTGCTTGCATAACGAGGAGACAGCACACAGATGACAGATGAATGCTTGAAAAACTTTTTGGTTTCTTCATCATGTGTTTGCATCACACCTGCCTGTACCAAACACTGGCTTAGAATATCTTAACCTGATAATAGTTCTCAAAGCCCATACGCACAAAAATTAATCTATCTACCAATAAGATGTAATAATAAATACTATGACACTAAAATAGACATGTCCCAGAGCAATTTAAGTAGAACCTATCGACAACAAATCAGTTCCATTGAAATAGCATTAGCAGACGCTAACTAATTTAACACTCTCTGCCAACTATTTGTAGATAATTCATATTTGAAGATACAGGGGGAAGGAGCAAACTAGGAATACAATTAAGATGCAGATAAAAGCAGCAAACTGAATGACAAGAAATGAAGAGCACTTCTTAAAGGATATGAGCATGATAAACAGTTCCTCAGAGATAGACAAAGAAAAAGTCAAAAAATGAGGCAATATCACATAACTAAAAATTAGAAGATGGAGTTCAAGAAATAACCCTAGATTGATGGAGATAACATTAAACTATATTTGCTGCCACTTATATCATTACCTTGTAGATAAAGAAGGTTCCCCAATCATGACAGATATCACTGTACCACACGATAAGAAAAAACTCCGTTTATCCTATTGCCATTTTTCAAAAGTTAATGAAGAAATTATCACTTTGCAGAATAGGAAGACAATTCAGAAGGATAAACCACTAAACCCTGCTACGCTCAAGATAAAATTCCAGCTAAATATAAATATTTGAACCATGACAAACCATGAAATAGATAAAAGCTAATATTAGAATAAAAGCTTGGACCCCTAGATGTAACATACGTAATATCCAGCTTCATATCAATAAGGCAATTGCCATTGTAAGAAAGTAAAGGCTAATATTAGACTAAAAATCAGAATCATCCAAAATATGAAATTGACATGCTGACATCTACTGTAGACACTAGCAAAGAAACGTACATATGGCGGCTAAATTAAACACACAATTATGACAGCTGACGTGCGACGTCCAAAGACGAAATGATATGGAGCCCGTTATTGCTTTAAAACAGAAACTTTGAAATTCCTAAGATATCGCTACCACCCGATAGATAGAGAATGTAAGGCAAAAAGAAGAGCAATCACACGTAGAGAAAGTAGAATGCGGTCAGTATAAAGGTTTCATCAACTCAATTTCATACCGAATTTATGAAAAACTTATCGTGGGAAGTTTTATCATCCCAAACCAAGAGGCACACCCTCACTCCCTCCTGCGTTTTGTACTTCAGCAAGTCCCCCAACGTCATCTCTCCCGCCTCCGGCAACGGTCTGTTCGGCGAGCGTTCTCTAACCAATCTCACTTTGTGAAACACCGACCATCCCACGATATAAATCATATGGTGTGCTTCCAGAATTGCATGGCAGATATCCTCCCAGCATTTATCCTGCCTGTAGACTTTCCCCTTCTCCAACTCGATCTCCGGCAGCATTCCATCGGGCACATGCGCGTCCTGGTACAGCTTCAGTAGCCCTCCCCTTCGCGCTGGAAAATAAGTGCCTCGGATCTCGGTGACCCCTTTTCGGTAGATAGGGTTCTCCTCAAACGGCGTAAACTGAAGCTTCAGATAAATTGCAGTGTTCGGTTTGGGCGTGTTGGGAAAAGAAGAATACACCGGGAACCATTCTTCGATCAACTCGCCGGAAGCGATCCGCTGGGCGGGAATGGTGGCAGTTCCTATCAGTTGAGCTCCGAATACATCGTTGTCCTTCACCTGGAACTCGACTCGCGCCGCCGGGTGGGCTAAGGCGATATGAAAGTGTTCAGACCATTGGGGGTTCTGCGAATTGGGGATGACGCGCGTCCGCGCCACAGTGGCTCCCGCGACGGTGACTTTAACGTAGGGGTCGCTGGTGATTATCTTCCGGTGGCTGCGCTGGCGTTCCGTCACCTGCTTCTGCTGTCGACCCTCCAGAGTCCCACACACAGTAACACAACGACGCAGCCGGTCCGAGAAGATGTCCATGTTGGGCAAAGCCCGCGCCTCGATAACATGCAGTTCCAGGTCGCCGTGAAGCATGACGACCTTCATGGACGCCTCCCCGGCGCCGTTCCTCTCAGCCGCCTCCGCCATTTTTCAAAAATCCGACAAAAAACTCCCCAAACTCAGCCGCTCGCCGAAACAGACATTAAAAAGGACAGGACACCCCCAGGACGACGCTTGCTTCGATCCCACGGATGTGAACAAGAGGCTTTGCTTCGAAATCTCCTTCAACCTCCGATTCTCCACTTTGTACCAAGTGGGGTTTCCAGGATTCAAAAGCCACCCGGCACCAGAAACCCACGAGCACCAGCTCCAACTGTCGCCACTCCAGAATCGCACACCTCGCAGTAGAGACGAAATCCCAATCAGATCACCACCATTTTTTTATCAGTTTCTCCTCGTCTCCAACTCTCCATACCCCCAGAAACTCAAACGGAAAAGATCGAATTTTTAACATGTCTTCGTCTCCAGGCTTGAATATTCAAGCTCTTGCGTATCAGATCAATTATTGTTTAACCACTTTTCCTTGTCTCCATTACTGATTAATCTCAGTATTATCGCGCGGGAAATCATAAAAAAATAAAAAAATAAAAAAATAAAAATTGAAGGAAAATCAGCGACGTTGAGTCGTTGAGGGCCTTTATTATAAAATTGACCTTTTGGGGGACGGGAGATGTCGACGTGGACAATTTTTTTTCCTTTTTTTTTTTTTATCCGGGTCGACGTGGGCAGTTGGGGACCGCGAATAACTCTTAAGTGTCGTCACGTTGTCGTCGCTTGGCAAACAAGGCTGGCCTATTCATTCCCGTCTTTCTCGGTTTCTTCCGCACGTGTAAACACTTGTCCGGACGAGTCCACGTGCGGGCAATCCTCTCGCGCGTGCGCGGGTTCGGTTTGTTCTTAGCAAAATAGAGGAAAATACGGGTCTTTGTCGGCACGGTGAAGTGAGTCCACGGACCCAGACTGGGCCCAGACGGCAAATTGGATCGGGTTCAAGCGTGCCAATGGCCTTCATTTGGATGGGGGCCCACTCCGCTTTAAATGGAGCATATAGCAACATAATCTACCAGAATCTGGTTACATTTCATTTAGTGTCAATTTAGGGTCACTTTTTTTTTTTTTTTTTTTTTTTTTTTTTTTGGGTCGACCGACTATATAGATACCAACCACCAGTTTTATTCTTAATAAGTAAAACACATAATTTTATTATTATTCTGAGAATAAAAAAAAAAGCTATCCACGTACTTAATTATCCTCATTGATTAGTAAAAATTTCATAATAAAATAAATAATAAATAAATTAATAAACAATAATGAATTATTTAATTTAAAATAATTTTAATCGTAGAAGTTTAAATTATAGGTGTGGTTAGCCTTGGAAGAAAAAAGTTCTAATGGTTGAACTTAAATATATGGTAATTAATGATGCTGGTCGAGATCACGACGATCGAGACCCAAATATTCAACATGAACGCTTCTAGCTTGGGAAAGAAATTAAGGAACATAGACTAATACAAAGTACCATTATAATTCGATCATATACTTTTGCTAATCAAACTGGGATGGGATTGAGATAGAGCGAGGCGATGTTTTGTTTCGTCTCGCCATCTGCATGGGTGAAACTATCGCCATTTCTGTAGAAATGTTCGGCTATTCGTGCGAGTTGGAGAGAAGGGGTGAGGATGGGACGAGGAAAGGGAGTGGGTCTAAGTAAACCCTCATTCAGTTCCTTCCAAGCATCAGCAACCATCTTCATCAGCTCCCTGCATGCTTCCTCCTCCGAGACCCCATTTTCTTTCATGTAACACTCCACTGTCGAGGCCACATGATCTCTCTCTTGTTCGAACTGCATGTAACCTATTCATGCATTAGTGTACGTCCAAAAAAGCTTCCTAAACTAAAAATTTAAGGAAGAATTAATGGAAGAATATTTTTTATGAGTGCATGTGATCGAGGGCTAGATGCACCTTGTGAGTAGCAATGTCATCTCGTATTCGACTGATTGTGGCAGATGCCTTCATGAAACGAGGCATATTGCGGAGCCATTCCAGAGCTTCCCTCGTCACAATATTGTCTTCCATACCGAGAAGAGAAGTTATTGGCAAAAGTGAATAGCCCGCAGTGACCAAGGAAGCACCCAAGTGTTCTTCCACACTCGGTAAATCTCCACTTTTGCACCATTTTGATTCCTGTAGGTATGCCCTAGTCGTTTCTTTGATCTGCATGCATGCATGCAATATTATTACACCCACATGTGAACCAAGTAACTAATTAAGACGTACACTTTAACTAGTAAAATCATTTAATATTGAAGAGTAATATATTAATGAATCTAGCTAGGTTAGTTAGTACCACTGCTTTAAGGTAAGGAATAAGCTGGTAATTAGACTGGCCCAGGGAAGTAGTGATCAGTTCATCTTCTATTTCTCTCACTGTGTCTAAAAGTGCTCGATAGTAAGCTTTGATGCAGTCGGTAGGAAGTCCTTCCATGGCACCCAGTTCCCACTTTTCTATGGCATCTGTGAGTAGTTGAAGCTCCTCTGCATTACCATAGACGTCGTAAATGTCATCTGTAGCCGAAAATAGGTTTGCTAGTTTATTCATTATAATTCTGCGCCGGGAATGCTTAGGTTCATCGTGCAATGGGGATGTCCAATAGAATAACTCCACAGCTCTGTCCCTTGCGAAAGGAAGCTTCTCTGCAAGTCCCAACTCCTTCCACCACCTGCACGTACCAAATTATATATATATATATATATATATATATATATGAAAACCAAAAACTTAATTTGTAGGTATATCATGTCTCGGTGAAAAATATAATAGAGAATTGAGTAACTTTTTTTTCTTTAAATAACACTTTTAATTAAATATTTTAAAAAGAATGAAATTTTCGTAAATATTTTTTGCTCGATCAATGTCATTAATTTTTATAAAATATTTAATTAAAAATATTATTAAAAAATCCATCCATACAACTATATATACTACGTACGTATAGACTTACGTTGTGATTTGACGGAGATCTCTCTGATGCAGTGACTGCACCAGATTGAAGTCCAACTTGGCCAACTCCAGCAGCCCCTCGTCCCTGCCCTCCTCTTCTTGGTAGAAGGAGATGTAGTTCATGGATTCATATCTGGGCAACCCCCTGTAGAAAGGCAGATCCAAGGCCCGCCGCACCCGCTCTGCAAAGTGAGGTTGATTCATTTGCATATTTGGGAGACGAGACCTGAGCTCTTCGGAAGAGAAAGTAATGGCTTTGTCCAATATGTCTTCTCCAGGTATGCTCAGAAAAGCTGCTTCGTAAAGGTTGAGCAGACCTCTCTCTAGTAGTACTACTCCATCCATATCACTACTGTTACTGTTACTACTACCCCTGAAATTGTTCTTGTTATTGATCTTCTTCTTCCCTTCTAAATATTTGAACTTGGTAAACGCTTCTGCAATTAGGCATGCATGCATGCATATATACAGTCAGTTCAGTTCGGTTTTTAAAACACGTACTGATTTAAATGCATAATAAAATGAAATTGAGTCGGAAAATATTAGAAGAATATAGGGTAGTATTGTTTCAGTAGTACCATACCGGTAGCAGAAACGTAGTAGCCGGCCTGTCTAAGAAGTCGAAAACGGAGGGCTACAGACTTGAGATCGTCGTCTTTGGCTACGTCTGAATAGAAACTCTTGTACATCCGGAAGAGTGCATCCTCGATCTCCTCCTCAAAGTGGTAACCAATACCAAGCCGTTGAAGATCATCTACAAGCTGCATTTCCCTTTGTTTTGAACCGCGAGCGTCCCACAACTTTCTTTTCCCTTGTTTCTTCAGCTTCTCTGCTCGTCCACTCCATTCATCAACCTTCTGCATTAATATTAATTATATCCAACAAACAATTAATACATTAATTTGAAACCCTTTAATATATATATAATTATCTCCGAATCCAATCAAAGAGTATAGTTAATAGAAACAATTTGAGTTTAGATGTGACAACCAGATTGCAACACACGACAATGTAAAATATTACATTTAAGAGAAGACAACAAGGTTAATTACCGTTTGTAATGGAGAGTGGGTGAGGAAATGATCGCCCCAGATGGAAGGATGGAACAACTTTGCCGTCTTGCGAGCATCTTGATGACCACCATGACCCTTGTACTGCGAGTGTGAGTGCCACTGCGAACAAACAATGTATTGAATAGAGGAGATCAGCGCCATGGGAACTCACACACTAATGGAGATCTGCGAAATTAACCAATATTAATTGTATAGCTCTGCCGCTACACCTTTGTATGATTTCTGCACAGGAGATAGCTAGGGTCCTCTTAAATAATCCAAGTATTAAATAGAGTAATTACTCTTCCTCCCTTAAACAACGGAACTCCACATGAAATTCTTTAATTTGTTAGATAGTATATATATATATATATATATATATATATATATATATATATATATATAAAAATGGAGCCAAATTAATCTGGTCTGAAGATCATACATTAGCTTGCCATATTTAGTTTATTTTTAAACTATATTGCATATACAGTTCCATATATTGATCGAAACCATGTGGATTAATGTGGGCTCATAATGTAGTCAATATTAATTAATTAGTTGACCTAAAATGCTGGTACATGCAACTATCTTAAACCCGTATCTTAAACCCACAATTAGGGATGTAGTTTAGATGGTAGAGTGTCCGGTCAGCGTATGAGAGGTATGGGGATCGATCGAAACTTATCATCTCCATGTGAGAACCACCTATAATGCTCTAGAGATATTTGATATTTTTATCAAATATGAGTACAATCTGACCATTGAGATAGATCTAAATCCAGACCATTAATTGATTGAAACGGTCAGATTAGATCAATTATAGATCCGGACCGTTGGATCAAATCTAGAGGGCAAAAGTCCATATATGCATGCAATTATCCGAAAATGCGGCAAATTAGGTGCATGACATCAACTAAAACCAAATTGCTGGCAGATGCAACTGTAGAAGACTCTTAGCATTATTTGGAGCCCTTTAGTAGCAATAAATTCTTGTCTTAAATATATACTTCTCCAAAATTTTCTTAAGCAATGTAAAGAGAGTAGGTCACAAATCTCTTTGAATAAATATCAGCTTACTAGTGGTGCAGGTTCTCTAGCATTTTTAATTAGGTATGTGTCTATGCCTATAAAAGACATTGACTTAATATATATCCACACTGTTTTCCAATCCTACATCCCACATTCATTGTCTACCTATAATTTTATTACAGTCTTTGTCTCTATTCTCTTCACACTCATCCTTGTTCTTCTCAATGTCCTCAAATTTTAATTTTTAAAAATTTTCGTCACAAAATATGAAAATATGCATTAAATGATAATTATTAATTTTATCTTTCAAATTTTTTATTCTTTGTTCTTGGAACAAAAATACCCAACAATTGAATTATATAGTTAATAATAAGTCAATTTTCATCCAAGATAAATTGTCATAAAAAAATTGATGAATAATAATTTTCATAAAAACTCGTCAACACTGTAGACACCAAAATGCGATTGGCCCAAGTACAACGAGCCTAAACGCCCACAAGTCCATCGGTGAATCGTCATGGATCTGCTTCACCGATTTTCAAAGTCATCTCTCACAGCCCATCACCAAATCCATTCGTTTCGCTACATCATCAGTATAGTCGTCATACCAGTCAGCAACAACTCATCCAGCCATCGCCACTCAATAGCCAATCACATTGCATGTCATTTCAGCTTTTAAACGACCAAGCTTGGTCGCCAACTGAAGAAACCAGAAAACCATCGACAATTCTCATTCGATGGGATCAACAGAGGAAAAGGAGGAGCGCCCAAGTCCTCCTCCCATCTCAACATAAGTAGCAGAAAGGGGATCACGATTCCCGTTTCAAGGATCGACCCCCAACAAGTGGACATAAATGGCTACAAATAGCCAGAAATATTCTGTCGAAATGGTTCAAAAATCTTTTGTCGAGAAGTACTTTCATGCACAGAAGCTCTCTCGAGCTGAAGGAGTTCAAGCAACTTGCACTTCGTTGAATTCACCAATAAAAATCGGAGCAGCTCTACACGTTTATTGGCAATGTCAACAAGTCGATACACGCGGAACACACATACTTCCGTCCGACCGACGAAACCATCATCGTTCGTGCACACTTGCGCTGAAACTCAAATTTCGACGTCAACTTGCCAAAAGTCGAAACTTCATCAATTTACACGAAGATCGAATCAGTGGAAGAATAGGAGATTGTACTCGTATTCTCTGACTTTCAAATACAATTTGTAACATGAATTGAATTTTCTGTTGTCAATCGATTTATTCTCTCAGTTGCCTCTTTGCGGACCGGCGAATTTTTGGTGAAACAAATACCAATGTTTTAAAATTTGAACTGGCCATCAAACCGGCAATATGTTTGGTTTTGGTCGAACCTAGTTAGATCGGGTTGGACCAATGGTTCAACCACTGAATATTATTCTTTGTATTTTATAAATATATTATATTTCTATAGGTAAAAAGACAAAATTAATGCTGATTATAGTGAACCGGGCCGAGTCAATAAGAACCGGATTGCCCTCTGGTTCTGGTTCAATTGGGTTGGACCGGCTGGTCCAGTTTGGTTTTTAAAACATTAGTTAATACATTGAAAATTTTATTTATTATCCGATATAGTTGTTTTTATTAACTTCATTTTAGTTTATGCTTTTATCAATCTAGAATATTAAGATTTTAGACAAAGACTGTATAGTGTACAGTAATTAAAAAAATAATAAAGCGAATGAAATTATGAAAATGTGGTTTTCCATATTTTTAAATATTTCATAATTTTCGAAGATAAAATGATTTTTATGAAGAAGAAATGGCGGGTGTAAGTTTTCCAAATTTAAAATAAAGCTTCGAACGTTCAAGTCCAAACTAAGGGTTCTAGTCTTCGACTCTTCTAGACGTTCTGGCCTTTGACGAGTACGCGTTGTTGTGCCGTGCTGTCTTCAAATTCCCTCTTTCGTTCCGACGCGTTAAATGCTAGCTGAACATTTTGCGTTCTCATTTCACATCTGCATCGTCCTCGACCATTACGGCGTTCGTTCATGGCCTCTGTTTACAGGTATTGTTGCCAGAAAACCTTCCAGTTTCCTACTCTGGGTTTAAATTGATGGATGCTTACAAATTGAGTTTTATTCATGCTTGTCCGTGTTTGATCAAATGCTGCTACAGTTGTGTGGAATGCGGAGCTAACTTGAATCTCAACAGCATCGATCTGTTCCCTCCTGATTACTACTTCGAGGCTGGAAACAAAGGTACCCTTTCTTTCTCCCGCGTCGATGGGTCTAAACTCAGATTTGAGAAGGAGGACAAAATCTGGCCTTTCTTTGAAACTTTGAATTACTGGGGAATTCAAAGGAAGAGAACTAAAATGAAGTGTATGTCATGTGGGTTTCTTGTTGGTTACGTGTATGATGATGGTCCGCCGTTGACGGATAGTCCTGGGCAGTTTCATATGGGTCCCAGTCAGGTCATCCCGCGGGATCCACGGTACAGGTTCAAGAAGAAAGCATTACGAGTTGCATCTGAAACTTAGTTGTGTAGTTGGTTAATAGAGAGCCATTTGTTCGCTTTATCTACATGTCTATTGATATGCTGTAAAGAGCAATCGTTGAGGTATATGATCGCAGTGCTGTAAAGTTGTTTTTTTTTTTTCTATTTTTTTACTTTTCCTGCGTCAAATAGTTTTCAATGACGGCTGTATAAACTCTGCTATAATTTTTCATCTATACGTATATGACATTTGGGATTCACGGGATCTTTTATCATGTATTACGAGCTTGCTAGTTCAGTTAGCTTAATTATTTATTTTTCAAGCTCGGCATCTTTCTTTTATCAAAGCTGTGGAGGCAAATAGCTTTGGTCAGTGCCTGTTTTGGTTTGCTACTGGGTGTTGGGAATTTATGGAGAAAGCAAGGATCAAGTAAGTCGAGGATAAGACTTGATTTGCCTGACTTCATTATAATTGATTAAAATTGATGACTTTTTATGAATTGGGATTGCACCAAAAACATTTGCCATGATCGTTGTGCACACATATTGTGGTTCTAGTACAACATTGTTAAATGTTAATATCTGATGATAAATCCACTCTTAGGCTTTATGAGTGAGAGTTAGCACGATTACTTTTCTCAGGGATATTCCATTTTGGTTAGAGAATTCAAAAAATTGATTGACTAATATTTAAAAAAGTTATACCGCGCTTTCTTTAAAAAAAAAACAAAAAATTTAAAGAAGTTGGCATCTATTTACTAGTTCCAATTTATACTCTGCAATATAAATTCCTGTTATCAAATTTTCTTAAAACTGTGGATGAAGGAGCAACAATGACTCTTCAAATAAATTAAGCTAGTGCCAGCAATAATCAATGATGAATGAGTTTCAGCTTGGTTACCTTTTGGCATATTTTGTTGTTTGATTAAGGCAAGCACAAATGCAGCTGGAAGAGATCTTCTTTGTTAGAAAGAATAATTAGTTTTAGCAGATGCTGCCCTCCAATTGCTGTCAGAATCTATCATGAATTCATCAACTGGACCTGCAAAATAATTTTACTGCTATTACATCTCCACTTAGTTTTTCTGGGGCTTGGTGCTTAACCATGATGAAATATAGGCAGCTGGACCTCAATCATATTGGTTTTACTGTAGTGAAAGGTGTTGCAGTCAGCTGTCCATGAGGCTTTTATTATATTTATATACTTATTATACCATGCTAAATTATCCAATAAGAGAACTTATTAGTCTGGCATGAGGGTCAGTCACTTTAGTAATTTTTAGTCATAAATCAGGGCAAGTGAAAAGAGTTCATCGTTAGAACTTGGGTAGGGTGAAGAATGGTAGCTAACTTTAGTTGATGATTAAAAAGTTGATCAACTCTGCACCAAATTACAATTTTAATTGGAGGAACTGTCTGCAATCAGAAATATTTGAAGGAAAGATTGGTGATAAAGAAAACGAATGATCAAAGCTTTTGACTGTTATATGTTTAGATGAATAGGGATAGTGACGGAGTGCAAATTTCTAAGAGTTCAAACTTTAGGTTCCTTTTTCATCAATTACTTTGTATTGGCTCTGCTGCATAACAAAGTACAGGAGTGCTTGGCTATGGACTGCAAGGATAAATCTACATTTCTGATGCTGACAGACAACTTTCAGACTTTTCCAATTCGTAGGTCATGCTCACTTTTGTGATAACACACTGATGAAGGTATATGACAGCACAAATATAAAGTTTTAGTTATTGTTATTTCTGTTACAGAAATTGCTGCTAAGATCTGTGTTCTTTGTGGATTGGGCCTCTGCCTCATTGGCATCATGGTGGAGGCTCCTAGTGTTAGTTCTGTGGCTCAAAACTGAATAAAAAGGAAAAGGAAAAAAGAAAAAAAAAATTCCTTTGTGCTAAAGTATGAACTAGTATTGATCTAAATCAGTTTAATGGAATTGAAATACCGATTTGGATGTGGAATAGAAGCAAAACCATCAGATTTATGTGATTTATGGTAAAGAGAACATTAATAGTTACTGATTTCAGTGTTTGCCCTCATGATAACAACTGTCAAAGTTGACATCTTTCCTTTCTTTTTTCCCCTTGGAGCGTCAAAATATAATTCTGATAACTCATTGGTTTACATAATTTTTCATTCTTCTTTCAAAAAATTTTGTCTGTCTAAATCTTGAGTTGCATTTACCGTTGGGAAGTACCTTAGGGTTACCAGCCACCATCTGTGATGGTTATGACCATTGATGGTGATTAGCAACAACAGTGCCAACTATTGGAATTCCAAGCTCCATTCTCACTGTCCAAGAGAAAATGGTGGAGGATTGGGTCTGATCATTGTATCTCATTTCAGCTCGGTATTGCTGTGAAATAGGTGTGGTCACTTAGTTTGGAGCTATAGTTGGCTTGCTGGAGTTTGGCCCATTCAACTTGGAACTATAGTGGGCTTACTGAAGTTTGGCCATCTTGCACTTTTTTATTCATTCATTTACATACTTTTTCTTAAAAGTGTTATTCTACTATGATGTTATTAATGCACTATATCTTGTTCTCATTTATATTCCCCACCTCTATTCTATTCTGACATTATAAGTTGTTCATGGTTTTGTGTTGATGTGGTTGTATCCTGTGTCATCCAGTATGACCTCATTTAACAAAGGATACTGGTGATTTCACAATTTTATTTAAAGGAAGAAAAAGTGGTTGACCTATATGTTGATTATCTAGGTTAGTGGTCAACCTTCTTGCATTTATTCATTCTTTTCCGAAACATGGTAGGCTTCTGATGCTATTCTATGATAACTGTCTTTTTGCCTTTCGCAATGAAACATTGGTATTCAAGGGTGGTTTCATTTTTCAGCCCTGTATCACTCGATAACATTTCTTGTTTATGCATTTTTTCCCTGTGTTTGTAACATCCAGCATACTATATTTGACAGAGGTTATGCTATGCATGCCAAATTTGTTGCTCAAACTGATGATTAAGGGGGTCAATTTTTATGTTGGTTTATCACACTTTCCTCTTTGCTTCTTCTGTACTTCTGTTTCTATATCAGCTTGAAATGACATCCGAGCGAAATGGTTTATGTTCTTGTCGATTCCATTCCTTCTCAAATATGTTTAGTTACAGTTGTTTATATGAGCTGTTATGAAGTTTACCTGGACTGCTTAGTGGGTCTGAGCTCCTACAAGTTGAATCTGGGTTGAACACTCCATGTGCTTTTCATTCACTGGAAGTGTGATATAATCTTTGGGATTATTATTGCCAGGAGTGGATGCAGTATTGATTGGCCCCTAGAATGAAGTGTGAGCCGGATTATGTGCTATAATTGTCACCAAAAGGCTGGTTTTTTCTATCTTTTATCGTTGCATTTGTTGAAAAGCATGATGTGTTTCTTGTTGCCAAGTTCCTGTGTAGGTTGTGCTCTCGGCAGGGAGTGATGAAGAAAAGGGTGGGAAACATGGAAACTTTATTAACGAGATGAAAATTGAAGTTTTTGGTAGTGTGGACATTAAATTTTGTAGGTTTTTTTTTTCAGTTTTTATGTGAAGCTGCAGATCTATTAGGTTAATAAGTTACGTGATCTGCTCCTTGCCTGATTTTGTAAAATGCAATGCGATCAGATTCTCAACCCTATTTATGTCTTTAGGCTTGACAAGCTTGTTCTCACTTCATAAACCACCCTGTAACAGGTTTAGTTTTTCGTTTTTCATCTGGCATAATGGCATTGGCATCCGATTGGGATTTCATCAAAACCTGGGTCAGGTCATCAAAGTCGGGTGGAGTTGAATCTAGACACGGCCGTACTTGGGCTGAGTCAGAGGGGACTCACCACATGACAGGATGGACTAGTGAGAGACCTGAATGACTCACAAGTCAGACCTGCTAGGTTGGAAAATGATCTTACCTTTCAACCTTTTCTAAATGTGAAAAGGCTGGGTGGGTTGGTTCCATGGATGTTTATACTCTTGCTTTTACAAGTATTGTTACTGGCTTTATTTATCTCTGTCGGATGTTTTAACAATTCTGGGGGGAGAAAGAAAAATGTGCAGTTCATAAACGCATAAAGTGGATTATAAAAAATTCGTCATCTTTTAGCAAACCATCTAGTTTTTTGAACCAGGAAACACGTTACAGACAGAAATTTTGGAGGCTTCCAATCAAATCACCCTATGGAGACACCTTAATACCCTATGAAGTCCTGGCTGATTGTTTTATCGTGTTGGCTAATTTATAAGTTCAATCAGCCGATAGAAGAAGTGACAAGCAAACCAACTATAAGAAATCCAGATTCTTCAATCTGGTTTTCAAGTCAGCTGAATTGCAGGCAAGAAGTTTAAGTATTGAGAAAGAAATGCTCAGGAACTTGAGGCCCTGTTAAGAATCAAGACCCAAGGGCACAAGTCAAAATCTCCTGTAGCATTGCACTGACCATTATGAATCATATGTTTCTCTCATAAGAAAGCCACCGAATGCTTTAGGTACTCTCCAGAGATAAGGTTCCTGGCAGAACAATGCAAGTTGTCTCTGACGTACCGTTCAAGAAAGACCACATTTGGAGTATTGGGTCATAAATTATTAGAAATGTCCTCCATTGTTGCCCCCGGTATTAATTAGTCCTGTCCTATTTGATTCTTTTTTTAAAAGGCTAACCACCATGTAATGAGGTTATAAAACCTGGTTTTATAAGTTAATGTTGATATTGATTTGCTTAATGGGTTGTGAATATTCGATGATATTCATATGTTTAGATGGCAGATTAGATTATTTCCGTTCATGTAGTTATAGGCTTTAGTGAGAATTGATCTATTTCTCTCGTAACAAGTTGCAATGTTGAATTCTTTTAAATTCACCCAAATGATGTTTGGGATTAAGTCCTATTTTACATGCAGCTGTCTTGCACTCCTTGAGAAGCTCTCTCCTGCTGAAGAGAGAAGTTGAAATCCTTAAAAAATTCAGACCCAAACTTCCACTTACAAGGTAGTCGGCATTACCATTGACCAAATGGTAGTAGTTATCGATGTGCTCATCCTTAACACGTCTATTATATTCTTATATTGGCCATGCTAACCATTGCATGCCCATTAACTAGTTCGTGCTGTTAAAGGTCCATAATCATGTAATACTATAGTACAAGTCGGCATTACTCAAATCTAAATGAACGGATTGAATCGGCTTGTGGTCATTATTGTCATGTGAATACATGACCTAAGGTTGCGTCTCCTACATATATGTATGTATTACTCTCAAAAAAAATTAGTGGCTTATAAGTAAACCTAAGTTTCCCCTGTGACATGAATATCCCCAACTTGTCCTTATAAATAATACCCAAAACGAATAGAAATAATGGATCGATATACCTTGGTTGGCGTCTTCCCCTTCCCTTGCCATAAACAAAAAACAAAAAACCAAAACGTTGGGAAGGCTAAGAAGGGGGAAGCAGAGCAGAGTCCAGCCCCCACTCTGCAGTCGCGGTTGAACGTTAGGTTGGACTTGGATCGGTAGCTCTCTCTGTCTGGCTTTTTTCCATGGTGGTTGCCGATCACGGCTTTGGATTCGCGATCATCTCCGCATGTCGTCGGGGAAGCAGTTTAAAGAAGAGGAAGCTTGGGGAGGAAGGAAGCGCGCGCGGGATGGAGAGAGAGGAAGTGCTTGTGGAGGAGAGGGAACGGAGGTCGTGTAGTGTAAATCGGACTCCGCCGCCGCCTCCCCCGCCGTTGCCGCCGCGGCCGCTGTGGAGTGCTCGTCGGCGGACGGTGGCGTGTAGGAGCGTGACGAGGGAGGAGATCGAGCGGTTCTGGCGGAAGAAGAGGCTGGACGAGGAGGATCATTTCCTCGCCGCTCTCAAGGCCGCTGCGAGGATCAGAGCGCGTAATTTCAAGGTAAGCAGAGGAAAAAAAAAAAAATTAAAAAAAATCCTGTTTTGGCTCGAAGATGTTCGATTCTTGCTTGAATTTATCTATTTTCTCGCTCGATAGCTCATCTGATAAGAAGTTTGCTCTCGATCAGGACGAGGAGTACAGAAGATTTGAAGAATCGTTGCAGGACGGTGATCAAGAGGACGAAGACGACGAACAGAGGAAGAGTCCGATGACGGAGAAGCAAGACGAAAACCTCGCGGAAATACGCGTCGGAATCAAAGACTGGTGAGTTTAAGATCTCTGATTTTCATCTTCTTCTCTCTCCCTCTCTCTCTGTTCGCGCGCAATTCAGCCACTGTTTTGGATTTCGCCTGAAAAGGCAACGATTCGAAGAGATCGAAGAGGATCAAAAGTTTCAAAACGTGATCCGGATCATCGCGAAACTTGAAATCGGAATTAAGGTTCCGAATCGAAGCGTTTGAAGATCCCGATCAATCAACCGTCGGAAAAGCGGCCGTTTCTTTCCTGAAACGGCCGGAATTAGAATCCCCGACAGTTCATTCGTCGGACGTCGCGTCATCCGACGCCATTACAACAATTCTTTTCTTGCTTACATGATGCATGAATTGACTTGGGTCAATCCATAACATTAAAGACTTCTCAAATTTAATTATTTAAATTATTCCGTAAAATTTAACGCGGAATTGCATTTTTAAGTAATAATGTGTGCGAGAGAAGCCTTAGTGCTGGCTAGCCTGGTTTATTTATTTGAGTGCAGAGATTCCCCGGGTGGGTTGCTTTTCATGAATGTGAGGATGGGCCACTGGTCTAGATTCCCGACAGTTCTTTTCTTGGAGAAAATGATTGGGCAACGGCTCCGAGCAACCAGGATGAAGCCTCCAATCCTGAATTTGGCGGCTGCCCTTGGTCTTATCGGTGCTACAAAGATAAATTCAACAGATGAGCCCATACTTCCCACTCGTATAAAGTTTGTAGCTATTATGTATTAGTTTCACATAGACAAACGAGTGAAAAGAATTTTATTTATCAGGCAATAGGCTTCTTAACTTCGATCAGGTGCTTGTAGTGGGTCTCCACCTGTGCTGTCACTTAGAGCTAAAAAATAAGCCCACACATATAAAGGGGTATTAGAGATTAATCCCTCATAGATAAAACCACCCTCTATTACAAAGTTTATCCAGACCTTAAAGGAATTCAAAACCCCTTTTTTTTTATGAGAAAATATCACTTACAAATTACAAATTACAATTAGGCAAAAGGACTTGTTTGTCTATAAGTTAATTTGCTTGTGCAGGTGGACCAAGAGTAAGTATGCTTATTTGAATCAACCGGCAATACAGGCCATGGAGAAGCCAAAGAGGATTTCCACATACACTCCAAATTATATGTGCTTCTACAGGCCCCCAACTCAGCCTTACTCCCTCATGGGTTTTTCTCAATGATCTTGGAGTCTGTTGTGGATTGAACTGTAATGAAACAAATAAAATCATGGTCTGTGTCTCATGCTGTTAAGTTATGTGGATGTGAGCTCCTATAAATGGGTGATTTGCTGTGTGAAACCTAGTGTGGCTTTTCTAGTGTGGTTTGTGTCGCGTTTTAGATGTATTTGCGAAATCACTGAGTTCATACTCATATAAATAATTTCTGTAGGAACGAAAAACTTGTTCGGAACTCAATTCTCACCAAAAATTTCAAGAAATCTAAATCTGGATATCAATATGTCTTTAAAAATGGACAACAGATAGGTTGCCGTGGAATCAATTATGAATACATGTTTAAATGAAAAATATTAGAAACAAAACGCAATAACTTGAGCCCTACATAATAACATTGATAGGCGGACCCACCAATATATCTTAACAGTAAAATTTAAATTTTCAAAGTTTACAATTTATTTAATCTTATTCTTACACTTTATCTGATTTCTCATTTCTCGTGATTAATTTAGGTATAGATCTTTTCAATTTCTCTCTCTTAAACTCTAATCCCCAAAACCGAAATGGCAAATTTCAGTCTCATTTTGTCATTTATGTTGATACCCCAGATTCTGCATTAAAAAGCAATATATTTTCTTACGTAATAAGGGTTCAAATTCATTACATTTACTTCAGCAGTGTTCTACTAAAACTGCAACATTCTTAATTAGGCTCTAAATTGCACAATCAAATGTTTAAACCCAGGTCTAACAGAAAACTAATCCAGTCGTGGAAGAGCCTGAACGAAAGCCTCCAAGCTCTTGTCTTCTTCTTAGATTCATTCTACTCTGCTTGGGATGGACTCGCGCGCGCAGGATTAGATGGGGGAAGTTCCTGCAAATTTCTGTTGCCTATTTTGTAATAAATCATTCGACTTTCCACTGTTTAGATATGAAGCCGAGGATAAGACGTCGCTGATTTGAATACAGGAAAGCTTACACTTTTACAGTCGAAAAAGCTCGCTGCGTAATCCGACAAGCCGCCATGAGATCAAACGAATAATGGGCTTATTAGCAGTTTAAGCGAGAGAACAGAAAAATATCTAGTTTGGGTTAATGTTAGCTTTAGCTCAAAACGTCAGACAGAGAGGCGAGGGCGGGTTCTTCCAGGGCGGACGAGTAAGCTGAAGCTCTGAGTATTGCGGCCTCTCTCTCTCAAGTTTCGGAGCAAAAATTACTGGAAATATGTTCAGGGACCGTCTTCTGAAAGCTCTCTGCTGCCACCATTTTTGACGAAAATGGCGGTCGCACTTGTTCGGACCGGCTGCAACTCCAGCGCCTCTGTAAGTGGCTCTCCAGACGGTTTCAAGAGACGAAGACGGAGTTCAGTTCCAGCAAATCGTTTGAATGTAACCAAGCTCAGGACTGAACAGGTGGCTTCCTCTGTTTCGCAAGTTATTTCTGCTTATGCGGATGCTGGTCTCATGGAAGATGCCCTCCGTGTGTTCGATGCTGCGGATAGGGCTGATACTTTTCTCTGGAATCTTATGATCAAAGGGTATGTCAACAATGAGTGTTATAGAGAAGCCATTGAACTTTACCGTCGAATGCAGTTGCTGGGCATGTGTGGGGATAACTACACCTTTCCGTTTCTGATCAAAGCGTGTTCGGGTCTGTACTCGTTGGGTGAAGGGACGAAGATGCACTCGTACTTGATCAAGACGGGTTACGATTCAGACCTTTTTATCTGCAATTCCCTGATCACAATGTATGCGAAGCTTGGGTGCATTGAGTCTGCAGAGAAGGTGTTCAATGAAATGTCTGTAAGAGACTTAGTTTCTTGGAATGCACTCATTAATGGGTATTTGTTCAACGGAAATGGATCGAAAGCGCTACAGTACTTCTTAGAAATGCAGGCAGTTGGGGTAGGAATCGACCGGTTTAGCTTAATTGCTGCCTCGGGTGCTTGTTCTTTAGAAAGTAATCAACAGCAAGGAAAGGAAATTCATTGTTATGCAATAAGATGTGGATTTGAAACGGACCTCATGATCCAAACTTCGCTGCTTGGCATGTACTGCAAATGCGGAAACATGGGTTGTGCAGAGCGATTGTTTCAGGGGGTCTGCAGAAGAAACGTTGTGCACTGGAATGTACTAATTCGTGGGTATGTTTCGAGTGATCAGCCTTACAAGGCATGCTCCTGCTTGATTAGAATGCAAGAGGATGACCGCATCAATCCAGACTCAGTTACAGTATTGAATGTGCTCCCTGCTTGCGCCCATATCAATCATCATTTGAAAGGAAAATCTCTTCATGGTTATGCCATTAGAAAGGGTTTTCTCCCTCAATTACTTCTGGAAACTGCCCTGATGGATTTTTACGCCACAAGTAGTGAAATTAAATCAGTGGTTGAGTTATTTGATGCAATAGATGAGAAGAGCTTGGTATCGTGGAACACCTTGATCAAAGCTTATGCTCAGAACGGGCAATATACGCAAGCCATTCAACTCTTTCATGACTTGATAGAGGAACCAGGGCAGCAGGATGAGGTTACTCTTTCAAGCGTGATACCTGCTTACTCTGAATTAGGCTTCTTGAGGCTGGGAAGACAAATCCATAGTTATGCTCTAAAACAAGGGTATGGTTCAAACACTTTTATACTGAATTCCATGATTTATTTATATGCAAAATGTGGGGATCTAAAGAGTTCACAGAAGCTATTTGATGGCATGGCGCAAAAGGATGTAGTATCGTGGAATTCTATTATAATGGGATACGGCATCCATGGTTATGGCAAAAGTGCTGTTGAATTTTTCTCTATCATGAAAAGAGTCGGGTTACCCCCAAACGCAGTTACTTTCACCTCGCTCTTATCGTCATGCAGTAACAATGGCCTTATAGAGGAAGGATGGCAGTATTTTACTTCCATGAAACAAGACTATGGCATTGAGCCTCAAATTGAGCACTACGGTTGCATGGTTGATCTTATTGGTCGCACAGGAAATCTAGGCTCAGCTTTAAATTTTATAGAAAGAATGCCAATAGCACCAACAGCAAGGATATGGGGATCTCTACTTACAGCAAGCAAAAATCATCAGAACATAGAGACGGCAGAATTTGCTGCAGAAAAGATTTTGTCCTTAAAACATAATCACACAGGATGTTACATTCTGCTATCCAATTTGTACGCTGATGCTAGTAGGTGGGAGGATGTTACAAGGATTAGGTCTCTCATGGAGCATGCAGGTTTAGAGAGGACAAAGGGATGCAGCACTATTGAGCTCAATAGTAAGACAAGGAGTTTCATCAATGGGGATCGGTTGCACACAATTCATGAAACACTAGAAATTCTCACTAGAAGAATAGGAGAATCTATATACGTCCCCAACATTAGATTCAGACCACAAGATGAAGTGAAGAGAAAGGCAGATCTACCCACCAGGCACAGTGTGAGATTAGCGATTTGCTATGGGCTGATTTCCAGTGCAGTTGGGACACCTGTCTTGATAAAAAAGAACATAAGAATGTGTAAAGATTGTCACAATGCAGCAAAACTCATATCTATATTTAGTAGGCGAGAGATCGTAGTTGGAGACTCTGTGATGTACCATCACTTCAAAGATGGAGTCTGCTGTTGTGGTGATTATTGGTGAGTGCAGGTTCCCAGAATCATGCTATACTGAAGCTAATTCCACTGAAAAACCCATATATCAGCCTCTAAGAAGCAGGAACAATAAAGTCATGAAGCAAAATACAGAAAAACTAGCAAAGCGTGATCCAGACAAGGAGGAAATACACACTACAAGTATACAAGTGAAGATTTGTAAAATAGTTTCATGAAGGTTGTAAAACTTGTTGTCCCAATTATGTTGTATATATGAAAGTAAAGAATACTGAAAAAGTCAAAAGATTTGGATAAAATCTTCTCTCTTTCCTTTTAATGAGATTCCTTCTTCCTTCCATTTTATCCTTCAGGTTTGTATATTTCTTTACGTATGTCACAGTAAATAAGACCAATTCTCCCAGCTTAAATAACAAGGATCACCCCAAGCAAGGAAGTCAGTTTCAGAACTCATTCTTCCACCAGAGTGGACATAAAACAGTGAATAATGTTTTTAGACATGTGTTTCCTCTTCTGATAAACACGTCTTCCAGATTTAGTCATTGGGGATGGAATGGGAGGTCAATCCTCCGGCCACACTTGAAATAATACCATACAGCTAGGCCTCTTTACTCCTTAAGAGGACACCCCAGTTTCTTCTGAAGCAGCAAAGTTTACAAAGCAATATCATTCATTTCATCTAATTCTTTCAAAAGCAACTGATGATGATTATATCATTACTGGGCTCTCCCACGTTTTTTTTATCTATTTGAACCTATCTCTTGCTGTTGTCCATCAATAACTTCTGTGATCTGTACCATTTTAAATCTGTTCTTTTCCCCCTTCCTAAAAAGGTGTAGACATCTTTTTATTATATGCAGAACCACTTCTATGCTTCTAAACAGTCCACCAGCAGATGATACACAGGTCATAGTATGCGCATAAAAGAGTGCAAATTTGTAGATTTCCACAACTCCAATTCAACAAAAAAACTCACCAGGTGGATCATGCAGCCATCAGCACAATCTCAGACTTATATACTCCTAATAAAAATACCACAACTCATAATTGGAACTTTTCATTTATCAAATAAAGACTTCATAATATCCATATATAATTTGCAAACAGTTACAGTATGCTGTTAAAAAAGAAGAAAGGAAACCTTACTCAGAAAAGAAGACAAGAAATGCATTTCTCCTTTTCAAACAGTTACTAAGTGGTGTTCGAAAAAGGAAAAAAGAAGAGTAATAGGAAATGCCACAGTAATTTATCTGCATAGATATGAGAGTCAAGAGAAGGGAAGCAACTCACCAAACACTTAAACAGAGAAGAGCAGGAAAGAGACATTGAAGTGACCACTGAGAGCTACTAGGATTTAAAATTACAGTCATTCGGTTAAATATGGAAAAGAGGGAATACTAGTTCATTAAACATATAAACGTTTTGCCCAAGCAATTGATGCTTCATTTCTTCTATCTCCTCTCCCTGTTGTTAAAGCAACTGTTGTGAAGTGAAAATAGTAGAATCAAATTTCAAGGTAACTTCGTTTAAATCAAAATCAGATTAAAACTTAAAAGAACTCTGAGACGAGCAATTAGAAATAACATCATCACGTTAATATACAAGATGATGGGGATCATATCTCGGAATCTTTAGCGATAAAATGACTAAATTCACAGACTAAAGACTCTACATGGACGCAAACGTAGCTCAAGTTATACAATAAACAATAAATTCTATCTCGTCAAATTGATTTCACATCAACACGTTACCAATTCCTGGATTGGTCTTTATTGGCCTTCTCCACCATCTCTCTAGATTTCTCGACGAGCTTGTCAACAGCAGCCTGGACAGCATCCCGTCCACCAATCAGCAGCTTCGTGATGACTTGGGGATCGGTCTCGAACCGTGCCTCCTCGAATTCCTTACGCGCATTCTGGCGAAGGACGTCCCGCCACAAGACCCCCCGGTTGTCCGGCCAGGCGAAGAAACGGGTCGCCCGCAGAATGTCGCGGTAGAGACTGAGGGCCTCGCGGCGGTGGCTGGTCAGGCGGCGCCGGGCGGCGAGGGGGTCGTCATCTTCGTCGCCTTTGACGGATTTCACCGCGTGCCGGTCCAGTAGCTCCTCTATGGTGTCGGGGCCGTTGTGGAGGAGACACCTCCGGTTTCGAAACCCGTATTCTATGTTTCCGGTGACCGGAGAAGAGGCGGCGGTCAAGAGCTTCCGGCATGGATGAAGCTTCGATGCCATGATTCCCTCCTCTTTACATCAAAAGATCTGTAACACTCGGAGAACAATTAACAGAGAATCCGTGAAACAGCGGGGGAGGAAGGAACAGAGAAGAAGAACTCGACCTCGGCGAAGCCGTCTATTTTACCGTGAAAATGCAAAACGCTTCAATCGGGTCGCCGAATCGGGTAAACAAGTTCTCCGAAAGCGTAACAGAGAGGTTGGGCCCCGGAGACTGTTCTCAGGGGATTTCAGCCCACCAAGGTCCATGAGTCATGACACAGGGTTAGAAAACAGAAAGTGGGCTTAGCTTGATATCGTCTAAAAAGGAACTTGAAAATTAAATCTTACTTAGGCTATGGGAATCTGAACTATTTAGGGGGAGAAGGACTCTGAGAGTGTCACGTCAGCAGCGATATTTTTACCTTTTTTTTTTTTTTTTTTTTTTTTTTTGTAACTTAGAGTTAGTCTGGGGATCAGCAGGGATAGATACAACATTCACATCATTAAAACGTGAAGAAATTTAGTGTCAATTAATGTACAATTGCAACAAAGTTATGTAAAACGAATAGGATCAATTAGATTGATTAATACCTGCAGTATTTGGAGAGATGACTCGCAGAACAACGAGGAGCAATATTGGGCGGACTGAGGTCTTCTTCATCGTCTTCGAGACTTGGACGACTGTTCTTGATTAATTAGTGCCAGGGGGTTGTGGTGTTGCAGGAAGGTAATACTGTTGAGGAATACTGTGGCGTTTCAACTATTTGTATTAAACTTCAAATTATTGACTTAACATTTTAAACTTTAACGTACGATATTTAATCATTTAATTACATGGATAGCAATAATGTAAAGATGAACCACGAATCCTACATCACTTAAGATTGTAAAAACATTAATTTAATGAGTTGACACGATCATGTGCCTGATATAAATTTAAGATTAAGAGGTCGACATTCCAACACTCTTAACCCAGCAAATTAAGCTGCCGTTTCTAATGCCCATTTCAGCTATGAAGGAACTGAGTTTGGTTGTTCACCTCTTTAAACCAACCCAGTTCAGAAAGAGATCGAGAAGACGAGAACATAACAACCATTTTTCAAACAATTGAACTACGCTAAGAATGTGAAGTAAATATTCTCCATATGGGTTTAAGATTTAAGACAGCAGTGCTGCAGTATCAGAAGCAAATTATCGCAACTTTAAATTGATATGGAAAAACGGTATACCTCAAAACATCTCGTATACTTCAAGGTGTTCCCAACATGGCTCTTCTCTTCCGGTCTAGATAAGGTTGGACATGCTGGTATTCCAAGATAGCCCACACCAGGTGCTTCAGCGAAATTTCAGGCCAAAGACAATTTGGAGAAAGTAAGAAGCAAAAGGTAGTCTGCCATAGGAGGAAATTACTCAACCGAGTCTCCCCCGATGTTCTCACCAATATCTCGGGATCTGGACAGCCTATAGTGTACATGTGCTTTTCTAAATCTGGCAATGTAATTATACTTTGTTCCGAATCACATTTATCTAAGCTAGTCAGTGAAATCTTGCTTAGTTTCTCTTTATATGATTCCTGCACAGCATGAACTATTTCATCTGTGGAAGTGTAGGCTACACATATTGAAAGTATGGCTTTTGAGTTTCCTTCTGTTGCTGCCATGACTTTCTCAGCTGCTCTTTTCACCCTAGTAGGTAGAAGTTCCAAATTACCAAGGAAATTAACCTTCAGCCCATACTCTTTTACTATGCTTCCTTCGTTAAGTAACCCTTCAATCTTCTCAAGCATTAAATCCATAACAACTTGGACCTCTTCGGGCCGTCTCTTGAAATTGTCAATGCTGAAGGCATAAATTGTGACATACTTCACACCCAATTCGTAGCAATATCGAAGAATTGACATAAGAGCAAGAAAACCAACCTGGTGTCCAGAGCCTTGTTTCATATTCCTATACCGAGCAAATCTTCGGTTTCCATCCATTATAAAGGCAATGTGCTGTGGGATGGGACCAAAAGAAAGCACCCGAAAGAGGCCACGCCGGCAGATGTCAGAAATATTTCCGACAACCTTGGATAGCCTTCTTCTGAAACTGGCCTCCATTTATAAACCTACACAGAACAACCTTATATAGATTTAAATGAACGACCAAACAAGCCCATAAATCAGGTGGCCTCTTCTCCAACACTCAGAAACTCTGGTTGCAGTAAAGCATTTTACTGCTTCAGATATCAACCATGAATCATGCGTCCACCTTCATCAAAAACTCGAACTAGTCTTCAGTCCAGCCATCTGGATTCCATAAAGACCTATTATCAGTTCTGAATGAAGAAAAACAATCACTACTTACTAAGTCAGGCATTTAATAATATAATAAATAACAAGACTGATTGAATAGCTATCTTATATTTAGTTGCCAAGAGCAGACAAAACAAAAAAGTACTTTTTCTTTGATCAATAATGGAAAGAACAAACCAGCAACTACCTTTTCTTTCTGAATCTTAAGATGGTTTTGTAAGCAACGACAAAGAAAGAAACTCTACAGTATTGTCAGATATCACACCTGGCTAGTGCATTAAAACATGTGAGGAAGGTTAAAATCTTAATTGACAAGTAAACAAGTACATATTTTCTAGCTTGAGGTTATTTGCCTGCTTCTAGGAGGTAAAACAGTTATGCAGGCTACTGCAAACAACAAAAAGATGGCTAAGACTACTGTAACATAAGGTAGAGTACCAAGGACGTTCAATCTGGCGTCTGGGAGCAAGCCTTTTCAACACACACTCTCTATATGCTGGGTATGGAGCAGAAAACATGAATCATCACCAGTCAATGACACAACAGTAAATGTGAAAAGGGATAAAAATCCTACAGAGATTCAAGGGACTGGAACAGAAAAATGTACACTCTGTGCAACCATTTTTCTACCAATCCAGTTTTTCCAGTAAGCACAGAAGGTATCTATATTTACCAAATGCAGCGTGTTAAAAGTATCACAAAACAGTTTCTGTATGGTTCAAAACAGAGACCATGATATGAACCTAGTCTCAAATAACAAGTAAGAAACTAAAATCTAAGTTCTACACGGGTGAAGTCTTCATCGAATCTACTACCATTACGAATGAAAACAATCTCAAAGTAGAAATGATTAAGAATGTACGAAGAATCAGGAGCTCATCAGAGGAAGATAAGTTCAAATGAATTTCTCCCTTCCTTCCCTTTGGCTTACACTGCACTTGGGAGCTCACCAGCACCTCGCCCAACTCTTTGACGCTGTTTTGAATAGACAATGCACCACTCCTCATTTTTAGGAATGGACATTATTCAAAACGCACGTCCCTCGAAAAAGGTCCGAGCTAGGAAATTTTTTTCCCGTGTCCAAACTATCGACTAGTGGAGAGTTCACAAGAAACATCACATATGACCATCACAAGCGGATCCCTTTGCTCAATGCCACGATCGACAATTTAACTCATCCTATTCGACACTATTTCTTCTCTTTCCGCAAAATAGGACAATTCTACAAGCGGATCCCTTTGCTCAATGCCACGATCGACAATTTTAACTCATCCTATTCGACACTATTTCTTTCTCTTTCCGCAAAATAGGACAATTCTACGGTCTGCTCAAGAGAATATCCGAAATAAAAGGACCCACAAAAGAAAAGTAGAAATCGAATCAGACGCCAAAAACATACCAAAAAAAGTACGTTATTGTTTCTCTTTTAAGACATGAAAGCGCATAGGAAACACCAAAATGGGCAAATGATACACAAAAATAAGAATCAACCAAAAGAAAAACGAATACTAAAATTTAGAAAATTATACCTCAAAATAAATACAGCTTCATCGTAAGAACAGTAAACATCAACCGAGCCGAAAGGCTCTAACCAATACATTCGATAAAGAATACCAAATCGCCACCAACAGGCTCTCCCCCAAAACTAAATCACCATCGTCGCGTTCGAGAGCGAGAGTTTGGGCCAAGCACGGCTCGTTCCAAGGTGGGCGGTCGAAATTACAGGGGCGTGGAGATTCCAATTCCAAAGCCAAAGCCGCGGACATCGATGCCCTAGCGATGGTGACTGAACCCCAATAAAGCCCCCCGAGACGCAACAGTGTCATGAAGATAGTACCTTTCGAATAAAGAAAGGAGAATTGTGGTTCCTTCCATTTTTAATCGTGTTACAGACAAAGGGGGCTTTCACTCGAATCTGGGTTCACACTTTCACAATGGACTGGGCATGCCTACTATCAACTCTATAAAGTCCATGTCTTGGTCCAAACAAGGGCCGGCAGATTTTAATATCCCTCAATAGAAGTTTTAAAATTTTTATTATATCATAAAAAAAAAATTTATAATTATATAAAAGCTTAAGAAAATAATATATTTTGATTACTTTTTAATTTGATTTAATACCTCTATTAAGCAGGATCTCCCTACTTGTTTTTATTATATCAGTTATTTTTTGCATATTTCAGTAAGTTTTTATAAAAATATATGATCAACTTCATCGAAATTATGTATTTTAAGTTGTTTATTTTTAATAGATCATTTTATATTCTTTTTTAGTTAATAATTTTAATATTTTAAAATATCATTATTCTAAGTTTTTATATATCTATTTTACCTATTTTACCATAGATAAAAATATAAATAATAAATAACATATAAAATAACTTTTTTTTTTTTTTTTTAGGAAAGTGAATATATTTTAACTCCCAATTACGAGTTTTACTCAAAATGCTGGGGCTGGAGACCCAAACCCAAGACCTCCAATAGCAATAACTCTAATGGGACCACTGAGCTAATGCCCAATACCATATAAAATAACTTTTTGATTATACCATTTATATTGTATTCCTAATTACCTATAAAATAATAATAGGATAGTATATAGAATAATTACATTTACCGTTCTAAAAGCATTAAATTAATGGTTTTTTGGAGAAATTAATGTTTTAAAAACTGAACTAGCCATCCAACTAGCACTATGTTTGATTTTGGTTGAACCCAGATAGACCGGGTTGGACCGTTGAATCATATTGTTTCACCGAAAATCCGCCGGTCTGCGAAGGGGCGCGACTGATAGAGTAATTCGATTATATCATAATATTTTGTGTTACAGTTGTGTTTGAGAGTCAGGAAAATGCGAGTACAATCTCCTAGGCTTCCTCTGAATCGATCTCCTTGTGAATTTAGTGAAGTTTTGGTTTCTGGCGAGAACGTCGAAGTTTGAGTTCTGGGAACGTGTGTGCACGAACTGTTGTGGCTTTGGTCGGTTAGACGGAAGTATTTGTGTTCCGCGTGTATCGACTTGTGACATTGCCGTCGAATGTGTAGAGCTGCTCCGGTCGAACTGTTGAACGACAGACTGCAAGTTGCTGAACTTCTTTGATCTCCAACTTTCAAACCTTTGTGCATGAAAGTGCTTCTCGATGAAGGAGTTTTCAGACCTTTGTTTTAGGGAGAGAGTTTCTGCACTTGAGAACGATTCTTTTGTGGAGAATTTTTTGAACTCCGTTTTTCGAACCCCTGCGACAAAACGTTTCTGGCTATTTGTAGCCTGTTCTGTGCAGTTGTTGAGGTTGATGCTTGAAAGGGGGATCACGATCCCTTTTGGCTGTCTTTTCGAAAAAACAGAAGTCGAAGTGCTCATTCACGCCCAGAAGTTCTCTCTCGAGATGAAGGTCTAAAAAATCCTTCATCGAGAAGAACCATCAGAAGCTCTCTCTCAAAACGAAGGTCTGAAAAATCCTTCATCGAGAAGAACCATCAGAAACTCTCTCTCAAAACGAAGGTCTGAGAATTCCTTCATCGAGAAGAACTTTCACGCACAGAGGTTGGAAAAAATCACATTCGAGAGCTCTTGCTGAGAAAATACTTCACACACAGAAGTTCTTTCTGTCTCGAACAGAGGTCTGAAAATCCCTTCACCGAGAAGAAACTCCACGCACAGAAGCTCTCTCAAACCAGAGAAGTTCAGCAACTCGCAGTGCGTCGTCTAACAGTTCAACCAGAGCAGCTCTACACGTTCGCCAACAACGTCACAAGTCGAAACACACGGAACACAAAAACTTCCGTCCGACCGACTAAAGTCACACCAGATCGTGCACCCTCGTTCCCATAACTCAACTTAGACGACGACTTGCCAGAAGCCGAAACTTCACCAAATTTACACGGAGATCGAATCAGAGGAAGCATAGGAGAGTGAACTCGCTTTTTCCTGACTCACACACATTGTAAAAACATAAATTTTTTTAAAATAATTGAAATATTCTTTCGGTCGCGCCTCTTCGCGGACCAGCACATATACACTATATGCTACATATATTTAATATTTTTATTAAAAAAAATTATAAAAATAATGTTGGCTCAACCAGGTAGGACCACCCGGTTCGGTTCGGTTTTAAAAACACGGGGAGAAATTATATTTTTCTGAAAAAAAATATTTGGCATAAAAGTTGTGGTTTTTCTCTCTCCAGAACCAGAAAACACTGCTTTTCCGGCTTTAATGTTTTGTGGGTCAGCTAAGTAAGGCCCAAGGCGGAATAAAAGTTTAGAAGAGACCTTTGCTAGAAGGAAACGGCCCGTATTACCAAGGGCTTGAAGCCCATGTCATCCATCGTCGTTGTCAGTTGTCACCCCTAAACCTCTGATTAGGGTTTTGCGTTTCCCCTTCTCAGAGCAGAGTGGAGCTCCCGACGCTTCTTTCGGTTTCTACTTTGGCCATGGCTTTCGTAAAACCTAAGCTGATTCGTTCATGTCCTCCAGCTATTTTGTTTCTCCAGCGTTTCAGGCTCTGCTCTTCTTCTGCTACTTGTGCTTCTTCCTTCTCCGATGACGACGAGAAATCCGAGGTCAAAACTCCCCAGCTCTCCACATTGGATTCCAACCTTGCTGAGAAATTCCAAGCCTTGATAAAGAAACACCACCGCGAGAATCCCAGCTTCAGTTTCAATCAGTCCCATGTATCTCCCAATTTGATGATTCCGGCTCTCTCTGCGCTGTTCTCCAACCAGATTTCTTCTTCCTCCGTCTCCCCAGAAGTTGTCAGCCACGTGGTCGCGCAATGCGGGGCGCCTCGCCATGGGATCCCCTTCTTTCAGATACTGTCGTTCTTCAACTGGGTTACTGTGCAAACTCGCTTCGCCGCCTCCGCTGACCCTTTCGTCGAAATGATCGATCTTGCTGGGAAAGTTCGGGAATTCGACGTTGCCTGGCATTTGATCAATGCTATGCGGGCGAAAGGCATCCAAATCCCCGCCGAGGCCTTTTCGATTCTCATCCGTCGTTACGTCCGTGCCGGTCTCGCTGCAGAGGCCATTCATGCCTTCAATCAAATGGAAGAGTATGGTTGTCCGCCTGATTTAAACGCCTTTACTTCTACTATTGCGATTCTATGCAAGAAAAGAAGGGCCCATGAAGCGCAATCCTTTTTCGACTCCTTGAAGCACAAATTCCCGCCAGACGTCGTGATCTATTCCAGTTTGGTTCATGGTTGGTGTCGCGCGGGAAACATCCCGGAAGCAGAGAATGTTTTCAGGGAGATGAAAGAAAAAGATATTAAGCCCAATGTCTACACTTACAGTTGCGCCATTGATGCTCTGTGCCGTTCGGAGCAGATCAATCGTGCTCATGACGTCTTCGCCGAAATGATTGATGCTGGTTGTGCACCCAATGCTGCCACTTTCAATAACTTAATGCGGGTTCATGTAAAGGCCGGGCGTACTGAGAAGGTATTACAGGTTTACAATCAAATGAAGCGGCTCTCTTGTGAACCCGATGTCATCACTTACAACTTCCTGATAGATGCCCATTGCCGGGACGATGACCTTGATAAGGCCACCAAGTTGCTAAACCAGATGGCTGCGAGAGGTTGCACTCCTAACTCCTCCACGTTTAATTTGATTTTTGGTTGCATTACAAAGCTTGGGGACGTGAACGCTGCTCACAGGATGTACGCCAGGATGAAGGAATTGAATTGTACACCGAGTGCTGTGACTTACAATTTGCTGATGAAGATGTTTGCGAGCTCAAAATCAACAGATATGGTGCTTAAGCTGAAGAAAGAAATGGATGAAGAAGAATGTGAGCCAAATGTTAACACATACAAGATATTGATCTCTGTGTTTTGTGGAATGGGACACTGGAATAGGGCATATAAGTTCTTCAAAGAGATGCTTGAAGAGAAGTGCTTGAAACCAACTTTGCCAGTTTACCAAATGGTTTTGGAACAGCTGAGGAAAGCTGGTCAATTGAAGAAGCATGAGGAGCTAGTTGAGATGATGATACAGCGGGGTTTTGTAAGTCGGCCTTTATAGGTGAGACTGCCTTCTCGTGTGGTTGTATCTTGGGTGCTGAGATATTGTTCTGTTTATAGTTTAAACCATAAATATGGCCCTGGAGCTGACATTCTGTGGAATAGTTCAAGATTACGCCAATCTGTGAAGAAGGCTCCTGCCAACCAATTTTGTATACCTACTCAATGTATCTCATGCCTTTTGACATTAAAATGCAAAAGAGATAGTAAACTCAACTTAATGGATATATATCTGACAGAGGAAGCTTTTCTTCCTGGTTAGTGACTTTTATCTGAGTTTCCCTTAGAAGGGGTTGCAAGATGACACAAACCTGTAGACATCTCAAGGTGTGGTACATATCTCAAAGAAACAAACTTATGGCGTATCGGCCACGCTGTTTAAACATGAGTACGGTCCAGGTGAAGAGATTTTGCTTTGTTGTTCAAAATTTGATTGAAGACAGTGAAAAGAGCAATACGTGAATTGTTAATAAAGAGGAATGAGAGAGCTCAGTCTCATCTTTCTAGTTGTTGGAGACAGCCAGGGAATTCCTTTTCTGAGGTGATTTGTATTTGTAAAATGCTTATGCTAATGGACTGATATGCAATTTGTTGTTCCTTCCGTTCCATGGTTTGCTGAATGATGAATGAGACCTTATATGACTACTTTAAATACCTACAATTTTTCTAATTAGAAAATCATCTACTTCAACTTATCCAAAGATAGCATAATCATGACATAACAAACACAGAAATCTGAGCTTTCAAATCTATAATGAGCCCTATATCTTCTTTTTACTAAATGGTTGCTCTCTTATCTGCTTTGTGGGGGCAGTCTCTTCATCATGAGATCTTTTCTTTGATCGTCTAAACCATTATGACTATTTTATCACTGGATCGCTTTTTGTGGAGTTATGTGTTGTGATTCATTGTTTATCTTCAAAATTGCTGAACAAGCCGAGCAGCTGGAACTGCTGGCATTGAGCATCAAGTAGGCAATATATTCATTTTTTGTTTAATAAGAACTGACCCTTTAAGTCCGAGGCTACTTTGATTCTAGTAATGTCATCCAAGTTATGGTTGCTTTTCAAATTTCGAGGTAATCTGAACAATCATATCAAATTTGGGAGTCTTAACTTGATTTTATAACTCTCTTATGCCGTCATTGTGTTTTGGGTTCCACCAGTCCTGTCTTTCCCACGTTTTTTGCCACCCAATAGAAGGTTGTAGTAACTGTTTATGTAGATGCAGACCAAGAACTGCAATGTATATGAAGATGATAGTTTGATTTGATAATTTGGGTGGTGGATATGTGGTATGGAAATTGCACAATTATCTTCTGCTAGACATTTTCCTCTTGATAGTGAAGTTTTTGGTTTTGTAGCCTCTTCCCCAGAACAAAATACTCTACAGGAAAGGAAGGGCAAGTGGAAGCACAGGAAAGATGCCCCTGAAGCAATTCAGTTGAAACGCTGTTGAGTGCTGCATGATATTCTTGGGCCTTAATTATATTCAGAGAGGCATTAGTGTCAATGACATCCAGCAATTAGCCTGTGGTGAGACTTCCTAATATCTTCAATTACTTAACTTTATTTTGAATCTTTTGTGTTCTCTGCATTCAAGAGACTTAAGTACATGCCTGTTTTTGTTTTAGTATTACTGACCAAACTACATTGTTTATTTTGCGAAGGCTGGTTCTGAATTCTGGAACCGTATTATTGAAGCCATTACATGGGCGTTTTGATGGGTCTCCAATTGACATGGTACAGTGGTTAGTCTGCAAGGGGAAGCAGTACCCACATAGACTTGTCGGAGAATTTTCCGTATCTTTCATTCCTTCAATAAAACTCTTGTAGAGCTCCATTCCTCCGTATATCACTGGAATATATTTTGTAGGAGGAAGTGAGACAGATATATTTCAGCGAGACCTTTGCCCCTTGTGTGTTGCACCGAAGATGTACCCAGAGACTCAGACATGAAAGATCTCTGGTCATGTGAAAACAGAGAAGAATCGAATTTTAGTACTTTTGTCTCTTGATGAATTGGGTCATGACCCTGTTCAGTCAAAATATGAAAAGACACACCCATCCGCTTGGAATTTATTTTTGGGACAAGTTCAGATGTGGAACAGATTTTCTCCTCGAACCTGAATTGAAAATGAAGAGATAAAAGATGTGGACATGGCACACCACGACGTCTGACCACAAAAAAACTTAACATTATACTCCGAAGGGATCCATTCCTGTTGCTTTGGCTCCAAGAAAAATCGATTCTCTTTATTTTAAAGAATTCAGACAGAACACGAGTCTCGGATATTTTCTTCTCAGAATTTTAAAAACTTGGTAGAAGAATCAATGAATCATCGACAACCCACAGGCCACAGCCCAGAGACTCTGCAGTCTGCACCTGCTCCCGGTTTCCGGTTTCCAAGTTCCAACCCCTTGCGTCTGGTCAAAGACAGGGCTTAGCTCCGTCCACAAGAAACCAGAGTAAAAACACATCGAAATTTTCAATCTGCATTTCTCCCTTCAGCTCTTTATTTATTGATCAACCACTTTCACGTAAGCAATTACCAGAAAGCGAGCCTCTGCGGCATACAAGCAAACAGCTGAGAGGCAAGAGGAAAGAAAGACGAACATTCCGTCAGATAAAGAACCCATTAATTCGACGATGACCATTCTTCTGTTAACCAAATCGCATCTTAAATTCTTCTCTCTCCCCCACCCCGAAATTTGGGTAGCTGAAAATCCCGAGAGTGGGGTCGGAGACTCGGAAAGGAACTCCCGACAGAGTCGTTTTCTTATCCGAGCAGCAAAAACGGTGAAAGGACATCGAACGGAGCAGAATCATCACCCACTTAGTTACACCCACTCCGGGTGCGACAGTCCTGCAGATAGATGACGAATTCAATGGCAGAGAGACGGGGAACCGCCCCCATCGCGTTGTTGTGGGCGAGGGAGTATGGACGCACCGATGATGCATTAATGGTTATTGTGGGGAGAAGCATTCTGCGAGAGGATCTAGTTTCAGGTGGGAGTTAATTACAGGACAGAGCGTCGAAGACGATGCGGGCTGGTATGGATAATAGATCTGCTTCGTCTGTGTCGATCCGATCGAATTCGGGAACAAAATCCGTCGTTATCGCTCCCTAATCTTGGATTTGGTACGAGTAGGTGCCGCGCTCGGGGAAAATCTTTGAAAGCTGAAAGGAGTCGCCAGGGCAGGCATGTCGGCAAATTGGCACGCAAAGCAAAATAAATTAATGATTTTGTTCTTAACTACGGCCCTTAAGTATCACTTAAGTATTAAGTATAACCGCCTACTCTCCCGTCAACTAACGGCGTCAAGGGTCCCCTTGAATGCAAGGAGACTTTTATCCGTGAGAAGCCCGTCATTGTCTTGACATTTTTCATGAGTATTACATATAATTTATATATTACTCTACGATTTTACTTGTGATTTTCGTGTTTTTAGGTGGCTTAAGGACGGATTCGAGTACAATGTCTGGATCAGCTCATTACTTTATTAAGGATCTTATTTTTATTTCATTGGTAAAGTTAAGAAAAATATCAAATGAATATTAAAGTGAACGAAATGAGATAATTCTCATACTTATTTATTTAAATGATAAATGATTTAATTTTGTGACTTGTGAGTAATAAAATGTAAATTATTGTATGCACCAAAATGCGCACGGCCCAAATTCGATGAGTCCAGCAACCCATCGATCCATCAAACAACGATCGTGGGTAGGCTCTATTCATCTTCAAAGTTCATCGTTGCAGCCCATCGTGAAGTCCAGTCGTATCGTCACGTCATCGACACAGTCGACGTCTTCGTCAGCATAAACGATCGAAAGTCAGCGTTCACAAGCATGCTTCATCGACTCATTGCCCACCTCAAAGAATCAACGGGCGGTCTCGGTCTTTAATCGGAAGGAGAGAAAGAGGGGCCACGATCCCGGTCTCCTCCTCCCCTCTTCTTCTTCCTCGGCGTCACCAGCAGAAAGAGGATCACGATCCCCTTCCCCAGCGACATCTCTCACACGGACCGCTACAAATAGCCGGTTCCCCCCCCTGGGGTGAAGAAAATTGATTCCGAAGGATATCCCGACGAGTGAAGAACTCTCTCCCTCTCTCAAACCGAAGGACTCAAATCCCTTCTCAGAAGAGACGCTCTCGCTCACAGAGGTTCTGTCAAACCATCGAAGCCAAGCAATTCGTCGTTCGTCGCTCTACAGTTCAACCGGAGTAGCTCTACATGTTCGCCGGCAGCGTCGCAAGTCGATACACGGAGCACAAATACCTCCGTCCGACCGACCAAAGCCACGACAGATCGTGCACACTCGCTCTAGCAACTTGAGTTCGACGTTCGTTCGTTCGCAGAAGCTTCGACTTCACCAACAACATACGGAGATCGAATCAGAGGAAGCATAGGAGACTGTACTCGCATCCCTTGATACGAAACACACAAATTGTAACACAAAAAATTCTCAGTTATTAATCGACATATTCTCTCGGTCGCGCCTCTTCACGGACCGGCGGATTTTCGGTGAAACAGTTATGAATTTTAAAATATTTAATATTCAATAAATTGATCAAATAAAATAAAATAAATGTTTTAAAGTCACATAACAATAAGGGTGGATGTTTAAAAATCGGTACGGACTGATCGGTCCAACCCGATTGAACTAGAATTCGTGCCAGTTCAGTGCTTATTAATTCGGTCCGGTTTAACATACAATGCGGCAATAAAATCACTTTTTAGTCATGTTATTTATAGAAATCAGTGTTTTAAAAATTGAATCGAACCGGCTAGTACCACCTAGTTGAACCAGAATTGGAGGCTTGTCCGTTTCTTATTGACTCGGTTCAATTCACTGTAACCAATATTATTTTTATATTCTTTCTTATAGAAATATTAAATATAATTAAAATATAATATGTAATGTTCAACGGTCCAACCCGATTTAATGAGGTTCAACCAAAACCAAATATATTTTTGGTTTTTAAAACTGTATCGGCGAAAAACCTCCGGTTTGCAAAACGGTGTGATCGATTGATTAATTCGCAAGAATACAAAAAAAAATTACAATTTTTTGTTTACAAATTGGAAAATTGTGGGAATGTAATGATTTAATATCTATTTGTAGTTAGTGCGAAGTTATCGCTTCTTGCAAGTTGACGACGAACTTCGAGTTTTCAAAGCGAGTGTGCACGAACAATGATGGCTTTGGTCAGCCGAATGAAAGTGTTTGTGTTTTGTGTATTTTGGCATGTTGACATTGCCAATGAACATGTAGAGCTACTTCGGTTGAACTGTGTGAATTTCGACTAACAACAAGTTGCTATAACTTATGGCTTAAAAAAGTTTTTGTACTTACACTTTTCCATTATGATGTTTGGCCTTCTACCTCTTTTTTTCCTGCTCCCAGGAGAGGGAGGTTATGACTTTCCCTTTCTACTTCTCACGGCAGTGAGTATGTGACTTAGTTGATACATTGTAGCATGAGTATGTGACTTAGTTGATACATTGTAGCATGAAAATGGTGAAATGATGAGGCGATGACTAAGATAATATGACGATGAAGTGGCAATGACGTGGCTAATGTTGTAGCGAAACATTGGGCTAGACGATGGGTTGTCGAGTGCTAACTTCATAAATTGTTGGATTTGCTCGTGATGATCTTGTCACGAACGATTGATGGGTTGGTGGGCGACTGGACTCATCGTAGATGGGCCAATCACATTTTGGCGTCTAAAAAAAAGTTGATAGAAATATTAAATAAGATAAATTATAAAATATAAAAAATAGATATAGAAATTGCTGGATTCCTGATATATTTTTCAAATTTGTTTATTTAAAATAAGCCCAACAATAACAAATACGGTCAAATAATTATTTTTCTAAGTGTACCAAAACTATACCAACTCGTGTTTATTTTGAATGCCATTGAAAAGCACATATATCTTAAAATATTTCAGACCATTGGGAGAATTAAGTCGAGTGGGACCCGTTATCGCCAGAGACGTGGACAACAATGGGCCGCATGGGACTGTGGGCCCAAAAGAACAAACCCTTCGGAGGGCCCGTCCGCCACTCTAGCCTGGGTCCGGGCGACGTGGAGGTAACGGCATCGTTAGCTCGCGTCCCAAGACTCGAGACTCGGAAAAGCCCATATAAATGCGGTTCGTTCGCAAACGTCGCTGTTCTGTCGAGACTCAACGGGAGGAGTAATAACGAAAAAGTCGAAAAAGTGAGCCTCTCCGGGCCTATTTTTCGCTCTCTCCCCTCGTGGGTCTGTACTTCGGAGCCCTAATTCCTTTCCGATCTCATTTCTTCGACCTTTGGCCGGTGGATGTTCTTGTTCCAATTCTTCGCGGGACGTTTCTTCCCGGCTTGAGAGTTTGGGGCAAGATCGCTGGATTTTTTTATCTTGTTTTTCTTGGCGTTTGTGGTGGTCGGATGGGGTTTGGAGTGGACGCGGTTGTGTTCGAGGAGATGTGGGTGCGTGAAGGGTTGGGTTTTTGTTAGGGCCCGAGGGTTGATTTTTTGTGGAAGAAAGTGGGTGAAGTTTGCGGATTTGGAGGAAATTTTTGGTTTCTTGAGGTGGGCTCGATTTTGTCAGTTTTTTGCTTTTGTGTATTTTTTTTATGCGCTGTTGTTGGTTTTTGGGTTTGGAATCGGTTGATATGATTATCGATTGGTTCTTGCCGCTACTGTTGGTTCTTTTTAGTTTTTTTTTTAAAGTTTTTGTTGAGGTCGAGGGTTTAGCCGTTTAGGTATTTGTGTTCGAGTTTGGAGGGGTGTTGATTAGTTTGTGGATTTCTTCGGGTTTGCGGAGTGAAATTGTGGAGGGATTTCCTGGTTGGTGGATAGATCGAGGTTCCAGTCGGTCGTTAGGGTGTTGGTCTGTCAATAATTACTCGATTGGAGGTTCTTGTGATCTTGATTGCCGTATTGATTAATGAAAGTTCTGCGGTTTGTAGATTATTGGGGTAGTCTAGCTTATCTTGGTGGAAGCTCTGATTTTCAGAATGAAACAGTTTGGTGAAATAGTAGTCTGTTTAAAATTTTCTTCTTGCGTAACAAACTTGTATGTTCAGTGCGTGTATTCACCGGTATTTGGTGAGGTAGTCTTTTGAATTTTGAATTGGTTTCTCGAGGTTCCTTTGTTCTACCTACCATGGAAAATAATGCTTTTTAATGGAGTTGTATTCCTTTTGGTTTTTGTGTCTTTCTTTTTTGATTTTGCATTCTGTTGAAATATTTCTGCCTAGGTCCGTGAGATTCACCTGCGCCATGATTTGTTGCTTTCCATTGGATTTAATTTGTAAATCCTCAAAGAACCTTTGTTTTTATGACTATGCGCCTGAACAAGATATTTTTCTGCGACTTGTTTTCTTATCTTGCGTGTTGTTATCTTCTGCTATTCGTAGCTGGGCTCTGTACTGCTTCTGCTTACATATTTTGAGTTTTTCCTATTTTTTAGGATTGACTTCTGAAGGACTTAAACCGGCATACAAAATGCAGTGCAGATCACGAATTCATGCTGATCCTTCTCTTGCTCTTGATCAGTCTTGGTGTTCTGATGATACTGATCAATTTGATCGAATCCCTGACTCTATTGTCCTCTTGGTATTCAACAAACTTGCAGACGTGCGTTCTCTTGGCCGCTGTGCTGTTGTCTCCAAGCGCTTCTACTCCCTAGTGCCACTTGTCCAGGATGTGTTTGTAAAGATTGACCGGGTTGTGTCTCTTGATGGAGACTGTGATGAGGGCCTTGATTCTTCATCCCCAAAGCCACGAAACCTTTTCTCCCACCTCCTGAAGCTCATGTTCTTCACCTTCCTCAAGCCCTTACACCATCTCCGCAATGGCAACAATGTGAACAAAGCTCTCCTCCCCCAACTCTCTCACCACACTCCTGAACAGGTCCTCAAAAACTTCAAGCACATTCAGAATCTCAGAATTGAATTGCCCGCTGGAGATGTGGGGACTGAAGATGGGGTCCTACTGAAATGGAAAGCTGAGTTTGGCAGCACTCTTCAAAATTGTGTTATCTTGGGTGGGACTCAAATAGAAAAGAAGCCTGTAGCTGACCAGGAAGCAACGGAGGATAATGGTAGCATACCCGAATCGTTTTACACAAATGGAGGGTTAAAATTGAGGGTTGTTTGGACTATTAGTTCCCTGATAGCCGCTTCAACTCGGCATTATTTGTTGAGGCCTATAATTAAAGATCATCCAACCTTGAAAAGTTTGGTTCTTACAGATGCAGATGGGCAGGGGACACTGAGTATGGGGTTAGATCAGCTAACAGAATTTAGAGAGAAGCCATTGGCCGCATCAGCTTCTTCTAGTAGGACACAGGTCCCTGCTTCAAATATGAAATTAAGATATGCTCCATATTTGGAGCTTCCAGAGGGGATGGGAATGCAAGGGGCAACTCTGGTGGCGATCAAGCCATCTGGTGAGGGATGTGGAGCTAGTAGGAAGGAGGTTGAGGCATTTGTTTCAGGAGCATTTGATGGTCCATTCAAGACAGCTGTAAAAGCCTTGGCAAAGCGAAGAACTTACTTGTTGGAGATGAATGGTTTCTAAATGATGAATATGCTTGCCCTGGTTGCACTCTGCAGCATGGGCGTTCAGAATTTCACAGTTTGCTAAATGGGTAGCTAGTGGAGGGGAGACCGGAGAGCACTGAGCATCAATGAGCAACTTTTTTTTGAAAAATAGAAATGAAGGCAAGAGCCTGAGTTGTTTGAGTGTGACCCTGCTCCTGGGCGTTCTGTTCTTGCTTATGTACAGTAATAACTATCTTTTGGTTGTTTATATGTTTTATAGTTATATGTTATTGTGCCTATATACTCTGCTTTTGTTATTAAAACGAAGTATTGTTACCTACAATGTGCTTTGTTAGATCCCTCGAGGCGTGGTTGTTGAGAATGTATTTATAGGATCGGTAACATCAGATGCAAATATACTACCAGACATTGCTCTTTAAAGCTTCTGACATGCTCAATCTGCGATTACTGGCTTCCATCAAGATGGGGTAAGTGCAGAGTACAGATGGGTTGTCAATGCAGACGGTGTTGGTGGGAATTTTTAGGCCATTTAATTTGATCTCAGTTTTGTTCTCCCAGAAATGGAATTGGATTCGGTGAGAAGTTATTGTTTTCACCTTTAGAATTTACTGAACTGCTGGGGAAATCAGATAGGATTAAATGCTTTCTATGTCAGTGTCTATTAATTTATTAAGCCTGCTTTCAAACCAGGGTGAATGAGAAGAATCTGGATCAAGGTCATTTACGCATTTTCAGTGGATTTTGAGTAACTTGAAAAATCAGTGTTGGTTTAGTTTTCAATAAGATATTAGTACTTATCCATGAAATACAAACTTGAAATGAGATGATACTGGCAGGAATGAGGAAAAATACTGAATTCTCTTCCCATTAGCAGAACTTATAATATTGCTAGTAATTCATTTTCTCTGTGCAGTTTGATGAGAAGGAAATGACGTCAATGCCTGTTGATACAGATCCCATTGTTTTAAAGTAGCCTTGCAGTAGTACCTCACTACCTCGTAAGAGGAATTAGATGCAAACAAGAAAACGGTTGATAAAACAGGCGAAGAAAGTAAGGCATCTCAATTCTCACGAGCTGATCGAGTATTTTGAATAGGGAATTGGGAAATCTTACCCTCCTTTGGTTTGAGAAATCCGGATGAAGTGAGAAGTTAGAACTAAAGAAATTGAATGCCACATCGTCGTTTTTTATATTATAAATAGTTTATTTTATACAGTTTATAATAATATAAGGTTATTTTTCACAAAATTTTTATTGTATATAAGGGTATTAATTTTACCTGATTAGGATGATAAGGAACAAAATTATGTGTTTGTTTTTTGATTACCCGATTTAAAAATTTTCAGATTAATTACCTATTAATTGAAACGGACATGGATAATGTGTATTTCTTACCTGATTACCTGGATGATAATTTGATAATTTTTTAAAACTTTATGCCCTTATTTTTATCATACATACCTTAATTTTTCTAAGTTTCTTTCCCTTCCCCGACTCCCCCTCTTTCCCTTGAATCGTTTCCGACTCCCCTTGAATTGTTTACCAACTCCCCCTCTTCCTCGACTCTCCCTCTTTCCCTTCCCAGTTGTATGATATATAATTGAGATAAAATATGGTTGAAGTTCATTTTTTTCAGAACTTTTTATTGTTTATTTTTTTTAAAAAAATAATGTTATGGTGTCATTATTTTTTAAACTATCATACATATTTTTTTTCATTTTATTTACTCAAGCATCCTTTCTACCTGCCCATAAGTCATAAATAAATGAATAAACAGCACAAAAAAGAGCTTATTTAATATATGGGTAACAGGTTAACAGAATAACATATGAAATAACCTCTTCTAATTGACTCTTTACTTTATATTCATTGATCATATTATGTATCCCTTTTTGTGTCAATTTAGCATTTTTATTTTTATTACTTTACTAAAATGGCGTTACTATAAATATAATATACCCCAATCTTTTTTGGTTTCTCTCATCTTGGATAAGGTATGGAATTCAATAATGCAAATACATGATACATACAATAAGAGCTTAGTTTCAAGCAGGGTTGTGAGACGAGGGCGTTTTGTCCTGAGATTGGGCTTTACAGAGGGCTTTTGAGTTTTGTCCCGTCAAATGGGTCCGTTTGTCGGATCCTCTGTATCTCGAAGCGACATGTCCAACCATTATACTCTGTATTCCTCCCCAACCGCCCTCCCTCTCGAATCTTTTCATGGGTGGCGCCGGCTTTTGCCAGGAAGAAACCCTCTTTTTCTTTATCATTTTCGCGATTTCGTTGAGAAATTAAACAGGGATCAATGTCGCAGAATCTCAATTTTCAGAGTCCGGAACAGGGGCTAAATCTCTGATTCTGTCGTAAAAATGGGGAAGAAGAAGAAGACGACGAAAGGAAAAGAGAAAAGCAGGGAGGATGACCTACTATTACCCTTTTGCATGGGACGTGGAACTTGGAAGGAGGGAGGGACGATGGATACCCTCTTCGCACCAAACGCTTATTTCTTTTTCCCCTTTCGTCGACATTCACGAGATTTCTCGCCATGAGAACATCGCTCCCGATTTGTTTTTGTTTTTTGGTTTTTTTTTATTCTCTGCCTCCAGCTGCGGATGATGCTTGAAAGAGGCTCGTACTGGACTAGACGCCTCTCTTTCTGTTTCCCCTGTTTTGGGTTGCTGGGAAGCAGCAGCAGCAGCAGCAGCAGCAGCAGAAGAAGAAGAAGAAGAAGAAGAAGGGGGGAAATGGGTGCTCGGAAGAAAGCACCAAAGGCGTCTCCGAAGAAGAAATCGACGACGCTTCAGTACCTTTTCGATTTGGACGCGATCGCTAATGGCGGCGGCGGCGGCGGCTGCGACAGCCCTTCGCCCAAATCGGAAACAGAGGAGCTTCTCTCCATAATCTCCATTTGTTCCTTCGTCTTCACCTTCACGGACCCGGAGGAGTCCCCCGCTCAGCAAGAGCTGAAGCGGCACAAGCTCAATCAGATCCTCTCCGTCGTCAAATCCTCGAGAAAACCACTGGAAGACCGAATCTTAACCCCCCTCTTCGCCATGCTCCGCGACAATCTCTTCCGCCCCCTTCCCCCGCCCTGCAACGCTTCCGTCCCCTCCGAGCTTTTAGAGGAAGAAGAGCTCGGTTCCATTTACAGCCCCGCCTGGCCCCATCTCGTCCTCGTCTACGACATCCTCCACAGACTCGTCCTCAACATCGAACCCAAAATCCTCCAGACCCACATCGACGAGCCGTTCCTTCTCAATCTTCTCAACCTGTTCAACAGCGAGGACAGGCGAGAGAGGGAGGCCCTGAAGAACATCTACCACCGGGTTTACTCCAAATTCGCCTCCCACCGCTCCTTCATGAGGAAATCCATGAGCGACGCGTTCCTGCACTTCGTCTTCGAGTCCGAACGCCATTGCGGGATCGGGGAGTTGCTGGAGATATGGGGGAGTATCATCAACGGCTTTGCTCTCCCGCTCAAGGAAGAACACAGGCAGTTCTTGGTCAAGGTGCTGGTTCCCCTGCACAAGCCCAAGGGGATGCAGAGCTATCACAGGCAGCTGGCTTACTGCGTGACCCAGTTTGTGCAGAAGGAGCCTTTGCTCGGTGGGGTGGTGGCGAAGGGGATTCTGAGGTATTGGCCGCACACGAATTCCCAGAAGGAGGTGTTGATTATAGGGGAGATGGAGGAGCTGGTTGAGTATATCGATCCTCGAGAGTTTGCCAAATTTGCAGTCCCTATTTGTTCTCAGATTGCCAGATGCATGAGCAGCTGGAACTCCCAGGTGTGGATTCTTGTTCATTTCTCTATCAGAATCTCTCTCACATTGATCTTTCCCTAAACAGTCCCACATAGATTAATCTTAGTTTGATTCATAGGTTTATAGTTAGTGAGCTAATACAGTCCAAAATGATCAGTATTTAGATGAGTTCATACCTCTAATGATGTTATGTTAAGCACTAGGAAGTCGGAACCACCCCTTTGTTTTTAGCTAATTATTTTAGGATAATTCTTATCTTGAATTTATCATGGTATCCGAAAATAAATCACCCATAAATTAAAAATGTCCACGAGGATCCTACTGTATTAATGATAATCTCAAATAAATGACCAAAATAAGGTGATGGGTCTCCTTATTGTAAGTAAAACATTAAACATCTAATTATTTTGTTAATCATTCTGGGGTCAAGAACCCAAATCCAGCTTCAAAAAATTCAAAATAGACAAGCTCCCGATTTACAAAAATACCATTGGGTGAATCTAATTTTATTTCTATTACTGGTGGATCTTCCTTCTGGGTGTTGTATTCCTCCACCAACATGATTATATTTCCATTTTAAAGCCTTTAATCTATACCCAGCCGTTGAGCAGTCTAATCTAATACTACGGAAATTTGCTCAGGTTGCGGAACGGGCACTGTATATATGGAACAACGAGCATTTTGTTAAAATGGCTACACAGGCAATGGAGCAGGTGCTTCCGGCGGTAGTGGAGGCCCTGGAGAAGAACCTGCAGTGGCACTGGAGCAAGGCCATCAAGCAACTCACCGTAGATGTGAAGGCCATGATGGAAGACATGGAACCTGTCCTCTACTCAAAATGCCTCCAGGAGATCAATCTACGAACCTCTGCTTCCGCCCAGGAGGAGATGAGGAAATTGAAGTGGGAGAGACTAGAAATGGCTGCCGCTACTACCTTGTTAGCCTCACATTCTTCTTCTATTCCTGTATCTAATTAATAAGATAAGTGACAAAAAAAAAAAAAAAAAAACACTTGTAAAGGGAAGATTGGAGTATGGACCCAAGTCCATAAATTGATCTCCTAGTGTTATCATGAAAAGAGAAACAGTGTATGGAGTCACATACTTGTTGGAAGTATTTTTATTAACTTGGTGATTGTTGAGGATCGAGTCATCTCAAAATGACTAATTAAGGCCTGATAGTTTCTCTTAAATATTTTCAGAGTGATGCTTTTTTTTTTCCTCCTAATCCCCTGCCACTATATTCATATAAACAAAGTGATGGTTGGAATCTCAAAACAAGTATTAAGAACCACTGGAAATTTTCAGGTCTCCAATTCTAGCAATGTTTCATTCAGAAAACACAAGATGCAACACAGAGAAGTTGACCATAGATCAAGTCTTCTTCTCCATGGCTAAATTGTAAGAGAGAATATTTCCAGGGGTTAATTGTGATAAAGACCACCTTTTCTAGGATTAATATGACAGATACCGACTAATATGAAGTATCATGAGCACAATCTCCCAATTCTTCACTATCAAGTCTTCCTCAAATTTGCATGTTCATATACAAGATTTCACGGGAATGTCTTTAATCCTCTGGTCTTGTGTTTTACTTCCATTTCCACATAGCTTGACTTTCCTTGAACAACACCTGCAGAACATCATAATGAATAACAAGTTCTCCTTTTATCTCCAAAAGACAAGACCGAAGTAGATGGAAAACATGCCGCAAGAGTATACCACTGGTAACGTACCATTAAAACTTATGGTAACTTCTTTTGGCAACAGTTTTATTGGAAATTTTGACCATGATTCAGATTGTGGAGTATGATAATCCTTAAGCTTAATCAATTCAAAAATAATTCTGAAGTAAACGATCTGTTGACTGCAGTAATACCTGTTTACAAGAAGATGAGCTATGTCGGGCCTTTGAACAGCCAAACTTGATGCTTTTGCTGGCTCTTTCCCATCATGAAGCCTATCAAACAAGGAATGGTTGTTTTCAAGTTTTTGATGCTTTTGCTTGCTCTTTCTGCTTTTCTGCAGCCTATAGAACAAGAAAGGTTGTTTTCAATTCAGTCTAAAGCTTCCAGAGAATATAATGTCAATTACATTAAAATAGACAACCAGAAAGAAAACAAGATTTTGCACCTATCAAACACCCTGACAGAAAATCCAAATTCATGAGTGAGATATCAATGTTATAAATGGAAACGTGCAACAATCCTTGTAATTCTAGAGACCCTCGATGACAAGGGAGAAGCATTCGGTAAATTCCTAAACAGAACTAAAGCAAGTGTCGTGCAGGCAAATTTCCCAATGACCACCGTTGGCTTACAAGGAAATAAGACAAGCTTCACTTAAATACCAACACAACTATTTGAACACATTTGTATCACAGATAAATTGATAGAAGCTCAATGATTCCCAAGTAACAAGGTTTAAAAGGAAAGAAATAAAGAAAAGACAACGTTCAAACCTTTCGGAGCTTCTCCAGAATGGAATCTTCATTTTTTTGATAACCAGCACCTACAAGATTACCAAGGTTTGGAGCCTCTGCTTCCACATTCATGGGATGAGAGAAACTTGGCACATCAGCAGAAGAGGGTTCAAGAGGAAGCACAAGCAAAGGGTTTGATAGCTTGCCACACATGTTTCGTGTTGCAGCAACCTGGCAATGAAATGCACATTTAGACTCAGCCCAGTAAACCAAGAGCCACAAAAACCTACATAGTTGATCTCAAATATAAACTTCAACCAACTTTTTTGAAATGCAGGAAGTTATGCACAAAAAGGCTACTTCATGTACTTCTATAGTTTGTTAAAGCATGATGAAGACATTGAAACCTACATAATTCAACTGTATTTTACTCATATTCCCTGAATAAGTCTGTGAATTTGTGAAAGAATATTATTGCCAAGAGTTCATGCATGTGGGAGATCCAATCATGTGACAGCTATTATCACATGCCTTGTAAACCAAAATCATCATAGAGGAAACAATAGAATATAATTTGGTAAGAATGCTCAACAAGAAAATGATGAACTACTTACTGCTGCCTCCTTTGATGCCATGACAACTAGTGCAGACCTTTTCTTTTTTACCCCAGACCGGATTACCACATCTTCAACCTCCCCAAATTTCACAAACAAATCTCTTAACTTAGTCGCATCATACTCTTCCCCACCTTTTTCCCATGAAACTTTTAAAATCTTCTCTTTATTTAGAGCCACCCCACTACCTGTGCTCTCCTTTTCCTTTTTCTCCTCAAACCCAACTTTTACTCCATCTGTCCTTTTCTTTGCTAGCATTTCCCTGATTTTTGTAATTTCCTCCAGAAATTTCTTCTTAGCATCCTCCTCTTGTTTCCTCAATTTTTCCTGCGGATCTGGAGCAAAAGATGCCTGTTCTCGAGCTTCCAAATCAGATACCATTTTTCGCCGCTTGGCATCCAAGTGATAATCACGGCGAACACGCTCAAGTTTTGCTCGGAGGAGATCATGAAAAGCCTTTCTTGCAGTCTCACTTTTAAGGATCTCAAGTGAGGATTGGAGCTGCTGGAATTTTGATTTGGCAAGTGGATCATTTAAGTTTTTGTCTGGATGAATTTGGCGAGCTTTATTTTTATATGCCTTTTCAATCTCCTTGAGAGTGAGTTTCATGCCTTCTTCCCCAGAAGGCAGGCCAAGGATTTCATAATGGTCAATGTCGGCATCCATTATGGAGCAACAAATCTTCCAAACCTGTTTAGAATTCAGTTATTCAGTGAGAAGGTGAAATATTTGGAGTTGAAGATGAGGAAAACAGTATAAGATGTAAAATGCATTTAATACTCTCCATTCAGCAAACACAAAAGAAAAACAATCAAAATCCATCTCCTCGACCATCTACCTCACCATCAATATTCCGTAATCATCACCAGTCAAAAACTGCAGTAGGAAGTGCAACCATCTTCTAACATGCACCACTGCACGCTTTTTTATTTCTCAAAATCAACCAAACAAAATGAAGCCAACGAACTCTACTCAGAATCCGGAGCGGCATCCACATGATTGAATAAATTTTTTTAAATAATGATCACATAGAACCATAAAAATTAAAATATACATTTTATTGTACTCAAGGCCCTCCATTTCAATTAATGATATACAAAGCGAAGAAACACAATCTGGTAAAGATCGAGGATTATCCAAACCAAATATTCTTATCTAGTTGAATCGCAGAAGCGGGAATGAATTTCAGAAACTAAGAAAAACAGCAAGTAAGAGAAACAAAAACCCCAAATTTCTGTTAAATCGCTCGAAAAATATTAAAAAGGAAGAAATTATTATAAACTACGGAAAAGCGTACAAAGAACCAGTGAGTACGGGAAACAAAACCCTCTTCTTTCACTTGAATGGCTCCAAAAATTTAGAGAGCATACGAGTGAGAGAAACAGAAGCAGAGAGAGGGCTTCAACCATTGAAGAGATGGGAATTTCAGTTAGAGATAGACAGCAGGTAAGAGAGAGCGAGTACCCAAAAATCCCTTACCTTTCAGTTGAAACCCTCCAAAGAATTGAGAGAGCGCAAGCAATAAAAACAGAAATTGAGAGAGGGCTTCGACGATTGCCGGAGGCGCGAGCTGAAGAGAGCGCTTCTTCCACACTTCCACTATTTCAAAACAGGGAAGAATTTTTTGAGAGCTTCGACTAGAGTGGCCCCAGAGTGCGGCCGTTCTCTGACATGTCCGACGCCGCTCAAATTAGACTGCCCGAGATTCGCAGGCTAGAATGCGCCAGGCGAAGTTCGCGTTGCCCCGTGAGGTAGGGAGGCACGCGAAAGTCGTCGTCCCGCCTGGCACACGCGGTTTTGAAATCTTCCCCCCTTCCTTCTCTCACGCTCCGAGTCCAGACCACCGACGATTAACAAAAACATTGGGCGTAGATTTCAGTATTTATTATTTAATCTAAAAAATATCAAATTACCAAAATACCTTAACTTAATTTCTCTTGTTCTAACTAATTAATTACACCTTTACTTGTACTTAAACAACTATGCGATTACATTAAAAAAACAAATCTCCTAATTGAAAAGCAGTGGTTTTTAGCAATGCTTTGGAGTTTAGCATCACTTCCCACTTGCTTTTAATGGCGTACCGATAATCCCACATGCTCAACCCTTGTTTGCAATATAAAATTGTGGTAATCTAATTTTAAGTAATTGGCTAAAATGATCAAATATTTGGCCATTAATTTTGTGAACGTGACTTGCACAGATGCCACATTAAATAAAATAGCACTGAACATAGGAGTTAATTACCCAACCCTGCTGGTACCCTAAACACATTTCTTATCAAATATTGATTCTTTCAATTAATTTAGTCTTCATTTATATTAAATTACATTGTACTGCATAAGCTCTCAAACTAGTAATAAATAATAATAAATTCTTCTACCTCAGTTTTAAATTTAGAGTGATAAAAAAAGAATTAAGCCATTATTGTTTGGACTTAGGTCTATAAACCCCTTTTTTTCGGTATAAAGGTAGATTGCATCAGTGTTTTTAAAACCGAACCGAACCGGCCGGTCCGACCCAGTTGAACCAGAATTGGAGGCCAATCCGGTTCTTATTGACTCGGCCCGGTTCACTAAAATTAGGATTAATTTTTGTTATTTTTTCTATAGAATTATTGTGAAAGTATAAAGTATAGAGTATAATATTTAATGGTTGAACCATTGGTCCAACCAGGTTCAACCAAAACCAGACATAATGCCGGTTTGTTTGATGGCCGGTTCGGTTTTTAAAACACTGGATTGCATTAAAATCAACGTTTTAAAAACTGAACCAGCATCCAACCGGCAATACACCCAGTTCTGGTCGAACCCGAATAAAATGGTTGGACCGTTGAATATTATACACCATGCTTTACATATATTTAATATTTCTATAAGAAAAAAGGCAAAAATAATGCTGGGCTGAGTCAATAGGAACTGGAGAGGCCTCCGATTCTGGTTCAACCCGGCGGGATTGGCTGGTTCGGTTCGGTTTTTAAAACACTGATTAAAACAACAAAAATATTACAAAAATAACATGGAACTGATGAATCATATTAATTGTGTCATTCACCTCAAATGGGCCCAGTTTTCCTCAATTTGCCATTTTCATATATGGTTTCCAACCAAGTGAGTTGATGATATATATATATATTTAAAAAAAAAATTATTTATTTATAAAAATATTGAGTGGGTGGATTGGCCTAATGCAGGTTACTTTTCATAATCTCTGATTGGCTGCCCTGTTTTCTCATTTATTATCGTGTCTCAAAATACTTAATCTCGGTTTAAGAAGGGTATTATAGTCAATTTGTACGTTAATCAAATGTAACTAAAAGCTTCGCTGACCAGTTGAGTCGTGAGACCAGAGTAGAGAAACAGAAGCCCGGAAGCGTCTTCAGAAAACGGAAAACCACCACCGCCCTATTCAGATCGACCATTTTTTTCCACGAAAAACCGCTTCTTCCTTCGTTTCTCTCCGAATTGCCGCCATCGATCTGAAGGCGAATTCTAGGGCTTTGGAGCTCGCTCAGTCCGACCTCCTCCGATGGCGAAACCTGGCCGCCATTCGCGGATGCTACTCGGCCGGAGAGCGTCTTCCTTCACGCTCGTCTTGTCAATGCTTCTCATGCTCTCGCTCGTCCTCCTGATGCTTCTCGCGCTTGGCATCCTCTCCCTTCCGGTCAACACGAGCAGAGATACTCCCAAGGCCGTGGATCTCACCACCGTGATGGATATCAGTACCAGGAAGTATGTTGATCCGCATCTGATGAATTTTTCAGGTTAATTTTAGCTGAGCGAGTGTTTCTGTCTTGATTTTACCGGCGTAGGTCGTGACTCCGATGCGTTTGATTTTGTCGCAGGAGTGAGGGACGGGGAGAGAGCGGGGAGCAGTGGACGGAGGTCCTGTCCTGGGAGCCGCGGGCGTTTGTTTTCCACAATTTTTTGGTGAGCTGATGACATTATATTTTCACTGGTTTTTTCTTGCGTGTTTTGAGGAGATGTACGTGCGTATTTACGTGTATAGCTGCCAATTTGTGTTGTCGATGTGATCTGGTCCGTTTTATGCTTCTCGTGTTTCGGATTGGCATCTAGAAATTCCTCTTAGTTGACTTTTGTCTTTTAACTGACGTGCACGGTCGAAGTTGTTTAACAAAATTAATGTTGATGAGAGATACTTCTGCCGCATTTTCCCTTGGATGATTTTACCAGCTTACATATTCAGATATTTTTTTGACTAGTTTCACTCGTCGATGACTGAAATGGACAGTTGTTGTAGAAGGATAGCAAAATTCAAGCCAAGAAATAGGTTTTGAAGACATCATTAAATGTTGGTCGTATTAACATCTATATAGTAGAATAGAGGAACCGGTTAGCCACCAGAAACAAAAAAGTTGGATGTTTCTTCCGAAGTTGCTGCATTAACCATTTAATATTAGCTCTTCATCTTTGTCAAAGAAAACTCCAAATTATTGTGAAACAAGACTGAAAAAGTAATATGCCAATGGAAAGGGAGTTAAAGCAAGTGACAGCCATTCATTAACAACAAGCAACAGGTTAGAGGCGGTTTACTCCAAATTATTGTGTTATGGGATTTGAATTGGCTTGGAAAATTGAAGATTTAGGTTGGCAATTAACAATATCAGCTACATACAGTGTCTTTTCTAGGAGCTCTTGAGATAACAGCATAAGTTCTAGGTATCCGTTTCGGCAAAGTGTGAAACTTGGAGCAGTATGTGATACTGTTAAATATTTGAGATTATGTAGCCAGGTGCTTCTTAGGAATGTGTGATTTTTACGGCTGCTTTCTATTGGTGGCAGCACCGTCACGGGAATCAATAGGTTTCAGTTCTCTCTACATATAGCTAGTGTTTGTGATATCTCCAAATATTTTGAAGGTTCAAATGGCCTAGTCTATCAGTGCCTATTTATTTCTGTACTACAATTATTCCATATTGGCCTTTTTGGATAATACAGCAGTTAGGTCAACAAGAACTTGAAAATGCCACTGTGAATTGTTGTGTAACCATCTGATTGTTTTATTTTAGCAGTGCATGATAGAAAGTAGATGCTCTTTGTCTTTGTTTGTTTACTAGCTTCTCGATATCAGTGAAACTCTTAAATGCTTGTTTAATGGTGCTATCTTGGAAGATAATTATTTGCATGTTCTGGTGCAGTCCAAAAATGAATGTGAATACCTTATTGAACTAGCCAAGCCTCATATGGAAAAGTCAACAGTTGTTGATAGCAAAACTGGTCAAAGTAAAGACAGCAGGTTTGCATTTACTCTTCATGTTCTGAGATTCATTTCTGCTAAGACCGCCTGCTTTTAACTGAAGTATATTGAGCCAACTTCTATTCTGCAGGGTTCGTACAAGTTCAGGCACGTTCCTTAGGAGAGGACGTGATAAAATCATCCGAGATATTGAGAAAAGGATTGCAGATTTCACCTTCATTCCTGTAGGTATGCATTTTGTAAGAGCACTAATTAAGCCATTCTGAGTTTTTGTTTTCCTATTTTCCGTAATTTCTCTCAATAGTACATTGTCTGAGACGTACCTTTTTACTAAATCAAAGATGCTCTTCTTTTTGTATAAATATCTGCACTCTTATTTTTATTACCTTAGTAGTTGTTTTTTCATTGCTCTATTGCTCTATTCTTTTCTAAAATATTCTTGCTGCCTTGATCTACAGAGCATGGGGAGGGGCTTCAAATTCTCCACTATGAAGTTGGCCAGAAATATGAACCTCATTATGATTATTTCCTTGATGAGTTCAATACGAAGAATGGTGGTCAACGGATTGCTACAATTCTGATGTATCTGTATGTGGTTTACTCCTTTCAACTGCACAACCTCATGCCAGGTTCCATTAAATTCATCTTTTGTTCCATCTTGATTTTTTGCTCATGCATTTCAATTGTTGGTGCCAGCTCGGATGTGGAAGAAGGTGGAGAGACCGTATTTCCTGCTGCCAAAATAAATAGCAGCTCCCAACTAGGATATAATGAATTATCAGAATGTGCTAAGAAGGGCTTATCTGTGAAACCAAAGATGGGAGATGCCTTACTTTTCTGGAGCATGAGGCCAGATGCTTCACTAGACCCGTCAAGTTTGCACGGTGATTTCTTTTACTTTCTTAAAATGCTATTATTTTGTCAGTCGGTCATCTTTAGCTATCATGTTGGTATTAATAGGTGCAGTTTAGCCTCTGAACTATCTTCATCTATTTTTTATGCTGACTGTCTTTCTCATATTCCAGGAGGTTGTCCTGTAATTAAAGGCAATAAATGGTCCTCCACAAAATGGATGCATATCAGTGAGTACAGAATATGACATGCTATATTTAAGGTATGCATCTTCAAGCATAAACACCAGTTTGGTTTTTTGCTGTCATATTTGATGTTAGTTTAGCTATCTGGTCACACCTTTCTTCAGTCCATCTGGACTGAAATTATTTTCAAGTTTTTGCATTAGAATGGTTAATCTCATTGAAATATTTCTACTACTTTGAGGTTTCTCTTCTAGAGTCTCAATATTATTTTTGACATATTTTTAACTAAAGATATACCATATGTTGTTTTGCTTTTGTTGTGCCCTCTTTTGTCATAACATAATTTGCTGATAGTCCAATTTGTAGTATTGAATTGCCTGTATTGCCATTTGTGGATTATCAGGACTCAGGGAGGAAGCAGTCATTAATTTTTGTTCAAAGTTTCCTAGTTTATGTCATATGTTTTATTGTGGTACCCATGGTTCGTTGAAGAAAAAGATACTGCTGGAGATATTAGTACATAATAGAATAGTTGGCTTAGGTTTGACAATTTTTTTTTTTTGAGGAAAGTGCTGATTTTTATTGATAGATAATATTTAAGGTACAAGTGATGGGGACACTCTCACATCTAATGACAGCTTTGACAAATTTTTATGGGACGGTTAGATTTATACCACTTTGTTTTTCATTTCTTCAACTAATGTTGTGTTTAAATACAATCCTCATCGGGTCTTGGGCATTAGCTCAGTGGTCCCATGGGAGTTATTGCTGCAGGAGGTCTTGGGTTCGGGTCTCCACAGCAGCATTGGGAGTAAAACTTTTAATTGGGAGTAAAACTTTTAATTGGGAGTAAAATGTATTCACTTTCCTCAAAAAAAAAAAACGATCCTCATCAAAGGCACTTTTAGGTCGAAGTAGATATGTTAGCCATCCTCTACTGTTACTTGGTATTAAATATCTTTCCTAATATTGCCTCATATCTCTTGAGCAAAATGCTGGTGAGGAACACTAATTTTCCTAAATTAGTTAATATGAAAAAATTTAAAAAGAAGGGGGAACAAAGATTCTTATTAAATTATAATAGGAAGGCACTTATCTCATAGGTGGTTTTTCAAAGAGAATATAGAGATTTAACCCTTTCTATAATTTTATTATATAAATGCCATTTTATAGATCCGGAAGTCTGGATCAACTGGTTAAAGGGGCCTTATCTAGAAGTGATTTCCTGCAGGTTACAACAGGAAATATTATCTATTAAAATAACACCTTCAAGAATAAGTATTAATAAATCTATTACCAAATAATAATAATAATAATAATAATACTTTTAAGAATATATTTATACAAAATAAAATTATAAAAGAGAAAAATTAGACAGAAAGTAGGGAGAAAATGGGGAGAAAACTACAGAAAAATTAGAGAGATATTAGTGATAAAAATTGAAGAGAATATTTTTTTGAGGAAATTGAAGAGAGAAATTTGGAAGAGAAATTGGAGAGAAACTAGAAAAAAGAGAAAGAAAGTAGGAGCAGAGAGATAAGTAGACAGAAAATAGAGGAAGTAGAGAGAAAATAGAGAAAAATAAAGTGACAAATTAAAGAGTAGGAGAGAGTAAAATGGAGAGAGAAAGTAGGGAGAAAATAGAGAGAATCTTAGAGAATGAACGGAGGAAGGATTTATGACAGAACTTAAAAGTCAGAAGGAAAATAAAAAATGGAACCTTGACGTGCTACCTTAAGTTTTTCTTACAGTGACTGAATGCTGTGAAAATACTGAGGGGATAGCAGTGATAAGTATGGCTCCAGGTAACTTTTCTTAGGCCCTTGTTGACAACATGGTAGATCAATGAGGGTAAATGGGATGAAACCCGAGATATGCTATCAGATGTTCACGTACATCTGTTTGCCTATTAAATATTATCCGAGTTAATCCATTATAAAATGATATAAGATAAAATATTTTGATTAATATTCATTTTATAACAGAGTGGGTTCGGTTTTCTCTTAATATTCGGATGTTGACAACTTTATCTGTATTTTCTGTTGTATGTGCTCTTTGCCTCCACATTAAACATTTGGAGTTTCTTCTTGCAGGCCGTCCAGGTTGTGACCATACATCTGCTCATGTAAACCCTATTTGCATATGTGCCATGAGGTGATTGTGAATGCGATACTGCAAGGTTTGTGCTCAAAATGCAGCCTCAGTGTACAATGTAATTTTTTAGCATTTCAGGTGCTTACTTGCCTTCAATTTTGAGAATCCTGCTAACTAGTGTAAGATTAGTATATGAACAAAAAATAAAGTTGGTTTTACTTGTGACAAGTAGACCTAACTCTCACTAGATGGAAAATGTGATTTGAAGCACAGGAAAATACGAGTGAAATGCTCTCTTCATTTTCGTCCAGTGTTATTTAGGATAATCCCTTCTTTTCTTCCCATTGCGAGATAAGTCTCATCACTTTTCATCTATTTACTTTTACAGATGTGTTATGAACAGAGTTTTCAATCCTATCTACGATTAGAAGGCACCTCGAATTAGGTGATATTGTAATTTATAGATTTTTTGGAAGGTTATTATCATCAGTTCTGTCGATTATCAGACCTCAATAGAGATGACTCGGATCACAGATGACTGATACATTGACTAAAACTTGATGTTGGTTTGAGCAACTTCCATTTTTTGAAGAATCTTAAACTAATTACCCTCGAAGAAAAGCTGATTAGCTGAATTCTTGATAACCTAAGCTCTGTAGCAGTAAACAAGTCTAGCTAATACTCAGATTCAAGCACTAATTAGCAAAACAAGCAGGGTAAAGGTTATTCTTTGTTCACTTATTTACCAGTTTAGTGCTAAGAAAATCAGCGGAAGTCTGAATTTAAATAAATGCAAAAAGAAAAAGATTCTAACAATTCTAACAAGAATCAGCGAAGGCTTAATGAATAAAATTAAAATGATTCAGACCTGTATTCAATCATTTTATAATAGAGACAACTCTACTTAATTCTGTAGGTAAAAGAAGAGTATCTAGTTTTCGATATATTTGGCCACCCAAAAATACCTATTTGGGATATGGCCTGCAAAATATTTTTTAAAATATTTTTATAATTTAATTTAATTTAATTACTTTTAATTGATGTTATTGTTCATAATAAAACTTTAATAATAAACTAAAACTTAAAATAGACCTATTCACTTGTGTGCTGAATAGGGGTTTCACTAAATTGAGCCAAGTGAATAGTTCAAGCTCAGCTCGGTAAAAGCTCAATCTGGCTCGAATTATTTCAAGCTCGAATCAAATTTGAACCTCGAGTAAGACTCGTTTAGTTAAATGAGTCAAGTTTGAGCTTTATGTAGTTTGTTTCAAAGTTCGATGAGCCGACTTATTTGTATTTTGAGTTATATATTTTTAAATTTGGGTGTAATATTTTAGCTTTTTTAAGAAGTGGGAGCTTCTTTCAGCAATTATATTTAGAGTTGTCTTTTAAATTTCTATCAATGATTCTATTAACCAAAATTAATAATTAACTAAAAAATTCTAAAATTTTATGAATTTTTGTTTTAGCATAATTGGGTATATAATCAGATTATAATCACTAATTTAGATTTATTATTATAGATAAATTTAACTAGAATAATTAAAAAGCCTGAATTTGCAAACTCGCTAGGCATGGGCCGAAGCTCAAGTTGGGCTTTGATGGCCTAGATCTCAACTTGGGCTCAACCGAGCATGGGCAAGAGAGTTCAACGAGTTCAATTAGAGGATTGAGCCCATTCGAATTGAGCTCGAGCGAGTCACTCGAACTCACTCATTATGGGCTGAGCCGAGCTAGAGCCATCATAGGTTCCACTCGGCTCGGCTCATTGCCCTAGTGCTGAATATAAAATATTAAGTAATCAAATTTTAAAATAAATAGTAAGCATATTGTAAATTTGAAGGTTGCGTATATTCATGTATAAATTTGATGATTATTAAAAGATTTGAGAGAAAAATTTTAAAAATACTTTTGACATAGAAGATGTATATACATGTCGACATTTAAGTGTCAATTCTCAGGCAAAACGTGTAAAATTGATTAAATTACATCTAAAAATAAAATTTCATAATAAAATTTCATAATAAAATTTCTTTTAATTTAGAAAATATAACCATTTTATGTTATATATACCGTATCAGCCCAAGGATAGCTTTGTATTAATCAGTGCAAAAACCAATACATATCTGCCGATACGTCACCATATCGATACAGGTTACCATGTTCTATCCATTAACTTCCACTTTGACGTGAGAAATTGGAGGAAACATGATTTATACCATCAACCAGAATAACATAAACAAGGTCCGACTGAAAATCCCCTACACGTCATGAATATATTTTTCAAACTACAAGTTGTATATTACTTTTAACTCAAATGTTTCTCAACGTCTATGATTACTTCGCCAATGCAAGACTGAGTTACAGTAGATTCCCTTATCCAATACATCTGGAAATCCTGGTGTGAAGTACCATAAACAAAAACACTATAGATGGTAATATCATTTTTTCTGAGGAAAGCGCGTTTATAGATGGTAATATCATGGACTCAGTTCGATCTATATATCAACAAAACTCTGGCATCAAAATGTCTCCACTCTTTTATTAAAATCACGTATGGAAGACCAAAAATCCCAATACACCGTACGTGGAACTCTTCTGTCCCACATGCATTAATGTACCTTTACTGTACTGAACAGAGGTTAACATGTAATACAGCGGAAACACCATAAAATCAACTCAGGAGAAAAGGAGCGAATGACAACCTAGCTCCTTTGGTTGATCAAATTTCTGATCACGTATTGCAATATCCCACCGTGATTAAAATATGCCAGCTCCACCTGCAATGACTTGCAGTCTTAGCTGAGGGAGAGAAGACGATTCATGAATCAAAATATTTATAGAAAGTAAAAGGCTAATACCTCGGTGTCAAAACGGAGGGTGCATGTAAAAGATTTTCCATTATCTGCAACCACAGTGACATCCTGGCCAGGTTTGATCTCCGCGACACTGCTAGGAAGATCGATGGAGTAACGCTCGTGGCCTGTCAGGCCAAGAGTCTCTGCATCCTCACCCGCTTTGAAGCATAGTGGAATTATTCCCATACCCACTAGATTACTTCGGTGAATACGCTCAAAGCTCTTAGCTATCACGGCCTTCACACCCTGCAGTTCCCAAGAATGGGATTGTAGCATCGGAAGCTCACCAAGGAAAAAAAATAAAGAAAAGAAAAGAAAAGGAAAAGCCAAAAAATGAGTTTGTTAGGAGACGTACCAATAACATAGGCCCCTTGGCAGCCCAATCACGAGAGCTTCCACTTCCGTACTCAGCACCCGCCAGAATGATTGTTTCTTGTCCCTCGTTCTTGTATCTCTGTCAATTTAGTTTGAGAAACAAAAAAAGTAAAACTCAATCAGCTTATGTTTTGTTAAACGCTAAGGCATACCAACAGGATTACTGTGGAGCTTTTCCTGCAAATTGAATAACTAGAGAAACAGCATTCAACTTCTCTCAACAATCAAGTAGCATATAAAGAAATTATGTTACCATGGCAGCGTCAAACACAGAGAGCTTCTCCCCGGTAGGAATGTGAATGGTTTTGGGGCCAGTTTCCCCTTTCAGAAGCTTGTTCACCAGGCGAATATTTGCAAAAGTTCCCCTTGCCATGACCTCATCATTACCACGACGACTCCCATAAGAATTGAAGTCTCTCCTATCAACACCACGTTCCATGAGATATTTTGCCGCAGGACTGTCTTTGTGGATGCTCCCAGCAGGAGAGATGTGATCAGTAGTAATGCTATCTCCAAAGTTTAGAAGGCAATATGCATCTTTCACACCATGAGCACCTGGAGGATCCATTGTCATGTCCTTGAAATAAGGAGGCTCATGAATATACGTTGATTTTGGATCCCACGTGTAAAGAGTGCTCAATGGCACAGATAATTGATTCCACATTGGATTTCCATTTGTTATCGCTTCATATGTAGCCTTAAACATGTCAGGAAGCACACTGGATTGCACGACCTGAGCATTTAGAAGGAAATTTTTCTAAGAAAACTTAAAATCGAGAGCATCTTTGAATTTTCAAGGAACAATGAGGTACATTCATGAGTATCTTACAGCTGCAATTTCTTCACTTGAAGGCCAAATATCCTTGCAGAAAACCTCTTTCCCATCTTTTCCAGTTCCTATTGGTTCCGTTTCAAAATCAATATCAACCTACAAGACAATTCCTTAGTCACTCAAACAGAAGGAAGCAGCTCATAATAAATTATGTAGCTAATTTACTCTCTTTTTACATTATATTGGGTCCTGGAAGCTTTCTTTAAGTTGTTAAGTACTCACAGTGCCAGCAAGAGCATATGCAACAACAAGGGGAGGAGAAGCAAGGTAATTAGCTCGAGTTAGGGGGTGCACTCGCCCCTCAAAATTCCTATTGCCAGATAACACAGCTGCAGCAACTACATCTGAAATATGTATAAAGAGATTCAAGTCAGCACTATCTAAAAAGATTTTTCAGCAATACAACAAAACAATGATGACTTCAAAGTTGAAGAAAACCATTTTCAGAAATGGCTGCAGCTACTGATTCATCAAGGTCACCAGAATTCCCAATGCAAGTGGTGCACCCATACCCAACAATGTGGAAGCCTAACTGATTCAAGTAAGGTTGGAGACCACTGGAATGGCAATATGGTCAGAAATGCACCACATAAAACTTGAATTCAACAAAAAAGAAATTTGTGCAACTGACATAAAATACCTTTTTTGCAAATATTTGGTAACCACTCCAGAACCTGGAGCCAGGCTTGTCTTAATCCATGGTTTCACCTGTTAAGGACGGATAATATACCTTTATCAACATAAGTGGAGAAGAGAAATTCTTTTTTCTTATTTAATTTACTATTGAGGTTTGTGAGTTGGTGAAATTTTTTGGCTTTCACAAACAAATTTTTGCAGTTGGGTAAAAATAATTTACCTCTAAACCGAGGTCACATGCTTTTTTTGCAACTAGAGCAGCTCCAAGCATCACACTAGGGTTTGATGTATTTGTACAACTAGTAATTGCTGCAATGACAACATCACCGTGTTTGACCTTTGCAGGTATTCCATGGAATGAAAACTCGACAACTTTATTTTGAGATTCCTTTGGTATAGCAAAGCCCTGAACAAAAAATAAAGAAAATATACTCATCATTGGCTCATGCAACACTGTACACCTACCCTGAATTAATTAAAAAGGCGAGAGAAATTACAGACATCGGTTACATAGGCAATACAGACTCTGTAAGTTGATTATACAAGTATATAAATATGTAATAACTGTTTGTTATATTAAACCCACCTTGAATCCAACTTTGGAATCCAAACAAGAATGCCAATCGGCTTTCATTTCTTTCAAAACAACTCGGTCATGAGGCCTGTAAGGATTATGACTTTTCAGAAAGTATAAAAATGATTTTATAAAAGTTTATCTTAGTGAACAGACATAGATACAAAACATCCAATTCAGCTCAGCATACCTCTTAGGCCCTGACACACAAGGTTCCACATCCTCAAGGCTCAATTCAAGATATGATGAGTACACCCTCTCTATTTGAGGCTGGAGTCAGCACACAACTTCAATCAAATGTCTAAAATTTTACCACTAACGTAAATATAGCCATTCAGACAAGTGATACTGCGCCATTACAAAGGGTATACCTGGCTGTAGTCCACAAACATATTGTTTGCCCGTAGATAAGACTCTATCATGGATACCTGTATGCAGAAAAGTTAATTAGTTACAGCTAACAGCGATCCTCGTCAAATGGAACATTCATACAAACAACTTACAGTTTCGTCACTTCTGCCAGTCAACTTCAAGTACTGTAGAGTGACATGGTCCACAGGGAAGAAGCCCATGGTTGCTCCATATTCAGGAGACATGTTTGCAATTGTGGCACGGTCAGCCAATGATAATTCACTCATGCCTTCACCTACGTAACATTGAAAAACATAATCCATGTCATCTCAACTTGACAGTGAAAGCCAGCATCAATAAATTTAGAATTTTGAAAGGAATTAAGTAATCTACCATAGAACTCAACAAATTTTCCAACAACCCCATGCTTTCGAAGCATTTGTGTTACTGTCAAAACCAGATCTGTTGCTGTCACACCATTCTTTAATTTCCCTGTCAATTTGAAACCCACAACACCAGGGAGAACCATACTCATTGGCTGCAGAAGAACATTGATAAAAGGACACCGATCATACATTCTATAAAATGGTAAGTATTTAAAATGATGAAACAAAAATAAAGAGAAAAGAAACAGAAACTAACAAAAGAAGAAAGCTCTAACTTGTATAGAGAGGTGATGGCCTTATGATCTAATTGAAAAATCATCAATTACACGGATCTATTTTTAAATAATAATCCTGTACTTTTATACAGAAATTTCATACCCTGGGGAGATTTGATCCTAAGACCTCGCACTAGAATCCCCCCCTTCCCCATGTAGCCATTGGGCAAACAGAAAGATAAATTTTAATCAGCAACTAAATGTACCTGTCCAAGCATTGCCGCTTCTGCTTCTATTCCTCCAACTCCCCAGCCTGCAACACCCAATCCATCAATCATTGTTGTGTGCGAGTCAGTCCCAACAACACTATCAGGGTAAAGTAGCCCCCCTGAGTTAAAAACAACTCTGCCAAGATATTCTAGATTCACCTGGAAATTAATTTAGAAATCTGTCATTGGTAAAATCAAAACAAATGGAATAAATAACTTAGCCTACGGAGGTATGATAGAAAAGAAATAGGCAAAACATTCTACTTTAACGCTTTTTTACCATGGAATCACAAGATTACCTGGTGGACAATGCCAGACCCTGGAGGCACAACAAGCATGTTATGGAAAGCAGACGATCCCCACCTTAGGAAAGCAAATCTTTCCTTGTTCCGGGAGAACTCAAGTTCCATATTAGCTTGAACTGCATTTTCGGATCTTGCAACATCAACCTGCACTGAGTGGTCTATAACAAGATCAACAGGTACCTGCATGGATGGACAAAATGTCTTAGTTGTTAGATTAAAAATTTGAGACACTTCAAGGGATCTGCATTCAAATCTGAAAACTTCATATGTTTCAGACTATCAGCGAGTAGTAAGGTGTTTTCAAAGACTATCCTGTAATATAGATATAAGCTAGCTTAAGACTAGTTAAATAAAAACAAGGAAAAACTTTGCCGGTAGCCTGTTTTATTCGAAATTTAAGAAGACATCAACAACATGAACACTCCCAACTACCAACATTGGTATAATTGCAAAGAACATTTATTGTGCTAAAGGTACATGACAGAATAAATTGAGAGGAAAAGAAACTGCGAAGGGTGGTGCCATGGCTATAAAATTTGGCCATAGTAGATTTTCAATAGATAAAGCTGTAGCTTCAGAATATCTTACATGGTGGAGATCTTCATAGTATCAGTTAAGAAGTTACATGTAGACGACATAACAACTGAACAAATTTCTGAGTGTAGGATCTTTCAGTACAGGGTAAGTAAATCCATATTTCTTCTCAGTCGGAAACAAATGCATCACATTACGTTCCTGAATAATTTTACAGGACTTTAGACAAATAGGACTCTAACACAAACTACACAAAGGAAGTGTACCTAGCCAGCAGGATGGACATAGCATAAACTGGGAGGACATTAGAAAACCCCTTAAAATGGCAAACTCAATGTACAAGATAACAGCAATAAAAATAAAAAAAATAAAATGAAAGCAATAAGATAACCTGCTAGAGCCAAGTCGCAATTTCCAAAGCTGGAATTCTTTCTTAAATTAATTTAAACATATAAAACGCTAAACATATATATAAAACTTGATTGACACTCAACAGATATACTATATAGCCGTGGCTAGAATAAACTTACCAGCGGGTTAATCTTATTCGAATCACTACCGAGCTTGCTCATGGCATCACGCATGCATGCGAGATCCACTACAGCTGGGACACCAGTAAAATCCTACAGATTGAACAAAATTGAAAAAGATAACTATCGTACGTACAGATTCAAAAGCCAGAAAAATCAAAAGAACAAAAAGAAAAAAAATATATATATATACAATAAACAAAAGAAACCTGCAGTAGCACACGAGCAGGCTTAAATGGAATCTCCACTTGCTTTGGAGCAGAATTCACCCAATCGACGATCTTCTCCACGTCTCTCTTAGTGACTTGGAACTCATCACAGTTCCGGATCGCGGACTCGAGAAGTATCCGAATCGAATAAGGAAGTTTATCTGCAAAACACCTCCTCACAATCAAATCCTAACCGTATCTCATTTCCATCACTCTCCGTCAAGTCGATCTCAACACACGAAACACACAGTTAGCAAAAGCCACACAAACACTCACCAATCCTCGGATCATTGAGCGCCGGCAAACTGTAGTACTTTCCATATTCACCTCCTCCAGGTTTCGGCAGCGTCGTCAATATGCTCTCAAATGCATTCGCAGCTGCTACCAAAATCCACCAAAAATACGATTTAAAACAGCACACATTAGCAGAAAAAAAAAAAGCAGTCACAGCATCGTATCGTCAGTAATTCATCCAACAGATCAAACTATTTCCAACGTCCAAGTTTCCAATTATTACCCATGGCGATGACGGACGTCCAATGAAGCGCCGCGAAAACGACCGATCAGCAACAACAGAGGATCGAACAACACTAAATCGGAACAGATGCAGGGACACAGATCTAGGTTTAACCTTCAGTCAAAGAGCTCTGGCGTGGCGACTGGATCGTCGGACGGGGGGAAACGAAAAGCGAACTTGGTCTAATAAGGCCGCCGGCTGAGCTGAGATATATTTGGGTTATTTTCGTAAGTCAAACAATCGGCCCCAGTGGAGATACCTTAATACATATATATATATATATATATACAATGACCGGACGACAAAAAAGGAGAAAAAAGAGCGCCGATCAGAGGTGAAAGAAATGAGGTATTATTATTGGGAGAGAAAAAGCGAAAACAGAGGAAAGAATTTCGGGAGTAGAGTTTGTTGAAGAACGCGTGCCAGGCACGGACGCTGGCTGCAGGAACGGCCATTTCGGATCGTCCCGACCGCGCCACCAACGGTCTATGCCATTTTGGCTTTGGATATTTGTCACAGAAAATAAATATTTTTAAGCTATATTAATTTATTAATTAATATGTAAATAAAAAAATATATTTTTTATTGTATACACTAAAATGTGACTAGCCCAAATGCGATGAGCCCAAACGCCAATCAATCCTGCAATCGATTGTAGTGGGAAGCTCTGGACCATTTGCATCACTGCATCATCGTTACAATCATCGCCCATGTCATTGCCCATGTCAGCAATAAATCGCCGTGTCAGCAACATACCATGATGCCACAACTTCAGCATTTAAACGACCAAGCCTAGTCGCCAACGATAAAGGCCGAGAAAAGATACTCGTGATCCTCGAAGGATCTAACAAAGGAGCTCCCTGGTCTGGAGCTCCCCGGTTTTCCTCTCATCTCAACAACAACAGCAGAAAGTGGATTGTGATCCCCAGGAAAGAATTCCAACAACTGGACAAAACCAGCTACAAATAGCCAGAAACGTTATGTCGAAGGGGTTCAAAAATCTTTTGTCGAGAAATACTCTCACACACAGAAGATCTCTCGAGCCGAAGGAGTTCAAGCGACTCGCAGTTCGTCGAGGTTCACCAGTTCAAATCGGAGCAGCTCTACACATTCGCAGGCAACGTCAACAAGTCGATACACGCGGAACACAAATACTTTCGTCCGACCGACCAAAGCCGTCATCGTTGGTGCACACTCGTTCCAGAACTCAGATTTCATCGTCAACTCGCCAGAAGCCGAAACTTCATCAAATTACACGGATGAAGACTAGGAGATTGTACTTGCATTTTTCTGACTCTCAAATACAAATTGTAACACAAATATTCTGTCGTAAATCGAATTACACTCTCGGTCGCCCCCCTTCGCGGACCGGCGGATTTTCGATGAAACATTTATAAAATAAAAAATCTTTGATAAATAAAAATTAAATATTATTTTATCCATTGGTGTTTTATAAACCGAACCAAACTGCCCTGTCCGACCAGTTGAACCAAAAAACTTACCCCTCTATAACCAGCAACACTTTTGTCTTTTTTTCTATAAAAATATTAAATATATATAAAATATTGTAAACGTCAAAATCCGACGCGGCCCAAATTCGACGAGTCCACACAAAGACCCACCCAATAAACATCCCAAATTTATTTGGTGTACGTTGTGGACTCTTCAACAGTTTATTCATCAATTTCAATAAGACAGCTCACCACGGGTCCAAAGTCCAGCCAAATTGATTTCTCAAATTGACCGACAAACAACAGAAATTAGAGTCACGCCAAACTCCTCAAGTCTCTCGGCAACCGGCTTGAAAGCCAAGCCAAGAGGAATTCCAGATCGACAAGTCTGGTCGGTCCCTCAAGGAGATGAAAAGGGAAAGTTCCCTCCCCTCCTCTTACGGATCGAGGGAGGAAAACTAGGGAGTTCCCCCAGCCTCCTCTCACTCCAACTGAAGAAGAAAAACTAAACCGAGATCCCTTTTTTGAGGATTGAGCTCCAACAAACAAACTCACGCTCTGTCTATAAAAAGACAGAGGCAGAACGCCCAAGGGGTTGGAAAAAAAAAATCGAGTTGGAAATCAAGCAGTCGGACACCCTGAGGTTCAGAGATTTTTCACTCTCGAGCTCGAAGTTCACAAATTCTCAAGTTCGTCAGAGTACACGCAGTCTACCGAAGAAGCTCTACACATTCACTGGTGATGTCAACACACCGAATACACGGAACACAAACAGTTTCGTCCGGCTGATTATACCCGTCGTCGTTCGTGCACACTCACTTGGATGCTCAAAGTTCGTCGTAAAAAAACAGAAGACATTGACTTCATCGCAAACCACATCAAAGGTCAAATCAGAGGAAAGCTAGGAGATCGCACCCGCAAAATTTCCCAATTCTCAAATTCAATTGTAAATTTCTCTGTCTTTCAATCGAACTAATCAATCGATCGCGCCTTTTCGCGGACCGTAGATTTTTCGCTGAAACTAATATAGATTCTGTTTTTAAAACATTGATCCCCGTACATTTTTTCATGGAATTCAATTTAAATAAAATAATAATACACTAAGTTTTAGCTACTCCACTTTTTTTCTGTATATCTAAAATAATCCACAACCTTTAGCCTTTCTAATGTCCAAAGACATTTATGTAGTCCTTTTTTTTTGTTTTTTTTAGCATACCTTTACTAGAAAAAATGTTATGAATGTCACGTCATAATCGAAGTGGTCCACTCCACCTAAACCATGATCCACAATGGTCCCATTAAAAATCTTCTTAGATAAAAGCTTTTAAGTGAGCTCCACATCATCCAAGTGATCTAAGTTGAAATGATGATTATATTTGGCCGATGTTCACCGCCTAATTGACATCACTGGGTCGAAGACTATGTAATACTTCACAGAGATAATCTATTTTGTTCGTAGATAGTATTCTAAAACAACCTATGTGAAACATTGAGTATATTAATATAATCTAACAAATGATATAAAAACCATCGAAGTGACATAAGACCTCTCTTTTAGATACCAATTTAATATTATAACTTCTGATTTTTAAATGTATAGAAGAACGAATTTAACACTAGAACTAGAAAATTGCTTTATTAACACCATTAACTTATTTCTAAATAAATAGTATATATCTATACTTCAGAATTATTTTAATTTAAATATATTAGTTATAGTCCTGGTGTACAATCACTGAATATTATACGACTAATGTTCGTAATCACTGTGGGGCGCGTGACTGGAATCTTTAAGCATATTAAAAAAATGGCGCAAAACTCAAGATGGTACATGACAAGTGAAGCTGGGGAACTGGGGGAAGGTCGGATAGATGCTTCGTCCTTCTCTCCTTCGCATGTTGTGACTTGTGCTACCCTTTTCGATGTCTCATCAATGCCATAAAGATTTACGAATACCCAAATTCCTCTTCGGATTGCATTCCTTTCACTGGGGGTCTTTTTCTCGCATCAATGGATATAATGACCAGTTTCTGTCAGGAGCAGTGGATTGATAAAGATAGAATCCCGTGAACTGTGAAGAATAATGAATTATAAGAGGAAGGCTTTTCCAAATGATTCATTTCCAGGTCACAGGAATCCAGAAAGTGTCCATGCCTTTTCTTTCACATGATGAGGATATATAGTGGGCATGGCAAAGTATTTCAAGTTCATGCCCCCACCATTAACCACATAAGCTCTCTTTTGACCTTATTCGAATCCATTGAATGCAGATATCACTCCATTATGCCATTCTTGAATAAATGGAAGGGACCCATGCACAAGGCTTATCAAAACAATACCTGAAACCAGTAATTCTCCATTCATCAACCGCAGCGATTCTCAGCTCCGAGTTTGCGAAGCTGGGTCAAGATCTCAGTGAAATCAGAAGGTGGAGGGCAAGAGAATTTCATGTTCTCGCCGGTGTGAGGATGTTCAAACCTGATCATTCATGAAAGCAAATCAGCAAGTCGACGAGAAGAGTTTGCAGAATCAAGCCTCACTCTGCTTACCCGAGAGAAAAAGCATGGAGGCATGGTCGTTCTAGTTTCGAAACCAGCTGAGAAAGATGAGGATGAATGCTGGATGGAACCCGGGGACGCAGCAGTGAGAGGGCCATGTCTTTAGTCCCTCCATAAGTTTCATCCCCTAAGAGAGGAATCCCCAAGTACTTTGCATGTGCTCTTATCTAATTGAAAAAAAAAAAAAAAAAAAAAAAACAGTGGAATAGGAGTCTTCAATCAGCAATTCAATATAATGTTGAGAACAGGGGCCAAAGGAAATGTTTGTGACAAAAACAAAGCTACAATATCTACTACCAAAAATGACTAAAATGGTGTTTGTGAAGATTGTCTTGGACCATTGGGGACAACCTCAGAAAACACTATGATATATAAAAATACCAAAAATTACAGTTTAAAAATTCAGCTAACGGACCTTATTAATCCAGTTTCCATTGATGACAAATTAAGAGTACCTGGTGAGTTCGCCCGGTTTCTAATCTCCATTGCACCAATGCAGAACCACCACCACCAAGCACCTCGACCGCCTTGTACCTGATGTAATTTCTAATCTGAGAGAAAAGTAGGAAATAGCAAGTATATCCTGTGGCTGATAGTGCGTTACACACCATATCAAATAGTGCTAGCCTCCTAGTGATAAGCATGTTTAAGAAGAAATGCTTTAGATATATTCTCAAATTTTGCAATATATACATCGGTCACAGGATTCTACAATATAAACTTTCTTTTTCTGTTGTGTTTCCCTATTTAAACTATTTTCACCAATTGCCTGGGAAACATCTGAATTTGTACCATATTAATTTCTCGAGAGACTCGATATCAACAGCTTATAATGAAAATTGTAGAAGCCAACTTCAATTGTTTTACAAAGATTTTGTCAGATTTTAATTTCATCTGCAGATAAAAAACTCTTTAGGAAAAATAAAGAAAGGATGGGAGTGCAATAAATCACCTACTAGCAGCATGGCGAGCCCTCATATGATTGCTTGGGTTAGAAACGGCAATCATACGGATTCTATTGTTCGGATCACGTGCTATGGGGATGTCAACACGTCCAGAATTTGAAGATGGTACTCCAGAAGTAAGACTGATGTAAATTCTGTGAATGGTATGCTTCTTGAACTGTTGTGATAAATGAGCATGAGAATGCTCATCCTGCAACTCAGGGGAAAACAAGCAGGTAAGAAGCCTAGGAAACTCAAACTCAATGATAATTTACCCCAACCAAGAGAAGAAAAACTAAATTCATGAAACATATTCACCTCTCACTAGATATTCATATTAAGAATATTTAAATGAAAATATCAACCTAATATCAGAAGATGGAACTGCTTTTCAGGGAAACTTGTTTTAGACCCTCAAACATTATACAAGTATCATACCCATTAATTAATTAATAATTAAGGTTGTGGTCACAAACTGAAATTGGCATCAAATGTAGCAATGAGATCAATGTATGCGTATAACAGATTCTCAATGGGCAGCCTAGCTTAGTTATACAGCAAATGTTCCCGATCAAGATGTAACAACAACATGCGCAAGTGGCCGATCAAAAATTGTTCTATACACATGAAAAACTTCAATCCTTCTCTCAAACCAGCATATCTATAGTTTCACTTAGAACCACCAGAGAAAGTGATTCTTGTAGTCACCAGCGAAACAATATATCCTTGCGACCAACTCCATACAACTACCGACAGAATTTCTATGCAATTGTTCTCACGCATAAAGAATTGTGGCCAGGAAAATGAATGTAGCCTAATCTGTCGTTACACCAACTGAAACATCTTTCATTGAATTTGTAACAAAAATATTCTTACAGACTTCTTGAGCAATAATTGACCAGTCTATAAGTCTTTTTCAATTAAATGAACATTACCTTGGCAACAACAAGGAGTCCACTTGTTCCTTTGTCCAACCTGTGCACAATTCCAGGGCGTACAGAGGCCCCAGTTGAACGACTCATCCCTTCACACGAATTCCCATTAGAAGAAGTGCTATCAAATTCCTCATCAGAACAATCGTCGGCCTCAGAGAATGTGTCACTGGTTGGAAATGCCATTGTTGGAAGGTTACAATAATGAAGAATGCCATTAACAAGTGTGCCATTAGCATTACCAGGTGCTGGGTGAACAACCTCAAAAAGTCCAACAGGATGACAAGTCAGGGCAAAATGAATAACAAATGTAATCAAATTGATTATAGATATTCTGACTGTTTTAATAATAATTGCAGTGAAATGAATAGTAATCCCATATCAGTCACGACTCTGTACTAATTTCTCTTCTGTTTTATATGACTGCTAAACAGATACCATATGTGCAGGCTTGTTCACCACAAGAACGTGAGCATCTTCAAACACTATATCCAAAGGTATATCCTCTGGCTCAGCACTTAATGGTTGCAACTCAGCTATTGTACAGTTGACCTTGTCACCCGCCTTGATAACATGTGAGACCTGCTTAAATATAGAAAAACATGCAAGAAGTTTTCTAAGCAAAAGTAACGACTGAGAAGAAAGACATAGAAAGGACAGAGTTGTATATCACCAAGTTCACAGTTACAATTTGTATGAAAATCTTGAAAACAAATATTTTAAATCAGATAGCGTAAATAGCTTTAACATTGAAGATTCAATAATATGGAACCATGACCATGAACAATTTCTTTACAATTAGCCAGACGTGTGCCTCACTTGTAAGACTGTTGAGGATTTATTTGCTTCCCCAAAGGATGTTGCCGTTGACATGTAAAGGAATGAGACATCTACCAACATGTCTTTTCCATCAAATACTCAAGTCTACCAATGCATGAATTTCTATCCTCCCGCTGATGAATATCAAATTCATCTATGCGTTAAAGGGTTTTCGATCATCATCAGAGAAGCGTATCTCATGGAATCAAGGTAATTGATCAAAATCCAAGATATATCTCGCGTAATGTCACTACTAAAAATATCAATACCCCAATTAAACCACCCCAAATAGAGGATATGGTAGACATAATTCATTATATCATTCACTCAACCTCCACCCATCAGTTCATGATTTTTATATATAAAATAGTTGTCTAAGACATTTATTTTGAAGCAAAAATCTTAACATTCTTAACACCCGCTTCACTTAACCAACAATGGTACAATTTCTGAAGTGAAAACAAAATCAACAACAAAAGATTGATTTCACAGGCATCCGAAGTACCTTGCTAACAGCATTGCCATTAACCAACACAAGCCCGGCCTTGATGCTGGACTGAATCCGAGCCCTGCTAACGCCTTCAATCTGAGAAGAGATCCAAGAGTCAAGTCTGGACTTCTGCGTCCCGTGCCTGACCGTCTCCTCCAGTCGGACGCCAGCATAGTTCCCGCGCTGAATTTGGTCGTCTCCGGAGATAGAGGAAGAGAGAGAAGAAAAAGATCGAGTAATGGGAACACTGGGGAGTGAAGAAGAACAAAAGATTTGCGGTACTGCGGAAGCGGGATTTGGCCGTAGGCGGGAGAAAGTTGAAAAATGGCAGAAATCTTTCACAGACGGAGACCGAGAAGACAAAGATGTCGGAAGCGAGAGGAGGGATAAGCGCATAGTTGCGGGAGTGGAACAGCTTGCTCGCGGTTACACTCCCCGCTTTTGGTCGTTCCAGAACACAACAGACCAGGGAGCAAAGGCTAAGCGTAGAAGGATTCGACGGGCCGCGTCCCTGAAGATGGCCAGCCGGGTCGGGTTTTGAATTTGGCGGGTTATTATTTCGTTTGACAATCTGTTTTAATTTAAGAATGTTCCCTTAAAAGAATTTCAATGCTATGCGTACTTGAAAGAACGAGAACTCTCCTCTCCTTCCCCTCCATTTGTAATTCTTAAAATGCGAAAGAAGACCAGTGTTCTGCGCAGAAGGGTCTTCTGGATTGAGATGGGAGTAATGGATTGATGGAATAAAATGAGGGTAATGGATTGAAGTGGGAGTCGATTGAAATCGGTGCAATAGGTTGAATAGCAAGAAAAAGGTTGAAACGGGAGCAACGAATTAATAATTATTATTCTACACATGAATCATTAATAAGCGTTTCTAACGCGGAAGTTCTTGTTTGTCCTAAACAGTCATCCGCAGATTTATAATTGTGCAGTTGCATTGGAGAAATATCTCAAGACGCATAATAGTAACTAAAACTTACTCATCTTGCAATCTCAGAGTGAGACAATGGAGAAAACATGCACTTTGTTCACAGCCTTTCAGGGGCAGCTCTTGATTTTCTAGAACAATCATAGCTGTTTGTTTTCTTTCAAATCATTCTGAACAGAGTAAGAAAGGAATTCTCACAGCGTAGAAAATGAAAACTAGATCTGCTTTTAGAAACACCTGTTTTTTATCTGGTGACATCCAACAATGTAGTAACAGCATTAATGTATTTTGTTACAGTTAAACAAAAAACATATGATAAATCTCTAGCCCGAACAAAAAAACCCAAAAAGCAAAATCCATCCGCTCTTTTCCCCACAAAATTCAAACCTACCGGCTGGCTACAGTCACCGCTCAAGTATAAACCCAGCCTTCCACTCTTCATAAAAGAAGGTTGTAACAATCTACCACATATGACATTATGAATTTTTATTCACCGAAGTGTATTTGCACTGCACTTAACCAGTACAGGAAATGCTGAGACTTCCCTACTTCATTTTTTTGCACCATTTCCACCATCCAAATTCATTCCTTGGAGATTCAGCAAGAGATCATCAGCATTCAAGAACACGCGGTTTGCAGAGTTGGAAATAGTGTGAGCTATTTCTCTTGCTGCTTCAATCTTCCTCAGTGTGATAAATGCAGGGTTGTTAGAAATAGCTTGACCTATAAGCTGAGCACTCTTGGCTTCTCCCTGTTCAAATAAGATGACAATTTATAGAAAGCTTGTTAGTATGGTCATGTAACTTACAAACAGGATTTGTGTGAACTGAATATTAATTCCATTTACCTGAGCTCTAATAATAGCACTTCTCTTATCCTGCTCGGCTTTTTCTACCACATATTTGGCACGTTCAGCTTCTTGTGCAGCAATCTGTTTAGCTTCAATAGCAGCTGTGTACTCTTTCCCAAAAGTCAGGCTTGTGATAGACACATCATCAAGCGCAACATTAAAATTTGCTGCCCTCTGAGTCAGGATTTTTCTAATCTCCCTACTTACAGCCTACAAGGAAAGAAAAGTTTTACAAATATCAACAGCTAACACAGCCACCCAAACTAAGCGAACGCATGAAAGCGAAGTCTCTTTAATCTAGTTTGCCAGGTGAAATCATCAGCCTACCTCTCTCTGCGTGATAAGCTGGCTGGCATTATATTGTGCAACAACAGCTTTCAAAGTTTCATGGATAATGGAAGGAAGAACTCTATCATTGTAATTCTCCCCAAGGGTCCGATAGATTGTAGGCAATTGATCTGCGATAGGCCGGGTCAAGACTCGAAGACTGATTTTCACCTGTTCAAAGTACAGGGCTACAGTTATTATACCTGACAGTCAAATGAGATTTACTAAAAGATTAAATGGCATAGTTATCGTGATCCAACGTCAGTAACAGTACATGAGCACAAACGATGCAATCATAGGAATTACCATTTGCAGATCACGACTTCCAGAAGTACTCTCGACAAGATGGGGGCGAGCTCGGACATCATAAATGACAGGCCTATCAAACCAAGGGACCATCAGATGTGTACCTTCGGGATAGACCTGGGCAACAAAACGAAAATAACATAACTAAACATTAAAAAAATTATGAACCTAGTAAAAAATATATAAACTGATTGCAAGATAGCACAAAGGATCAGTATTCCTCCTGCTCAAGTAATATCAGTAGACCCCACTTCAGAAAACATACTTCTTTTAAATAATTAACCTGATTCATTTGACTTACCTGCAAACAAACATGACATAGAAGCACAAGAAAGAAAGTAAAACAACACGATGAAAAGCTACCATTATCAAGCAGATGAACAAACCTAACAATCACTCTCACATCATCAAGCAGGACGTAACATTAACAAGCAGATTAAAGAATATACCAGTAATAATGATGGTATAACATTAGCATTTGAAAACAATTTTGTGGAATAAACGAACTAATAGGAGAAAGAAAGAAAATTTCATCAGATTGAATAATCAGTCCAAAATGCCTGAGAAAATGGCATGAATTTCAACTCATTTACCAAATATTCAGAAAAGTAACCATTGAGCCTCTCCAAAAAATCATCTTGACTTATTTGAAGAGACTTGACAGCTTGATATGCCCACCAAAATTCACGATGAGCACAAGAGTGGAAAACATAGTCAACAACCAAATGACCACAACAATAGCAAGGTGTCATTCATAGATAAATCTAAAGTTGGTAAAATTATGCAAGAGCATAGGGTTAGAGCCGCACTTTATCTTTCACACCAACTAATCTGTTGAAGACGATAGCTCGATGACCACCTTCCACTGTGTACAGACTATTCAGAGCTCCATAAAGGCCAAGGCCACCAAACACTGCCACCTTCACCAGTGCAGAGGCAGCATTAGCACCAGGCACGTTGGGAATTTTTTTGAAGTTCATGTTTGCCAAAATCTGCACATAGATCAAGCACAAATCAAAACCAACAGCCCCCTAAGAAAATGAGAACACTATTTCAACTTCCTCAAACAAAAAATAAAAAATAAAATGAGAACACTAATTTTAGATGACTCAAACTTTATTATAATTGTGACGGCAATTGAACATTATTTCAACTTCCTTAAACAAAAAAATAAAAATAAAATGAGAACACTACTTTTAGATGACTCAATCTTTATTATAATTGTGACGGCAATTGAACATCATGAAACAGTAACGGGTATTAACTGAAGCTGTCTCCCAAGAGCTTAATATGCAACCGTATTTAAAGGAGTATTAGTATTTCAGAAAACCAAGATATCAACCCAACAATGACACGGCTTAGTCCAGGAACCTAAACCAGTCATCAGAGAAGTTTATAGCATTGGCGTACTTTACCTTATTATTCCATTTTTCAAGGAGAAGAGAGAGAGTGAGAAAGGGAAGGAGGGGGGGAGAGAGACGGGGGTGAGTGGAAGAGAGAGAGAGAGGGAGACGGGGGGAGTAATTACCTGATTATTCTTAATTGTGTAAAATGACTTTCTGTAAAAAGTTGCCACACTAAGCCTATGATATAGCCTTAAACAAATCCAGAATAGCGAGATTAAAAACAAGAAAAAGAAAAAACACGGTTATGAACTTCTACAAAATTAAACAAAAGAGGCTTCAAACAGATTAACATGAATTTGCAACTTAGAGGAAGAAATGAAAATATAACAAACTAATTGGCGCCTAAAACTATAAAATTTCAAAAGACATTACATATCTAGCTTACAATACCGGTAGCCTTTCCTCTTCCATTTGTAACCCAGAACCTAAATACTACCTACTTCGAGGAACGATCACCAGTCTATGGAACCGGAGAAGAAATAACGAAAAACCGAACTTACAAAGAAAACAAAACGGCGAAGACAATGAGGTAGAGAATCAACCTCACCTGATGAATACGCTGAGATCAGTCAGACAACCGTCGTGGATCTAGCACGAAGAAACCCAACAAAAATTTTAGACGCGTAAAACCACAGACCTAGAAAAACAGTGTGCTAAATCAATCGTAAAGGCCGTGTAAGGACTCGAGTTCATCAGACTCACCTAGAAGGAGTAGCCTGCAGAACTGCTCGGAGAAGGGTTTTACAAAACCCTAGTGAAGTCTGTCTTGAGGAGGACGTCAGCGCCCAGGGCTTTAAGAAGACGGCGCCACTAGTTCGACCATAAGACGTACCCAAACCTTGGTTCGGTAGCGGAACGGGTCAAATGGGAACCCACCGCAACCCCACCCGCTTGAAGGAATCGGGTCGAACCGGGATAAATAGTGAGAAAAATGAGACTCATCGACGAATTATTAACAATCTGATGGATCATCTGTTGACGTTGATAAAACGATGCTTTGCCAATCAAAATACCCATTTTATTTACCGGTCTGACGCTGTTAGAATATATTTTTTTTAGATATTAAATTATTTTACTATTAAAAAGTGAAGTGGTTTTATTTGGGTCATCGGTATAGGAGGTCTCAGGTTCGAGTCTCATTGTTGTGGACAAAGTTACACTAGAGGGAGCTAACACACAATGAGGGGTACACGTTAATATGTAAAATGTTTCTACAAATATTATGATTACATTTGTATTTAATTTCTTATTTTTTTGTAAAATTATTTAATTTAAGGTTTTTTATATCGACTGATCTATTGACTTCTTGATATTAATTTCCATTCATTTTAGTCTCACTTTTATATAAAATATAAACAAAATATAAAACAATAATGTAACTATATAATGACAGAAAAATACTATTGAGATTAATGCTTTTTACTTATAATTCATTTAAGAATTCATTTACAGGGGTTTAGTTGTTAGAGAAAGTGAAGTTAGAGAATATAAATTCTTGGAAAACAGAAGTTTCTCACGTTAGTCATAGTAAATTCCCGATAACTTCCAATTCTCCTGAAAAATAAGATAGAAATCAGAGTTTTAAGAACAATGTAAATTTAGAGGCATTAAGAGAATTCCATTTCTCACCCCAGTACATGGAATTTTCAACTCCCTCCAATTCTCTGACTCAACAACCTTCTAGAATTAGGGGAGCGGATACAAAAATAAAAAAAATCTTATTGTAAATTTAAAATTAATATATTTTATTTAAAATTTTAAAAAATAGTGAATACTTATTCTCAAACTTGTCAAAAACTTATTTATTTATATTTTAACTTCTTCAAATAAATATTTTAAATAGTTTTAAATGTTTATACAATTACCTCCTTTTATGTTTTGAATTCCCTTGCAATAACATCATAATTAAAAAATTATTTTATTTTTAATATATATAAAAACTTATATAATCTTTGCATGAGAAAAAATAATATCAAAATCATAAATCCTTTCTTTGGGACCTATTTTTTTCTTTTTGCCTTTTAAAATATAAAATACTTATAATAAAAAAATTATAATAAAATCAATTTAATATTTTGTAATATTTTTATTAAAGTGATATATATACTAAATAAAATCATTCAAAAGAAAATTTATGTTTATAAGTAATAAATGGGTAAATATTTAATAAATTTGGTTAATGAGTAAATTAATCAAATAGTAGGATAATTGTAAAAAAACATAAAATTATGTTTACTAAATAAATATTTATCATCTAATACATTATATAAGACTTATTCATATAGAGAAAAGATAAATTCTTTGTATTTATATAATAAATAATGATTTTAAAATTTTTCTCTATCTAGAACAATTCAACAATAACTTGAAATAAAATAATTATTTATCAATCACTAAAATTCATTAATTACTTTGTCCATATAGCAAAGTCTCCCAAATTCTCAATGTTTTAAACTAATAGTAAACTTGAAACTCTTGGTGTCAACCACTAAATAAAGTTTTTCTTAGAAGTTTACTTTCAGGTAAATCATTGTCTATTACTTCAATTCTACATAAACATCGAATTCTCCATGCACTAAACCCCGTTAGTAGCAAATAAAAAAAAAAAAAACTAGTCGAACAAAAATATATTTTTAAATTTGCAAGTGCAAACAATAAAATAATATTAAATATTTTTTTGGAGGTTGTAGTAGATGTAGCCATAGTATTCCCCTTTGAATATAACTAAGGTAAAAATGTGTTGTTGTTTTAGAAAATAATAATTTATTTCTTGAAATTTATTATTATTATTTAAGTTATTTCATTACTATTATTAATCTTAGATTGTTACTACCATAGGGCCATCCATATGTACGGGCATCTGTACTAGTTTAAAATAACTCATGCAAAATTATTTAATAAGATTATAATAATTGTATTACATAAAATTTAATGAGATATAAAGTCTAAATCTCCCAAAAATACATAAAAACTCAGAATACTGGTATTATTCTTAAAAATACATAAAGTTGATACTAGACATAATACTATAATAATCTTACTTTGTAATTTCATAGTCTATTAAATATATATTTTAGAATATCATAATAAGAGTATAGAAAAGTTATAAAATCCTAATCCAAATGAAGATACTAACATTTGGAAAAGGATTTGACTTAGGTCAAACTAATTTTTATTTTGATATAAAAATTCAAAAACTACAAAATATAATTTCAATCATCTTTTACTGGCTTGTCATTGCACGTACCCTTTTTATAGTTTCAAATAATTTTTAATTATATTAATCTCGAGATAATATCATAATAACACTAGCTTGTAATTGAAATATACTAAATGACCTTTTTATTACATAATTTCTTCGGTCTCGAATTTCCGAGGCGGCGAAATGGCGAATTTCGTCTATAAATATACGTCTAGGGCTCAGTTTTGGGCGTTGGACTCTTCTTGCGGTCTCTGCACCGCTCGAGTGGGGAGGGGGGTTTTCTTCACTCTCCGCAGCTGAAGAAGCGATCGGAAGCACGGAAAGAAAAAATAGAAACGGAAACAAGAAATTAAAAACAAGCGGACGACAAGGATACCCGCGCAAAAACAGTATTTTTAGTAAAGGGATCAACTTTGGTGCCAAACCCTTACTCCGGGACCTTTCTTGATCGGTCGCCATGGATATGCGGTTTCCATACTCGCCGGCGGAAGTCGCCAAGGTCAAGGTGGTTCAGTTCGGCATCCTCAGCCCCGATGAAATCGTAATACCTAGATACTTCTTTACCTTGGAGCTTTTTTGGCTAGGAGATTGGTTTAGGTTACTGTTTCTTGGATCTGTGTTTGACGTGGATTCTGGTTGTGATTGATGTTGTATTCGCAGAGGCAAATGTCGGTGGTGCAGATCGAGCACAGTGAGACCATGGAAAGAGGCAAGCCTAAACAAGGGGGTCTCAGTGACCTGAGGCTTGGGACTATTGACCGAAAGTTGAAGTGCGAGACCTGCACGGCGAACATGGCCGAGTGTCCAGGCCACTTTGGGCACCTAGAGCTTGCCAAGCCTATGTTTCACATAGGTTTCATGAAGACTGTGCTGTCAATTCTGCGATGTGTCTGCTTTAATTGCTCTAGAATTCTTGGGCGTGAGGTGTGCAGCTGTTCTGCTTCTTTAACAGATTTTTACGTTACTGCTGCGTCTGTTCGAAATTCATAATTTTGGAACTTTTCTGAAGAATATTAACGTGCTAAAAACCATGCTTATCTAAAATTGTACTTAAACTCCAAAAATGCGACCATATGATCAAAACAGTGAATTTCAAGGAGAATCTAGCGTGCAGGAAGTTTTGGTTTTATCGGAGGATTGCAAACTTTAATCTGAAATCCTCGTGTTTTTTCCAGGATTACGAAATGTTGTTGGAAATCGTGTTATCACATAGATGTCGGTTTCCACTTATTCATCTTTTTCGTTATCTTATTATTTTTATTTTCGGGACATTTCCTTGAGCTACATCTTAGCCAATGTTGGATTACGTACGACCGCAACCTATGGTGGATGGTAGTAGATTTATTTCAAACATGCTTGTCCATACCCTTCTGTTCCTGAATACTTCAGTAAACTATATTTGTCCCCTTTCTTTGGGGCATTTTAACATTCTTCCTTGCATGTTGATAATCTGGTTGTTGTATGCTTACCTGTGTTTGTTTTTCCAGGATAACCACAAATATAAGCAAGCTTTAAAGGTTAGGAACCCGAAACATCGGCTTAAAAAAGTTTTAGATGCCTGTAAAAATAAGCAGAAGTGTGGAGATGAGCTCAATGTCTCAGTTCAAGAATCAGACGAACCAATGAAGAACCAAGGTGGTTGTGGGGCCCAACAACCAAAATTTACTATTGAAGGTATGAAGATAATTGCAGAGTACAAACAAAAAAAGAAGAATGATGATCCAGAACAGCTTCCTGAACCCGTTGAAAGGAAACAAATGCTTTCGGCGGAAAGGGTAACTCTTCATAAATGTTATTGGTCTACTTATTGACATGTGTTGGTTCTGTTTATATTATTGGGCCTGGTCTACTTCTTAGTATGCGATGGTTTCTTTAAGTTATTGGGAAGTGCCAGTGGAACTTGTGAATCATTAAAAATAGCTATTTTCATTCTGTTGGAACCATATCTCTCAGGTACTCAGTATTCTAAAGCGGATAAGTGATGAAGATTGTAGCCTTTTGGGTTTGAATCCAAAATATGCTCGGCCAGACTGGATGATACTACAAGTTTTACCGATTCCTCCACCTCCTGTGAGACCTTCGGTGATGATGGATACATCTTCACGAAGTGAGGTAAGACACATTGACTGTGTATAAATTCCATTTTTAGCTGTTTACGTATTAGTTTGCTCATTACTTTTTCTTTTGGGTGGTTCTGTAAGTTTACTAAATGGTTTTCCACATCTCAAAAGCTAAACTGCCACACATTAAGCTTGTGCACTTATAGATACCTGCTGCCTGGCCTGTACTTAATAAGCTAAACTTTTGAGTACAGTAAGTGTTTATGAGTTTTGTGCAGTAACTTTTGAAGTCAAATATACTAAATGACCTAGTTACGTACTACCATATGTTGAAAGCCATTGTACTGCTTGTTATTTATTGCTTCTTTTTCGTGTTTCAGTGAATTTAAGTTTGTCTTTTACTTTCTGAAACAGGATGATTTGACTCATCAACTGGCTATGATCATTAGACACAATGAAAACCTTAGAAGGCAGGAGAGGAATGGGGCTCCTGCCCACATCATCTCGGAGTTTGCTCAGTTGCTTCAATTTCACATTGCTACATATTTTGACAATGAGCTGCCTGGCCAGCCAAGGGTATGCATAACTTGTGAACTTAAAATTTTTAAGACACTGATTATAGAATTACTAAAACCTGTTTTACTTTCCAGGCAACTCAGCGGTCAGGAAGACCTATCAAATCTATATGCAGTAGACTTAAGGCAAAAGAAGGCCGGATCCGAGGTAATTTAATGGGGAAGCGTGTGGATTTTTCAGCACGAACGGTCATCACACCTGATCCAACCATTAACATTGATCAATTGGGGGTTCCGTGGAGCATTGCTTTAAATTTGACATACCCTGAAACTGTGACACCATATAACATTGATAGGTATCCTTTGTATTCTCACTTCTTGTTGACTTCTTGATGTTTATTTAGATATTGTTGAGACATTGATCTGGCTTCCATGAGTTAATTTGTTTACAATTGTCAGATTGAAGGAGCTTGTGGAATACGGTCCCCATCCTCCTCCTGGAAAAACTGGTGCCAAGTACATCATAAGGGAGGATGGTCAGAGGCTGGATCTTCGTTACTTGAAGAAAAGTAGTGATCACCATCTGGAGCTTGGTTACAAGGCATGTGTTTTTTAAAGTAGCTATTTGTATTTGGAATGTGTGACTTCTTAATTGATTGACCTGGTTTCTGCAGGTGGAGAGGCATTTGATAGATGGAGATTTTGTACTGTTCAACCGACAGCCCAGTCTTCATAAAATGTCTATCATGGGGCACCGCATCAAGATTATGCCATATTCGACGTTTAGGTTGAATTTGTCTGTGACATCTCCATACAATGCTGATTTTGATGGTGATGAAATGAACATGCATGTGCCTCAGTCCTTTGAGACGAGAGCAGAAGTGTTAGAACTGATGATGGTACCTAAATGCATTGTTTCACCTCAATCAAACCGTCCGGTTATGGGTATTGTGCAAGACACTCTCTTGGGGTGCCGGAAGATTACTAAAAGAGATACCTTCATAGAGAAGGTTGGATCTCATGCCTTAATTTTTTTATGTATCAAATTGTTTTGATTATTTGTACTTCTTTCCATTTAAAATTCTATTATTTGTTTTTATGCTTATTTGTTGGTGTTACACACTTTTGTAGGATGTATTTATGAACATCTTAATGTGGTGGGAAGATTTTGATGGTAAAGTTCCTGCTCCAGCAATTCTGAAGCCTCGGCCACTCTGGACTGGGAAGCAAGTATTTAACCTTATAATCCCAAAACAGATAAATCTATTAAGAACATCAGCATGGCACTCAGAGTCTGAAACAGGATTTATAACCCCTGGAGATACTCAAGTTCGAATAGAGAAGGGGGAGCTTCTTGCGGGTACTCTATGCAAAAAGACTCTAGGGACATCAACTGGCAGTCTCATCCATGTTATATGGTGTGCAACATGAACATGGAGTCTTCTATCTATTTTTGTATTTTTTTCTTAAACTTGTTGACCAATCATTGTGTTTGCAGGGAAGAAGTGGGCCCAGATGCAGCCCGGAAGTTTTTGGGACACACACAATGGCTTGTTAACTACTGGCTTCTACAAAATGCTTTCAGTATTGGAATTGGAGATACTATTGCCGATGCAAACACTATGGAAAAGATTAATGAGACAATTCAGAAGGCAAAGAATGAAGTGAAAGAGCTCATTAAGGCTGCACAAGAAAAGCAATTGGAGGCAGAACCTGGCCGAACTATGATGGAATCATTTGAAAACAGAGTGAATCAGGTGAATGGAGATATTGTTATGTATTTATGTTTTTTCTTTGAAAAATTATTTTATTTTGTGGTAAACTACGCTTTCAGTGGCTATGTTCAGTTGCACATTCTTATAATACTATTCCTATACTTGCTCCTGGCTGTTTAATATGGTTTTTAAACAAGCATAGACTTCTTACAGGTGTTGAATAAGGCTCGAGATGATGCTGGTAGTAGTGCGCAAAAGAGCTTGTCTGAGAGCAACAATCTTAAGGCAATGGTTACTGCTGGATCGAAAGGAAGTTTTATCAACATATCACAGATGACTGCTTGTGTGGGGCAGCAAAATGTAGAAGGAAAACGTATTCCTTATGGATTTATTGATCGAACATTGCCTCATTTCACCAAAGATGACTATGGGCCTGAAAGTCGTGGTTTTGTGGAAAATTCATATCTTCGTGGACTGACACCACAAGAATTCTTTTTTCACGCTATGGGTGGTAGGGAAGGTCTTATAGATACAGCTGTGAAAACCTCTGAAACTGGTTATATTCAAAGGAGACTTGTAAAGGCTATGGAAGACATTATGGTTAAATATGATGGTACTGTCAGGAACTCATTAGGTGATGTAATTCAATTTCTTTACGGTGAAGATGGTATGGATGCTGTTTGGATTGAAACACAGAAGTTGGACTCTTTGAAGATGAAGAAATCGGAGTTCAATAAAGTTTTTAGATATGAATTTGATGATGATAATTGGAATCCGGGCTACATGTTACCAGAGCATGTTGAGGATTTGAAAACGATCAGAGAGTTCCGTAATGTGTTTGATGCTGAAGTTCAGAAACTGGAAGGAGATCGAAACCAGCTTGGGTCTGAAATAGCCACAACAGGTGATAACTCGTGGCCAATGCCTGTGAATCTCAAGAGACTGATCTGGAATGCACAGAAGACTTTTAAGGTTGACTTGAGAAGGCCTTCTGATATGCATCCCATGGAGATTGTTGAAGCAGTTGATAAGCTTCAAGAAAGATTGAAGGTTGTTCCTGGAGATGATCCGATGAGTATAGAAGCTCAGAAAAATGCTACTCTCTTCTTCAACATACTTCTTCGGAGCACATTGGCAAGCAAACGTGTTTTGAAGGAATACAGACTTACTCGGGAAGCATTTGAATGGGTGATCGGTGAGATTGAATCTAGATTTTTGCAGTCACTTGTTGCTCCTGGTGAAATGATAGGATGTGTGGCTGCTCAATCCATTGGTGAGCCAGCTACTCAGATGACCCTGAACACCTTCCATTATGCTGGTGTGAGTGCCAAGAATGTCACCCTTGGTGTTCCACGTTTGCGAGAAATTATAAATGTTGCAAAAAAAATCAAAACTCCCTCACTGTCTGTTTACTTGAAGCCCGAGGTTAGCAAAACAAAAGAGAAAGCAAAAAATGTTCAGTGTGCTTTGGAGTACACCACGTTACGGAGTGTGACACAAGCAACTGAAGTTTGGTATGATCCTGATCCTATGAGCACAATCATTGAGGAAGATGTTGATTTTGTTAAGTCATACTATGAAATGCCGGATGAAGAAGTTGCTCCTGAAAAGATATCTCCTTGGCTTCTGCGTATTGAGCTGAACCGAGAGATGATGGTGGACAAGAAACTTAGCATGGCAGATATTGCTGAGAAGATCAACTTGGAGTTTGATGATGACTTAACATGCATATTCAACGATGATAATGCAGAAAAGCTCATCCTTCGCATTCGTATTATGAATGATGAGGCGCCTAAAGGTGAGTTGGAAGATGAATCTGCTGAGGATGATGTCTTCCTCAAGAAGATTGAGAGTAACATGTTAACAGAGATGGCCCTTCGAGGGATTCCTGACATCAATAAGGTGTTCATCAAGTCGGCGAAGCATAACAGGTTTGAGGATAATGAAGGGTTTAAACCCGAGATGGAGTGGATGCTGGACACTGAAGGAGTCAATCTGTTGGCAGTTATGTGCCATGAAGATGTGGATGCCAGGAGGACTACAAGTAACCATTTGATTGAAGTAATTGAAGTACTTGGAATTGAGGCAGTTCGTCGGTCTCTGCTCGATGAGTTGCGTGTGGTCATATCTTTTGATGGGTCTTATGTGAACTATCGGCATCTGGCCATTCTCTGCGACACTATGACTTACAGGGGACACTTAATGGCTATCACCCTCCACGGTATTAATCGCAATGATACAGGCCCAATGATGAGATGCTCATTTGAGGAAACTGTTGACATTCTTCTCGATGCTGCTCTATATGCTGAAGCAGATCATCTCAGGGGTGTGACTGAAAATATCATGCTTGGGCAGCTTGCTCCCATAGGCACTGGGGACTGTGCCTTGTACTTGAATGACCAGATGCTTCAGCAGGCAATTGAACTCCAGCTTCCTAGTTACATGGAAGGGTTAGACTTTGGAATGACTCCATCTCGATCCCCTATCACGGGCACTCCATATACTGATGCTGGCATGATGTCACCTTATTTAATGAGCCCAAATGCCCGAGCTTCGCCAATGACAGATGCTCAATTTTCTCCTTACATTGGTGGGATGGCATTTTCTCCTACTTCTTCACCAGGTTACAGTCCATCTTCGCCAGGCTACAGTCCTTCATCTCCGGGTTATAGTCCTACATCTCCTGGATACAGTCCGACGTCACCTGGTTACAGTCCTACATCACCTGGCTATAGTCCCACCTCCCCCACATATAGCCCTAGCTCTCCTGGTTATAGCCCTACCAGCCCTGCTTACTCCCCCACGAGTCCGTCATATTCGCCTACTTCACCCAGCTACAGTCCAACATCCCCCAGTTACAGTCCTACTTCGCCAAGTTACAGCCCTACATCACCCAGTTACAGTCCCACTTCTCCGAGCTACAGTCCTACATCACCAGTTTATAGTCCCACTTCTCCTGCTTATAGCCCCACTTCTCCTGCATACAGTCCTACATCACCATCTTACAGTCCCACATCTCCTTCATATAGTCCCACTTCACCTTCCTACAGTCCTACATCTCCCTCGTATAGTCCCACTTCTCCTGCCTATAGTCCTACCTCTCCTGGGTATAGTCCTACTTCCCCTAGCTACAGTCCTACCTCTCCCAGTTATAGCCCAACCTCACCAAGCTATAATCCCCCATCAGCAAAATATAGTCCGTCCCTGGCATATTCCCCCAGCAGTCCCAGGTTATCTCCAACTAGTCCATATAGTCAGTCATCGCCGAATTACAGGTAAGTTGAATATCCTTCTATTTTCATTGTGCTTCTATACATATTAATACTTCATTCTTGTGCTTATTCCTCGTCACTTCTGATGCAGCCCTACATCACCATCATATTCACCAACGTCTCCATCATATTCTCCACCTAGTCCTACCTATAGCCCGAGCAGGTAAAGTGCACTGAGCTGGTTCTAATATTTGCTAGCGAGCAGGCATTAGGTTTCAAATTCAACTATTATAACCAGAATTTTTCTTGTCGGTTGTGTGCTCAATTATAGTGAGCTTTAGCTGAGTAGTCTACCTAGGATTTTATCTGCTTGGAAGAAAGTTGCGTGTGCACTAAAATGTATACATGCTTCATGTTTGCTGATGGTTTCTTATGAAATGATAATTTTCTATTTTGCAGCCCATACAATTCTGGTTCTGCCCCAGATTACAGCCCAAGTTCTCCACAGTTCAGGTAAGAATCAATCTTCTTGGTTCAAGATAATTTGTAGGGGGAATGGAACCAGTCTGTGCTTACCCTGTAAACCCCTTTTTTGCTTGCGCAGCCCCAGTGCTGGTTACTCGCCTACTGCTCCAGGTTACTCCCCCTCGTCAACAAGCCAATACACGCCACAATTCAGCAACAAGGATGGGGATGGGGACAGCACACGATGAGTGAAAATTCAAAAGTGTGGGTGCAAAGCGCCCTTGAGATGGATCTTAGAAACTTCACATTCGTTGACACCTGTGGTTGCATCCCAAGATCGGGTCTGGAAATCAGTGAACATTCCCTCTTCTCCTGTTGCCTTCATGTAATATACAAATACTTGCATTTGGAATCACGAGCCCACGGTTAAGAGGGCTGTGAAAGCAAGCAATAACTGTAGACTGGACACTTTGTGGATTGTCTATTGTGTGTAGTTGTAATGTGAGCTCTTTGCTCATGCGTAGCTACCTCGTGAATCAAGATCATAGAGGGTAAGTGTTACTGCCAGAAGGAATAAAAAAAAAAAAAAAAAATTGTAGATTGACCTGGTTTTGGTATGTACATTATAGTGCATTATTTTTCTGGGAACATAACTTGTTGACAGTCCGAAAGTCCACCTGGTTAATTTACAAACATTGCAGGTGTATGCTCAATGGGAACAAGAACATCATGTAGCCAAATAGGAGTTAATTTATAGTCATTTATTTCATTATATCATATGAATTTTCACTTTTGTCATTGATAATTGACGAAAGTAAAAACTACAGATGCATTTGAGTTCAGCCTAGCTTGTGTGTGTGCCCAATTTATTTATATTTTTTTATTGCTCAAGTTATTTACTGTACTGTACATAACTACATATGCTTAAAACTACATCAGTTTCATCATTCAAATATAATAAAATGATATAATTTAAAACAATAACAATCATATTTGTGTCTGTAATCTATTGATTGTGTATAATTAATCAAATTTTATAGAGTATATATTACTCTGGGCCTAAATGTTAAGTAACGCAATTACGTGACTTTGTCGATATCAATACGTTTGAAGAAAACCAAGGTAGATGCCCACGGTTGGCGTGTGCTGTTTTACTAAATCTCTCCTCCGGCAGCGTTGACCCAAATCGTGGGTCCCCCGAGATAGGGTTGATCGGGAGCATTTATTAGCGGCCACGTACGATGATTTCCAAACGTCGATTTCGTGGGAGAGAGAATAGGTCACCGTGTCGACGTGTCGTACCCATGAATTTTTGTCTCTATCTTCGGCAGCTTCATTCAGCTGCTTTGCCCGCTTCCCAGTTTTTGGTATTATATTTGACCTTCTGCTCGCCGTTTCTGACTTCTGCAACCGAGGGGCAGTCTCCCTTCCCCTGTCCACCCCGTCTTTCTCGCTAATGACCAACGCGTCCCCCCCTGTCTTCTCGCGTATTTGCCGCACGGGCTCTCCGTATCGGCACGTGCTTCCGTCTTCTCCGAAACCGAAGCGTGGGCTCCACAGTCCACACCACACGTGTGGCCCGAGTCCCAAGAAGGCGGCCACCTCATTTATCTGCTTTCTTAGTTCTTACTAGTTGTATTTTATGCGTATAATTAATGGCTACCGACCTTTCCCACCGTAGCTTACTAACTCCCTCGAATATCCACGTTCCTCACGCGGAGAACTCGTTTAGTAGATTAAGCTGTATAGAAACGAGGACACATAAAGATAATCATACTTTTAAGTTGTAAGAACGATACTTTGAAAAGATGTTTCGGGCATGGCTTGGTATGACATGGATGGCAACATCCTTTTATAAGTCCGAAATTTCGTGGCCATATCCATGTAAGACCGGGCGATACTTTTTCTCTAGCAGTTTATTTTTGCTAAGATTTCGGGGGAAAGAAGAAGATCACGAGGGGGTTTCTACTTTTAATTACCATTCGGCTAATGTTTTTTTTTTCACTCACACTAGTTGGTTGACTCCGCTTTATTGGGACTAGATCGAGTGTTATTAAGAACTCTATCACTAACTCACGCTCTCTTACACACTCACTCATAGACTTACTCCCTTTCTCTCTCTCTCTCTCTATGTCTAACTCTTTCTATTTCTCTCTCTCTCTCTCTCTCTCTCTCTCTCTATCTCTATCTCTCTCTCTCTCTCTCTCTCTCTCTCTCTCTCTATATATCTATCTATATATCTTTCTCTCTCTCTCTCTCTCTCTCTATATATATCTCTCTTTCTCTCTCTCTCTCTCTCTCAACTCTCTCTCTCTCTCTATATCTCTCTCTCTATATCTCTATCTCTATCTCTCTCTCTCTCTCTCTCTCTCTCTCTCTCTTCTATCTATATCTCTCTTATATCTCTATGTCTCTGTCTCTGGCGATCTTTCTCTCTCTATCTCTGATATCTTGTAATATCTGTATGATCTTTCTCTGTAATATGTATCTATCTATATAATATCTCTCTATCTCTCTATGTCTATATATATATATGTATTCTCGATGCCGAATATAATAATGCCTATCTAATATATATATATAATATCTAATATATATGTGTCTATATGTATATAATAGCTTGGCGTGATATATATCTAATCTCTCTATTATATATATATATATATATCTCTCTCTTGTCTCTATATCTAATAATATATATCTCTGCGATCTCTCTGTCTCTATGTCTCTCTCTCTCTCTCTCTCTCTCCAATAATATGTATATCTCTATCTCTCTCTCTCTCTCTCTCTATCTCTATCTAACTCTCTCTCTCTCTCTCTCTCTCTCTCTCTCTCTATCTAACTCTCTCTCTATCTAATTCTCTCTCTACCTCTACCTCTCTCTCTTTATCTCTCTTTATCTCACTCTTTATCTTCTCCCTATCTCTCTATCTTTTCTCTCTCTCTCTCTCTCTCTCTCTCTCTCTCTCTCTATCTATCTACCACTCTTTCTCTATCTATTTTTCTATTTATCTTATCTCTGTCATTGTTACAGACATTCGATTACAAATAGGAGAATGCCTCTTCCCTACTAGTTCTTTGTGCCTAATATCGTCCTCCTCTGTAATAAACAACACTAATACCCAATAAAACATAGATTAGGTATAGATTACAGGGAATGTAAGAGTTCTCTAACTACCTTCCTTATCACCGAACCTAAAACTAAAACCGTGAAAATAATTTTAACTTTTTACGGTTTTACCCACTTCATCCCTCCCCGGTCTAATTTTGACCGAACCGGCCTTCGGGTTTAGAATTTAGAAAATAAGATAAACCCCTCCTCCATCTTGTAAGAGATTGCGTAGACGTATACCTCAGCAACTCTTACTGATAAGTACGCCACCCTGCGCGCCGTAGAGGCGTACGCGACTAACACTGGGACATCCACGGGATTACCCCAAAAGCTCCGGTCCCAATTAGTCCGAAAAAGAAAGGAAGGCTTAAGTCTAAAAAAGAGGATTATATAAGGGCGGAGAAAGCAATCGCCGGAATATATTAAATCCGGGGGCCTCCCTAATCAGCTTTACTTAGTCTCCCTTTGACCATCTCGCATCTCTCTCCTTCTTCGTCCTTCTTCCTTCGCCCTGGTTTCGCTTTCCTCTTCGTATACATCTCGCGGGAGGGAAGAAGCGAAAAACAAGTTGTGGGTTTGGGAAAATGGAGAAGCCGGCGAAATCGAAGAGTAAGATCTTCTCCTTTATTTTCCTGAACCAGCCTTTCAGTCCCGGCCGGGACAAGTTCAAGGCGGGGAAGGGGTTTTCCGGACCCATAATCTCGATCATCCCCGCGGAGGCGAGGAGGAAGACGAGGAACGGGAGCTTCGACGCGCAGGAACCCACTTCCCCCAAAGTGTCCTGTATCGGCCAGATCAAGCACAAGAAGAAGATTTGTAAGGCGAAGTGCGCTACAGCGGCGGCGGTGCCGGCGGCGGTGAAGGAGAGTAAGGGGAGGAAGAAGGGGAAACAGCATTCGTCGGCGATTGGGAGGATGTTCAGGGGAGGGAAGGGGAGGAAGGGAGCGGCGGAGGAGAGTAAGGAAGAGGTCGATTTGGAGGTTCGGCCGCCGCCGCCGGGGTTGGGGCAGATGAGGAAGTTTTCGAGCGGGAGGGAGGCGTTTAGGGATTTCGATTGGCGGGCGGCGGCTAATCGCGGCGGCGGCGCCGCGTTGAGTAGGCAGAGGGGGTATTACTCCGACGAGGAACAGCGCGACGATCACAGCGACGAGGACGACGAGGACGATTTCATGGTGGCCCACTCGGGGCCGCTGGTGGCGTTCTCGGCGCCCCTGGCGGTCGGCGGCGCCCAGTCTGCGGAGCCCAGGAAGGAGATTAATATCTGGAAGAGGAGAACCATGGCGGCGCCGAGGCCGCTGGAGCTTAACGCCGGGAAGAAGCATTTCTAGTCTCGAGTCTCGACGCCAACCTTCCCATTAATCTTCCATTTTTGTTCTCGTTCCTTCACTCTGGAACCAGCTTTTTCTTTTTCTTGTGATGTCCATTATTAAAGAGTAGATACCGTAGATGATGCGAGTGTTGAAATCAATTTGTTATTTGTAAATAATACTTCTTCAGAATGAATGTTTCTCAATTTCCATGTACATGGCTCGTCTCTGTTTTCAGTCTCTGGTTTGACCGCCGGAAAATAAAGTTTCCGGCGACTGAGACTCAAAAGAAGATCACTTCTTTCCCTCTGGTTCGATCAAATACAGATTCAAATCTCGGAAGAATTCGAAACGTTTATTCCTCACCCGTATAATAAATTATAAACAACCCACTTTTTGACTCTTCCGAAGATTTGGCTGTTTCAGAACAATCGTCTCTCTGTTTTGCGACTAAAGAATCCCAATCCAGCAAACAACCCTTTTTTTTGGCTCGACGCTATTTGAGTTCTTGTTGTTATCTTCATAACCCAATTTTGTTGCCTTCTTCGTCGATTTCTTCCGAGTTCCGACGTCTTGGTACTTCTTTTATTCTTTTTTTTTTTTTTTTGTTGGGCTTGGTTGCATCTCCCACGTTTTGAAATCCGAAGTAGCATCACATGAATGCTCTCAACTCTGAAGTCTGTAAAATCGTCGGAAACGTCCGGGGATCAGTTTTTCAGTTTCTTAGTTCTACAACCCAAAAATCTCACCTGAAAATTAACGTGGAAGTGGAGTGAGAATGAATCAATTAATGTTTCTGTTTCTGGGTTCCTGGTACCCGTATTGAAGAAGGGATAGAACGGCAATAAAAGTGGCTTACTCTTCTCTGTTCTGGGAGATTCATTGATTACTCTTTTACTAAACCGCTTCTCCTTTATGATTATGATGATACCTTTCCAAACAACCCAGTTTTCCTTTAATTTATTTAATTTTTAATTTTTTCAATTATCCCTAACTGCAAAAAACCATGGGTCATTGTGTTACATGGTATTGTCCCTAGTAATAAAAGGGAAAATGATGCCACAGACCCATTGTGTCTCTTTTTTTGTATTTTGTTTTCTGTAACATATACTTTCATTCAAGAATCAAAAGATAGACTCATACATACCCTTAGACAGTTTGTGGTCAGAATAGACCATTGTTGACCGTGTTTTAAAAACCGAACCGGCCATCCAACCGACAATATGTTCCGTTTTGGTTAAACCCGGTTTGACCGGGTTGGACCAAAAAAAAAGCAAAAATAACGCTGGTTACAATGAACCGGGCTGAGTCAATAAGAACCAGATTGGCCCCCGATTCTGGTTTAACCGGGTCGGACAGGTCGGTTATTCATGTTGTTAGAATAATAAATCTCCTATTTTAAGACGAATTAGTCGTTATTTTACCATAATAAAGCTTTTTAACTCAGTGTGACTCAGTGGTGATGAAGATGACTGAGTCGACTTTCAGAAAAGATCCAAAAGAGTTTCCAACGCATGCAGGCCTGAGGATTCTATTAATGAGTAAGGAACCTTAAACCCTTGTGATTAATGAAACATTAAATTAAACCCCCCAAAACCCTAATTATGCGGTTGTTGGATTATCTTTATGAGTAGATGCTTAAAAGAAGGGGCAAGTAGATGAGAAGGTCACCTGATTTATGTGGGTCAGGACTCGGGAATGTATGTTATCAAGGCAGTGATCCTGGATGTAATTATCCATGCTCGGCTCATTTATTACTATCTTAATGTGGTTTGAACTGTTTAAGAATCACTACATGCATGCTTAGGATCACTCCCAACTCAAGTGTGGAGAGATACCATGACAAGGATTTCTTTTGTCTTTTTTTTTTTTTTTTTTCTTCTTGTTTGGTAAGTAAAAGAACTTAGAGATTAGTAGTCCTTAATGATCAGACACATATACTTAATTTCATAACTTCACTACTTACCATTCCAAATTATATAGTGGTCTTAGTATCATTTTTCACAGGTAGATTGGCTTTTAATTTAAGTTTACTTAATTTTCATAAAAAAGAACTTATTAATAAACCAAAAATCCAAATACACTTATTTTGTTACATGCTGAACATAAAATACTGAATTTTGTAGACAAAAATATGTGAATTTGACTCTACTATTTGAATAAAAAGATACAGTTGGCGGCGGCCAAAACCTTGAATGGTTTTATGTTTTTTTTGGGTCTCCGAAGGTAGGAGACGAGGCGCTTTCCTGCCACCTCTTTACGAGGTAGAAGACAAAAAGAAGGAAAGAAGAATCCATTCCCATACTGATCAGAACCCAGCAGAAAGCCTAAAAAAGCTGCATCATTCATCCCTCTTTTTGACTCTATCCTCTTTAATTTCTTCACCCACTCATGAATCTCATCGTCCCCTTTTTTTAAATTCGGATTTTTTCTCTTCAGTCCTTCTCTCTTCCTCTGTCTTATCATCCATTTATGTACAGCGGTTTGAATTTTGAGTCTTTCTCCTCCCCTCGCGTGGGATGGAATTGGAATCATTTATTTTTTTGTAATTGAAGGTTGGGTCACTACTTGGACCTTGTGGAGATTGGACAAAAATATTTAAAGCTGAGACAATAATCAAAATCTCTTTCAAAATTGAAATGGGTATGCGAGTCTTCAAATTTGGGGGGCCAAAGTTGAACATGGATTTTTATGAAGGCCTGTGTTGGTTTGGAGAGCGACCGGGCTGTTAGAGAGTAGTACCACATAGATAAACGAGTAGATCTTTCTAGCCGTTCCTTTGCAGAATTGCTTGCGCACTTGGGATTGAACACCTGATCTCCGTGTGTAGAAATACAAAAAACCAATAGAACTTTTGGGCTTCTCTTTCTCCATAAGAGATTTTGTGAAGCTGCCCTCTATGCATAATCCACTAAATTACCTGTACAGTCATTTCATGGGCAAACCGGGTGTTCTGGATGCTCAGTTTCAATTCCTCAATCTGTCAAAACTGAAATTGGGAAATAACAAATAGTTCCTCCGCTCCAATGCAGATGTATGTTCTCAATTCTACTGAACGAGAACTCCCTCAGTCACAGTCTGGTTTCTTCTGTGATAATGTACAACAGATTGTGTATTTCAGTCATCTGGGGATGAGTCCCATCCCCCAGTAAGAACTGATGAACGCTGCCATTAATCTCAATCGAGCTATACCCTTTCGTCTTCTTCATTCCACTCCCAACCATCATGTCTCTCACATGGCTCACTGCGTCCCATCTCCCTTCCATGGCAAGCACATTAGACATTGCTACATACTCTGCTGCTGCTCCGGTGCTCGCCAAACCCAATACAAGAACACGCTCGGCGATTTCTTTCCCAAGCTGTAATTCTCCATTGATAACACATGCATTCATTAGGGAACCCCAAATGACTGCGTTCGGCTCGAAGGGCATCGATTTGATAAGCTGCTGAGCTTCTGCGACCAGCCCTGCTCGACCAAGAAGGTCTACCATGCAACCGAAATGTTCCATTTTGGGTTGAATTCCATGGACGGAGCTCATGCTGTTGAAAATCCTGAGACCTTCCCGGGCTAGACCAGAGTGGCTGCAAGCGCTTAAGACGCAGGTCAAGGTGACACTATCTGGGTTTATGCCTTCTCGCACCATTCTGTGAAACAGAGAAACCGCTCTCTTCCCATGTCCGTGAATTGCCAGTCCTCCGAGCACAGCCGTCCATGTCGAGACGTCTCGAGTCTCCACCTGCTCGAAGAGCCTCATCCCACTCTGCAGATTCCCACATTTGAAATACATGTCTATGAGGCTTGTACCCAGTTCAACCCAACTGTGAAACTGCGGCTTTCTCCGCACTGCAAACCCATGAATGCATTTTCCCCAATCCAACACGCCGAGGCTTGCGCAACAAGAAGAAACCCCGATCAACGTATCCCCGTTCATCTCCACTCCCCCCCATACCATTTCGTGGAACAATCCCAAACCTTCATCTTCGCGATTCAGCTTCAAGCAGGAGGAAATGATCGCGTTCCAAGTGACGGTACTCCTCTGTGGCATTTCGTCGAATACCTTTCTACACGACTCAAAGCATCCCGAGGAAGCGTACATGTGCAACAGGGTCGTCTCAACATACACATCGTTTCCAACACCGCACTTGACCAGCAGGGAATGAACGGCCCTTCCGACCCAGAACGCGTTCGCTCGCGCGCACGCCCGGAGAACGAAAGGGAAGGCGTACCTGTCCGGGTAAATTTGATCTTCGAGCATGTCGCGGAAGAGGAGCAGAGACTGAACAGGGGCGTCGCTGTTGGAATAGCCCCGAATGAGGACGTTGTAGCCGAAGGCCGTGGGATGTTTCCATCGATCGAAGATGAAACGGGCGTAGCGAAGGTCGCCGGAGTCGGACGTGGCGCAGAAGGCCACGAGACGGGCCACGACGAAATTGTCCGGCCAGAGACCGGAGACGACGACCCGAGCGAGGATCTCCGTGAGCCGGACCGTATCGGGGCACCCATATTCGAGGAGCGATACGAGGTGCCGTTTCGTGTCGGCAAGAGGAAATTTCGGCATCAATGAGCAGTTACGAAAGGAATGAGGATGAAGAGCATATAAACTTTCTGCGGAAGTATTCTATCTCTTTATATTAGTTTAGGAGTAATCATCTAGTTTAGTGGTGCCCTTATTTTAGGAACTCTATGTAGGTTGCTTACAAAGGTTTTTTTAGCCAGCAACGAAATTAAATTTAATTACAGAACTGAAGATTTGTGCTTCTTATTTTAGGATCATAAAATTATTATTCATGAAGGTTTCTCAGTGGACTTGCATGCCTTGGAAGAATTTGAAGTAATATTTCAATATTAATTATTATACTAAAACTTTAATGAACTACTAATTTATAACCTCTAATAAATTGCTACTGTTATCTCTTGGGTATAAAATCCTCATCTTAATCTCTTAGCCCATTAATTCTACGTTCAAAAAAAGCACAAAAAAACCATGCAAAAAAGTAAACTAACCAAAAATTGAACCGCTAAGGCAAAGAAGAGTATACAATTTCATCATCTCGCAGCTAAAGAAAGGAGATGACGACGAGCAATATTGCTAATGAACGTGTGATTACAGACTGATCAGAGAGCTTCCTCCGGAATGCTCTGCAGCACAGGCCTCCACGTCCCACGCCCCCGCCTCAGCTGCTCCGACCTCCTCAGCTGCCTCTTTTGCATCATCCCACGTATCCTCTGCTCCAACACCGCCGACGACATCATCGACGCCGCCGGAGAACGGTGAGCGTCGCTAATTTTGTCATGTTTTTCCATCAGCAACATCATGTGCTTAAGCTGCTGCTTCGTCAACACGAGCTTCATCCTCACGACTCCGTCTTCTTCGCACTGGGAGACCCCCAAGCCGCCGCCCTGCACCTGAGCGATGGCTTCCAATAGATTGTTCTTCGCGTTCTTCTGGGTCGTCCGAACCTTCTGCACAGACGGTACCGATCGGAAATCTGATCTCCTGCTCGATGTCTTGTCTTCTCCCAAGTACTTGAGCTCCATTTCGATCCCTGATAATTATATCCCTGCTCTGGTTTTGCTTCAGATCATATACCATGCCCATGTGGGTTGGACTCGTATGGGTATATATAGATTCGGGGAGTCCAGTAAGAAACCTGAATTCATCTGGGTTTGGATGAATCTGAATAAAAAAATCTGGAGTAGAATATTTATGAGGATAAGCAAAAGAAATCTCATGGGGGCAATGGGAGGCGAATGATCCACATTTGAAACAATACTGCAACATAATCAGTAACACGAAGGAGATTGTCTGGTTGTGAGAAGCACATTAGACGCTTCTCAACCTTGCATCATTAATAATAAGAAAATCAGAGATTGGTTGTATTATCACAGAAAAACCAAAAAAGCCATTTTTCATACTTTTTCTGTCATTTTTAAATATTAAAAGTTGCCATTTTTGTAAGTTTATTTGATGCAATCATAGTGTTTGTACTTTGTATATATATATATATATATATATGCAAGAAAACAAGTTATCCAGGATTATCATGAAATTAAAAAGAATTATTATAAGTGTATGAGATGCTGCTGAGGAGAAGCAAGTGTCACATTAGTGATCCTTGGAGAGGTCAACTGTTCCACTTGGAGCATCTTCCTGTAATTAGAAGTGTAAACTAATGGGCTCGTGCTCGTGGGGGAAGAATGGCTTCCCTTGAAGTAAAATAAGGTGAGAGATAACGTGGATTCGCCATGTGAAGTGAAATGGGAGTCGCTTGGTCTCAGGTGGTGTGTAGGGTCGTCTTGGGAAGATCAAAGAAATGGTGCCGCCCCCTGCACCCCACATGCGAGCTCCGGCAGTTCCGCGCGGGAATGAGGGAGAGAGAAAAGGGAAAAAGAATGAGAAGATTATCTGCAACAAAACGCGTTAGTTTGAACAAGCTGCTGGTTTCAGATAATTAACTGCCGCTCCTAGCCTCGCATAAACCTGTTTTAATGGTTGCTTAAGAGCCTGGACATTCTTTCGTCAATAATGGAACCATGAAAATATAGGGGGAGAATCAAACTTGAGAAAGTCGAGAATGGAAGCTTGAATTTAAGTTTTTTCTCTTCTCTGGAGAGTATGATTTGATATTAGAAGCTCTGAAAAAAACAGGGTCAAATCAAGCATGAAGAAGAAGACGATATCAACAGTCCGCATGGAGAAAGGATATATATATATATATCCTCGGAGTTAATAATCTCGGTTTGGTAGAAGAGGGAGATCAAAGAATGATTTGAAAAAGGTATACGTATTGATGGGAGAATGTCAGCTTAGAATCCCAACAACACGAACCTTTATGGCTCAACTAATTTGCAAGGCTGTGAAAGGAATATATAAAATGAAAATAGGATTCTGTTATAAATATAAGAACACATTAACAGAAAATCAATTGGCTTCCAAGTACGGGAAGAAATGATTGAGGAGTTCGTTGGAGAAGCTGGCAATGCCAGTGGGTTTAGTGAGTGGACAAGGCTGGCAAACCTAATTGAGGAGGAATTCTATGATTGAGGGAGGGAGGCCTGTTTGGTGATATACCATAAGCTTAATTAAAGCAATCTATTTGGGGCTTTGAAAAAATTAAAGAAGATGCTATGTAGAACTGCAATAAGATGACATGAATGAAGTAAATGTGATTGCATGCTGGGTATTACTAATGAAAAGTTGGTCACTTATCTATCTCAAGAAGACGGTCTGGATGTGCAAGTCAAACATATAGAATCTTCAAAAGGTTAAGAAATTCTTTCATTTTTGGACCTTTGCATTGTACGGACTTCATATTCTTCTGAAGCCCACAGCAAGTCCTTCCCTTTGCTTATCAGAAACATCAGGGGAAAATAGGGGTTCAAGGTTGACATAGGAAGGATGTTTGGAAGAAATGAACCACACCAAGGAAGTGAACTCAAGTTTCACTACCTAGCTTAGGAAGAGGCACACCTACAATCACTCAAGTCTCCTTGTAATTATGTAACTGTCTTTAGCCTTTCCATTAAAAAAAATACATCTCTCTCTCTCTCTCTCTCTCTCTCTCTCATTCTACTCTCTCATTCTACAGATACAATTGAGAGCAACTGATGATGTCTTTCACCATTCAATAAGATAAATATAACTATACAGTGAAGAAGGCCAGGTGATAGGAAATAAAGAATAGAAGTGCAGCAAAATTCGTACATGATCTGTATCACTATAAAAGACCCGTTATCCAGATAAATGGTGTCTTGACAAGGACAAGGCTGATATGAATTAAAAAGGACTTTGCACTTCAACAAGCCATTTAAAGTTTTTGGTTTCGCAGCATCATTTGAAAAGCTCTTGCACTTCAAGAAGCCATCTAAAGTTTTTGTCCACGACTAGGTAAGAAATCAAGAAACCTTCCAAAAGATAAATGCATCAGGGCCTCAAATAGAATGAATTCAGTTTGTGTAGCAATAATATGTACTATATAACTAATTGAAAGAGCTAGTTTAGAACCTAGTAAAGGTCATGTTATCTATCACAACATCTCTTACTAGAAAGCCTACACAATTTACATTTAAGAGAGAGTATACAACTGTATAAGAGGGCCAGATATACATCCGTGTGTCATCAAAATGTCAGACAACGTCCATAATCTCGACGAAATGTCTGCTAAGAAGCCATGAACACATGCGATATCAAAATGACAGACAATGCCCATCATCTTGCTGAAATGTCTGCTTAGATGCCATGAGCAACAGCAAGAGGCCGACCTGATGACAGTGCCAGAGTCAGCCTCAACAATGAGTTGCTCAATAAACAAGTCACAGTAAACCAAGACGAAGAATTGTCATTCAGCTTCCAGCAAGTCACAGGCCTCCACGGGGAGTAAAAACACAAAAATGTGATCCAAACCAAATGATCACAATGCACATCACCACCACTCAGACTTGGCTATCCCTGAGATGTACCCTAAGTTAAGCTACAGATTGCCCAAACAAGGGGGAAAACACTCGGTGTATCCCAATTTTTTAATATCTTATCTAGTAGAAACAAGAGAGCAATCAAGTGCCTGCAAAGAGACCTGAACGAGTTCCTTTGACAATTTCAGTGGCAGCATGTGTGACCTGAAAACCAAAACTACTATAAAATTATACAAATCTACTCAAAGAGACTGAAATAGTATAACACTGGAAATGTTAAAGTATCTCCAATGTATATTTCCCTATAACTAAGAAGTTGGAATAGTATGTTAAGCTTAAGTGGGGGCAGCCTGTGAGGGGTTAATAGTGTGAGGTATGCACTCAAGTCTCACCAGGGGTTCCAACATATGTATCAACAATTATGATAATAGTTCTGACTGTATGATAGACTACCAATTACGCTACAGGAAGCTTAGACTCATGATTAAGTTAAAGATCTTCTGTTTATTGTTCCTTTCTAGCAAAGGAGAACAGATTTTGGCAGTATCAAGAGCAATGCAAGTCACAGGCATCAAAAAGGAAAGAAGCATCACATGTACAAATGATAAATAAAACGTGTAAAGAGCGAAGGATCTTCAGTTGGGATTACAAACCTGCAGGCTGCGATCGATTTTTTATTAAAATAAGAAAATGATTACCTGGAATCTCCCTTTGCAATCTCCGAATCGCATATCTGGGTAAAAATCGATCCAAACCCTCCTCTGTGGACATCGCTTCAGGGATATTTTGCCAGAAGGGGAGATGAAAAATAGAACGTCAGTGTCCTTTACCTGGAACCTCTCTATCCGATGTCATCCTCCAAATATTTTGCGAAAAACCGAGCGATGAAGGACGTTCTTCGGCGTTGCAGTTCGAAGTGAACTGATTTGGTGATCCTCGTTCCCTCTTGTTTGCGAGTGGGGAAATGGCGGGAAAGAGAAGATCTTTAAGTTTAATAAGGTGTATCTACTCTTATATAAATTTTAGAAATTGTTTAGATTTATTTCAACCGTATAAATAATACAAAAACATAATAAGATATTTATAATGTTTCAAAAATAATAGTAATAAGTTAATAACTAATAAGTATTAATCACGCTTGCCTGTGCAGGCAGATATGCCGGCCGATACGTATCGGGATTTTAGGCGACCGTTACACTTTATTCCTACAGGTCGATATGGACCATGAACCACTTCAAGGATTCAAGTTCTTAAATGGCCCCCATCTGGCATCAGTCCCCCATCCTAGACATGTCCACAACCTAATCGATAAATGGTGATAATACTCACACGAGTGATAAGTTATTTCATGTTGCCTCCTTATGTGCGCTGCTCTTATCTATCTCGTAGTTCCATGATTCATGTTCTTTCATTTCCTTAAACTTCTTTTTTAAAGAAGTAAAATACTTTTCTTATATAGATTAGTGTGAATAAATCCAATTTCTTCTCAACAATTATTAGCAATTGCTCAAAAAGTTATTGAAACAACTCCACTTTTACAAAACCATATTATAAAACTTTTTTATCTAAACTTTTAATAATCACAGTGTCACACGTGATGACATATAGATTAAACCCTTGTTAATTAATGAAGAATACAAGCAAAGGGCACATAAATATACGAGTAAGGATTAATAGAGAAGCAAAAGAGTGATTATTGATTAATTAAGTGTTTAATTATGTGACCCTGACTCCCTGGTATCTAAGAATCTCTCCAATCAGCTCCCCCTTCCCGGACCCAACGTACCTCCCGCAGATCTCACCGTCCCTGATGAACAAAAACGTCGGCACCTCCACCACGTCCATGTCCTTGAGGAACCCCATACAGCTCTCGTTCTCGTCCCCGTTCATCCTCGCGAACACCACCGTGTCCGTCATCATCTTCGACAGCTTCAGCACCGTCGGGTACACCTTCACGCAGGGTCCGCAGTGCTTCAGCCCCACGTCCAGCACCAGGAGCTTCCCGTCCCCCTTGTGTTCCTTGATCAGCTTCTCGACGTCGTCGCGGTGGTGGAGCTGGACCACGGCGGAGTGGTTGTCGCCGTAGTAGAGCACGTCGCCCATCAATTGGTCCGGGCCGATGCCTTCCTCCTCGTGGACTTTTTCGCTGCTCTTGTAGAAGCTGAAATGGGGCACTTGCTCGATCTTCTCCCTCACGCAGAGCTCCCGGGTGGAGTCCGACTCGTCGCCCATCACGAGGAGGAACTCGACGTCGTTGCAGGTGCGGCTCAGGTCGACCATGAAAGGGTAGATTTTGCGGCTGTGGTAGCTGTGGCTCGCGGCGAATTCGACCACGACGAGCCTGTTTTTGGCGGAGCGGAGGGCGGCGTCGAATTCGTCGATGCTGTGGACCTGCCGGACCCGCTCGTCGCTCTCCACTTTCCGGGTCCCGCTCGCCGCCGCCGATGCGACGACGACCGGGGCGGATCTGGGTCGGGTCAATTGAAGCGCGGCGGGTCTCCGGCGACCCGATCTGAAGGGATTGATCAGGGTCGTAGAGGAGTATGAAGCAGAGGACGCAAATGAATCTACTTTTATTGAAGGGGGTTTGGAGAGGAAATTGGTGAGAGTGGACGCCATGAAAGTGTTTGTGGATATGCCCAAAAGAAACCGACTACTGCAAAACAACGAAATAGATGGGGGGAAAGAGAAGAGAGTGAGGTGGGATTTTGGGGGTTGGGGGGAGCTTAATTTGTCTTCGGGGCTGCAAGAGCATACTGCAGAGAGGCAGAGAGAAAGGGAGCAATGGAACTGTAGATTAGAATTGTGGAGAGAAGCCCAGGGAGACCATATCCACTCGTTTGATTTGTGGCTTACATTCCTCTACAGCAGCTTTGAGATGATTTTTCTCTTTAATATCTTGCTGCATCTTGTGGTTGTTTTGCAGTTTTGCTCGCTCTTCCGAGATTGGGCTGCAAAGGGACAATTTTGTTTTGGCTGTTTTATGAGATAATGTGCTTGAAGAGTGGAGTTCTTTGTCTGAATTAAGCACTTTACCGTGTGGCATTCAAGTTCTTCCAGCCCATGATTTTTCTGAATCAGCATCGTCAGGAGATTCAGGTACAATACTGGAGCCCAAGCTCCAAATACTTTCTAAGTATTGAGTTTGATCTAGGAGAAGTGAGTTAGTAATTATTGAAGTATTAGTAACAGGTCCGATACGTATAGGCCGTATAAGATCATGTGTTGGCAGGTATCCACCATACGAGGTCTATGTATTGGCACGTATTGGCAAGGCGAGGTCTAAGTATTGGCATGTATTGGCAGTACGAGGTCATGCATTGGCACGTATTGGCAGTATGAGGTCATGTATTGGCACGTATGGGCAGTTTGAGGTCATGTATTGGCACATATCGGCAGTATGAGGTCATGTATTGGCACAGCCATATGAAGTCATGTATTGGCATGACCATACGAGGTCATGTATTGGCACGGTCGTACGAGGTCGTGTATTGGCACGGTCGTACGAGGTCATGTATTGGCACGACCATATGAGGTCATGTATTGGCACGATCGTATGAGGTCATGTATTGTCACGGCCATATGAGGTTATGTATTGTCACGGCCATATGAGGTCATGTATTGGCACGATCGTATGAGGTCGCGTATTGTCACGGTTATACAGGCAATACCTGATACCTCAAACTCCGATACATTTCGGTCAATATACGTAAATCCATCAAAAAATGAGGATGTATTTCGTTACTTATACTTCATGGCTTAGTAATAATATAATAGGCAAAATAAAATATTCCCCAAATACAGGCAGTATGGAATACCCCAAATTCTAATACATAACTATATTGGCCGATACGGTCCAACCTGATTAAGTAGAATATAACAACAAAACCCCATGTCACATCTTTTATATATTATTGACTTAATTTTAACCTATTTGAACCCCAACAGATTCAAGTAACGATTAAACCGAAACATGTCACTCCGATAATAAGTCTTATTATTTCATCCTTTTTGCTTATAAAGTTTTAAAAACCTTCACAAGATGGTACATGCATGTGTAAGACTGGCCCACAAACACATAAGAGAGACATAAACCTGTAGGACACATGCACGTATACAAGTGTCCTCTCATGTATTTGAGAAACATAAACCCTTAAAACCCTACCCCACGACACCCGAGTCCGTGTCAACTTCCTTCTTGTCTCACTAACATTTAAAACCAAAAGATAACATTCCATTATAATTTTTTTTTTTTTTTTTTTTGAATTTTCGACCGGATTTCTCGGCACTAACATTTAAAGCCATCAGATAACATTCCATTATAATTTCCAATTTTTTTTTTTTGAATTTCTCGGCACTAGCATTTAAAACCAAAAGATAACATTCCATTATAATTTCCTTTTTTTTTTGAATTTTCGACCGGATTTTTTTTTTTTTTTTTTTTTTTTTGGTTCAGGTAATCTTCGTCAAAAACTATAACCGAGCTCGATTTCCATGGATTCCGCTCTGCGTCACACTGAATTTTTCTTACCCAGTTTTGATTTCGTCACAGGCAATCTAAGAACCAGAGCGCTGGCGCAAGGAATGGGAGATGAAAAGGGAAAGAGATCCCAGATGTTCAGAAACGGAGACGAAGTGAAAAGAGAGAGAAAGAGGGAATAAAGAAGAAGAAGAAGCGACAATGGCCCCCCTACCGGATCAGCGGATCTCCACCACACCACATGTCACGTGCTAATACAAACAAGCCCTGCGACGACAGTCGTCCCTGTCCCCGCCTCCCCGGTCCCCCCCCTGCATCTCCGATTCAGATTTCAGAGAGAGAGAGAGCTCGGCGAAATCACAGAAGAGAAGAAAAAAAAAGGGGGAAAACCCACCAATCCCGCTGTCAAGCCGAATTTTAATAACAGGGGAAGCACACGCCCTGTCGAGTGGCGCGACCCCAATGAAGAAGGTCTGAGTTCGGCCATGGAGGGAGGGAGGAAGGAAGAAGGGGAGGTTCGTGGAAGAGAAGGGAGCAGAGAGAGAGAAACAAGTGGAGGGAGCGGTTTGGAGTCCAAACTTTGGACAGGGTCATGTGCGTGACACGAGGCTTGTTTGGGGGCTTTTGTGCTCGACTTTGTCCTCTGCAGAGGTACGTTTCTGCTTCTGTTGCGGCAGGAAGGAGAGAAAGGGAGAAGAAAAGTTTTGAAAGTTTGAACGAGATATATATCTCTCTTCTCATTGAATGCTCTCTCTCTCTCTCTGCCATGTTTCGAATTGGAGGCAGTGCGCTTCAAATTTCAAAAGTTCCACGTCCACACAAGGGAGGGAAAGGAGGGAGCCGAACTGGGTAACAGAAAAGACTTGCTCTTTTTTTTTTTTTTTTTTTTTTTTTCCTGGAGACAGATTTGAAGTTTTTATCATCACAGAAACGTAAAAATCTGCGGCGATTTTATCTGGGGACGAAACCGATTTAACAGAGGAGAGGGAAGAAGAAGAAGGGCAGGGAAGGGTCTCAGTTTTACGCGGAAGGATTAAAATTAGAGTAAATCTCGAATTGCCATTCATCAGATCCGCAACGAAAAGAGGAGGAAAAAAAAAAAAACGAAGCAAAGAAGAAGAAGAAGAATTCAGTACCAATTTCATCTTGCTGCCCCAATACAGAGAAGAAAAAAAAACCCAAGTGCAAAATAACATAAATGAAACTGCAGAGAAAAAAAAAATTGAAAATGGAACGTAAAAGAAGAAAAAAAACCCTTCCCCTAAAAAAAAAAGAAAAAAAAAAAATCCTACCTTCTTCTTCGTCTGGCCAGGTGGTAGTGGGTGCAGTGTTCAAGAGAGGGGCTTTCTGCAAAGGATCATGTGCATCGGTGTGAAGATTCCCGTCTCGCCGCCGCGCGTCAAATGCTCGGCGGTCCTGCACAGCATCTCGTGGACGTCGACGACCCCCTTGGGCGCAATGCGTAGCGCCGCCAGCACCGTCACCACCACGTGGTTCCTCCAGTACGCAATTCTACCCATCTTGAGCCTCCTCCACCACTCCCCCGCCGGCGGCCTCGCCAAATCTCTCTCCTCCACCACCTCGAACCCCACCTTCCTCGCAATCTCCCCAATCTGGTCGTGGCTCCTCAGCCCCGGGAGGGCGTCCCCGCGCTCGATCCCCTGCACGATCTCGACGTGCTCCGGGTCGTCCGCCCTGTACTTGTCGGTGGTCACCCACTCGTAGGAGACGTACATCGCGCCGGGCTTCAGCACCCTGTAGATCTCGGCGTAGACCTCCTCGAGCCGGGGGGCGTGGCAGGTGGCTTCGATGGAGTACGCCCCGTCAAAGGAGTCGTCTTGAAAGGGCATCTGGAGGAAGTTCCCGCATACGACCTCGCAGAGGGAGTCCAGACCCGCCTTCCTGTTGTGCGCCTTCGCCCGGCTCACCTGGTACTCGTTGATCGTGATCCCGACCACGTTCGCCCGGGAGTGGGCGGCGATGGCGCGCATGGGTCCCCCCACGCCGCATCCGACGTCGAGGATGCGGGAACCCGCGGGGACGGAGAGGAGATCGACGGCCATCTCCTCGTGGAGGCGGGTGGCGTCCTTGTGGGACTTGCCGGGGTGTGAGGGGGAGAAGTGGAAGCTCTGCCCCCATCCCCACTCATAGATGTCGGTGACGAGGTTGTAGAAGGTGTCGACGAAGTGGGGGACCTTGTCCGCCGTCTCGATCTCTTTCGGCCGCCGGAAAAAGGACCAGTACTGCTTGTACTTGTCCTGGACCTTCTCCCTGGAGATTGACCCCCCGGATAGATCCACCGCCCGTTTCCCCTTCTGCTCCGCCGAACCCAACACGCACACGAACCAGTAGATCCCCCCGGCGATTAGCGCCCCCGTGCAGAAGAGCGCCACCGAATCCACCATCGCCGCTTCTTCCTTCTTCTTCGAGAAAGAGAGAAGAAACAGGGGAGGAAGAAAAAGAGAGAACGAAGCAGAGTACAGAGGAAAGTGTAAGTCCTAAATACACACTCTTCAGCCGTAGATTTCTCTTTCTTTATTCCACGTAGAGTCACGATCGATGGTCACTCCGAGAACCGTAAAAAGCTCTTTTAAAAAAATTAAAAAATTAAAAAGAGAAAAAAAAAAGCTGCTAAAAAGATTAAATCCCCGTTGCTTCTCGTTCCACCTTTTTCTATTTAAAACTCTTTTATTAAGGGACGAGAAAGGCTATAATGCGCCGTGGAGCGCAGGAGGCAGCCGGCGTCATAACCTCGTTTGACTAATCGGAACCGTCCAATTCGCCGTACCATACGGAACTCCCTCATCCGTTTCGGAAACCGCCAGGGCGGGTACGACGCACCCGGCACTCTCTAACGCCCGCCCTCCTAGGAGATAAAGGCAAAAAAAAAAAAAAAAAAACCTTTTTCTTTTCTTTTTCTGGAATAAATAATAAACTAGAAAAAAAAGGGGGTAAAAAGCCGTAAAGTGAAAAGATTCGAGAAGGTGGCCGATCTGACGGTCGAGATCTGTCGGGACGATTTGTCACGTTGCCTTTGACGGCTCTTCTCAGGCGTCTTCGCGGGATCCCCTTGCTCGGAACAGCACACCACATGACCACCACCACACAACCGTCCTTTTCTGTCTGCCATCGGTTTTCCATTTTATTACGTAAGTGCCATCTGCCCCTCTGGAACTGGAAGATATTTTGTGGGCCCTGCCGCGGACAGCTAATCTCTCCTTGGCCTCCAGCTTTTGTTGCTATCTTTGGATCTGTGCAAGTTTTTAGGGTGTTAATCATGGTTTAATGACCCGGCGAGTTGTAAAGGCTCGACGCGGTGAGTCAGATGTGACTCGTACGGGTTTCGACTCGGATTCTTCAATATGTGCCCGGGTCGAATTAAAGATAAACTTGTCCCTCAGTCATTTGGAAAATGATGATTTTGTTACATTTATTTAAAGCAAATACCCATGGTTGTAATTAACGCCATTGGAACAAATGGGTATTTGTTTTATTGGGTTGGAAGGACTAGGGAGAGAAGCTAAGCTGTTTGATACCATTCATGTAGAGAGAGAGCAGAGAGAGAGAGAGAGAGCAAATGAAAGAGAGAGAGCAAATGAAATAGAGAGAGAAAGAGAGCAAATGAAAGAGAGAGAGAGAGAGAGAGCAAAATGAGAGAGAGAGAGAGAGAGAGAGAGAGAGAGAGCAAAATGAAAGTGAGAGAGAGAGAGAGAGCAAAATGAGAGAGAGAGAGAGCAAAATGAAATAGAGAGAGAGAGAGCAAAATGAGAGAGAGAGAGAGAGAGAGCAAATGAAATAGAGAGAGAGAGAGAGCAAAATGAAAGAGAGAGAGATAGAGAGAGCAAAATGAAATAGAGAGAGAAAGAGAGCAAATGAAAGAGAGAGAGAGCAAATGAAAGAGAGAGAGAGAGAGAGAGAGAGAGCAAATGAGAAGAGAGAAAGAGAGAGAGAGAGAGAGAGAGAGAGAGAGCAAATGAAAGAGAGAAAGAGAGAGCAAATGAAAGAGAGAGAGAGAGAGAGAGAAAATGAAAGAGAGAGAGAGCAAATGAAAGAGAGAGAGAGAGAGCAAATGAAAGAGAGAGAGAGAGAGAGCAAATGAAAGAGAGAGAGAGCAAATGAAAGAGAGAGAGAGAGAGCAAATGAAAGAGAGAGACAGAGAGAGAGAGAGAGAGAGAGAGAGAGAGAGAGAGAGAGAGAGAGATTTAATTTGAAGCAGCCAAAGCTGTAAGCACAAGGGTATTTGAAAAGATTGGGCGGCCCTTCATGTAGTTTGTCGCAACCAATGATTTTATTTGAGATTCTAGGAATTCATCATGGGATTAAATAATTATTGGTGGATATCCCAACATAGGATTTGTTACAGATATAAATATATATATATATACACAAATGAATTTGTTTTCTTGCTCAATAAGAGTTGTCCACAGGTAGCTTCTTCGTCTTCTTTCTCTCTGTACATCATGCTTTGATCTGCATTACTCTTCTTTTGGTTTCAGACTTCCTAATTCGATCTCCGCCACCGGCGGCCGCGGCGAGAATCAATTATTAATAGTCTCGGAACTTGGAAGACGAATGGCCAACTGCGCGGAGGCCGGAACGCAAGGAGAAGATGAGAAGGACGGGGATGACGAACATGAGGAGATGGAAGCTGGTCATGGCGTGGTAGAGCTTCTCTCTGTAGTTCATGTAGTGGGAGAGGGAGAAGAAGAAGAGCACGACGCCGAAGAAGAGTAGGAGAGGGGAGGGAGGTGGTGACATGGAAGAGAAGGTCTGGGACGCCCAACCTTGCTTCCATTCAGGCCCTCTACGATGAGGTTGGAGCCAGTTCATGGTGGAGACTCGTTTATGATACCGGATTGAAATTAAGGTGGGACTGGCGGCTGGGTATATATATATATATATATATATATAGGCATATGGTTCAGATAAATTAATGATGATTTGGGCCATTGGAGAAGATTAGGAAGTGATAAAAGCAAGGAATTGGATTCATTACCTTCTTTTGTAAGTAATATGCTTTGGCTGATGAAGAGAGAAAAGAACACACCCACAAACTTTTTTATCAGCTTTTCTTCTAATGCATGCTTTGTTGGCTTGTTTCTTGCATGGCATTATAATAATCACCGAGTCAAGCCATGAATAAGCAAAACAAAGATCATACTGGGAATGCAAACTCGATCCCGGGTCGGATCGGATTCGGGTTTACCCCAAAAAACCCGTTCGGGTTTTTCGTCTTGTTGGGGTTTTACGTTTCGATCGAGTTGGGTTTAGTTTTCAAAAAAACCCGAACCAAACCCGACCCATGTCCGCCCCATTAGAAACAGTAAAAACTAGGACTGGTAGAGCTTTTTCATATTGGAAGCTTATTTGTATGGTTAAGGGCTAATGACCATAATCACAAGCATTCAAGCTAAGGCTTCAAACCAGCATTTTAAAACCATACATACCGGTTTTTATTTTAACATAGACGAACCGGGTCCAACAAATGGTTGAAACCAAATATGTCACTATCTTAGGTCTTACCTGTTAAACCAGTTGGTTTTGGAAAATATTTTGATTATGGTTTAATCAGATGTAACTGGCTGATTGGTTTGATTTTGCTAAGACTGCTGTAAATGTGACCCAATTCCGGGTTCTGGTTCTGTTGGGTTTTGGTTCGATTGGGTTGTGGTTGTTTTTTATTCAATTTTACAATTTTTTTTTTTGAAATACAATAAATGTTAAATGGGTCTCTGCATCGAGCAAATAATAAATTAAATATTTGAAATTTTACGAATTTTTCTTGAATTCGAAGAACGTTTGGGATTTTTTTTAATAGTAAAATAAAAAACTTATGGGAGGTTTTGTAATTTTTAGCCTGGTTTGGGCTTTATTACTGACCCGGTTCGCTGTATTGCGGTTCAAATTTCGACTTCTAAGTTTCAAGTTTCAACATTCAACCGCTAAAGGTTAGGCTGCCGCGCCCTTTGCTGTACTCGCAGTCGTTTACATGAAAACTTTTCTGAAGGAAGCAAGCAGAAGCTTCTCCGATTCACCAAACCCCATCGAGAAGATACGAAAAGGGTCATTTTCCGATGGGCAAACAGCTCGACGAAAGGAGAGTTTTTCTCGGATTCCTTGATGACATGACCTGTTTGTTGAAGAGCAGGTGCGGAATTTTTTCTTCCCCTTGAATTATAAGCTTTAAAAAGGATATTCTGTCTGTTTCGTTTGCATACACACTTTAATTTTTGGGTGTAACTGGTACAAATTGATGTTTTAACAATGATGGTTAATGACATTGTGAATTCTCGGATTCCAACTCAAGGTGAAATAATCCAGTGTAAAAGAACTTTCGTAACCTGTATCGTATTTAATTACTGCATGTATTTTGAAATCAATCCTGGATTTGTGGGATCAACAGAGAGAAAAAATTACAAATTGCGTCTTCTTTCTTCAATGGTGTTGGAGAATGTGGTCTTAGTGCTTGCTTACTGGTACTCTTCAATCCTCCTTGAATAAAAGCAATTTGACTAGTGGTTTTTTTTTTTTTTTTTTTCCCGGTGACTGGATGGTGCTTTGCCTCTTGTCTTAGTATAAAAGTAAATTGTTCCATAAACCTATTGTTGGATATCATATCTACTGCTGTGGTGCTCTATGCTTGTAGGTGGGTATTTACATGTATTTGTTATTGGAAGGATGAATGAGATACTACAACACGAGAATAAAATAAATAGACACACACAAAAAAAAAAAAAAAAAAAAAAAGCAAACATGGGTACAGAGAGAGGGTGAGAAAAAATGAGATCAAAATTATGTTGCAAGTAGCAAAGGCGTAAAAGAGCAACGATCATTTATACCAGAAACCAATGAACAATAATGAAATAATGTCTCGTAGATATACAGATATATACTGTGAAGGAGGCTAGATGTCATGGCAAGAAGCTTTAATATGTTCATTAATGATGTGACCAGCAAATACTGATGCCCTTGATCGCTGAAAATGCTAAGCACAGTTCAATGATCTTCTCAAAACAGCGGCAAAATATGATGTATCCCTCCTAATTGCAGTTAAGAAATTAGGCAGACATTAAATATTGTTGTTCAAATTTTAGAATAACAGCCTAGTAGTTGGCACCAGAGGTGCAGGTTCTCTTGGGATTTATGAACCATTTCTAGCATAATGTTGATTTTACATTTTCTTTTCTATTACTGAATTAACATAAGTTGGTACACCATTAAAATACGTAATAGATGAAAAGAAGCAACTTGGAATGTAGGATTATTGTGCGACAGTTTCCTTTTCTTCTTCTCGTTATTCATCTTTGTTGTCATCATTGTTGGCATTATCTTCATCCTTTTTCTGAGAGCATGATGGTTTTTGGGAAATGAAAAGTGTCTATGCATTTAATGTATTCTGAGGAAGTTTTTTTTTTTTTTTTTTTTTTTGAGGAAATTGCTTTGTTGAGGATGCCAATTTGAAGGCCACATAATTTTAAAACGACGAGGCGGCCATTGTTATAGTTAAAAAATGATAAATGAAACTGACTCATTACATATTTGTGCAGTACTATTAAATGCTTCATTTCAATCTCCTCAAAAAAAACATGCAAAATTTCATTTCAACAAGAATCAATTTGCTGATCTCTTATTGATTGCTGGGATTGCAGGGACTACATCCCAGGTACTTATTATTGCTTTGGTCAATTTCACCTTTTCTCAATTTTATTTGATTCTTATCATAATTTGAGAATGTTTCTTTATCAACATGATTTTTTTGGACAATATTAACTCTGGGCTTTATTTTGGTATTCATTAATAACTTGAACTATCATGCAGCTACTTTGTATGCCCTTATTTATTAGCATTCATTTGTGGGCAAGTGACACTGCTAACTGTACGTAGGTAGTTAATTCTATAACTTGAGTTTTTAAGTCATTTTGATGGAAATGAAGTTTCTACTTCATATTTCAGCTTTACATGCAGGAAGCTGACCGCATATTATTGACATTCAGCTCTCTAATAATGCAGATATTTCTCAAGGGATAACGACACCTCCTAAATATATTTAACTACAGAATTCTGGATAATATGCTTACCTTCATGATGTTAAGCATATTCCAACAAGATTTGATGCTTCTGTTCTAAGAAATATCTTACTGATTTGCAACTGAAACTTGTAGGTATCTTCCTTTGTCATGTTGTGTTCTTTGAAATTGGACATCAGTTAGCTTCTTCTGTTTATTGACATGTATCTAATGCAGGTTCCATATGTTGCCTCTATGTATTCAATAATGGTCGTTTTCTCCCGTCCATGTGTATGTATTGGATTTCTTTCAGCCTACTCTTAAAATATCTCTGTTGCTTTTTGCAGATAAGAAGCATCGATCTAAGTGGGGCCAGATGAGCAGGTAATGAAGTTATTCGATGATATATCCCTTTGGGCTTCTAATATGAGGGTTTATTTCGACAGAAAAGGAATACTGGAAAGCAGGATTCAGACGCCTTAAGTATTGTTCCATAGAACATGAAAGTGCATGCCTCTGAAACTCAGTGTTTCAGAAAATCCTCTCTGCATGCATAACTGCAAGACCCAAACCTTGAATCAGACCGTGCTGAAAGATGCCCAATAATCAGTTATTCAAGTGATCAGGCACAGATTTCAAATAATGAATCACCTCACACTGGACCACAATATTCACATCACTAAAATTTCAACATAAACAACTAGCACTGCCATACCTTAGTCAGACTTTCTAAATTGACAAAGCTTACTTCCCCTACGTAGTTTAAGAGTGCTCCACATGTATAATGTATACTAAGTATCCATGTGAAGAGTGCTATAACTTACCGACCAACTCGCCTCCTAGCATCAGCTGTCAAGAACTATCACCTAATGTGATAGCTCCTAGGGAGAATAAATTGATATAATCCACTTCTTGTGCTTTCACTGGTTGATATCATATGTTTGAACTGAATACATCTTGTGCAGAATTGATCTGCCATGAAGAAATGCTGAGATCATATAGAATGTTGTTTTACTACTACTAATCTTTCAATGTAGAACTACAACGATATTGAACCGATTGAGCTTAACTTTTTCAAGGGATGCCTCAAGGGTGCATTTCAGGCATAGGTTCCATTGCAAAAATTATGTCGCCATTAGTGTTCACTCCTCTTAAGGGTATATTCACCACAATTTTAGTGTACTCTCTTTCCCTTCCTTGCTCGCCCTCTCTTTTTCTTGTATTTTAATGCTGCCAATCTTAAAGCATCCTTTCTGTTCTTTTAGCTCTCTTTCTGTCAGCACATGCACCTTTTCAGTTCCCAGGTCTGAGCATTATGTGCACCGGCATAGCATCAATATGTATCTATACTTTGTATCACCAGGCATTTCTTATTTGCTCATTGACTTCTCTTAGGAGTCTTATCTTTCCATACTGGTGATAGCCTTCATGCAGAGTGTAATGATAAGGGCCGCTCCTCCGATATCAACTTCTAAATTAGTTGCTGACAGTGGCTACCTTCATGCCTAATGTTTGAGGTTTAGAACACACTAAAATGACATTTTTTGTGCCCACATGCTCCTAATGCTCTCAGGCACGTGAATCTGGACCAAGAAGAATGAGATGCAGTGTAAATACTGTAGTTTTGAATGTAGCCAGATATAGCAGTATGTAGCTCAATTGGTATCTCACAGATGAAGGTCGAGAGCAGTTTGCACGGGCTTCCAGCCTCACGCCATCCTTGCGTTAATCCTAAAATCAATGCTTGATGCTGCGATCAGGAAACATGTTTGTGGTGACTTTGCTTACCCCTGTGAAGGCATTGTAGGAATGTAAATTTCACCTTTAGTTTTTTTTGCTCCATGATCCTTGTTGTGCCTTCTTTAGCACGCTTGTAATCCAGCTTGGTGAGCCAGGCACTCAACTGAAGAGTACACACATAGAAGGAATATTGTCACGGAAGATATGTAGCCTAGACCAGTTTTAACTTTTTTGTATCCTTAATGAGATATCTGTGCTGCAATCGAGTTTCTCAAGTATGCTTACTGAACTAATCTTTAGATTCTTTTTCAACTTCATTCAATCGTGGAAGCTCATGGTATTGCTCACGTTTATGGCTAAATTGTCATGAAATGTCTGCACTGAGCTGCCTTCAAATCTTTGGCTGGCAGGTCGAATTCTCATACAGGATGAGACTGGCTAGCAAACTGACACTAGTAAAATCTCCTATAGCAGAATTTGGCTTTGAACAGAATGAACCAAGACAATTGGTTGTGACAGCGATAGTTACCTTTCATTGTTAATAACTCAATTCTTCATTGAAGAACTAAATAAAAATAGGTTGATATTGACTTAGCTCAAGATATCCTGCATACGAATATTTCAACTTCAAATACTGGATCAACAAATCACCTCAGCAACTACATGCATCTCAATGAAACACGCTTTGTCAGAATACTGGTTAAAGTGTTAACCAGGAAAAGGAGGGTTTTTTTTGTTCATTAAACAAGCACAAGGAGAGATAAGGACGGTTAACCTTTTTTTCTTTTTCTATTCTGTATTCTGTCTTCTTTTAAGTCATTAACTATGTCATTCTCCATGGAGGCTTTTTATTTTAAGAGGTAGAAATGCATACTATTGACTGCTGCTTGCAATCTAACAACAGCACACCAAGCTTCAATCATGCCCAACATCATGGGAAACACATAAGAATGATATAGACAACATATAGCTAACAGGATAAGCCAACATATCAAACTCCCTTTTCATCTTTGGTTGTGATTGGTTTAATGGGTGTCTCGCCTCATCATAGCAACAAATTCATCAAAATTGATCTTCGCATCCTACAAGAGGCCAAAATATCAATTTTTAATTGCACACATGACATAAACTAAGAAGAATCATGAAGGATTTCATAAAACAGTTGCATAATGAAATGAATCAGCATTGCTCTGCAACGATAATTAAACTCACTTAGTCTGTGTCAACATTATCGAGAACTTCTCTAATTGTGGCTTCATCACCCATCCCATAATCAGTCATTGCATGTCTCAGTTCATCTCTTGTGATAAACCTTTCAAGAATGCAACAAATAATATATTAAGCTAAACTGATACAATTCCAACTTTGTGACCAAGGAAAATAAAAAGGGACCAGTATGCAAATTGCAGACGGAATTGCTAACCCGCTTCTATCCTTATCGAAGTACGGGAAAACCTTATATTGGTTTTCTTCTTTATTGAGTCAGTGCCGATGCATGGTTGTTGTGATAAATTCAACATAATCAATGGTTCCACTTTTATCCACATCAGCCTGCAGATACAAGACATTATTGTAAAAGACAGATGCTATTGCAGCATAATTGATTGATGGTCTTGCTTGCCCTTCATGCAGTCTCTGTTTTTTTTACCATGAAGATTAGAAGAGAATAGAACATCATTTAACAACTTTTACAGACAGATAACACTCAACAATAATGCATATGAATTATGCCTATCAATTGAATAATGATGGATTAAATTGATGCAATGAACTTGGACCCTTCAATAGTCTTATTGCATCCATCAACTGCCAGACTTCAGCTTCAGAAAGCTTAGATCCTAGCTTAGATAGGCCTTCCTTTAACTCTTCGTAGGTAATTGAACTACTTTGATTAGTGTCCATGTTCTTAAAAATTTGTGTCAATCCATTGATATCCTCATCATCTATACTTTCTGCTATACCTTTAAAAATTCCCAAAAAATGGTTAAGTACCATTTCCTCCAAAATATAAAGCAGAGTTTAAGGACATAAAACCTTTAGAGCAAGTTTCTTCAGTTTATTCATTTCTCTAAATTGCTTCATTCTAGACAAAACTGCACTATCAATTGGTTTGTCAGATGCACCATCTTCTCGTAGCAAGTGCACTAAATGGGATAAAAATCCTGAAAATGAAGGGAAAAGAATTATCAACAAACCAAAAATTAACAAACAAAGTACAATAAAACCGAAAATCAAGAGTAAAAATGAAGGACAGTATTAGGCGCTCAAAAGACACTACCCAAGCATCAATAACAAATGCATAGACCAAAGAAAAGAAAATAGAGTATTCTAAAAGCAAACAACTTACATACCTGAGTTGCTGCAGTTGTAAAGGAAGAAATCAAACTATCATCACAGAGAACAACGGCAATAAAAACAGATATTGATAAGAAACTGCAAAACAAAAACAACAGAGCAATAAAAATCAAAATAAGAAAATAGACAAGGAAACAAAAATTAATGAATAAAGAACACGCGAGAAAAGATATGAGAAAGAGATGCTTGAGAAATGGGAAGTATATAGGCACTGAGAAATGAAAAGATGGAAAGCTGCAACATGCCTGTAGAGGATACCAGCTCAGGCATAGAGCATTTGAAAATTTGGCAGATTTTATCCAGGCATTGCCATCTCAGGCTGAGGGCAGTCGGCAGTCGGCAGTAAACAGGAACTCAGGTTGTGCTAAGAACACTCAAATTGTCCTGATATAGTTTATGGCAGAGATTGAATAATTGGATATCCTCTGTTTATTTTTTCTTTCTGAAAATATGGCAATGACGTTTATTGATATCAGAAAAAAATACACATGGTTAAACATGGAGATTTCCCCAACTTACAAAATGAGAGGGCATCATTAGCTGCACGCTCCCACGACGCCTCAAGCAAGAAGTCATTTGTTGGCCGATCAAGATAATTCTCCACCCAACATGCCTTGTGGAACAGAGATACTGCAATTTCACCTAATGTGTGGTTAGTTTAGGAGGAAACTTGGGTTTCCCAGATGCCCTATTGATTACATTTGCTGAACCACCACATTGATGAGGGTGTTAGGACTGTTACAAGTGTACCCTTGATCAGCACATGGGCGCTTCAGTAGAACAACTTGTCAAGCGGCCCAAATAAAGAATGACTATCGAGATGGAATGATCTTTCAGACAACCCCCAAAGTCTGCTGGTCCTGGATTTCCAAGTGATAGACTCTCAAAATTCAATTACTTCCATCCATAAGGAGGGCGGTGGATATTCTCTGCAAATGGTCTCAAGTCTCCATGTACTTCTCGTACTAACAAATGGGATTCATCCACCAATCTCTTACTTGCACGCAGAATATCAGGCCAGAGTTCATGTCGGTCTGAAGGCTTGAAGGGCTTAACAACCTCAAATAGGTCCCTTGATGGATCTTTCAAGCACAAGACCTTTGCAGGCTGCACATGTTTCCACCAAAAATCAGATAGAGCTGAGCGCACAAGATTCCAATATTCCTTGTCTCTGAATATTCTGAACAAACTACTACCATTAGGAGTCCAACAATAAAGATCCATCCAATCCCTGTTTAATATCTCCATCAAACCCTGAGCTTGTGGCATACAATGAAAGGGCAGCCTGGACCAAGGAAGAGCCCGATACATTTCCCCTTTGAAAAAAGGGCACTTGATCTCAAGAACCCCACCAAAAGACAACCCATGAACAGCATGATCCAACAAACCATCTGGAGAAGCTGCAAGCCAATCATCTTCATTATTGCCCTCATTGTAGATCCGAAAGTCTGAAAAATAAACTGAATTCCCAGTTATTAGTTTGTATTTTTCCAATGCAACCGCTTCTTTGATGTTACTCCAACCTGTGATAATTTCTTCGTTAAATGGTGCTATGAGGCCTACCTTCTCCTGCCAGAGCTGAACTCTTCGATGAGGCCAGAAACCAATGGCTCCACTGAAGGTGCTTGCCGTCAGCTTGTGCTTCCTATTCTCCTGCCAGTTTTTGAACCGATGCTGGGAGCCACCAGATTGACTGATAGAGCAATTCTCAGAAGTTACAGTTGATCTGGTCAGACTACAAAAATAACGTGACATCCCACTGAAAGGATTACAATGAATTTGGGACAAAGAACTAATTATTATTCCTGAAGGACCAATATATCTGCTATTCTGACTGTTGTTAGAGGCATAATCTCTAGAAGATTGAAGTTTTGGCCTTGATGACACTCCCCAGTTAATACTAAGGAGTGCCTTCACCAGCTGCATCAGGAATCTACCCTCTCTGGGGTCGAATTTACTCCAGATACCATTTTGATTAGCTCCTGGAATAAAAAAACATCACATTTTGGTTATAGGATCTGAAATTACATAAAATAAAACATCCAAAGTAGAAGAAATTAGAACTGGCAAAAATGAGCAACAGTAATCTTTTGAGCAGTTTATCTAAGTACCAACAGTAACCAAACACGAATAACTCATAAACACCAAATGCTAAACTTCCAATCAATACATACAATATGTCATAAAAAAGGGCATAAAGAAACAAATGAAATGTTATGAATCGAAGATACAACCCACACAATTTGTTAGTAGGAACTAATACGTACAAAAGAACCATATTTCCATCATTGTTTAGATTTCATACACATTAAAGAGAACAACACCACAAGAAGTCAAGAATATCAGACTGCCAACACCATATCCATTTCCAGACTGAAACATCACAATTTATTAGTTAAAACGAAAGGGTATCCCTTTAACAAAAACAAAGACAAAGTAGAGAACTAGAAAGACCTTTACTGTCACAATGTGAAACCAAGTGAGGTTTTAGAACAGAACTTGTTGAACACTAGTACTAAATTGGCAGCAGTGTCCTTGATTAAGTGACAGTAAATCTGCCAGTTTGAAATATTGTGAGCTTTATTAATGTGAACTAGTCGAAGAGCATGCAAGGAATACAAAAGGGGCATCCATTCAAACTATTTAGGATGCCGCAAGTCCCTTTTCTTTGTGTGAATCAACTATGAACTTCACTGCGGGCAAATTTATTTGGCTTCCACTAAATTTGATTTCAGGATTAACGCCTACGTCAAGGATGGTGTGAGGCTGGAAGCCCGTGCAAACTGCTCTCGACCTTCATCTGTGAGCTACCAATTGAGTTACATACTGCTATATCCGGCTACATTCAAAACTACAGTATTTACATTGCATCTCATTCTTCTTGTTCCAGATTCACGAGCCTGAGAGCATTAGGAGCATGTGGGTACAAAAAATGTCGTTTTAGTGTGTTCTAAACCTCAAACATTAGGCATGAAGATAGCCACTGTCAGCAACTAATTTAGAAGTTGATATTGGAGGAGTGGCCCTTATCATTATACTTTGCATTAAGGCTATCACCTGCATGGAAAGATAAGACTCCTAAGAGAAGTCAATGAGCAAATAAGAAACGCCTGCTGATACAAAGTATAGATACATATTGATGCTATGCCGGTGCACATAATGCTCAGATCTGGGAACTGAAAAGGTGCACGTGCTGACAGAAAGAGAGCTAGAAGAACAGAAAGGATGCTTTTAAGATTGGCAGCATTAAAATACAAGAAAAGGGAAGGGGAGCAAGGAAGGGAAAGAGAAAGTACACTAAAATTGTGGTGAATATACCCGTAAGAGGAGTGAACACTAATGGCGACATAATTTTTGCAATGGAACCTATGCCTGAAATGCACCCTTGAGGCATCCCCCTGAAAAAGTTAAGCTCAATCGAATCAAATATCGTTGTAGTTGTACATTGAAAGATTAGTGATGGTAAAACAACATTCTATATGATCTCAGCATTTCTTCATAGCAGATCAATTCTGCACAAGATGTATTCAGTTCAAACATATGATATCAACCTGTGGAAGCACAAGATGTGGATTATATCAATTTATTCTCCCTAGGAGCTATCAAAAACCCTAGGAGCTATCACATTATGTGATAGTTCTTGACAGCTGATGCTAGTAGACGAGTTGGTCGGTAAGTTATAGCACTCTTCACATGGATACTTAGTATACATTATACATATGGAGCACTCTTAAACTACCTAGGGGAAGTAAGCTTTGTAAATTTAGAAAGTCTGACTAAGGTATGGCAGTGCTAGTTGTTTATGATGTAATTTTAGTTATGTGCATAATGTGGTCCAGTGTGAGGTGATTCATTATTTGAAATCTGGGCCTTGGTCACTTGAATAATGATTATTGGGCATCTTTCAGCACGGTCTGATTCAAGGTTTGGGTCTTGCAGTAATGCATGCAGAGAGGATTTTCTGAAACACTCAGTTTCAGAGGCATGCACTTTCATGTTCTATGGAACAATACTTAAGGCGTCTGAATCCTGCTTTCCAGTATTCCTTTTCTGTCGAAATAAACCCTCATATTAGAAGTCCAAAGGGATATATCATTGGATAACTTCATTACCTGCTCATCTGGCCCCACTTAGATCGATGCTTCTTATCTGCAAAAAGCAACAGAGATATTTTGATTTTTGACAATTTGAAAGAATCTAGAGATAAACCTAGAGAAGAGTAGACTGAAAGAAATCCAATACATACACATGGAGGGGAGAAAACGACCATTATTGAAAACATAGAGGCAACATATGGAACCTGCATTAGATACATGTCAATAAACAGAAGAAGCTAACTGATGTCCAATTTCAAAGAACACAACATGACAAAGGAAGATACATACAAGTTTCAGTTGCAAATCAGTAAGATATTTCTTAGAACAGAAGCATCAAATCTTGTTGGAATATGCTTAACATCATGAAAGTAAGCATATTATCCAGAATTCTGTAGTTAAATATATTTAGCAGGTGTCGTTATCCCTTGAGAAATATCTGCATTATTAGAGATCTGAATGTCAATAATATGCGGTCAGCTTCCTGCATGTAAAGCTGAAATATGAAGTAGAAACTTTTTTTCCATCAAAATGACTTAAAATCTCAAGTTATAGAATTAACTACCTACGTACAGTTAGCAGTGTCACTTCCCCACAAATGAATGCCAATAAATAAGGGCATACAACTATTACGTATTTTAATGGTGTACCAACTTATGTTAATTCAGTAATAGAAAAGAAAATGTAAAATCAACATTATGCTAGAAATGGTTCATAAATCCCAAGAGAACCTGCACCTCTGGTGCCAACTACTAGGCTGTTATTCTAAAATTTGAACAACAATATTTAATGTCTGCCTAATTTCTTAACTGCAATTAGGAGGGATACATCATATTTTGCCGCTGTTTTGAGAAGATCATTGAACTGTGCTTAGCATTTTCAGCGATCAAGGGCATCAGTATTTGCTGGTCACATCATTAATGAACATATTAAAGCTTCTTGCCATGACATCTAGCCTCCTTCACAGTATATATCTGTATATCTACGAGACATTATTTCATTATTGTTCATTGGATTCTGGTATAAATGATCGTTGCTCTTTTACGCCTTTGCTACTTGCAACATAATTTTGATCTCATTTTTTCTCACCCTCTCTCTGTACCCATGTTTGCTTTTTTTTTTTTTTTTGTGTGTCTATTTATTTTATTCTCGTGTTGTAGTATCTCATTCATCCTTCCAATAACAAATACATGTAAATACCCACCTACAAGCATAGAGCACCACAGCAGTAGATATGATATCCAACAATAGGTTTATGGAACAATTTACTTTTATACTAAGACAAGAGGCAAAGCACCATCCAGTCACCGAAAAAAAAAAAAAAAAAAACCACTAGTCAAGTTGCTTTTATTCAAGGAGGATTGAAGAGTACCAGTAAGCAAGCACTAAGACCACTTTCTCCAACACCATTGAAGAAAGCAACACTGGCAGACTCTGAAAATGTGATCGTTGCTCTTTTACGCCTTTGCTACTTGCAACATAATTTTGATCTCATTTTTTTCTCACCCTCGCTCTGTCCCCATGTCAGCTCCCATGACCATGACGACGAAGAGAGACGCCGAGGGCGAGACCTTGCGCAACGATAGTGGGGAAAGGACGCGAGTTTCCGGAGAGAAGCCGCGCGCGACAGTGTTGGGTGGACCGGAGGCCCCCAACGCAGCTTTGCATTTTGCTGCTGTTTTACTTGTTAGGACGAATGGGGTCCACAGGAGGGCTGAACCAGATTCCAGGACTGCCGGATGATGCATCAATGATATATGAGTCACGAGTTAACTCCCTAATCCGGCCCATAAACGAGCTTCGGATTAAATAATAATAATAATAATAATAATAATTATAATCGAGCCCGAGCTCGAATCGAGCGGGCTCGATCCCTTAATCGAGTCTGAGCAAGAACCGAGCCCAGCAAGAGTTCGAGCCCATACCCAAAATAGGTTTGCCAAATGGACCTCTTTTAATTGTTCTAGTTAAATTTATCTACAATAATGGATCTAACCTTTAATTTAAGGAGCCCACTCATTGATTTTAAGTCTTAAAATCATATTTTTTTGGCTTTGGCACTTCAATGAATCCAGGCTATGGGAGCCTAAATAAAATAAAATATACACCTTTTTTAGTGGAAGAAAATAAGAGAAACTAAGAGAATTAGTGTGTATTAAATGCAAATACTTTAAAATTATTATTTTTTCTTTATTTTAATTTGGCTTGTAAATATTTTTAATGTGTAGTTTGAAATAAAAATTATTTTATTAATAATGGTGAGTTAATATTTAATATTTTCTAAAAATATATAACTCTAAAATACAAATGATCCGACTCGTTGAGCTTTGAATCGAACTATCTAAAGCTTGAGCTTGACTCGTTTAACTAAACGAGCTTTACTTAAACTCAATATTCAATATCCTTGAAATCATGTTGTTGGGGCCCATAAACGTAACGTTCGATGTAGCCCAACAACTGCTTCTTCTTACACAACATGCAAATCCATGACAACGGCCCTTTTTTTATTTTTTATTTTTTTTTAGGGGCAAAATTTAAAAAAAAAAAATATTAAATGAGCCTTGGCCTAAAAAATCACCACTTCCGACCCAAATCGGTCGAATTGGCCCGTGTAGGGCATGGTTGATAACATTTCCAACTAATATATATATTTTTTACTTTAAAATATACTTATTTTAAAATTTTTGTGCAAAGTATGTATATATTTTATTATTTTATAATTTAATTAGTTTTTTATTATTATGCTATTTATTACCCAATTATGAGTATTTGTTTCATTAATATACATTGTGATCAGTTATCACTTTATCCTCTTAATCAAATCCTAATTACATGTTCATTAGGCTAAAAATTAAGAAGGGAATTTGTTAATATTAAAATTACTAAAATATCCTATCCTAGACAATCTTCAACATCCCTAAAATGATGTTGTGGGCCCACAAACATAATGATCAATCTGGCCCAACAATTGCTCCCTGCACCAACATGCATATTCATGAGGAGGTCCCATGTTTTATACACAAATTATCTATATATTTCATTATATGTATTTTTATTATTTTTCTATTGTTATTCTATTTATTACCCGATTACCCGTTCTATCACCAGATAAATAAATGGATAAACCATATACAAAATAACTTTCTGGTTATTCTGTTTATACCGTATATTGTTCTACCAAAAAATAATAAACAATATACAAAATAACCTTATTCCATCCCGTTAACATACCATTTACACCCCTATTCGGTGAGATAGCTGTCATCGGTGCCTCTTTTCCTGCCGAAGGTTAGTCATAATTATGCGAGTAGGAGTGAATGTTAGCCATAATTTAACTTTATCATTATCATAAACTAAGAAAGAAAAAACTAAAAATCACTATTTTCTTAAGTCGTTTAAGTTCAACCTACAAATGTCATAAAAAATTCAATTTGTAAGAAAATATTCTCGAAAATCAGACGATTTTAAAGAGGAAAAAATAAATCATTACTAGAACTACCTTTTAATGACCCACCTTTTTAAATTTTTTTATTTTAAAAAACATGGGACATTAGCCCAAATTATGACATTTGAAATATGCACCAATGCAACATTTGGACATGTAGAAGACACTCATTGTTACATTCTTTAATTTCAATTGTTTAAGTTTAGTTTGTTATTTTTGTGTTAATAATTAAAAACAAATATGATGAATAAAATGCTTAGGACATTTATGTTAATATACCAATTAATTAATATCCTAAAACTATACATTTTATCAAGAGAGAAGTTACAAAATATTTTTTTAATTTTGATTATAATGTATTTTTATTTAATTTTAAATTCTACAATGCTCTTTTCTTCAAGTGAGTATTGTTATTTATAAAATAACACGAACATATCTAACAAATTTATGACTGAAATCGGAATTACTCAAACAATTTTTGCCCATAGCGAAGTTGTGATTTAATTGCATGTACTTTTGACATAAGAAACATAATTATATTTTCGAATGATGAAACAAGAACTTTATAAGTAACAGACTAATTGAAAACCCTTCAATAGTTACTGTGAGTTTGTAAAAACTCATCAACAATGTAGTTATGGTGGCTTTCTTCAATACAAAGTATTTTTCTATTGTAGCTGCAACAATTTTCCTTTCATAAATGCACACATGCCATACACTCGGAAGAATCATGAATGGTTTCAGAAAATAGTTACATAGTAAAATAAATCATCATTCCTCTGGAAAATAAAATTCACTTTGCGTGTGTCAACATCGTCAAGAATTTCACTAATTGTGGCTTCATAACCGATCCCATAATCAATTGTTGCATGTCTCAGTTCATCTCTCGTGATAAACCTTTCAAGAGTACAACAATAATATATTCAGATAAGTTAATAAAAATATAGATGAGTATGAAATTGAAAGAACATGATAACTAACCCGCTTCCATCCTTTATTGAAGTATTGAAAAGCCTTATACCTGTTTTTTTCTTTGCCTAGTATATGCCGAAGCATGGTTCCTGTGATAAATTCAACATAATCAATGTTGCTCTATTTATGAGCAACATGTATCCTTAGTAGATTTCTGCTAGAAGATAAGCCTTAAAACAAACATCATTTTGTGGTGAGATAGGAGTGATATAACCAATGAAATCTAATTGGGTTTTCAGTTAAGTTTTTCGTTGGATTTCGAGCTAGAACTAAGCATCCAAAACCACCAAACTCAATATCACTAAAACTATATCAACTGAATTTATTGACCATGCAATTTTTTTGTATTCGCCGTTTGGGATCTTTGTGTTAACATTTTGCAAATAAGATCTTTTTCCGACTCAGAAATTTGAGGCAATAATACATTCATTCTCCCTAAAACATAAAAATATTTAGCATTCGGTATTTTTATTTTTGGCACTAAAACATGGGAACGGTTGGGTTTTTTTAACATATTCGTATTTCACGTTGTCAGATCAGGTTAAAAAACCCAACCCTTACCCACCCCTATGTCTAACTTCTAATGGTGGGCCTTAGTTGTGCCCATGGCCAATGTTGCTAGAGCACTTAAATACTAGTGAGATCTGGTCAAGCTTATTCAAAAAGGTATTTTGTCTCAGTAATATTAATTTCTTGATATGATGACTCAAACATTATATTTACTAATACCACCAAAGTATGTAATTAATTAAGCGATCGCATCACTTTTTAATTTAACCCACCTCCTCAAATTAAGGTCGGAGGTCGAGTAAACTTAGGGGTCATTATCAGCTGGGTTAAGGTTCTAATTTATAGAGAGAGGATAGCGAACTCAAGTCACCCAGCATTAATGTGCTAAATATAATGTACGTAACTTCATGTCATTTTTTGTAGCACTTCCAAAGAAAGAAAAACTGGGTGCACCAATACGTGAGTGTACATATAAATACTATATATATAGTAGGATAATATATATAGTATGGTCATTTGGTGGGGCATATATCTAGTGGAAGAATCCCCACAATATTAACGTAAAAGCAACCTCCGGAAGCGTAAAAGCAACTACTGCAAAGATGTGTATATATGTGCGTGTTATGTGCAGTACTCTCAGGCACTGAGTCACTTCACCACCTATACGCTTGTCTTTTTCATGCACCCTCGTTAATTCACACAGAGACTAGATCATAGTTCGTTCCTGCATTTCAAGGAGTAGTGAGTACTTTTGTCTCTCCCCATTTTCAGCCGGAGGGTTTTTTTATTAAAGTAAGCAACCCCCGCAGCTTCCTTTCCCTTCCTTTGCCTTCACTTCTCTTGTCCCCAAGCGCTGCCCGACAAATTAACCCACTTCCCGTTCTAAATCAGAATTACACAGGGGAGCGAGCTAGGGACGACGAGGACGAGGATCGAAGAGAGAGAGAGAGAGAGAGAGAGAGAGAGGAAGAAGAGAATGGAGTGGGTCTATGCTTTGGTTCACCTCTTCGTCACCGTTTTCCTCTGCAATTTCTCCGCTTTCATGGTGCTTCCCGCCATTAGCGACGTCACCATGGCCGCCCTTTGCCCCGGAAAAGACGAATGCTCCTCCGCCATTTATCTCACCGGCTTCCAACAAGCGGTCAGTATATTTATCTAAATATAATTCCTCTGTTTCTCTCTCTCTCTCTCTCTCTCTCTCTCTCTCTCTTTAAAGAAACGAAACAGAGTAGTACTGCTGCGATTAATTGCTAGTGTTACAGTGGTTCTGAAACCGATTCAGATCAATTACATAAAAGGATCGGAAGACGATCACGAGAGCCGAAATTTAATTACATATGCTTTAATATTTATGGTTTTTCTGGGTACCCATTACCACGATTTCTCTCCATGTCTCTGTTTCTCCCTCTTCTTCTTCGTCTTCTTCGTCTTCTTCGTCTTCTTCGTCTTCTTCGTCTTCTTCGTGGTGTTGTTTGTTGGGTTGCCACGCGCCGATGTAGCCATGCAGTAACCGTCATCGGGGGAGGACTGCGGGATTATACACACGAGTCTCGGAGGGGATGATCTTGAAAAATTCTCCCCGGTTAATCCGCGCCATGGGGTTTACTCATTTATTTCGGATTAACTCAGACGCATGCAACAGTCCAATCTCGTTTCACGTGGAACGACCCGGCCCTGCTCACTCCGTCCGTGTCTCTATATATTAGAATGAGACGTGGTACTGTGAGAGGCTTGTCAGACTTTGTAAATAAGAACTCTTGCTGGGTGCCAAGTAATTTTGTGGTTAATTGGGTTAAATGATCAATGTTTTCGGAACCGAACCGGTAATATTCTGGTTTTTGTAGAACTAGGGTTAGACTGGATTGGACCAATAGTGTTCAACCATTGAATATTATACCCTATAATTTGTATATAGTTAATATTTCTATAGGTTTGAAGCAGTGTTTTGAAAACCAAACCAAACCGGTCAGTCTGACCCAGTTGAACCAGAATCGGAGGCCAATCCAGTTCTTATTGACTCAGTCAAGTTCACTGTAATCAGGATTATTTTTGTCTTTTTTCTATAGAAATATTAAAAAAATATAAAGTATAGGGCATAGTATTCAATGGTTGAACTATTGGTCTAACCCGGTTCGACCAGGTTCGACCAAAATCGGACATACTGCCGATTTGATGACCGGTTCGGTTTTTAAAACACTGGTTTGAAGACAAAAAAAATGTGCTTTAGTTGTGTTGACTCACGATTAGCTTCCAGTTCTGGTTCAACTGAATTGGATGGGCCGGTCCGGTCCAGATTTTAATACCCTGGGTTAAGTCATGGTTATTTGATGCAAACATGTGAGAAGGCACAACAAGAATGCTTTTTTTTTTTATTATTTATATTTTTATTTATTTATTTTTGTGTGTGTGAAACTGCAATACACTCTAAAGAATTGAAAATATCATATGTAGTAGAAAATACTACAAAAAAATCGACAAAAGACGATAATATAAGGAGTGACTAATGCCACTATTAGTAGGTTACACTTTGATTTTTTTGGATGAATGACATGAGTTAGAAGCATGGAGAGTTCAACTTGTACACTTTATATTCCCTTTTTTTCAAGTAAAATTCTTTAATTTCTTAAATAGTTCACTGACTACTTTAGTTTAGTAAATTTGTTACAAATTAACTTTTTTGGTTTTTTTAGTTTAGGAAATTTGCGTTTATTTTTTGTATGATTCTAACAATATAAATTTTGCTTTTGTGATATTGTATATTATCTTAAAAGAAGAATTTTTTGTTCAAAATGATATTCATGGTTTTGCTTTCAAGTGTGATATATATTGGGCAGATGTGCTTTTGCGTGCAGATAACAGGTGTCGGGACACTTGTTGCGACGCCTCTGATCGGAAATCTGTCAGACGAGTATGGAAGGAAGACGCTGCTCACCCTCCCCATGTCGCTCGCCATTGTTCCACTCGGTAAGCCTTCTTTCAAAACAGTTTTAAAGGAGGAAGTACTACGATTCTCCTCGGATTTTCTCAGTCGCATTTTAGTATGATACCATTGATGGGTGACATGGGTCCATTAATGGGTCCCAAAATCTGTAGCTGCTTAGAGGTCTAGAGGACTCCTTTTCTTTTAATCTGTGATCGATCGACTGTCTAAAAATGGCCGACAAGTGCAGTGAGACATGCCTTGCCTGGGCGGAAAAGGAGCTCTCGCGTGTCAAATTTGTTACGCTCGTAAGAGTTTGAGGGGAAGGCACGGAAGGTGTATGATGATATTCCTGAAAGAGCCCCACTTTCATGAAAGCCTAAACGGGTGGACTATCACTTGAAGTGACTATACGGAGCTTTTATATTGGGACTTTAGAGAGCATAATAGCGTCAGCTTCTTGAAATTATACTTCTGCTTTAATGGTTCGAGGCACTGAGAGTGGAGGAAGTGGGGATGTGGATAGGAACATTGAGAGCAAAGCTGTAGACACAATTGCTTTGGGTATTTCCTTTTGCTTGCTTTACTGGGCAATTACGCGACTGAGACTCCCCAAGAATAGAGAAGGGAAGCTCAAGAGTCTTAAGTCCCTGTTTTCTACCTTGCCCCTCTTAAATCAGAGTCATCCCGAATTATTAGTTTATCTTTCTGAGTAACATAGAAACAGAGAGGCCTATTCATGTGGAACAGTGGGTATATAACAGCCCCTTTGAAACCATGATGGTCCACGTTGGGTTTTTCAGGTAACTGACCCGACCCGACACAAAAATTTCGGGTTGAGGTTTGGCTCGGATGAGACCTATATTTCTAGCGCTCTGCCACTGTGGGATTAGATTAGAGATATGAATAGATTAAAGGCTTGTTCAGTGTTAAGAAATCAGCGGTGGATTACTGGATTTGGTATATCTCATTGATTAATAGCATACCTTTGTTAGAAATTTATTTTTGCCTTTTGCAATATGGTTAAATGATAGAGGCTGACTGGAGAATGGGGTTCATGGCTACAGTTATCATGGCGTATGACAGGACGACATATTACTTCTACGTCTACACTGTGATAAGGACTCTCACGGATATGGTTTGCGAAGGGACTGTTCACTGCTTGGCTCTGGCTTATGTGGTAACTGCAGGATTTCGGCTGAATAATCAATTACTTAGCTTTTTTATGATTTGGATTATATTTCATATTGGAAACTTATTTATATGGTGAAGGGGGGAGTGACCATAATCATCAGTAGCATCGTAGTGAGACTGGCCAGGTATATATATATATATATATATGGCTGATAAAATTATCTTCACTATGCACTCGAGCAAAGACTTCAATTCAGTGTTTTAAAACCACACCAATCTTCAAAACGGAGGTATTAGCACTAATAGAAAGCTGTTTTTGTTTTTGGGATTGGCTAATCCCGTCCCATTAGATCGTTTGACCACTGTTTAATCGGATGAACCCCTAGGGGTGGGCATCGAGTTGGGTTATTCGGGTAACTTAACCCGACCCAACCCAAAAATTACGGGTTTGGATTTCCAAATCCAACCTGTAGGTCGGGTTTGGGTTTGAGAATGTAAACCCGAAGGCGGGTTGGGTTTACCCAGTAAACTTAGATCCCAGCCTACGGGTTTATACTAATTTATCTATTTTTATATAAATATTTTTGTAAAGCTTTTTAATGTTATTTTTTTCAGTTTTTTTCAGATTTTAGGAAAACCGTGGGGTTTTGGTTGGATGAGTTTACAAATTAAAGGATTGGGTTGGGTTCGGGTTCGGGTTTTTCACAGGTTTGGATTTCTGAGTATGATTTTTAAAAACCCAACCCGAACCCACCCCTTGATTTAACATAGAGGAACACTTAAGATAGTAACACATTTGAGTTATTGGAAAATGATTAAATTCTGTTTAATCGGATGTAACCGGCTGATTTGGGTTGATTTTGGTAAGACAGTTGTAAATGTTACCCAACTCTGAGTTTTGGTTCGGTTGGGTTGTGGTTGTTTTTTATTGATTTTTACAAAAAAAATGAAATTATAGTAAGTGCCACATAGTAAATGGGTCTTTGCATCATATTAGTCTGGTATGGGTCTGTCAGTGACCCGGTTCATGAACCGGTCAGCTATATTGCGGTTCAGATTCCTGTCTTCCAAGTTTCAAGTTTCAAATTTCAACCCTTTATATCTTAATGCTAAAGATTATAAGGGTGAATGAAACATTTTGTATTCAAAATTCGCGCCAGGCAGACGAAGTGCCCCATAACCGGCGAGCCTCGGCCTTCGGCCTCCTTTCCGGCGTCGCCTCAGCTGGTTTCGTCTGCGGAACTCTCACAGCGCGCTTTCTCTCCATTCCGTCTGCGTTTCAGGTCTGGATGTCCTCGACTACTTCTCTCAGCTCTCTTTTTTATCAATCTTTAATCTGCTCCCACGGTTCAAATGGTGAGACTTGTATTTCTCGTATTAGGCTGCCGCAGCCTTTGCTGTACTCGCAGTCGTTTACATGAAAACATTTCTGAAGGAATCAAGTAGAAGCTTCTCCGATTCATCAAACCCCATCGGGAAGATACCAAAAGGGTCATTTTCCGATGGGCAAACGGTGCGGCGAAAGGAGAGTTTTTCTCGGATTCCTTCTGTCGATGACATGACCTGTTTGTTGAAGAGCAGGTGTGTTTTTTCTTCCCCCTGAATTATAAGCTTTAAAACGATATTCTGTCTGTTTAGTTTACGTGCGTACTTTATTTTTGGGTGTAGCCGGTAGGAATTGATGTTTTAAGAATGTTGGTTAATGACATTGTGGATTTCGCTTTACTTCTTAAGGGAAAATAAGCCAATGTAAAAACTTCTGAAACCTCTATTGTATTTAATTCCTGTATGTAATTTGAAAACTAATCCTGGATCTGTGGGATCGACAAAGAGTACAAATTAGAAATTGTTTTTTTTTTTTTTGTCAAGTAATATGACTGATAAAATTTTTTTTGGAAGTTTAGTTATCAATTTGAATATTTCCTGTTTATTACTTCTGCAACATTTTCTTATCCGCTATTTAGATGTTTGTGATGGTAATCACTAGAAAATCTTACTGCAGCTTGACATTTTCACAGTCTGCCATTGTTGCTTTCTTCAATGGTGTTGGAGAAAGTGGTCTTAGTGCTTGCTTACTGGTACTCTTCAATCCTCCTTGAATAGAAGCATCTGGACCAGTCCTTTTTTTTTTTTTCTTTCCGTGACAGGATAGTGCTTTCCCTCTTGTCGTAGTATAAACTTAAATTGTTTCATAAACTTATTGTTGGATATCATATCTACTGCTGTGGTGCTCTATGCTTTTGGGGGGCATTTACATTATTTGTTATTGTAAGGAAGATTGAGATACTACAACACAAGAATAAAAATAAATGAACAAGAAAAAAAAAGCAAACATGGGGACAGAGCAAGGATGAGGAAAAATGAGATCAAACTTATGTTGCAACTAGCAAAGGTGTAAAAGAGCAACGATCATTTATACGAGCAACCAATGGACAATAATGAAATAATGCCTTGTAGATATACAGATATAGAATGTGAAGGAGGATTGATGCTAGGGAAAGAACCTTTAATATGTTCATTAATGATGTGACCTTCAAATACTGATGCCCTTGATCCCTGAAAATGCTTGGCACAGTTCAATGATCTTCTCAAAACAGCAGCAAAATATTATGTATCCCTCCTAATTGTAGTTAAGAAATTAAGCAGGCATTAGATATCGTTGTTAAAATTTGTAGAATAACAGCCTAGTTGTTGGTAGCAGAGGTGCAGGTTCTCTGGGGATTTATGAACCATTTCTTAGCATAATGTTGATTTTACATTTTCTTTCCTATTATTGAATTAACATAAGTTGGTACACCGTTAAAATATGTAATAGATGAAAAGAAGCAACTTGGAATGTAGGATCACTGTGCAGCAGCTTCCTTTTCTGCTTCTCATTATTCTTCATCTTTGTTGTCACCATTGTTGGCATTATCTTCATCCTCTTTCTGAGAGCTTGATGGTTTTTGGGAAATGAAAACGATTTATGCAAATGTATTCTGATGATGCCAATTTGAAGGCCACATAATTTTAAAATGACGAGGTGGTCATTGTAATAGTTAAAAAATGAATAAACGGAACTGACTCATTACTTTTTTGTGCAGTACTATTTAAAAGCAAAATTTCATTTCAACAAGAATCAATTTGCTGATCTGTTATTGATTGCTGGGATTGCAGGGACTACATCCCAGGTACTTATTGTATGCTTTGGCCAACTTCGCCTTTTCTCAATTTTATTTGATTTTTTTCATAATTAGGCAATATTTTCTTTTTTTGGATGATATTAACTCTGGGCTTTAGTTTTGGATTCATTAATAAATTGAACTTTCCTGCAGCTGCTTGTTATGCCCTTATTAGCATCCATTTTTGGGGAAGTGACACTGCTAACTGTAGGGCTGTGTGCAAGCTGGTTACACGTAAGTAGTTAATTCTATAATTTGAGTTTTTAAGTCATTTTGATGGAAAAGAAGCGTCTACTTCATATTTCAGCTCTAAATGTAGGAAGCTGACCACTTATTTATTGACATTCAGCTCTCTAATAATGCAGATATTTCTCTATGGCTTGGCATGGTCCTTCTGGGTACTCCCTCTTACAGCTGAATTTTTGTTGCTTACCTCTCTGTTGTTCTACTTTTATATAAATCTCCAGGGATAACATCACCTGCTAAAGATATTTAACAACAGAATTCTGGATAAATTGCTTACTTCGTGATGTTTGCATATTCCAACAAGATTTGATGCTTCTGTTCTAAGAAATATCTTACTGATTTGCAACTGAAACTTGTATGTATCTTCCTTTGTCATGTTGTGTTCTTTGAAATTGGACATCAGTTAGCTTCTTCTGTTTATTGACATGTATCTAATGCAGGTTCCATATGTTGCCTCTATGTTTTCGATAATGGTCGTTTTCTCCCCTCCATGTGTATGTACTGCATTTCTTTCAGTCTACTCTTTTGTAGATTTATCTCTAGATTCTCTCAAATTGTCAAAAATCAAAATAATCTATTGCTTTTTGCAGATAAGAAGCATTGTATCTAAGCAAGTGGGGCCAGATGAGCAGGTAAAGAAGATTCGATGATATATCCCTTTGGGAATATGAGGGTTTATTTCGACAGAAAAGGAATACTGGGAGGCAGGATTCAGATGGCTTAAGTATTGTTTCAGAAAGTGCATGCCTCTGAAACTCAGTGTTTCAGAAAATCCTCTCCGCATGCATAACTGCAAGACCCAAACCTTGAATCAGACCATGCTGAAAGATGCCTAATTATCAGTTATTTAAGTGACCAAGGCACAGATTTGAAATAATGAATCTCCTCACACTGGTCCATAATATACACCAGTATTCTGTTTGAAGATTTGTTATATATGTTTCACAAATGCCACAAAGATGAGATTGTCACCATTTTATTACTAAATTTTCAACATAAACAACTAGTACCGCCATACATTATGTGGACTTTCCAAATTGACAAAGCTCACTTCCCCTAGGTAGTTTAAGAGTGCTCCACATGTATAATGTGTACTAAGTATCCATGTGAAGAGTGCTACAACTTACTGACCAACTTGTCTCACGTTATGTGATAGCTCTTAGTGAGAATAAATTGATATAATCCACATCCTGTGCTTCCACTGTATGATATCATATGTTTGAACTGAACACATCTTGCGCAGAATTGATCTGCTATGAAGAAATGCTGAGATCATGTAGAATGTCGTTTTAGTACTAATAGTCTTTCAATGTACGACTACAACCATATTGAATCAATTGAGCTTATCTTTTCAGGGGAAGGCTCAAGGGTGCATTTCAGGCATAGGTTCCATTGCAAAAATTATGTCGCCATTAGTGTTCACTCCTCTTACAGGTATATTCACCACAATTTTAATGTACTTTCTCTTTTCCTTTCTTGCTCCCCCTCCCTTTTCTTGTATTTAATGCTGCCAATCTGAAAAGCATCCTTGCCATATTTCTAGCTCTCTTTCTGTCAGAGCATGCGCCTTTTCACTTCCCAGGTCTGAGCATTATGTGCACCGGCATAGCATCAGTATGTATCTATACGTTGTATCAGGCTTTTCTTAATTGCTCATGGACTTCTCTTACGAGTTTATCTTTCTATACAGGTGATAGCCTTCATACAAAGTCTAATGATAAGGGCGGCTCCTCCAATATCAACTTCTAAAGTTGCTGACACTGGCTACCTTCATGCTTAATGTTTGAGGTTCAGAACTCTTTAAAACCACATTTTTTTGTGCCCACATGCTCCTAATGCTCTCAGGAACATGAATCTGGAACAAGAAGACTGAGATGTAGTGTAAATACTGTAGATTTGAATCTAGTTGGATATAGCAGTATGTAGCTCAATTGGTAGCTCATAGATGAAGGTTGAGAGCAGTTTGCACTAACTTCCAGCCTGCGCCATCTTTGAAGTAGGCGTTAATCCTAAACTCAATGCTTGATGCAGCGATCCGGAATCATGTTTGTGGTGACTTTGCATACCCCTGTAAAGGCATTGTAAGTGACTTTGCATACCCCTATAAAGGCATTGTAACAATGTAAATTTCACCTTTTATTTTTTATTTTTCTCTATGATCTATGTTGCACGCTAGTATCCCAGCCTGGTGAGCCAGGAACTCAGCTGAAACAAGGAGTACACAAATAGCAGAAAGATCCACACGAAGATATGTAACCTCTACCAGTTTTAACTTTTTTGTATCCTAAATGAGATATCCGTGCTGCAATCGAGTTTCTCACATATGCTTACTGTACCAATCTTTAGATTCTTTTTTAACTTCATTCAGTCGTGGAAGCTCATGGTATTGCTCACGTTTATGGTTAAATTGTCATGAAATGTCTGTGCACTGAGCTGCCTTAGAATCTTTGGCTTGCAGGTCGAATTCTCATACAGGTGGAGACTGGCTAGTAAACTGATACTAGTAAAATCTCTTATAGCAGAATTTGGCTTTGAACAGAATGATCGAAGACAATTGGTTGTGACAGCGATAGTTAGCTTTCATTGTTAATAACTCAATTCTTCATTGAAGAAACAAAAAGAAGCTGATCTTCACTTGACTTGAGATGTCCTTAATTAAGAAGATTTCAAACTTCAAATGTTGGACCAACAAATCACCTCAGCGACTACATAATACATCTCATTTAAACACGCTTTGTCAAAAAACCAGTTAAAGGCTTATCAAGGAAAACGAGTGCCCTTTTTGTTCATTAATAAGCACAGAGAGATCAATAATGGTTAACCTTAAATATATCATTTTCCATGAAGGCTTTTAGTTTAAGAGGTAGAAATGCATGCTATGATTATTAAATACTGCTTGCAATCTTACAAAAGCACACCAAACTTCACTCATCCCCACATTATAGGAAACACACAAGAATGGTATATACAACATAAAGCCAACAGGATAAGCCAGCAAATCAACTCCATTTTCATCTCTGATTGGGATTGGTTTCATGGGTGCCTCGTCTCATCATGGCAACAAATTCATCAAAATTGATCCTCCCATCCTACAAGAGGCCAAAATATCAACTCATAAGTGCACACATGACATACACTGGGAAGAATCATGAAAGGTTTCATAAAACAGTTACATAATAAAATGATTTGGCATTGCTCTGGAAAATAAAACTCACTTTGTCTGTGTCAACATCGTCAAGAACTTCACTAATTGTGGCTTCATCACCCATCCCATAATCAGTCATTGCATGTCTCAGTTCATCTCTTGTGATAAACCTTTGAAGAGTCCAACAATAATATATTCAGTTAAGGTGATACAGTTTCAACTATGTGAGGAAGAAGAATAAAAAGAGATGAGTTTGAAATTGCAGGAGCAGGATTGCTAACCCGCTTCCATCATTATCGAAGTATTGGAAAGCCTTATACAGGTTTTCTTCTTTATCAAGTCTATGCCGATGCATGGTTGCTGTGATAAATTCAACATAATCAATGGTTCCACTTTGATCCACATCAGCCTGCAGATACAAGACATTATTGTAAAAGGCTGATGCCATTCCAAAATAATTGATTGATTGTCTTGCTTGTCCTTCATGCAGTCTCTGTTTTTTTACCATGAAGACTAGAAGAGAATAGGACATCATCTAATAACTTTAACAGACAAATAAATACTCAACAATATGGGTATGAATGATGCATTAAATTGAGGCAATGAACTTGGACTCTACAATAGTCTTACCGCATCCATCAATTGCCTTACTTCAGCTTCAGAAAGTTTAGAACCTAGCTTAGATAGACCTTCCTTTAACTCTTCATAGGTAATTGAACCACTCTGATCAGTGTCCATGTTCTTAAACATTTGTGTCAATCCCTTAATATCCTCATCTTCTATACTTTCTGCTATAACCTGTAAAAATTCCCAAAATGGTTTAAGTACACACTTTCTCAGATATATACAACTAAGTTTGAGGTCATAACCTTTAGAGCAAGTTTCTTCAGTTTATTCATTGCTCTAAATTGCTTCATTCTAGTGAAAACTGCACTATCAATTGGTTTGTCAGATGCACCATCTTCTCGTAGCCATGGGTGTTCTGTTTCAGATATAAAGTATCAATCACATGAATGTATTAATACATTCTAAACAGTTCTCTTCGCTTTTGAAGAATAAAAAATAAGTTGATACAAGGAATGCCGGTACGAGGTTGAGACAAATGAATATACAAAGTTAGCAATGAGTGGATAATTCCCATCAATACACTATTTCAGGCAAATCCTACTAGGATACTCCATTTATGACCAACCCTACTAGCCATAATTTGATCATGTTTATCAGCAACAAGTATGTATCCTTAGCAGATTTTTGCTACAGGATATGACATAAACCGAACATCATTTTGTCGTGAGATAGTCGTGATATAACCAATGAAACCCAACTGGGTTTTCAATTAAGAAGTTTTTAGTTGGCTTCCGAGCTAGAACTAAGCATCCAAACCCACTTCACTCAGTCTTACCAAAAAGAGATCAACTGAATTTATTGATCATGCGGTTAATCTGACATAAAAAGATAAACTTACGAAGAGCTTCTGCAGCTGTTATTCGCCGTTTGGGATCTTGGATTAACATTTTGCGAATAAGATCCTTTGCAGACTCAGAAATTTGAGGCCATGGAGGACTTCTCAAGTCAAGGTCACCTTCAAGAATTGCATCAAATATGCCCTTTTCCGTCTCTGTGGTTATTCATCCAACATTAAAATCACTGATCAGCATGTGATAGAAGCCAAACAGAGATGGTGTGAAATTGTTAAAATTTCTGAGAAAACCTAAAAGCAGAATGTGAAGAATTTGACACTATTTTACCTGCCCAAAATGGAGGAACACCACTAAGGAGAATATATAAGATGACCCCAGCACTCCATACATCAATCTCCTTCCCATACTTCCGGTGCAGAACCTCTGGGGCTACATAGTAGGCACTACCTACTATCGTAGTATAAACTTTTCCTGGATAATGATGTTCAAGGTTCCTTTTCATCAGAAAGATATACAATAAAAAAGAGAAACGTAGTAACTCATCAAGCCATTCTAAACTTGCTGCTAGCAATGCAAACCCTTTTTCTGAATTCTGGTCTGCTGCTTCCGAGCTCCATTGCAGCTCAGCTCAGTTGAACTCTTTACTCAACCATTATAACTACAATTTCCAGACTAACAGAAAATGTCTAACCTTTACTTTTTGCTGGTCCAATTTACTGGCATCAACATAGCCTTGCTGATAGAAACTCTATAAGGTTTATATATAAAAGAAATTGATAAGAGAAAGGAACTCCTATCCATAGTTCATATTTAAGTCACCAAACTGTCTGTCTTGTTTTCTTGAGTATGATGCAACATGTTCTTAAACCTCAGTTCTTTTAAAAAAAATGTTAAAACTTATCTCTGCTTATGTTCTCAGATGCAAAGTAAAACATTAAGCAGATTATCAATTTCCACATTTGATTCAAAATGATCGAAACAGGGGAACTGAATAAGATTGACTAAACTGCCAAGAGGTCAGCAAAAAGGCATCAACAACATCCCTAAATGTTTATGTTCATCATACCAGAGACATCACCAAACTATTCTAATGAAGAATCTTTAAACAAATCGTTTGAACCCCCACTTCTCAAAGTACTCTAGAAACATTCAATTTTAAACATCTGAGCAGCATAGAATACAAAAAATCCACAGGAAGAGAACCCCCAGACTTGAGTAAACGTGCTAGAAATGTAGAATGACAAGGAACACACACGAGGCCGAAAAAAAAAGGAATTCATCAAATTAGTGAACCAGCAAAGAGGTAAAGGAATAGTGCAATTAAAATCTAACCTTCCTCGATGAAAACTGATAGCCCAAAGTCTGTAGCCTTAAGCGGGGAATCCTCATCTTTACTCACCATCAAGAAATTCTCTGGCTTCAAGTCTCGATGCATAACCCCCATAAAGTGACAAGCATTGACCACATTCACAATCTGTCTAATGATGTCTGCAGCCGCTCTCTCCGAGTAACTCCCTTTGGCAATGATTCTATCAAAAAGTTCACCGCCGGAGCAGAGCTCCATCACTAAATGCACATTCTGATGGTCCTCGAATGCACCTCTGAACTCAACAATATTGGGTTGTCCCGTAAGGTGCTCGAGTATGAGAACTTCCCTCCGGACGTCCTCAATGTCAGCCTTATGCGTGAGTTTGCGCTTAGAGATAGACTTACACGCGAATTTTCGACCGGTTGCCTTTTCAGTGCAAAGGTAGGTTATGCCAAATTGTCCTCTGCCAAGCTCCTTATCCAGGTGGTAAAATTGAGTAACATCCACCAAGGGTTTCTGCAAAACCGAACCAGCTACAGAAGGAACATTAGAGGGTGGGAGTTTAGATTGTTGGATTGGAATAGTTTGTGCCGGTTTGGGAGGCGGCGGCCGAGTTGTAGAAGGCGACATCGATCCGTCCGAGGAAGAAACAATTGGGATTTCTCGTTTCTTGGTGAAGCAAATCCCCATTGCACCTTCTTCGTCCGACCCCTCTTCACACACTCAGAAACTGCAAATACAACAGGTATTCACGAGCATTTGCCGCGTAACTCAATGAACACGAGCAGCTCTCTCTCGGGACTGAAGTACCAAACAGTTCTCCCCAAAATGACTCACAAATCACCCAGGAAACCCAATTTAAAAATGAGCCCCGAGAGCGAGAAAGACGGGTGAGAGAGAGAGAGAGATAGAGAGAGGGGAAAGGACGAGACAAAGGAAAAGAGAAAGTACTTTGCTTGAGAGTTCGCAAGGGAGACAAGAATGCGATGCAAAGCGTGTCTCGTCAGTGCGTCCAACTGGACATTCCGAAACTTTCTGGCCGTCATTACCGTTAATCCGATAACGAAGTTACGTTCGTGCCCTCCATAATTCTCATGCCCGTTACAAAAATATTTAGGGCATTAATGGAATCTTACTCGGGTGGGGATCTTTAAATTTGGTTGCGGTGAAATCCCAGAAATGGCGGGTGGGCTCGTGCTTTGTGTGCGTTACTTCCTCGAAGGCGCGAAGTAACATCCTCCCCAACCCGGGTCGAGGACGAACCGGACCGGGTCCGGTCTGAAATCTGGACCACTGTCTAGCATCAGCCACATTTATTCTACTTACCACCAAATTTATGATTAATATATTTTATATTAAAATTAAGTAATTTATTAAAATAATAATTTTATAATATTTTCTGTGACAATAATTCTATAAAACTTAATAATAATTTAAGTAGATCTATTTATTATTTTCATAACTATTCATATAAAAATTACTTAATTGTATTACTACTAGGTATACATGTAACTGCTGAAAAAATTATCCTTTTTTTTTTTTTTTTTTTTTTTTTTTTTTTAGGGTCGCCCTACATATAATAGCAATTAACAACGCTGAAAGCAAACAAAATATTCCCCACTTTATTGATTATTCAAAGAAGACAATGTTCTCATTTGGAATCCTCCCTTCCTTGCCTGACCCTCTATTGCAAAATGAATCAATGTTGGTTCTTCCTTTCCTTGTCCTTATTTTACTCCATTGTAAGTTAATTATATGTTCGATAATTGTTGCTCTAATGAACCAGTAAGTGATTCGTATTCTCGAAAAAAAGACACGAGTTTACCGATTAATCGGTTCAGTATTATTCAAGTTAATCCGTTTAAAATATGTATAAGCAAGGCTTAAACATACGGAGTTTACGCCAAATTATTGGAGCCTTTTCTAGGTTTAAAGTGGACTCTTATTTTAAACGGTAGATCAGTGTTTTAAAAACCAAACCTGTCATCATCAGACTGGCAATATGTTTAGGGTTTAGAGTTTAGGGTTTAAGGTTTAGGGTTTAGAGTTTAGGGTTTAAGGTTTAGGGTTTAGGGTTTAGGGTTTAGGGTTTAGGGTTTAGGTCTGGTTTTGGTCGAACCTGGTTAGACTGAATATTATACTCTATACTCTATACTTTATATATATTTAATATTTTATAAAAAAAGGACAAAAATAGTGATCGTTATAATAAACAAATATAAGAACTAGACTGGCCTCCAATTCTGGTTCAATCCCTCAAAATCTGTCCAGGCACTCAATGCTACTAGGGGCAACCATCTATGACAGACGTTCTCCAGTCCTGGAAAACAACCCTACCTTATAGTTGAATTTGGTTTTTAAATACTGGGGTAAATTAAAATATAAGAATTTCATAAGTAAAATGCATTAGAAGACAATATGTGCAAGTGTTATAAAACCTGACTCATTCATATGGACCATTTTACCTATTTGCTAACATTGAAGAATATTATTAGAGAGCCTTTAATTATTTATATCATAATAAATAATTATTTATATTGAAATATTACTTTGTTATATAATTTATCTAAATGTATATAAAAATTATTAATATTTTTACTTGAGTAAATATAGTAATATACAATTGAAACACACTATGATTTAAATGTATATTTATTTATAATTGTGTATTATTTTTTAGCAAGTTATTCTATATCAGAATTACATTATTCTTAAGCTTCTTCAATATATATAAAGTTAGTTTTTTTAAATTTTTTATGATCTGTACAATACTAAATTTTTTTTCATTATTCCATTGATTTTATTGTTTTTTTTGTTATACAGTTTTCAATTTACTTGCCCGTCCTGAACCGTAGGGTTTCATTAAGACATCTATTAACCCTAATGACATGCTTAAGTCTTAATTATTTTATTTAGGGGAAAGCTAAAAAAAGCTGACCAAAATATCCTCAAATTGGGCATAATTCCCAGCATTTCCAGTGTTCGTCGTCGTTCGAGAAACTGCGGACCGTATTTGCCTGCCCCAAGGCGGCGTTTTTCTGCTTCCTTCCGCCTCTCCTACGCTTCCCCCCATCTTCGTCTCCGTGCTTTTTGTAGTCGCAGAGGGTCGAGAAGGGTGCAAGTTAGAAGGACAGAGAGAGAGAGATCATCCATGGCGGATTCGCGACCGGATCGAAGGACAGGTCTGGATGAAGACGGTCTCCGCCTCTACCACCCGTACCAGGATCTCCAGATCCCTATCCAGTCCCTCTACAAGATACCCACTTCGCCCGAGTTTCTGTTCGAGGAGGAAGCCATCGCGCAGCGTCGATCTTGGGGTGAGAATATCACCTACTATACCGGATGCGCGTACCTCACCGGCGCCGTCGGTGGAGCCGGGAAGGGGTTTTTCGAAGCTCTGAAGGCGATTGAACCTACCGACACCTGGAAGCTGAGGGTTAATAGGATCTTGAACTCTTCCGGGCACACCGGTCGCAAATTTGGGAACCGCCTTGGCGTGATCGGTTTGCTCTATGCTGGTTTCGAGAGTGGGATTGTATCTTATAGGGATAATGACGATGTCATTAACAGCGTTCTTGCGGGGCTTGGAACGGGGGCGCTGTTTAAGGCAGCGTCGGGGCCGCGGTCGGCGGCGGTCGGGGGCGCTATTGGAGGGTTGATGGTCGGCGCTGCGGTTGGGGCTAAACAGATCGTGAAGAGATACGTCCCCATATAAATTTTGGTATCTTCTTCGATCAAGCCATTTTGATGTTGGCTGAATTTCTTTTGGTGTTTTATGAACTTTTTGGTATGTGGAAGGAAGATACGTTCTTTTACCATTTATTTCTATTAGTCGATCTAACTGTAGAAAATTACCTTTGGATGGTGAGATAATAACACAGAATGAGCTTCTTTCTGAGTTGTGGTGTTACTTCTGCTTATATTTTATACGAGTCAGAACTTGCCAATTTGTAAATTATGTGGATTCATGCACTCTTTTTGGAATTTGTGTGCATCTTCTTTTTGGAATTTGTATGCATCTTCTTTTTGGCAATTCGGTGAATCTTGCTTGATGGTGTATGCGTTTTCATTTGCAGCTGTAGCATTGAAATAGAAAGAAAAGGCAACGTGATATGTGGTTTTGGCTTTCAGGAAATTTACTCTTGTTTTGATCTCAAAATCCTCTTCTAGCTCAAAAATTTCCACTTTCATTTCTTGCCTGTCTCTTGTCGGCTGAAAGACTTTGGACAATGGTTCCAAAGGAAGCGTTTGCATCTCTTCTTGTATTTGTGGTGTATAAGATCAATAGAATCAGTGAAATTTGCTGCTTCTGTTTTTGTTGTTGGAAAATGGTGACTTTTCTAATCTTGATGGTTAGAACTAATTGTCTAAGTTTTTGATAAGTTATTCAGAGCAGCATGATATATTTGAAGAAGTGTATATAATTGCCTCCTCCAAACTTTTCTGGAAGAACCTCGACCTAGTTAATTTTTTTTATGATGAGAATGCAATCTTTCCATGCTAAATAATTTCAAGCGCCTACAACATGGGGTTTTTTGTTTATTGGTAAAATAGATTTGCTTTCTGTGTATATTTGTAGTTCCGGATTTCTTTTAGCTGGGCAATTAATGTCTCACTAGACAATGTTATGTTGAAAGAGAACATATTGGTTTCTGGCAAAAAGAGATTATTTGGTTAATCCAGGGGCGACTGAATGAACATGAGTGAATCGGCTTAAGAAGTACATATTGGAAACTTCTCCAATCTTCTTGCCGGTATCTTTTCGTTATGATATTTTCACAACTAAAGCGGTTGTCACAGTGAATTTTTGCTGTGAACCATATGGTGGGAGTTATTGTTGTTCATGCCATGTTCAAGTGTGATGCGATTTCTTGTTGAGATGGAATTTGCTTTTGTGTTTTTCAAATACCCAGAGGCCAGTTTTATCTCCAATATCTTTTGACTACTACCCCACCTATATCGTGGATGCTAAATGATGGGGAATGTAACTGCTTGCTGTGTTTGAAAGTTTTACGTAGATAAATAGTTCTGATGTAGTCAAAGTCCGATATTTTTGGTCCCATTGTAGTCTGTCAAGCTGTTGGATCTGGAATTCTTGGTCTAAGACAAAGGTGCGTTAGTGGGTGTAAGATTTAAGGTGTGGAAGATTTAAGAGGAAGAGATATAGGTTGTTGAAGATGTGAACTAGTGGAAAACTGACTGGTGCTAGGCTTAGGGATGGTGGCAGGCTGGGTTTTAAGAAACCCAGTCCGCCTCAACCCTGTTCCCCACTTTCAACCCCGGCGTGCCTGTGCAACTCCATCCTATCATACAATGGGCTTGGTTTCAATCTTGTCAGTACTGTGTTCATATAGTTATAAAACTGAAGGAAATTCTGTCATATTGACTTGTTACCGTGTTACTGTGAAATATAATTCTATGTCTAGAAGGGTGCCTAGAGCTATGTTAGAACTTACAAGCAAGTTAAAAATCCGAAACATATTGTCGCCCAAGTACTAAGTACCCATATTAATATAACATTTGTGGTAACAAGTACTAAGTTTACGGCTATCTGCTAAAACCTTGCAGGTTGGGGAAGGAAAACCCTCCCCAAATCTTTGCAGGCCTTTTGGGCTCCGCATCACCTCTAGCTCACAGGGTAAGTTGGAAACCTATCCGCGTTCAGACTCCCTTTCCTGTCTTTCTTAGACAGGCTCTGAGTGGCTTAGTGTGAATAATATAGCCTGATGCATGTTAAACTCTCAATAGAATAAGTTCATATCAGCTGGCCAAGTGTTAATACACCGAACATATTAGAACTATTTCATAAAGCCTTATGCATCAATAAAGTGTTAATAAACCCGCATCCGTCTAATCACTCAAAATCTCACCGAGCGCAGGAAATTAAAAAAATCCTTAAAAAGGAAAAAGCTTAGTAGTGAAAAGCCAAGCATGATCCTCTATTCCTCTTCTCCTTATTAGGTTTTGGTAAAGACATTCAAAATATAACTTCTCGAGAATCCATCCCAGATGTCTTTTATCAAATAACATGGTCAAATAGTGCCTTGAACAGCTTACCATGAAAGAACCCTTTAACACTTTGCAATTGAATAAATAAATGTTGATGTAATCCTAAATGAAAAACTTAGTTTTGAAAGGTGAAGGAAGCATGCTGCCGAGAGCCATAGCCTGGTCTCCCAAGTGTCACACTTTGGGAAGCTTCGCACTAAAAAATCAACAAGTTAATGAAGGCAAGCTTGTAATTCAGGAGACTATTTTTTTTTGAAAAGTAATTCAGGAGACTTTTGTTAGCAGATCCCTCAACTGTCTTTCCTTGAACTAGACATGGTCAGTCTTTCCTTGAACTAGACATGGTCAGTCTTTCCTTGAACTAGACATGGTCAGTCTTTCCTTGAGCTAGACATGGTCAGTCTTTCCTTGACTAGACTTGGTTAGTCTTTCCTTGAACTAGACATGGTCAGTCTTTCCTGCTGAACGATGTAGTCTAGGAGTTGTTCTTAGGAATATACTTTGTTGCCAAACTTCATTGGATGAGTATCAGTGCAATAGTTTCTAAAATTTTTCATATAACGAACCGGTTGCCCATAGGACTTGTAATCTTATCCTCTCAAGGTGCTCACCAGAATTTGTAGCTGTTGTCTCATGAAACACAATTACTTGAATTTGGTTGAGCCTGTTGAAACTCCCCACAGGTTTCTTAAATTAGTACTAGTTCTGATATCCAAGCCATAGAATGAAGTTCTCTTTACACCGTTCAAGCTCAATGCAAGAGTTTCTGCTTCCTGCTCTAGTCCTCAGTTGCTATCACTCCAACTTCCCAAAGACTGAAGCAAGCAGACACTGAAACTTGCATTGCCTTGGTTTCTGCTTTCTCTCTTACTCTGGTTGAAGATCAGTGACAGTTTCATCCAACTCCTAATCAGAGTTGCTGTTACTCCAGCCTCCCAAAGACTGAAATAAGCAAGGGAGGACTTGTTTCAGATTAAGGGATTTTAGGCAGTTTGATAGAGATGCCCTCTACACTGTTGCAATCTGATCATCTTTTGGTATATGACCGAGCATTTTATCATCCACATGATTGTTTGCAGCTAATATTATAACATAGTGGACTCCCATGAGGCATCGAAAGCCATTTCCATCATCCCTTAGAAAAAAGAGAACAAAGATAAACTATTTACTGTTGCTGTAAGCAGTATCTTAGGCATGAGTTTTAATTAGAGTTTTAAATAGTGGGGAAATGAGGTGCAAACTATACATTATACTTTCTTCCTTCCTCCAGCGAGCGCTGTTCGTGATTTGCGACGAAGTAACGCAGAGAAGAAGACAGAAGCAGGAACCCCGAATCTGGGATCCCCCCCCATCGTCAAAGCGATTAATGGCGGGTGGGCCAAGTGAAATAAATGCTATCATCGAGTCCGTCGCGAGGAAAAAATCCTAGTTCACGTCCTCTCAACGTCGCAATGTCCTTGACCCAGTACTGAATTAGATTCATTAATGGCGGCGTCTCCCCGGGAAGTTCATGAACCAGTCGACGTACAGGATAGGATCGACGAGGGGAGAGAGCCCTCCTGATCCAACTCGAATCTTCATTGATGCCCTGTACTGTTCTTCGAGCTCGAGACGAATCTGGATAATGACTAATTTGAATCTTTCATTGTTTCATACACTTGGGTATTATTTATTCATATATCATTAATTCCTCTCCTCTATTCATTGGTAGACAAGTTCGTTTCATGAAATGAATTCCGTTAGACATGATGGAGCATTTTTTCAACTAGGGGGCTATTGACAAACTTCTTGCATGGATAGGGAGATGAACTTGTTAGTAAGGTTCATTTATTTATGGACCACATTTGTTCAAGTCCGGCTTTATGTTACAACATGCACGTTGTAGGTACATGTATAGTATTTGTCATTCCTAATTTTTTTATGTCATTTTTGAATCTCTCCATGATAATGAAGCTTTTGTGTGATCACTATGTTTCAATGAAGGGTTTTTCACCCATTGTATATCGATTTTCACTTTTATTTGTAATTCACATATCGGTTTCAATTTTGATACGATTCTTAAATCGTCGAACAAAAATGTCCCTCAAACCAGGTTCGGACTTGATAAGAGTTTTAAAACCGATTATGTATCGAACTCATATGGTACCATGTTATAACATTGAGATGTACTATCTTGCTAATGTTACTTTCAGAGTAGGTGTTTTTAGCACGAAGAAAGGGACCTAGTTTTTGTACTATGTTACATAATAACGTTGTATCCTGTTGCAGCAATAGTAAGACAACCCAACATGCTCAAATGTAGAATGTCACAATAATGAGATGTACTGTGTCATAAGAAGGAGAGAGACAATTTAACAGACTAGAACGTGGGGCATATTTGTCCGGTTCCAATATTTAAGAATAGTGTTACAATAAAAGTATAATATAAATTTTATTAATTTCATAATCCGACATATAATCAATAAATCTTCCTTTAATCAATAAATGGGTATTAATTTACTACTTTATGAGAGGCATTATGTAGTCCTAAAGTCTCTTTTATGCTATTGTTTTTGCCATATAAATGCAGAAAAATACATATAGAAAGTAAAGTTTCTATTGTTTAAATATTTACTAATATTTCTAATTAGTAAATACAACTCTTATACTAATTGTATGGCTTTTAATATACCATTTTAAGTTAACAATAGCAACATTATTCTTAAATGAAATGTTAATTAAACCCACTTCAATGACAACTAATGACTTTGCATGAGCCAATTTGACTATAACCAATAATACCACATTAAAAACTTATTAAAAACTTATTAAAAATTAATTTAACTTTTCACCTATTTATTCCTCAAGGACAATACTTTAATTAATTTATACTTAATAAAAAGTTTTGGGGTTTAGGGTTTTTAAGGGTGTGGGGTGGGTAAAAAGAACATGACAAAGTTACACAAGTGAACAATTTCATGGACCCCATAAAAAGGACTGGTCTGCAATGGTAGTGGTAGGTAAGATTGTAATTAATGACCCCCCATCAAAGATAGCTTGCAACTGGTTATTCACTTCCCTGCCCATGGTGCAATAATTCATTGTACCAAAGCCACATCAAATCATGGTCGCTTTTGGATAATGGGGGAAGGGGGAGGGGACTTAAAATCAACAGATTGAAGAGGGAGGTTGTAGTGATCCCAAAAACAGGCCAAGATGGGCAAATCAATTGCCTATATGGATATTTGAGGTTCTTAGTAAGCCTGAGATAGATTCATCTCATTTACTACTCACAACTACCGATTTGACATTTGTTTCCTTAAACTAATAGATTATTTTCTTCTCTTTAGCCTTCATTTGCATGAAACAGCCGAGGGAAGAGTCGCAGATTGCAGACTTAAATTTGTATTCATGATTTGATATGAGCATCCAAGAAGTCGCAGTCTTTAAAACTCATGTGAGAGGGCTTTTAAGGTTGTGGGCTTCAAATGCTATAATGTTAAGGAATGATCCTTTAAGTGCTCAAAATAAAGTTTTCAGATAAGTTTTAGCCTTACTGCCAAAGGAGAAAAGGATGACGGAATATCTCTCTCTCTCTCTCATTTGCTCTCTCTTTCTCTCTCTCACTCCCTCTCTCTCTCATTTGGCTCTCTCTCTCTCACATTTGCTCATGATACAAGGATAAAAAAACGTATTGGGTTTAGCCATTAAAACTGAACCGTAATGGGATTAGCAATTCCTCTAACTAAGTTTCTTCCCAGGTAGAACACGAGAACACTACCAATCCAAATATGATCAGATTAGTAAATTGGGATTTAAGGACGTATTCCCCAGTAACTAGTAACTGCTAAATAGAATCAGATTAAAAAACTCCCCCATTTTTGGAGTATCAATGGATTTCTGGATTTTAGGGATGGATGACACTGATTGATGCTGCTGACAAATTAAGCTCAGAGTCTCTTTGTATCAATTAGAAATAGGAAAAAGTTGCAGGTGAGCCAGTGGTGGCACCCCCATTTCTGACAAAAGCATAACCTCGCTCCCAAAAAGCAGCAAAAGTGGGACCAGTGGCATGCCTGCGCCCTTCTACTCTTCTAATCCCCAACGGACTTGTCCAGCGAATTTATGCCGTGATTGATGGTCTTGTACCAAATACTCTCTTCCCCCTCTTTCTCCTCTAGGTTTCTCTCTCATTTGCTCTCTCATTTTTTTCTCTCATTTGCTCTCTCATTTTTTTCTCTCTCTCATTTGCTCTCTCATTTTTTTCTCTCTCATTTGCTCTCTCATTTTTTTCTCTCTCTCTCTCTCTCACACATATTTGCTTTCTCTCTCTCTCTCTCATTTGCTCTCTCTCTCTCTCTCTCATTTTCTCTCTCTCTCTCTCTCTCTCTCTCTCTCATTTGCTCTCTCTCTCTCTCTCTCATTTGCTCTCTGTCTCTCTCATTTTGCCTCTCTTTCTCTCTCTCCTAGCTATCTCACCAATCTCATTTATCACACCCAAGATATTTTGAGGTGGTAGAATGCAATTGCTCCTCCAAAAATGGGTTTCTGGGGGCTTATAATCTGTGCTCTGGTAGAGAAACTAGGAAATTGGATGGGTCTCATTTATAACTATGCCTACTCTTCCATCAAGTAGTACTACAATTAGTAGAGCTCCAGCTTTGCTAAGAGGCCAGGGGAGATGGCCCCTAACTTCCTTCCTCCTTCTCATTTGGCTATTTAGTGTCAAGGACTTGGAAACCCTGAATCTCCAGAATAATGCCCATGGAAGAAGACTGCCAGACTGGTGCAGAAACTGATCTCACAGTCTCTTCTTTGTGGCTAAAATTTTGTTGGATAATTAATAGAGGGCGTAGTGACAACAGCAGTGACTGTAAATGTATACTTGACACTCTTTTATTTGAAGATATAAGAAATTAAGCTTGGCCATATAAGAAATTAAGCTTGACCATGGTTAGCCATGACCGTGACCCTAAAAGGAAGTTGTGTCAACCTTACTGAGCCAAAAAGTGCAGAAAAAGGGTAGAGGAGGGCCAGGGCAGGAATTGCTTTTGGGACCATCAAGACAGGAACAATAAAATGCTGTGAAATTTAAACTGGACCCCAACTGTTTATTGTTTCTGATTCAAATGTGTGTAGCCATTTTAATGATTTTTTCAGATTCAAAAACCCCCAAAAGTTCCTCATTTTACAAACTGAATATGGCTCCTGCTCCCTACAAGAGAAGCTAAATGTTAGCAGACATGATTCTTATTTCAAGGATGGCATCTCTATCCTCATTCTGCAACCTTTGACCATGAATGAACTACATAAATGCAAGCAAAACCATGGGAAAGGCAATGGGAGAGCACATGGGGGAGGAAATGGGGGGATGTGAGTTGCCATGCATCCCTTCCTCCATCTCAAAGACTCTGGACAACTCATCCAGCTTCTCATCACATAGCAGAAAAAGGAAAACAAAACAAAGGGAAGAAAGAAGCAGGAGTGATTCCTAAAAACTGGGTGATACTGTAAGAAATACCCCACCATGTGAAAGCTTTTAATTATCCAGTGGTACAACCATGAATGCTAGGGATGGTGATGGGCAATAAACTTCCTTTAAACCATCAATAAATGTTCTGTAGGGGAGGGTCCCTTTGTTGCCCATCAACCTCTCTTTTCTGCTACAGTGGTGCTTCCTTCCTAAGTTATGCAAAACTGTTTCCCTTCTTCCTCTTAAGGAAATGTACATATAGTTAAAGTAGCTTATACCCAAGTTGCCCATTAATTCCTACTTCTCATAAATAACACCTGCACATTCAACAATTGCCAAGTTGATTGGTTGTTTCTTAGGGGTGGTTGGCTTTCTTTCTTTCCAAGTCTTTAACAAGATGAATGCAGTAATTAGGGTTTCTCAAATAAGTTTAATAATATCTAATCATACAACAAATATAACAACACTAACACGACGTGTATTATTGCTTGATTCTGATTAAAAATTAATTACATTTTCAACTAATTAGTATATCACAAAAAGAGAAAGGGTTAATCCAAATCCACTCTTTACATAAGTATCTCCATTGTAGAGTAAACATGGTTTTCATTAGTAATACAAAAATGCTGATACACGCTGATACGTATCCGTTTCGGTACGTAGTTAAAGGAAACATAAAACACAGAGAATA